>OX104064.1:40201910-40613317 GCA_944474145.2 Dicrocoelium dendriticum
GCACCATTGATAAAATCCGTGGCACAAGAACACAGAGAGAACACGTCGAGTTGTCCGCGTGGTTCAAAAAGTGTGTTATTTATCAATCAAAACAAGTATGCAAGGTTAATGTACAAGAATTGGTTGTAATAGGAAAGGAATGTACAAGTGAAAGATAAGTAAATTTACAGGCGCTACAATTGTAAAGAGGAACAGTAGTTACTAGACCTTGTAAATTGGCTTTTAAATTTTTCTCCGGTCCTGACGGGAGTTTCTAAACGATGTATGTTGAAATCATCCATGATAAGAATGTGAGTGTACTTTGGTTGTAAACTGCACCTTAAAGCAGCCGCTAGGTTGTAGTCGGTTTCGGGCGTTGAGTTAGGGGCGCGGTACACCAAGATAATGAGGCAAGTATCCTTGCCTTTTAACTGCAACCGGCACCAAAAAGAATCAGGGAACTGCGAGGCTGAATCCTCCACGGCTTCGCACTCTAAGTCGTTTTGATAATACAGGTTTACCCCTCTTGCCTTTGTGAGCCCGTTGTTCCGGATCAGCGACATGCCGGGTAGCGAAACTTCAGAGTCAATCATTCCCATGTGCAACTACGTCTCGGAGATATCATTGACACCATGTGACCCGGAAGCTTGGCGATCTCTCATTTCAGCCAGTTTGTTAGAAAGGCCCTGAACATTCGTATACAGGCAGACCAGTTTCTCGGTCTCTAGAAGCCCACAGAGGAGTGAAGGGGTCACGTGTGGCAGAATGCCGACCGATGGGAGGTCGGCAGTTACTCGTTTTTTTGATGGGATAATGATACCTCGTTTGCAACTTGATTCGGCCAAGGTGCGTCCCAACGTTCGTTTAGACCTACATCAGAGTCAATTACAGCAGCAGTCAAGTTACGCTTCTGTACATTCCTCGGTATGCTTGCTACTTCAGTTGCTTTACTATTTGAACTATGCAAATTGTTTGCAAACTTCAACCGAATTTCTGAAGGTAGATGTTTCTGATTTCTACGCCATCGAGCTAAAACATACTTTGCTTGTTGCTCTGACTGAACCACATGTTTTAGGAATCTAGGACCACATCCTATACAATTTGGTAAGAGAGGTATCCTGGTGAGCAATAGTGCCACAACATTATCCAAAGAAAGTGTTTCGCGAATGAACCGCCACTGCTTTCGCGTCTTTTGAACATCGTTAGAAGGATGTTCTGGCACGCCATGTATGAAGATTGCGTTTAGACCGTCTTGCTTGCTGTACCCCTCTTCGGTGTTGCATTTTGATTGTCATGCGCTCCAAGGGACACTAGGATAGAAATGTATCCCACAGGATCCGTGTTTTAGCGCGTTTGCGGAGAGCAAAACATTTTCTGCGTCGGTGGAGGATCCTAGTGTTACTCGAATAAGTCTGGGTTCTCCATAGTGTGGCGAGTTCGGATGACGAGTAATTCGTAACAACTTTATGGGCTTGGCTTTGATACTCATCTGCATACACAATGAGTTCCATTGGTCTTGGTCGTCTGATAACTTATCCCGCAATGTGATGGCGGTAGATTCAGGGACATTTGAGCATACAACAGTCCGGGCACTGTTGTTGGATCCCTTGTTCCTTGATCTACAAGGTATGGTACTCGTTTGTCCTAACCTGCTGACAAGTGTCGATTTTTTCCTGTTTGTTCTTCTATTCGCGTTAACGGTGTTTACAATGGAAGAGGCCGCAACGGCGGCCTCTCGGTGGACTTTGTAACAATCTCTGTATATATAACTGATGTTCTGGGAGGCTTAGTCTCGACAAGAGATATTTGAGTTACAGGTACCGAGGGTTGGTGTTTGGCTGCCAGATGTCAGGTCTAGTGGAATTTGATTAACCAGACGTTTTGAATGGTGCCTGATTTTCGTTGCCGTGTGAACTGTTTGATTCACGTAGGTACAGTCTGTTTTTGCCCTGCGTTCTACCAAAGTTGGGGAAGACAACGGAGATGGAGAGGTGGCTGATTGCGGTTCAGGGGAAGCGGATTGTTCAGCATTCCGTTGCTTAGCAGCCGCTGCGCTTCTGTGGTCCATACTCGCTTCCGTTGAAGTAATCTTATTGTTTATCCTCTGCTCTGCTTCTGTGATTAACCGGTCGCATTTCTCAGCTAGGATAAGCAAGCACTTAACAAGGGGATGGTGGAACAAGCAGTACAGAACCAAAATGCATCTTGGGAGCTGTTTCGCTCCGACACCTGTTGTTGGTACACAGTTGCACATTTCGTGTGATACCATCCCAAAAATTTCGAGCAAGTCAGACCGAGTTTTACTATTCCATGACATTCTCCTAACCCTCAAAAGCCTTTCGCTTGGAGCCTCTTCGGTTTCGCATTTCTGACATTCAATTTTGTATTGTTGCCTGACCCAGTGGGTTGGTTAGCGTTCTGTACTTTTACAGATTGAGAGCGGCGCACATCGGTCACGCGAGCGTAGTGGTTAAAATGTCAAATGAGCGGTCTCCGTGGTCGCGCGGTCAATGTGATGGGTTTTGCAGGCACACTGGCTGACAACGCAACAAGGAATGGCGAGTGACTGGAACCAGCCGACTGAATCTGAACACAGCGCTGAATACAGATTGAAAGATCACAAATTCTTTTGCAGCTGTGTTGAGAAACGCCGAATCGGTATAAGGTTAGGCTTTTTGGCTTGCCTCGAGAATTCCGTATCGAATGGTGTCACACAGAAAGACAATCAGGTCAATGTGATTGAGTTATCCGCTTGCTCTTAATCACAGATGCCAGTGAAAACGGTTAGTAATGGCATAGACTCTAATGCTAGAAGATATTTCCACGTATCAGATCAATGTGCAGGGCTGGTAAATCCGGTTCGAATGAGCGTACAGTGACAACGCTGCGAGAAGCTGGAGACAGGATAGAGGGGGATAATCCAAATAAACCAGGAGCACGCACCTCACGCGCGTGTGGACTGTGTACCGCCGCACCTTATTCCTATCCACACTGCGTGACGCAGCGCTCTGGATAGTTAAGTCAAGTCAAGGCAATATAAGCTTTATGTACCCAAAAGGGTGCATTCTCAGCATTTTACATTATCAACCGTAAATTTACAAGAGGGTTACCAGTAAAATGCAAAGCTTACAAATGGATATAAAAATGAGGTTGCACTGTCATTGATCAATCAAGCAACGATCCCCAAAAGTTGGAACGAATCTTCGGGATTTGTATCCCTTGAAAACGGAAAAGGATTCGTAAAAATGTTTCTTCAGCATCCTTTTCAACTGACGTGGAAGTTTGTGTCCAACAACGATAGATCGGTGATAGCGTAAAGGGTGGCAGTGACCTGGGAAGTTGATTTAACAAAATACCTGTCAGTGTACAGTTGCAACCCTGAGATATGTACAGTAGATAATGTAAAAGTGATGTTCACGGAAAAAGGCAACGGCCGATTTAAAGGCCTGATGGGTGGTTCGGGTTAATCCTGCTACAGCGAATAGTTCAGCGGCAGCGTTCCAGGACGCGGTGGGTTTTCGTTTGGTAAGCGCTCTCTATCTAAAAAGCCACATATGACCGTAACAACACTGTGACTATGCGAATATGACACGCTATTAAATAACATCTTTGCCTCTTGCCATACCGAAGGTTCTTGCCCATTTCGCGAACGTCAACCACTTCGAAGAGTTCATCTGATCCATTTCTATATTTACATATTCGCTGAACATACAAATTCACAGTAATAGTAACAGATTCGCTCAACTTGGTGACTTGCACATTCACCCACATGTATACTTCACATACATATACACATATACCCAGTATGGTCTGGTTAAGTCGCAACATTTCTGTGCCGTTACTGATGTTACGCATTCGTATTACCGTTATCATGACTTTTGAAGTGTGTCTCGCACCGTCAAGGGTAAATCATTTATTTAGTTGTTTATTTAATGTTCACTTCCATCTATTAGCTTTCACAGGTTATGATGTTTTCTGGAAATGACTGCTTAGCCTACTACACTATTCAACTAGCTGAACACTTACCCACTTCTACTGCCTCTGGTCTTTGCCTTAAATGTGGGCTTAGATTGTTACTGGCTTCCCATCACTTCCACATAGGGCACTAGCCGTGTAGCTTCTGACATTCACTCTCCAGTTATCTGTAGCCACGGCCCATCTTGATAGTGGCCTTCCGTTACTTTCCTGTGCTACCTTCAACTCGCAACACTGTTACAACTAATAACCGCGCGCGACGCAGCGCGATAGCTGTAAACCGCTGTAAACGAGCCATTAACCCCACACAAAAACCACAGATATACTTGTTTTTTAAGCATGCGAATAAGATATTCCGATAACCTATTTAACGATAACTCCATCGAATGCATAGCGTTTTAACTCTCAGGGTTTTGTTTCACTCCATTCATATTTTCGTGTGCATTTTCATCGAATTTCTTTTTGACTTGCCCTTGTGTATTGCTTCTCTTTCCAAATTCCCCACAAATACTTCCCCTGGAATTTATCATTTCTTCAACAACCGGATGGTTCAAAGTGTGGCGACTCGGATACTTACCCTCGTGCTGAACACGTCGATGAACCAGGCAGGAGCGAAACCCGGTGGGGTCACAAGTGAACGCAGTATGTACCTGTAGATTGAAACTGGGTAGCTGATGACTGCGACTAACTGTGCAAGGAACCAGCTTCAGGCCAGAACAACATTTATTTGGGACAAATTCCTGTATCACCTAACGTGATTATCAGCATATCTCCATTTGCATTAACAATCTGTTTTCAAATTGAACCAATTGTGGGGTCGAACAGTTATCATACATTTGTATCGATTCTTGGAATTTAGCTGCTTACTCAAAATGTCAAGACCAACTTTTGATCATCTTCTTATCGTTGCAGATTCGCCTCTACATATTTGATCATGCCTTGTTGGCTTGCCTCGTGCAATACCCAGAATAACAATTTATTTTTTATTTATTTACAAACGTGCGAATTCGCACCGGACAAAGTAGCATTGGCTGATAGTCGTAGCGGGGGATGCTGAATCATTGCCACTACACAACTGGCAAACATAACGACGCCCTGCTCGTTAATCAGTCCTCGGTAATACGCAATGCGTGCCCAAGCCACCGCAACTTATTCGCTACCATCTGTTGCTCTTAGGAATTAACATGCGTATCATTGCTTGGCACTCGATTACGCACAGCATCTTTGCGAACATGTTGGTACACCCGACACCGGCAATGCTCCGCAGATAGAAATGCCCAGACTGAAGTCGCCTCAGCTTCTCAGACTAAAGGGGCCAACTCTCACTCCCATGGAGTAGGACCGCTATCACTCTTCGCTTTTAAGCACGGGCTTTCCGACAAAGGTTAACTTTTATCTGTCTTCAATGATGCGACAAATACAAGAATGCAGTTAGAGCTTTTGCAATGCGGGAACTGGTTTCAGTTTCTATGTGCCCATTGCTGCTGAGGCAGCTGCCGAGTAAGGTGAATAGCTCAACTACCTCGAGTTCCTCGCTATTAAGGAGCACTCTAGTGAAACTATACAAGCTCGGTTGCACCGGCCCAGCAAAAATAAAGAGCAAGACGACTTGGTCCGCATAATCAAGCTTAATTAGCCTTTCGCGAAATGACACTACAATGTCCGCGTCCTGAGATTCCCCAGGCGTGCTGCATGATAGAGTCCAAGACGAAGTAAACAAAAATGGTGAAATTGGATATCACCAAGGAATGCCACTTGTTGTCGGAAAGCTACCAGAAGGTCCAGACACAGGCAGGAGGACGAATAGCATCCTCAAGGTAAGCCTTTTGGCTCACAAGCCTGTTTTCAAGGCAGCAGCGAAGGTAGCAGTGTTGTGGTTTTACAGAAATGGACACCATCCCTATTCAGACCGCAACCTGGAGGACCAGGAGATTGATTCTGTCAGAACCCTAACTATTGACCAACCTGGTAGGAGTAAGTTTCGATGGTCAAAGATGCACCACCCAGTAGAACACAATGGCTCAAGGATGCACGAAAGACGCTGCGCCACGTTAAGGTGCAGTATTGTTGCCAAGGCCAGCGTGTTCCAAGATTCTACATCTCTGCTTAATGAACGGGAATCAGTTCCAGCCCCTTCGGACGGTGGTGCGTGCAGCCTTAGTAGATGACCACGAACAGGAGGACGCTAACCAGGCGAAAACCCAACACGTTCCGTAACACTGCCATCGATCCGTTTGAATGGTAACCTATAATTGACTATGTGCCTTACCCCGTGATTGTTTACTCGGCTATTCACAGTCATATGGCGTCCAACTTTGTAACTTGGCTAATCGCATTGCTTACTCAAGGTACACCATTAGTCGTGAAGTCCGGTCGAAAAATGAAATGTCCAGGAGAATCGGGTGAGGAAATGTGCAGGTGAGTAGAAAACCCAATTAATGAGGTTCGGCTTTTATGCTGCGGTATCCTGGTCCCGCTGTGAAGTCTCCGTGTCCAGGTGTTCATACTGGACATGTAAGGTGCTGGGTGCAGTTGACCCTTATGGCTAAATTCGTCCCATTTAGGTGAAGGTGCCATTCATCATTCAAATGCAGGCGCCCCAGGAACTTCAAATTAATGCTTTTCATATCATGGGTAGAATTATCAGAGTGAAAATGCCAAACCGCGATATTTAAGCTACTTTAACAAATAGTTTATAAAGAAAAGTGATCACGTTTCCTTCACAGGTAAGTTATTGTTTATTGATATTGTCTTGTGTAAGTAACGGCTCCACGATATGCTATCAGAAAGGCTCCAAGTAAGTGAAATAAGAAAACGTCATTGCACTAATCAAAGGCGTCAAACCTAGTTGTTTGAATACCAGGGAGAGATAACCAAGCTCTTCATGTCAATATGGGATAATCGCGACAGAACTATTTGTCATTCGAGGAGGACCAAGGGATTCATGTAAAGGCATAACACCAGGTATGTTGTGACAATATGATGGCGTGGCGAGCTAAACCTCGTTGTGTAAACCCCGTGCATGCGGCCTCACTCCAAAATGGCAAGAGCGTAATGACTTTGGAACAAAAGTGGAACCGTTAGAAGATTTGCTCTTGAAATCCAGGAGAGAAATCAATTCTTTCAAAACAGTTGTTTGTTGACGATGGATCAGCTAGTGCTGTCCTACATCGGTCGATGCAGCTGTGGATATCTCTGGACAAGCACGCAACGGACAAGAGGCAACGGAGCAAACTTGCGGACAGGAATGCCTCGATAAACATCATGAAATGTCTGGTGGCATGAAGCAGTAAGTTGCTGCTAGGTACTGTATGATTTCGTTCCGTATAAATGGCTTACAGGTGCTTTCTTTCATCACTTCTCAGGTGTGGCTCAGAGTACAACCAAAGCGTAAGAATTTTCCGCAGAGTGCATGGTCCAAATTGAGATAAACATGTTTAGAATGTCCAGCGGAAAGTACGGGATTTGGAAAGAAGCAATGATAATTAAGTAAAAGGTGGGCTCAATTAGCCATGATGGAAGCCATCAGCAAGCGATTGGCACCTTAGGCGAAGCGGCGGCCAACTGGATGGTGCTGCAGAGCAGGGAGCAGACAATTCGTACAGCAACGTTCAAAGAAAAGAGGCAGATGCCACGAATCGGTGAGAAGCAGATGCATACGAACAGAGATGTGGTAAGTAAGCAATGGGTCTTATACCGATGAGGCGCTCATAATTCCATAATCCGAAATCCGTCAGAAACGTGAGAGACGAGACACAAGAGATCAAATTTGCGAAATGCTTGGGGTCGTTAGCCTGGAGTAAGTTGAATTGGTAAGGGAAGTAGCAAGCCAAGCAACGACGGCCATAGGGTAAGGCAACTGCGAACACGTGGCAAAAACCAGGAATTTAGGAAAAGAGGTAAGGTAGGTAGCTAAAGGTTGCGTAGGAGCTAAGAGGGATTATCTAATTGTATTAGAGAGTATTCTCGGACAGAATGTTAGTCGGTAGATTAAGGTAAGTGATTTGAAATTGACTAAAGTGATGGCCTGTTGAGGAAAAGTTCGTGAGCATCAGCAGTCTTATTTTGCTAAGTGATACAACCGAATGTAGGGGCGGTACTGCGAAAGGATAGTTAATGAGCCGGCAGCTCATACTGTTGCTTTCCTGTCAATATAAGCCAAGGGTAACAGATAGAGTTCAGACGGATAGCATTGGAAGGCAGGAAAATCTAATGGACGCATATTTCCAGTCAAAAGGTTAAACCAGCTGAATGGGGGGGTCAGTACTGGTGATAATGCGTAAGTGTGGATAAGCTAGTCCTTGAGAAATTGGAAGGTGACTTTAACGCACAGTTTGGAACGGCTCATCAGGAACAGCAACAGACAGTGTTGACTCTTTAGCTACGATGCAAGTGAAGGGTGTTTGACGAAATGGCATTAAGAAACAGGTTTGGAAGAATAGGTAGATGTAAAAACCTACTTCAAGTCATAGTGGGAACCAGTAGAACGCTATTTGGCAATTGGACGGAAGCAAAATTTGAAGAATAATTACAGTTTGCAGACTTGAAAAGCAGAGAAACTCATGATCAAGTTTGGGTCATAACAGGTTGCGATGCATCAAGGTTTCGACATAAAAGCTGGAGATAAGTGACAACAAGTAGCGTTGATTCGAGGTTAATTATGTGTGGAGAATCTAGTTGGTATATTGAAGAGGAGTGTACCAGCAGCAACGACTTGGTTAGCTGAGTAAGTCAATCGGACGTAGGGTCGATACTGTATTGAATACTGAATGCTGTATTGTAGACCAAGTGGAAACAAATTCTGTACAACACCTTGGAACTATGGTAGGAAATGTTTTATACGTGGTCACCCGTGCACATCGTCATCGTCCTCATGTAACATTAAAAATACCTGACTCACGGTGTCGCAATACCCGCGATTGTGAGATGTCGTCGTAAGTGTGCAATAGTTCTCTGAAACGATTATTAGTAAAAGGTAAATCCACGAAGCTTTCGAACACTTGCACAGAAGTGGCCTTCATCACACGTTTGGGCAAACTGTTCCATATATTTACAGCCCTCCGTTCAAAGAACAGTGGGAGCGGAACTCATTTCATGTCCGCCCTCACAAGTTCGTACCTATGTCCGTGTGGGCTGCAGTGCCCTCGGAATTGCAGCATTGACCTCAGCATGGGAAAATCACCGAGATATAGTCTACGGTAGTCATAATGTGGTCGACCCTCACAAGACAGCAGGGCAAGGTGTACAGCCCTGGTTTTTCGCACCGCTCTTCATGGCCCAAGCCCCGTACATTCGAGATGAGTCTGGTAGCAACGTGTTGCATCCGTTCGAAGTTCTGTGCCCTGCTTCGGGTAATAGGAAAGTAAGCGGACGAATCTTACTCTAGCATTGGTTTGCTGACGGAAGAGGAAATTCGAGTGGCAACCTCTTCAGGTCATGTGCCCAAGCTACGTTTGGACGCCCAAAGCATGTGCAGTCCGATACGATATAGCCTGCTCATATTGTCCACGGACTTCAAATCGCAGCGCCAGGGTACACCTAGGTCCAATCCGCAGGGTGTGTGGTGTACCGGTTGGCCGTCCAGGAGGTAATTTCGGCCGTCATCATCGTACCCTTGGCTCATAAATACAGACTTTACTGTGTTGACCGGGCAATGAAATTCTGCCGACCATGTGGATAGGTGGTTGAGGACTTGGTGAAGTAGGCCACGGCCGTCAGGTGTGTCACCTTCCTCCTAACTCATCATGTCGTCCGCAAACCTGGCACATGAAAACCAGAGAAGCCGAGGTAGGTCGTTGATGTGAAGCACGAAAAGAGTGGGCCCCACTACAGTGCCTTGAGATACGCCACTTGTAATGGGATACTTGTCAGTTAGCTATTCGTAAACCTGTATCCTACACGTTCATCCAACCAGAATGTCGCGACTCCGCTGGTACAGTGAGCAACCGGTACCGTACTTCTTGGGTTAGTAAAGGAGGTCCTCAGGGCTGCCATTGTTGAAAGCTTAACTGAAATCGATGCATGTCAAGTCAACAGACTTCTCCTTGTTTATTGACTGCAGCCAACCAAGCCTCGTCACAAGCAAGGTTGTACTGCGCGAGCGGCTTTGAAAAAATACTGTGTCAGTATCAGTTTTTTCTGTAGCAACTTCAGCAACACCTACTTCACGCATGTTAATTCCTAAGAGCAACAGATGGTAGCGAATAAGTTGCGGTGGCTTGGGCACGCATTGCGTATTACCGAGGACTGGTTAACGAGCAGGGCGTCGTTATGTTTGCCAGTTGTGTAGTGGCAATGATTCAGCATCCCCCGCTACGACTATCAGCCAATGCTACTTTGTCCGGTGCGAATTCGCACGTTTGTAAATAAATAAAAAATAAATTGTTATTCTGGGTATTGCACGAGGCAAGCCAACAAGGCATGATCAAATATGTAGAGGCGAATCTGCAACGATAAGAAGATGATCAAAAGTTGGTCTTGACATTTTGAGTAAGCAGCTAAATTCCAAGAATCGATACAAATGTATGATAACTGTTCGACCCCACAATTGGTTCAATTTGAAAACAGATTGTTAATGCAAATGGAGATATGCTGATAATCACGTTAGGTGATACAGGAATTTGTCCCAAATAAATGTTGTTCTGGCCTGAAGCTGGTTCCTTGCACAGTTAGTCGCAGTCATCAGCTACCCAGTTTCAATCTACAGGTACATACTGCGTTCACTTGTGACCCCACCGGGTTTCGCTCCTGCCTGGTTCATCGACGTGTTCAGCACGAGGGTAAGTATCCGAGTCGCCACACTTTGAACCATCCGGTTGTTGAAGAAATGATAAATTCCAGGGGAAGTATTTGTGGGGAATTTGGAAAGAGAAGCAATACACAAGGGCAAGTCAAAAAGAAATTCGATGAAAATGCACACGAAAATATGAATGGAGTGAAACAAAACCCTGAGAGTTAAAACGCTATGCATTCGATGGAGTTATCGTTAAATAGGTTATCGGAATATCTTATTCGCATGCTTAAAAAACAAGTATATCTGTGGTTTTTGTGTGGGGTTAATGGCTCGTTTACAGCGGTTTACAGCTATCGCGCTGCGTCGCGCGCGGTTATTAGTTGTAACAGTGTTGCGAGTTGAAGGTAGCACAGGAAAGTAACGGAAGGCCACTATCAAGATGGGCCGTGGCTACAGATAACTGGAGAGTGAATGTCAGAAGCTACACGGCTAGTGCCCTATGTGGAAGTGATGGGAAGCCAGTAACAATCTAAGCCCACATTTAAGGCAAAGACCAGAGGCAGTAGAAGTGGGTAAGTGTTCAGCTAGTTGAATAGTGTAGTAGGCTAAGCAGTCATTTCCAGAAAACATCATAACCTGTGAAAGCTAATAGATGGAAGTGAACATTAAATAAACAACTAAATAAATGATTTACCCTTGACGGTGCGAGACACACTTCAAAAGTCATGATAACGGTAATACGAATGCGTAACATCAGTAACGGCACAGAAATGTTGCGACTTAACCAGACCATACTGGGTATATGTGTATATGTATGTGAAGTATACATGTGGGTGAATGTGCAAGTCACCAAGTTGAGCGAATCTGTTACTATTACTGTGAATTTGTATGTTCAGCGAATATGTAAATATAGAAATGGATCAGATGAACTCTTCGAAGTGGTTGACGTTCGCGAAATGGGCAAGAACCTTCGGTATGGCAAGAGGCAAAGATGTTATTTAATAGCGTGTCATATTCGCATAGTCACAGTGTTGTTACGGTCATATGTGGCTTTTTAGATAGAGAGCGCTTACCAAACGAAAACCCACCGCGTCCTGGAACGCTGCCGCTGAACTATTCGCTGTAGCAGGATTAACCCGAACCACCCATCAGGCCTTTAAATCGGCCGTTGCCTTTTTCCGTGAACATCACTTTTACATTATCTACTGTACATATCTCAGGGTTGCAACTGTACACTGACAGGTATTTTGTTAAATCAACTTCCCAGGTCACTGCCACCCTTTACGCTATCACCGATCTATCGTTGTTGGACACAAACTTCCACGTCAGTTGAAAAGGATGCTGAAGAAACATTTTTACGAATCCTTTTCCGTTTTCAAGGGATACAAATCCCGAAGATTCGTTCCAACTTTTGGGGATCGTTGCTTGATTGATCAATGACAGTGCAACCTCATTTTTATATCCATTTGTAAGCTTTGCATTTTACTGGTAACCCTCTTGTAAATTTACGGTTGATAATGTAAAATGCTGGAAATGCACCCTTTCGGGTACATAAAGTTTATATTGCCTTGACTTGACTTAACTATCCAGAGCGCTGCGTCACGCAGTGTGGATAGGAATAAGGTGCGGCGGTACACAGTCCACACGCGCGTGAGGTGCGTGCTCCTGGTTTATTTGGATTATCCCCCTCTATCCTGTCTCCAGCTTCTCGCAGCGTTGTCACTGTACGCTCATTCGAACCGGATTTACCAGCCCTGCACATTGATCTGATACGTGGAAATATCTTCTAGCATTAGAGTCTATGCCATTACTAACCGTTTTCACTGGCATCTGTGATTAAGAGCAAGCGGATAACTCAATCACATTGAGCTGATTGTCTTTCTGTGTGACACCATTCGATACGGAATTCTCGAGGCAAGCCAAAAAGCCTAACCTTATACCGATTCGGCGTTTCTCAACACAGCTGCAAAAGAATTTGTGATCTTTCAATCTGTATTCAGCGCTGTGTTCAGATTCAGTCGGCTGGTTCCAGTCACTCGCCATTCCTTGTTGCGTTGTCAGCCAGTGTGCCTGCAAAACCCATCACATTGACCGCGCGACCACGGAGACCGCTCATTTGACATTTTAACCACTACGCTCGCGTGACCGATGTGCGCCGCTCTCAATCTGTAAAAGTACAGAACGCTAACCAACCCACTGGGTCAGGCAACAATACAAAATTGAATGTCAGAAATGCGAAACCGAAGAGGCTCCAAGCGAAAGGCTTTTGAGGGTTAGGAGAATGTCATGGAATAGTAAAACTCGGTCTGACTTGCTCGAAATTTTTGGGATGGTATCACACGAAATGTGCAACTGTGTACCAACAACAGGTGTCGGAGCGAAACAGCTCCCAAGATGCATTTTGGTTCTGTACTGCTTGTTCCACCATCCCCTTGTTAAGTGCTTGCTTATCCTAGCTGAGAAATGCGACCGGTTAATCACAGAAGCAGAGCAGAGGATAAACAATAAGATTACTTCAACGGAAGCGAGTATGGACCACAGAAGCGCAGCGGCTGCTAAGCAACGGAATGCTGAACAATCCGCTTCCCCTGAACCGCAATCAGCCACCTCTCCATCTCCGTTGTCTTCCCCAACTTTGGTAGAACGCAGGGCAAAAACAGACTGTACCTACGTGAATCAAACAGTTCACACGGCAACGAAAATCAGGCACCATTCAAAACGTCTGGTTAATCAAATTCCACTAGACCTGACATCTGGCAGCCAAACACCAACCCTCGGTACCTGTAACTCAAATATCTCTTGTCGAGACTAAGCCTCCCAGAACATCAGTTATATATACAGAGATTGTTACAAAGTCCACCGAGAGGCCGCCGTTGCGGCCTCTTCCATTGTAAACACCGTTAACGCGAATAGAAGAACAAACAGGAAAAAATCGACACTTGTCAGCAGGTTAGGACAAACGAGTACCATACCTTGTAGATCAAGGAACAAGGGATCCAACAACAGTGCCCGGACTGTTGTATGCTCAAATGTCCCTGAATCTACCGCCATCACATTGCGGGATAAGTTATCAGACGACCAAGACCAATGGAACTCATTGTGTATGCAGATGAGTATCAAAGCCAAGCCCATAAAGTTGTTACGAATTACTCGTCATCCGAACTCGCCACACTATGGAGAACCCAGACTTATTCGAGTAACACTAGGATCCTCCACCGACGCAGAAAATGTTTTGCTCTCCGCAAACGCGCTAAAACACGGATCCTGTGGGATACATTTCTATCCTAGTGTCCCTTGGAGCGCATGACAATCAAAATGCAACACCGAAGAGGGGTACAGCAAGCAAGACGGTCTAAACGCAATCTTCATACATGGCGTGCCAGAACATCCTTCTAACGATGTTCAAAAGACGCGAAAGCAGTGGCGGTTCATTCGCGAAACACTTTCTTTGGATAATGTTGTGGCACTATTGCTCACCAGGATACCTCTCTTACCAAATTGTATAGGATGTGGTCCTAGATTCCTAAAACATGTGGTTCAGTCAGAGCAACAAGCAAAGTATGTTTTAGCTCGATGGCGTAGAAATCAGAAACATCTACCTTCAGAAATTCGGTTGAAGTTTGCAAACAATTTGCATAGTTCAAATAGTAAAGCAACTGAAGTAGCAAGCATACCGAGGAATGTACAGAAGCGTAACTTGACTGCTGCTGTAATTGACTCTGATGTAGGTCTAAACGAACGTTGGGACGCACCTTGGCCGAATCAAGTTGCAAACGAGGTATCATTATCCCATCAAAAAAACGAGTAACTGCCGACCTCCCATCGGTCGGCATTCTGCCACACGTGACCCCTTCACTCCTCTGTGGGCTTCTAGAGACCGAGAAACTGGTCTGCCTGTATACGAATGTTCAGGGCCTTTCTAACAAACTGGCTGAAATGAGAGATCGCCAAGCTTCCGGGTCACATGGTGTCAATGATATCTCCGAGACGTAGTTGCACATGGGAATGATTGACTCTGAAGTTTCGCTACCCGGCATGTCGCTGATCCGGAACAACGGGCTCACAAAGGCAAGAGGGGTAAACCTGTATTATCAAAACGACTTAGAGTGCGAAGCCGTGGAGGATTCAGCCTCGCAGTTCCCTGATTCTTTTTGGTGCCGGTTGCAGTTAAAAGGCAAGGATACTTGCCTCATTATCTTGGTGTACCGCGCCCCTAACTCAACGCCAGAAACCGACTACAACCTAGCGGCTGCTTTAAGGTGCAGTTTACAACCAAAGTACACTCACATTCTTATCATGGATGATTTCAACATACATCGTTTAGAAACTCCCGTCAGGACCGGAGAAAAATTAAAAGCCAATTTACAAGGTCTAGTAACTACTGTTCCTCTTTACAATTGTAGCGCCTGTAAATTTACTTATCTTTCATTGTACGTTCCTTTCCTATTACAACCAATTCTTGTACATTAACCTTGTATACTTGTTTTGATTGATAAATAACACACTTTTTGAACCACGCGGACAAATCGACGTGTTCTCTCTGTGTTCTTGTGCCACGGATTTTATGGCATTGTCGGTCACTACATTCTAACCTAGAGTAATATTCATCCACAGATCTCGTTCCGTCTCAACTGGTTTCACCATCGTCGTTTGTCATCCATCGGAGTGGCTGGCGCAAGAGGACTAGGACGTTTTATGTGGTTGGACTTCTAACCCACGTCGAACCCTTCTGTGAGTCTTGTCATTTCTGATCATCATTTATTCATCTTTATTTCACTTTGGGCCCGAGTCCACTACATAATTGGTGACCCCGAACTTTTTCTTAGTACTTCATTTTTTTGTAAGCTCAGAACTCCCAATATTCTTTTTTTGCACGACTACTATGGAATTCAAACCTAGTTCGAGTACGGTTCCCTGTGGAAACCATATTTCCTTTAATTTGCCTGCTTTTGGTGCATCTAATCCTCGCGTTTGGTTCACGCAAATTGAGGCATATTTCCGTTTCTGTAGGATTACTACACAAGAGACTATGTTTTCCTATGTGGCTACTCAGCTCCCTACGGATATTGCCACTGAGGTGATCGATGTCCTAGACACAATGCCAACAGAATTTCCTTACGATACCCTTAAAGCTGCTGTGTTAAAACGCACGACCGCTTCAGACGAGTCTCACTTAAAGCAACTCCTATCTGGTGTTGAACTTGGCGACCGCTCCCCATCTCAGTTACTGCGACACATGAGAACTTTAGTTGGTAGCTACAAAGTTGATGACTCAGTCCTGCACCAACTTTGGACTAAATGTCTACCACCTAATACCGTCCTGGTTTTGTCAGTCCAAGGTGATGAAACTTCGCTTGATAAGTTGGCGGAACTAGCTGACAAGGTGCATGCATGCTTTTTCAAGCATCCGATTAATCAGGTCTCGCAGCCTACTAACGCGTTTGAAAGTACATCTGTAGTGGATAGGCTGCAGAACCAGATTGAACAGCTAACCGTCCAACTTTCCGTCATCACCAAACGTCTTAACCGCCGTCGAAGTGTATCACCTGACCGTAACACACGTGCTCTACCCTCCAACCGTGACCAACTGAATCGTTTCTGTTATTTTCACAAACGATTTGGGGATTCTGCACGGAACTTTAGGCCGTGGTGTTCACACCCTAAAGCCTTTCGCTTACTGGACCAACAGGGAAACTCGCCGGCCAGCCAGTAATGGCGACAGCTGCCGCTGGCCAACACCATAATCGCCTTCTCCACGTGTTCGACAACTCAACCGGCTACCGTTTTCTCGTCGACACGGGTGCCGAAGTTAGCGTTATACCCGTAGGTACACACAAACGCCAACTTTCTCCGGGGCATGTCACACCCCAGGCGGCCAATGGTTCGAAAATTCAGACATACGGTCAGAAACTGTTAACCCTAGATCTGGGACTCCGACGTCGACTACCTTGGCTTTTCTTAATCGCCGACGTTCAGAAGCCCCTTCTTGGCATCGATTTCTTGACGAAGTTTGGCATCATCGTTGATCTCGGAAACAGGAATCTCCGTGATAGCATCACCTCACTTACTGTCTCCGGCAAAGTCCTCGCTATCGACTCGATTGGCATTCGTTTGGCTCTGCCTTCCGACAATAAGTTTACTGCTCTTCTGCGCAAGTTTCCGTCCATTTATCAACCGATCAGCGACGACTTTCAGCCCAAACACGAAATCCGCCATCACATCGAAACTAAAGGCAATCCTGTCACCGCCAGATCACGACGTCTTGATCCCGACAAACTCGCCATTGCCAAATCTGAATTTCAACACATGATGAATTTAGGCATTATTTGTCCATCGAATAGCCCATGGTCATCCCCACTTCACATGGTTTCAATGAAATCCACAGGGGATTGGCGACCATGCGACGACTATCGCGCTCTAAATAACGCCACTGTTCCACACAAATATCCAATTCCCCACGTCCATGACTTTTCCATGAGTCTATACGGGAAACGCCTTTTCTCTAAAATTGATCTAGTCCGCGCGTATTACCAGATTCCGATGGCCTCAGAGACATACCTAAGACCGCAATCACGACGCCATTCGGTTTTTACGAGTTTCTCCGTATGCCGTTTGGTCTCCGAAACGCTGCCCAGACTTTTCAGCGATTTATTGACCAAGTCCTTCGTGATCTTGATTTTGTCTTCGCCTATATTGACGACATTTTGGTGGGCAGCGCAACCGAAGAGGAACATCTGTCTCATTTACACCAGGTTTTCCAACGTCTAGCTCATTTTGGTGTCACAATCAACCCTGCTATGTGCATTCATTTAATAAGCTAGTACGCTACATATCACTGCACTGAGGATGCCACCTCGCATGGTGGTGAAACGTTTGCGAGAAAACCGCCAAGCTCGGAGAACAAATGAAGCATTTTTGGCATGCCTAGCATCGATTTTCTTGGACATCACATCGACTCCACAGGTATACGACCACTTCCGGACAAGGTCACTGCCATCACCGACTACCCTGTGCCTCAGTCCATAAAGAGCCTCCGACGTTTCCTCGGTATCATTAATTACTACTGTCGTTTTATCGCTAACTGTTCCGATGTCCTAAAACCGCTTACCGATTTACTGCAGCGTAACCCGAGAAAGCTAGTTCTGTCACCCGACGCTCTAACTGCTTTCGAAAAAGCCAAACAAACGCTAGCAACCGCGACTTCGCTGAGCCATCTGAACACAGACGCCAGCACCAGGTTAGTACTTAAAACCGACGCGTCGCAATCAGCCGTCGGCGCCGTTTTACAACTGGTCATAGACAACGAAGTCCAGCCTCTGTCCTTCTTCTCACGGAAGCTCCAGCCGGCTCAAACCGGGTACAGCACGTTCGGCCGTGAACTTCTTGCTGTTTACCTCGCCATTAAGCACTTACGCTACATCCTCGAAGGACGCCACTCCATCGTTCTAACTGACCATAAGCCACTTGTCTACGCATTTAACTCGCCAGCTGATCGCTATTCTCCTCGGGAGACAAGGCATCTTGATTATATCTCGCAGTTTACCTCTGCCATCCACTACATCGAGGGGTCAGGCAATATTGTCGCTGACGCGTTATCCCGCACCGACATTCACCAACTGTCGACATCGTCCATCCACTTAGAGGACATTGCTGCTGCACAAATCACTGACTCTGATTTCGAATCTGTTCGCAATAACAAAGCACCGAAGTTCGTCCAGTTACCCTTGCTTCACTTTGATTCGAAAATACATTGTGACATTTCCATGGGTAAGCCGCGTCCATACGTCCCATTGTCGTACCGGCGGAAAATTTTCGATCGTCTTCATGGCCTCTCCCATCCGAGCATCCGTTCTACCGTTAAGCTCATCACGGATCGCTATAGTTGGCCAAACATGAATACTGACATCAGGCAATGGGCAAAATCCTGTATTCAATGCTAAAAGAGTAAAGTTCATCGTCATACCATTACCACTCCAGGAACTTTCTCACTTCCAGACGCGCGTTTCAAACACGTTCACCTGGATATAGTTGGACCATTGCCTCCTTCAAACGGTTTTACGCACTTATTGACTTGTGTTGATCGTTTCACAAGGTGGCCGCATGCAGTCCCATTGCGTGATACCCCTGCCGAAACTGTCGCTCACACTTTCGTTGAATCGTGGGCATCTGTCTTTGATGTACCTGCGACCATTCCCACCGATAGAGGACCACAGTTCACGTCCACATTGTTTCGTGACTTAAACCGCCTCATGGGATGCAACCACTTACGCACTACCGCATATCACTCTGCTTCTAATGGTTTGGTGGAACGTTTCCATAGACAGTTGAAGGCAGCTTTAACAACCAACGCTACATCCTGGTACGAAGCCTTACCCATCATACTGCTCAGTATACGCAACACAAGTAAGGAAGACATCGGCTGCTCTCCTGATGAGTTTACCTTCGGTACAACGCTCCGACTTCCTGGTGAGATGATCATCGATTCCAGAATCACCGGTGAATCTGATTCTACTTCATATGTCGCCCAGCTTAAACATCATATGAGTCACCTCCAGCCAACGCCGACGAGAAGGACATCACGCATACCTCAAGTTCATATGGATTTACATTCATGCCCCTTCGTATTCGTTCGCGTTGATGCTGTTCGCAAGCCCCTGCAACCGCCTTATGAAGGGCCATTCAAAGTGATTTCGCGACATGACAAGTATTACGTTGTCGATCGTAACGGCACGCCTGATTCTGTCAGTCTCGATGGTTTGAAAGTTGCCTACCAGGATGATTGTTCCAGCTCCACTCCGGTTTTCTCACACTCATCCTCCTCTGCTACTGATCCTCGTACCGAATGTACTCGTATGCATCCAACGACAACTACGCCTACAGACTCTACCTGTTTACCACAACTCCCAACAACACATACTCGTTCTTGTAGGGCTAACAAAACTCCTGTGCGTTTCCGCGACTACACACAATAATACTATCGAGCGTTTTCTCTCGTTCCAACGCTCTAGGGGGGAGTTCTGTAACCCCTGTAAATTTACTTATCTTTCATTGTACATTCCTTTCCTATTACAACCAATTCTTGTACATTAACCTTGTATACTTGTTTTGATTGATAAATAACACACTTTTTGAACCACGCGGACAAATCGACGTGTTCTCTCTGTGTTCTTGTGCCACGGATTTTATGGCATTGTCGGTCACTACATTCTAACCTAGAGTAATATTCATCCACAGATCTCGTTCCGTCTCAACTGGTTTCACCATCGTCGTTTGTCATCCATCGGAGTGGCTGACGCAAGAGGACTAGGACGTTTTATGTGGTTGGACTTCTAACCCACGTCGAAACCCTTCTGTGAGTCTTGTCATTTCTGATCATCATTTATTCATCTTTATTTCTCTTTGGGCCCGAGTCCACTACACAATAACATCACTGTCCTCTCGGTTCAGAACAGGTAACAGTCCATCTGTGCTGGATCTTTTGCTTACCAACGAGGAGCATATGATTGATGTGTTGGTTTTAGTCTGTCTTTTGGGCTGCAGTGATCACGCAGTCATCAGTTTCAACTTCGTCTACCATGCAGAATATCTGAATGAGAACGATGCGACTTTGCGAGTCATCACAAGCTACGATCGATTGGCCCAGCTCTTCAGCACCATCACTTGGTCGTTACTCGAAGAAGAACCCCCGGAAATCGCCTGGCTCGAGTTCGTCAACAAATTCAGTCAACTGATTGCACAGGCTTCAGAGATAAAAGTTTGCTATAAGTATAAATCAGTTTCTTACGTTAGGAACAGAACTCGAAAATGGATGACAGTACGCAACACAGCATGACGAGTGTACAGAGAAGTTCCAGCACCAGAAACTTGGGACAACTACGTAGCCCAACGTAACCACTGCACTAAACTGTTAAGAGAAGACAAAGCCGCCTATCAGCAGAACATCGCAAAAACCTTCAGTGCTAACCACAAACTGCTGTACAAGCACTTTAATAGCCTACGATATGTGAGGCAAGGATTTCCTCCACTCAAGACGGCTGATGGCCCAACAAGCAAAGCTGTGGAATCAGTAAACGCGCTGCGGATGCAATACGCCCCCACGTTTCAAAAGGTCTTGCCACCAAGCGATCTACCAAGGTTTGTCTTCTCCTTTCCAGGACTAACCCACATCACTTTTACCCCGGAGGCAGTATTGCAAAAGCTAACGTCTCTACGCAAACTCAGCTCGTCGGTTGTCGACACCATTCGTCCTGAGGCACTGGAAGCAGCATCAAGCCTACCGGCAGGACCTTCAACTCAGGTTTTCCAGCGCTTCTTAGACCAGAACCAAGTTCCCGCTAGGTGGAAGCTTAGAATAATAACCCCGATTCACAAAGGTGGAAGCAGAACTGATCCGTCCAACTACCGTTCAGTAACCCTTCTTCCTATACTCTCCAAGGTCATGGAATCCATAGTTGCCGATGCACTGGTGTGCTATCTGGAAAACTGCAACATCATCACTCCTGAGCAGCACGGTTTCCGTCGACAGCGGTCATGTACAAGGAATTTACTAATTGCACGCAGTAGTTGGACCGAGGCAGCTTCCAGCAGCCTGCAAGAGTTGCAACCTCAACACAATCAACCAATCCGCTTCTTATCACTCTTCAATTGGACGTCATCTCGCTCGTGTAAGTCTTCAAATCTTCTCTTCCAACAGCCTGTAAGGGTTGCAGCCTCAACAAATACTACCAATCCACTTCTTAGTATCCCTCACTTAGATATCTCTCGCTCGTTAGATTGCCAGTGTGACCAATCACGTAATATGTCTCCCATTGGCTGATGACCATGGACACTATTGAAGTGTTCTGATACACTGATTGCCATCAGCAGATAGACGACCGACAAACGGAGCCAATGGTACAGCTAATTTGTTGGCCTACTACCAGCCTGCAGGTAGTTCTAAACAAAACACTCGTTTCAAAATATGCTCTTGTTTAAAAGTACCATCACATTATGTGCCGCACCAATGCGCGCCTGAAGGAAAGCCGAGGCGTTCTCTCTGAATTCAGATCGTCCAATGGACATGACCGAAAGCGTCCATACGACTGCACGCGCGCACAGCGTCACATTCGTTAGTCTTATCTTTGGTGTGGCCCCAAAAGTTTATCCCGTGGTACGCAGAGGACCAATGTGGTCAAGAGCACACGAGTTTACTGGGCTACGAGTGCCAAAGAACGGGTAAACTACTAACTGAAGCGATCGATATTACTGGTTCACCAGCGGTTTCCTTGTCGTGTCGAGGGTGATCAGCCAATGAGAGACACAATGCGCGACTGGTCACACTGGCAATCTGGCGAGCGAGAGATATCTAAGTGAGGGATACTAAGAAGTGGATTTGGTAGTTTTTGTTAAGATCGCAACCCTTACAGGCTGTTGGAAGAGAAGATTTGAAGACTTACACGAGCGAGATGACGTCCAATTGAATAGTGATAAGAAGCGGATTGGTTGATTGTGCTGAGGTTGTAACTCTTGCAGGCTGCTGGAAACTTGGTAGAATTATGGGTTGACTGCACGCTTGCCTTCCTTGCTCGCTCGCCTATCTGGCCACACGTGATGCGATATGCAGTGTAATCGTGCCACTGCGAGCAATCCGGAGAATCGATAGGTGTACGAGTTCGCTTGGGATGTGCGTGTGGTTGTTAAGAGAGTGTGAGGTAATCAGAAACAATGCAGTAATTCGTATGAAGGTAAAGCTAGGACTTCTTCGCAAATAGAATTTTTAAAAGCTTTACAGCTACAAAGTTCTCGTGCTGTGTTTTTCCAGTTGGTCGTACATTCATGGGAATAGCGTAGCTAGGTATTGCTAGTGTAGTCGGCGCGTTGAATACTAATGTCAAGTTCGCCGTGTAGGTAAGACCACCAGTGCATCTGTGGCCATTGTTCCAAAGAGGAGGGTTCATAGTGTGGCAATGACACGACATTAATGAGTGTTCGTTCGTCTCCACACCTGTGCCCCACTTCGGTAATCAGTTACCGCTACAGGACCCATGGCTCTGTCGTTATGTTAAGATCGTAAGATGCACGTCAATCCTGCGTTTCAACATGATATTTACACTTCACTTCCAAGTGATTGATAAGCCTGAAATATCAAGTGACCCTACGGCCCTGATATATGCTGCCAACGAGCATTGCATACGCATAGAGTTTGGAGCAATTTTCCTCCTTCAACAATGCCTCCGGAATTACCTGCTTTCCAATGAAAAATTGTTTCCGAGTAGTTGTCAAGTCGATAACAACCTGTGTCACGGCGTGCACACATGACTGTTTCTAAGACTAGCTGAAACAGTGGTCCATAGCAGGATTAGTGGACGTGGTTGCCTTTGTAAATGATTGCAAACACATTGTAGGAACGCCCGCGGGTGAGACAACAGTGTTTGTCTGTTCCAACTACTCACCTGAGATACCAGAGTAAAATGCCTGCGTCGCCACTAATTATAAGTCTTGCGTTCTTTCTATCAAGATGATGTGGCATGTATAAACACTGTAGTCATTGTAGCCCCTTCAGGTGCTTCTTTGTTGAATAAGGCCGATTTCATGAGGATAGCATGCTAGTCTATGGACGTAATAGGGCGGTTCCATCAGCATTGACTGTGCTTCTAATGATTCCATTTGGAGAGCCACTTGTGAAAGCGTCTCAACATGTATGGGCGATCATATGGAAGTGAAGTGTAATTATCCTATGAATACATACGTTCCCATGACCTTTACATAAGGCCATTCATGGAGATACTGAAGCAATAACTGATTAAAATATTCGCCTATGGGTGTGGAGACGAACGGATACTCGCTAACGTCATGTCAACGCCACACTTGGAATCCTATTAGTTTTTGTTGAGTCATCAACTGTGATCGAAGTAAGCTAACTTAGCATTTTCGTTGTTCAGCTTCAGGTTGGTCTACCAAATTCAGTGGGAACAATGTCCCCCATGATCGTTGCAATAACAATCGCACACAAGTTTCTAACCACCTAGCAGTCATTGCTGATCTGCGGAATACCAGTTAGAACATTGCCTGTCTACGCCACCATGGTTAGAGCGCTGAATAAGCCACCACCAGGTAGCCGCTAGCGATCACTAAGTATAGACCGCTTCATGTGCTGGTTAGTATGTCTGTCCGCACTGGTTACGCTTTAAGCTTCGGATCATGTGGTAGCTAGGATCTCCTCCTTTGACAGGCAGCACAGTTTGCCTATTGGTCGATTTCAGGTTGGAGACCGATCATCGAGGTTTACTTCAGATAGGCATCCAGGCAGAACAGAAGGTGGTGCTCGACCAATTTCATTGGACTGTCTGTCGCCTGTGCTGGGAGCTTCTAAACAATGTCCCATTGGTTTATGTCCCACGACCAATGAGATTGTCAAGGACGCCAAATCAGCGTTCTTGGCCTCGCTAACTTGAAAGTACGTTACGCGAGTTCGAAAATGCACCATGCTAAAAGCTTGGTACAATGCACTAACATGCGTGTAAAATGGCATAGCATCATGTCTTATGCCTACCCCGGCATTTAGTTATACCTTTAACATGATCATGCCTACATAGGCGTGTCACGCATTGCCCGAGAATAAAGCATTTATTTTTTTATTTTGTTGCATACGTTAAAAATTTTACTCAGGAAGGCTAACAAACCACTCGTGCATTTGTTGAGACGAACTATGGCTAATGTGTCCGGCTCACACCAACAATCTGGTAGTATTTGTGATGGTCTACTTTCAAGTGCCATTCCCAGTAATTGAAAGAAAACGCAGGAAGTGTCGGGAATAAAGTGCATTGTGACACACGCTGTTCCCGTGTATTAGCTAAAAATATTACACCGAACGGCGCAGCTAACTAGGGCAGAATGTGAGGGACCGCGCGATGGAGCGGCGTGTTGAATCGAACCGTGTCGCCGTGTGCATATCTCGCGCGTGTGTTGAATCAGACAAACAGATGCCACATCATATCATCAAGCTACGAACAAACTCTAGGTGTACAATATGGTAGCATCATTTAGTGTTTTACACAACATACTCAGGCAATCGAGGGAATCTCCAGGCTGCTGCCCAGCCCTCCCCCAGGAGGAAATGTGTTAACAGTCCTTCGATCTACGTACGGAAATCCGTCGCGGGCCAGCCTTCTGAGAGACCAGTTGGTGTAAACTAATGCAGCTGCTGAGGAGAATCAGTCGGTCGAATCCTAGCGGGCTCCCAACCGTGTCCTGTCTAACAGTGTCGCAACGGAAAATGTGTTCGCAAAACGGTCCGTAGAGGTAGCAGTTCGACAGGAAATGTTCAGTCCACCATCTGGGGCTGCGTAAGTTCATACTACATTGCTGTGACGGGTGCTGCGGATACCCCGTTTGTTTTCGTCAAAGAAGAACAGAAAACATTTAGTAGGGTAAGATCCATGAAAAGCGTTGAAATAATTAAACTCCGACTAATTTCCATCTAGACTATCGTCATAGGAGTGCTGAGGTTGCGAACAGGAGAGCATAAACTCCAAGCTGCAAGATTGGCTCTAAAAGAGCGACTACTACATTTTGTTCTCCTTTTGTTGAAACATTCCCTGGTCCTTGAAAACACAGCTCCTCGGTCGCTATCTGTCGATTAAACAGTTTAACTATGTTCGGAAATAGTAGGAACTGACTAGATACAGTTTGGTATTGACCGATAGTCGGACTAGCTCTTACTGAGTGCGACAGTCGATTCCAGATAGCTGACATATCGAACAGCGAAGAAGTTTGTGCGAAAGTGCAACGTGAACCTTTGGTGGGGGAGAATAAATTCCCGGTTCTTTAGGTTGTATTCATTAACCTCCCTAAACTTCAACTGTGTACTTGAGCTGAAGCTGAGGTTGTGTCACAGTTTGCAAAAGAAAACTAAGTTCCGCTTCAGTCTTCGTAACCATAGCGGTTCGATGCTTAGTAATTTACATCAAACGTGATACGTTGCTAGCGATGACTGACGCATGAGACTTGAAGCGCACGACCGCTGCTGACGTTCCACTGATAATAGAGCACTCTTGCGCATGTGATCGGGCAGTACTCCAAAAGTGGGTATATTCTAATCAAATAAAAACTAGCTTGACTTTGGGTAAGAAAATTGAGCTATTGATTAAGCTTAATGCGCGTCTTGCTTTTGATAACTGTTGATGAGCGTGGGTTGGGAAGTCTAGTGTTTCATTGTAGCTTAAGCCTAGGTCACGGACGGACTGAGTGATAGATATTGTTTCCTGATTTAAAATTAAAACTCCTGGTGGGATGCTACATCTATGACGGAGTACACGGGACATGTGCCCGGAACATTTACATTAACCACTCGTTTGATCAGAGTTCAAGGGAATTCAGATCGGTTTGAATAGTTTGATAATTATTCTTGAGCTTTCGTCGCCGTGACTGCGTCCGCTGGAGACATCTTACAACTATTGGAAGACTGACTTTGATTGTCTTAGTCGCGCAGCTAGTCAAGCGGACGAATCACTGCTGCAGGTTTTTCTGTCAAAGCCTGTTGGTCTGTTAGAAAAGAAAGTGTTACATCACTGTTCGCTCGGTTTGTACACCACAAGTATCGGAAAGCTGGGTCAGTGAAGCTAAATTTGTTCGACAAGGATTATGACCAGTTGGATTGACGGCTACGCTCATTGAGGGAGAAATTCTTTCTGTCTAGCTCATTACCATACATGTTAGCTAGAGGTGGCATACATCTCGGCTAATGTGCTGCAATACTGAAGAAAAGAAAAAAGCATGCAAGTGACATGGCGGCTGAAGCTGCAGTAACGGCTGGACATCGCTCCAGCTATATTGCCGCTAAAAGTTACATCACACCTGGTAACTGAGCTGGTGGTTGGAGGGAGACACTAAGCGGGGGCATGCTAGGCAAAAATCTTCACAACAAACACGTCGCTAATATAGGATACTTGTCAGCCAACCCACGTCCTCGTCCACGGGACCCCAACCGGGAAACCGAGAGGCGCCAACCGAGATCAACCTCGAAGTAATGGCCTTCATTCCTCTTAACCAAGTCATCGCTTGGCCACCCATCATCTTTTTCCATTCACACCGCCGGCGTTCAAACCACGCAGCTCGCAGGGTTCGGTAGGTTACCATGAGCGACACATTGTTCAGCCATCGGAGTCTGGTGCACTATATAGCGATACTGAGTGATTCACTTCTGGGCCCATAAACAATGCGTCGAACATGCTTGTTGCTTACGCGGTGTTCCAACCAGATGTGAGTCAAACTGCGAAGACACAGGAGGTCAAAGCTTACTGGAATATGACGGCATTTCTAAAAAAATTGACCTTTCATACCTACTGTGGTGTCACTAACCTAGTTGTGGTTCCCGCTGTAAAAATCTAAATTACACACTTCCGGGGATAACTTTTTCGGACCGGCCTAGTCCAGTTGTGTCCCATCGGAAGCTGCAGGTACCTAACGAAGAGATTACCCAGAGGAATGCTTCCACTTCACAGACTGATCATTTGTTATACAACTAACGAGCTGTCTAGATGGATGCGATTTATCAGTGTCGAAGCGGTAAAAGGTCAATTTGCATTGCTTACGCAATAAATGTCCACAGACTGAGCTGCGTATTTGGAACGAAGTGTCGGATACGGAATCGAAACGCATGTCTTATAACTTGGCGACGAACGTTTTGAACATAAATTGACATATAAATGTGTCGGAAAAATAATACGCTTATGGAACTAGCCACTTAATCAAGAAGCGGTTTGGAAGTAAAGGTTTCGTTCAGGAAGCCAAATCGGTATAAGTTTAATGCACCCAACTGGGTAAATTTCCAGCATTTTACATTATCAACTGTATGTGTACCAAACGTGTATAATCAAAAATTCCAAATTCACAAATGGATAGAAAATAAGAAGTGTTCACTGCCATTACTGGATCGAACAATGATCCCATAATGTTGAATTGAGTCTTGGTCATTCGCATCCATTCGTAACTGAAGAAGGTTTTAAATAAAGCTTTCTTCATAGTTTGTTCTACTTGACGTAAACGTTTGTGACCAAATACACTAGGTCGGGGATCGTGCGCGATACCTCAACACTTGGACACAAAAGTTAGATAGACAATATCGGACTATAAACTTGGAAGTTTATTGAATAAATATCTGCCATCTTACTCAGGAAACTGATATATCTACAGAAGATGTTAGGCCTTGATGTTAGGCCTTGAAGCCAACGACCGTTTTAAAGGGACAGCCACCGAATATGTTGAGCTAAACAATAATTTCATTGAAGCTAGGTGCAAACACCAGTTATCAAGTGCCGAAATCATTTAATTTGTGTAGTATGTGTGACACGAAGTTCAGTTATTCTAACTCAATAACGGTGCCTCATATATCCAACAAACACATTCATTCTGATAAAAGTGGCTTCAAGTAAATAAGACTACGTCGAAACTACCCCAGTTAGCAGGTAGAAATCCCAGCTATTAGAAATCGCACGTGCGCTTGTGTCGATTTGTAGTACTGTTTCTCTGTAACTAGTTGTTCACCAATATGCTCATGTTGTCATTTTGTGTTCCATGTGTAGTCGTAGCTTCCCACTTAGAGCGACCACCTGACAACAAAACAACGTTTTTGAGCATAATATTTGATAAGGTCCAACATTGCGGTTTTGCGGACATATCTAAAACAAGTTCACACACACTCGCACTGCTTTGGCGGGTTTGTGACAATAATACATCTACCAATTATCGATAGGGCATATTTAGGTTTTTAATGTGAATCGAAAACATTAACTCGGCTGATAACATAAATAAATGAGGTATAAATTAGCCGGATGCATTGAATTCGGCAGCAACACCAAATAATGAATCGCAACTTTCTGTTCCGTGCACTGTTGTTGATCATCCTGTTTTACGAGTTCGCCATAGGTGAGTGTGTTTATATTCGTTAATTACAACCGGTACTTTGTCGGACAAAATTTCTCAAATTTATACTTGATTGCACTTCCGTGTGTAAAACGTTTGCAACAGCGTTATCTGAAACAGATTGGTATCGTTTGTTTGCTACAGTGCACTTCAACAGCGGATTCGCATGTGCTTGCGTGCGTCACACATACATTGATGCGCGCCACGCCATCTCTCATAGCGCACATTAATGTCTAACGCATTTGACTCAAACCTCAAAAACATGCATCCCCGTTGTCGCGACGGTTTGTGACGTACTGTGGAGTCATAGATGTATCGCTACTGTTGACGGCTTTTCACAAACAAACAGCGTGAGGTGGATTCCAGGAGGAATCTGCAGCGTTTTGCTGCATTCAAAGTCACTATGCACAATCTTAGTAGAGGTCATCGAAGATGTGCTTTACAACGCCGTTTATGATTGCAATAAGAAATTTCCCCTACCACAGTTATCGTGTGATGTATTTGCTTGAGTGTGTTTGCTGTCACATGTTGTTCGTGCTTTTATATTTTTAACTATTTTCTCACTAGTTTTAGTGTCAGCCCCGCGTAAGTTGGTTTTGTGAAACATTTGGAATTAGCACCTTACTATTTTCTTACGTGACTTAATCGCGGTAAAGTGAATGTGTTATTCACATCAGTTAAATACGCCAGGTTTATCTGTGTACTACCCAGACCAACTATTTCCAATTGCCTGAGGTTGGCATATGCGGTAATACCTTGACGCCTAAATCAACGTCTGATTATGAACTACCATGATCACCATACCATTGCTGTGAATAAGATGAGCAAATTGCTCAAGTGTATGGCATTCTGTGAATTAACTGCCTTGCTCCGATCTATGAACTGCTGGAAAATGAGGTGAATGCCGTCGTGACTACTCTGGTTAGAATCACGAAAGGACGTCTGATTAACTTACATTGTCAGCTGGCAGTTGTTAGCCGTTATATGAGTATGAAGGCTGGAGTTACGCACCAGAACACGAGTTCATAAATCAGCCCGGCTACCCTGGTGTGGTAATTCTGAGCTCTTTCTTCTGTTCTATTATATGCTTGTTGAGAAGAGTTGGTTTGTTTTCAGAAATGAGATTATTCTTAAAAGCTTAGCACTCCTATTTTTCCCTTTATTAGTTAAAATAATCTTCTGTGACCGAGTATCTCCTTGTGCTTTCGAAGTCCTTTTGGGTTTAGACAGAGAGAAGACATAGTTTGTGATGTCAAATGTTCGATTGTTGACCAGTATGAATTCGATTCATCCAAGTCTATCGGTGTCCCAGGACGTGCAACCACACTGGTGTCTGCCGGTTTTTGATATGCTCAACAGAAGACAGACTTAAAATCCAACACAGCGACTGTTCATCGAAAATCGACTAAAAATAACAGTACCTTCATTTTACTACCTTTGCATCGGTCGCACGCAAAGGTGGCTCGTTGGAATTCTCTTCTACGAAGCTAGAAGTATCTGCAGAACCAGATTGAAGTGACTTCCGCACATTTCGTTGTTGAGCAAATTGTGCGCATTATGTACATAGCTCCGTTCGAGAATGACGAACGTGAAGTTCACGTATTAGGCTCATTTGGTCAGACTGAAGGTTGATGCTAGCCTCTCGTTCGAATTTTGGATCCCCATCTCTGCACTGATGTCCAAATTCAGAAAGCGCAAATTGATATGCACATAACGTTTGGTGGTTCAGTGTGATGTCATTCGGGTCAGCCTATCTGTAGATGGCTCTTCGCGTGCAATCTACACGAAGCGGATTCTGCGAGTGAATCAACAACTCTGAACTGCATTCCATATCACCAAATCGCATGTTTCTGATGGCCATCCGGAGGTTAAAATCTGTTTGAGCATTTTAAGGAAACCCCATTTAGACTAGAGTCTTGTAAATCATCTGAAGCCACATTGTTCGTGAATTATATGCTTGGGTTAGTTCATAATCGTCCGTTATTCACACATAGTTCTTCCATCATTATATTACTAGCATACCCGCCAAAGGGACGTAAGTTGCAAATGTTGAGAAATTTTCGAGTCAGTGGTTTATTTAATCGCATGCAATTTGTTAGTTACCATGATGCCCCTCTTACGGTTTGATGCGCTTGACAATAGTGTTAACTTAACCAGACGAACTATGTACAATTGACTGATATTTGATAGGTGAGACAAGTGTATTTATAAATGACTGACAAGTGTTCTGCAGCTAGGTGATGGACTTATGCATCTTCGGCCATCTAATTGAGCTCAATAATTGTCGCAAACCGGACAGTCCAACTTGTTCCAGTACGCACGCAGTACTACTATATATGTATCGATGGCAAACAATCTCTGCTGAGCGAGGATAACAATCCTCAGAGAAATATGCACTCACTCTAGGTTCGATAGCTATAATGGTGAAAGATTTATCCGTTGGGTCACTTAACCCAATCTTGCAGGGCGCTCTTACAGTCATTCAAGCGTACACAAATAATCTAGTCGCCTTATCAGAGTCGTGGAATGATCCAAGCAACATGTACCCATTGAACGCTGTAGATGTACTTAAGTCCTGAGAATGAGGTTTAAGCTATGATCCGAATGTCATGGACGATCAAGTGAAGAACTGAATTCATTATTATAACGCAGATTGAGGCAATACCATAGGGAGCTTACAAAGTTCTCGTATGTAGAATTTATAGAATATCTAGTTTACGTCTAAACCTGATTCGACATCATCTATTTTCAGCGGACGAATTTAAACTGAGCAATCTGCGCTTCGTTATGTTGCAAATTACGCATAAACAACGCACATTGCATGCCAACAGCGGCTCTTCGACGTGTTTGTGATTCATAAGCACACACTGAAAACCGAGATTTCCGCAGAGCTGCGTAATGAAATTCCATAATCCGGACTGTTGCTGATGTTCCCAAAATGTTCTACGCGGCACAATTTCTCGCAATTGCATTGCAACTGAGTCAGGGGATCTCAGCCGAATGCCAATGACTATGCTTCCCCAACAATTTTCCAATTAATACACATAAGGTGCCATCCGTAGTTGGGTACTATCATTTAGTCGGAAGTTACCGGGATGTTAATGGGAATTTGTCCCTCTACTCTCACATTTTATCCTCGAACTTACTAGCAAAACGGTACCTTGGTTGTTTAGATTCTTCGAAAGCAATGTAAAAACGTGCACCCAAATGGGCAAATCAGTTTTAGGGAACATAATCCAAACGCCAAATCCTGTCAGTTGTGTGAAACCTAGTGTGGGAATTGCGAGTAGTCCACCGGTGCTACTGATGTCTTAAGCGACCCCGCTTCATCTGATCCCGTAGAGGCTATAGCACCAGTTCAGCATACTTCAAGGTTATCCACTTCGAGCAACAGAAAGAATGAATTATCGCAGTTGCGTTTTCCTAATAAATAAATAAATAAATAAATAAATTTGTATATTTACCGACGGGCGGTACACGGCCCCATAAGTGGGGGCGATCATTTGTATAGTGAACATGTTTCATAACATTAAATAAAAGTTTATTGATGGCATTTCGGATCATGATTGCTTCTCCTTGAGTCCTAGACCCGCCAACTCATTTGTAAAATTTACGGATGTTTGTATCGTCAGGAGTGGATAATAAACGAAGGGACTATTAGGCTGCAAAGACACAGGATTTGGTATGGTATGTAATGACATGTAGTGGGTAAGCTAGCTGTAAGCTATTATCAAATGTTTTTTATACCAACTTCTGTCAATGTTTCTAGTGTTTGTTGTGTGTCAAATATCTTCAGAGCATTTGGTATAGTGAGGAAGGTCTGAAGCAGATTTCGAAAAGTGACATGACTTGTACACATGCGTATCTGTAGGGGTAGTTTGTTCCACAAATAAGTGTATCTCACTAAGAAGAAATTCGACCGAATTTTATGACTTGAAAGGTTTGTACGTATCAAGTAGCCGCCATTACTTGTGGGGTAGACTGCAGTCTTCCGTAATTCAAGTGCGGTGCTGTCATTTCGGTTATTTAAGCAACTCATTTATTGTCCCGCTGCCATGATTTGCAAGGCTAATTTCTCTGCCATGCTCGAATTCGTCTATCGCCGTTTCCCATATGAACAAACGCTTACAATGCACACTTCTCTTTCCTATTTTCAGCTTGGATGAAACTACATGGTTGAGACGTCTCTTCTTATGTTACCTTACCACGCGGAATCGATAATATAAATGTGACTTTCAAATTCACTTCTACGTGTTCCCAGAGCGTAACTAAGTAGCAGCATTTTCCGAAACAGATGGATCTCTACAGTTTTCAACTCGGAACAGTGCACTTGCTAAACGAATACACTCGTACTTGCTTAAATTGGCCATGCAGTATTAAGAAGCAACCTTAATGGTCATAACTGGTCCTAATGTCTTGCACATTTACCACTCACCTCAGAGACGTGCAACCGTTATTCCCAACCGTTCGTGACTCACTGTGGAAGCATATGAAACACCGCTGCTATTGATGCTTCTGCACAAGCAATCTACACAAAGCGGATTCCCAAGTGAATCTGAAACGGCTGAGCGTATTCCGCAGCTCTTGTACGAAAGCTTATAGGGGATCAACAGAGATGCACGAAGGGAAATGTGTATGTAGAAAAATTAGGTGTTGCAAGCCCGAACACTTTGCAGACTATCTGTTTCCGCGATGGTTCCATTGATCACACTTAACTCACATAACATTCATCATCATCATCACCATTATACATGTCAGCTAGAGATGGTAAAACACCTCCGCTATTGTACCGCAATACATAAAGGAAATACATATATACATACAATACATAACGGAAAAATAAACACGACAGTTGAATGCCAGCTGAACTACCAGCAACGGATAGGCATCGTTCCGGTAAGCTACCAGCCGGCTACTAGGCAAAAAGAAAAAATTATTATGTTTTACGCTATGAGATAAGGTCGTAGGTGGAGGGGGAGGCTAAAGGGATGGGGATGGACAAAGAAACTCACAGCAGGAAAGCCACTGATGTCGGCTCCTTGCCATATCAGCAAGTGTATCCAGCCAAACGGGTTCGCCGTCTTTTGGACCCCAACCAGGGAGCCGTGAAGCTCCAACTGAGGCCAGCTCCGAAGTGAGGGCCTTCATTCCTCTGGACCAAGTCATCGCTTGGCCACCTCTCCTCTTCTTCCACCCACATCCCCGGTGAGCAAACTACGCACGTCGAGGGAGTCGGTGGGCTGGCATGCGCAACACGTCGCCCAGCCATCGGAGCCTGGTGAGTGAAATGACGGTGCTGAGCGGTTCATTCCCTTTTCCTAGGCCGTAAAGAAGGCGTCGAACACGCTCGTTACTCACACGATGTTCCCACCAGATGTGAGCCAAACTGCGAAGGCACCGATGGTCGAAGGTAAGTAGCCTCTTCATGTCCGCCGATCTTAGGGGCCAGGTTTCGCAACCGTACAGTAAGGTCGAACGTACCGCTTCATTGTACACTCTACCCTTCAGGGCGAGAGTAATGTCGCGCCGTCGCCATAGGTGGCGAAGGTTAGCAAAAGCACTTCGAGCTTTTGATACTCGGTTCGTGATCTCATCTTAAATCCCAAGAGCGCTGATACAACTTCCCAGGTAATTGAATTTCTGAACGGCTTCTAGCTGATCCCCACCAAGGGTCAGCACAGGGGGCGAACCCTGCCAATCCTGGAGGAACGCTTTGCACTTCGGTGGTGCAAAGCAAAGCCCGAAGCGACTGACAGCCAGTGCTAATCTGTCCAGCGCGGCTTGGCACGTCTGGGAGCTGCCACAGATGAGGGCAATGTCGTCTGCATACTCTAAGTCAAGGAGTCGTTCTCCTGGGAGTAGCTCCATACCTTCCAAGTCATGTCCTGTAAATGCAATCTCCATGACTTCGTCAATAGCGAAGTTGAAGAGGAAAGGTGACAGCGGCATCCTTGTCTCACACCGCTGGAGATATTGAAGGGTGGCGACAGCCTGCTGTAAGCCCTTACTCTGCCCGTGCTACGCGCATATAATGCTTGGATAATATTTACATATTCCTCGGGCACACCTTTCCTGAGTAGACAATTCCAAAGGGCACATCGATCAACCGAATCGAAGGCACCTTTGATGTCGAGGAACACGACTACGGTGGGCCGCCAATATGTGTGACGGTGCTCCAACAACTGACGCAAGGTGAAGATGTGGTCGATGCAGCCACGACCCCGACGAAACCCGGCTTGCTCCTCACGAATCTGGCTTTCACGAGCGCCAGTCAGTCTGTGGAGAATTATGGAGGCGATGGAGATCAGACTGATTCCTCTATGGTTGCCGCATTCCGAGCGCGAGCCGCCTTTGAAGATGGGAACAATAACGGAGCGGCTCCAGTCGGTTGGGACAGTCACCTGCTCCCACAGTTTCACTAGTAATTCACGTAAAGCATCAACAAGAGCAGAGCCTCCGAATTTGAAGAGGGCTGGAGGAAGATCATCTGGTCCCGCGGCTTTGTTCAACTTCAACAGTCGGATCTCACGTTCGACTTCTGAGCGAGAGGGTGGATCCAAAGGGACAGCCGACGGAGCGGGGCGATCAGTGACCGGCGAATCGAACAATTCTTGCCGATTAAATTGCTTTTCAAAATGCTCAGCCCAACGCTCCAGACGTTTTGACAAATTGTGGATAGGCTGTCCACTCTCGTCACGTATAGTTTCACTAACACCAGGTCTCCTGCTGCCCGTTTCCCGTATCAGACGGAATAACTGACGATGGTTGCCAAGGGCAGCGGCCACTTCCATCTCTGACGCACGATGAGACCACCAAGATTCGCGGTCTCTCTTCAGGCTAGCACGGAGTTTTGCCCGGAGCTCTTTGCGAGTTTCATTGTGCTCGCTTCCAGCCGGGATTTGCCGACGAGCATCTATAAGTTCCAAAGACTGCGAAGAGACCCAATATCCATGTTGTCTATTAGACATACCACATGAGAATTTGCCTGCTGCTAGTAAGGTCTGGCGAACATGTGACCAGTGACCATCAATTGTCTCCTGTGAGCGCTTGCTCAACTCGCATGTTAGCGTACTTCGATACGCATTCAGAACAGCTGGTTTTGTCAGTTGGCTGGTGTCAATACGCTCACAGCGTCGTCGTGGGCGTCCGCCAAAACGCATCCGCATGTCAGCGCATACAAGTGCATGATCGGTGTCCACACATGTGCTCCAAATCGAGCGACAATTCTGGATGCAGCCTCTCCAGCGGTAACTAATAGCAATGTGATCGATCTGCGTCCAAGGCTGGTTCGAGGCTGGTGGGCGCCAAGTCACCCTCCGGCGGGTGCTGTGTCGGAAATTAGTGCTCGCAAGAAATAAGCGAGCATCTTCACACAAATGAAGTAACCGCTCACCGTTATCATTACGGGAGCCTACACCGTGTTGACCGCCCAGATGCAGTTCATCAGTGGACAACTTTCCAACTTGTGCGTTCATATCCCCCGCCAGCACAACAGTGTCCGTGCTTCTTCTGTGACGAAGGAGCTGGGTCAGTTGGCGGTAGAAGTCGTTCTTTACCGAATCATCGCTACAGTTTGTGGGCGCATAGGCAGCGATGATGAATAGACACCTGTTGGTCCCACGTGACTTCGAAGCTTTGAACGAGCCAGCCAATCGGACCGCACACATCCGGCTACTGATTGGAATCCAATCAACCAGAGCAGCTTCAGCCCGGGGACCCAGGGCAATACCAACACCGGCTTGGCCGGTGCTCGAAGCTGCATCGTCACCGGATAGGCGCAAGGAGAAAATACTGCTTTGCGTCCCCTGAAGGGGATCGCAGAGTGAGCACAGTGCTCGAGTCTTGCAGGCGAGTCTCTGATAAGCAGCAGATATCCATCGAGAGGGTCTCCAATGTTCGGGCAAGTGCTGCCTGTTGACCGATTTGTAGCAGTGTGCGTACATTAAGGCATGCCAATCTGAAGGAGGATAGAGGGCTCCAAATGGAAGCCGATGAACTGGATTGGACCGCTTGGTTGGACATGGGCTTGTCGACAGGAGAGGAGTGACGCTCCGCGTTCACGTGTGAGTTGAAATTATAAGGTAAATGCCTAGCAAAGCATGTTGGGGGAGGGCCAAGAATCGGTGGGTTGAAAACTGGGGGGATATAAGTGAAGTTGGAATGGGACGGTAAGAGTGAAAAAGCGTAAGAGGGTGAATAAGAAGACGGGAAGGCTTGAGCAGTAGCATCCAAACCCCTATCCACCTTGCTCGATGCAGCAGATAGGGCACCGTTTATTATCCTCTGCGGTGGCCAGAGCATCAAGAAATTGTTTGAAGGAAAATTCATAGTATTGCGTGGGCAGGATACTGTCAGGTTGCCCAGGCCTAGACAGGAGAACGATTAGGGTTCTCAACCAAAGCCTTTGGTTCAAAAACCTGACCGCTAGGCAGCGGGTTTGGCGTTGGGCTACAAGGAGTCCATTTTAAGGAATAAGGAGCCACCCTCATTCCAACCCCCAACCTGGAGGACCAGGAGGCTGAGTTTGTATGGCCTCTAACCATTGACCAATCTGGTATGAGTGACTCTGAAGGTGCAAAAGCACCACCCAGCATAGCTCAATGGATCGCTGAGGCACACAAACCATCGCACCACGGTAAGGTCCAGCCTCATCACATAACGTTAACTTCAAAATATTACCGTCCCATCAGAAATGCTTTGTTTTGTTTTCAAACCGCATTGGACTAGGTTCATTAAAGCGTCCTACGTGTATTAAGCACGTGAACTAACTTCTTGGGTTGGATTACAAGCGCTCATCTGAGAGGTTGATGCTATTTTTGTTGATGTTTCGCTTCGTACCTACGCAGCTCCAAACCGTTTGATTGCACATTAGCCCTGAACGCGCGTAAATGAGATGACATTTATTTAATGCGCACTCACTCAAAGAACATATGCCTGGGGATGAGTGCTTGTAATGCGCCTGATAATTAAACTTTAACAGACGTACAGGTTGACTTTACTCTTTTCAGCGTAGATTCTTTGTTTAACTACAGAAGCAAATCTACTAGCTTGTGGGTCACCTCGACGAGAAAATATGGAGGAAAATTTCGTCTTCATGAATTCGGTTTTTGTAGCGTCAGTTCTTTTTTGCAGCGGTAGTGTATCAGCCAGTTAAACTGATGCTTCGCTGCCAAACAACCATGACACACGAAAAGAACAGCACAGGGTGAGAAACAAAATCATTTAGCGGAATAAATTAACGCCCTTAGCCTACACGCAGTGTTGATATGTCAAACCTTGTGTCAAAAACATACCGTCATCAACAAGTTGCTACCATGCAATGACAAAGCGGCATCAACAAGAAAGCCTCATTGCAGCATTAAAAGCCCCGTACATAACTCATTAGCAAATAAACACGTAAGCGTGCATTGTGACCATGAGACGGCATCACACGACTGCAAGCCATGTTCTGAGAATTATCGAGCCAAGCGCAAACGAGTCACTTGGACTCTATCTTGAATGCGAGACGAACAGGCGGCACCCAGGTTTGGAGTCAGTGTCTTCATTTCCAGATGACAGGTGTCCTTCTAATAGGCTTTATAAGCAGTCCATTTCTAGAAGCCAATTTCCAACTAGTCTGTCAATCAACTATGTCATCAGTAAGCAATGCAACACAAACTGCACTCACAATTCGAACCCCAAGCATTGACTTTCGAACAATGAGAGTTAATGTAACACACCTTACTTGTGTCGTTTTGCTACCTTGGGCATTTTTGAACGCTAGGCTCATGATATTTTGCTTCCTGACATGGTTTTCAGTGACATGTCAAAATATATGCCACGACTGCCTTGTCTCTACTAGGAACTCTTGTTGCCTGTTGACCAACATTGACGGTCCCCAGGATTTCCATCTGACCCGTTATGGATATTGCGACGGGTCTGTTCTGTAGTCGATGCTTAGCAACCACGCCAAGGGTGCGTAGGATCGAGTGCCCTATCAATACGTTAACTGCTTCGCGGAAATGAGCCGCCCCGTTTTCCCACCTCTTTAATCGAACTGCTATTCTTCTACCCGATTTCCACTCTAGTGACAACTTAGATAGATCTATTGACAAAGGATTAAGAACGATACAGATGTTTCACAGGTCATTCGGAATTATGCCACACAAAATATCCTCTAGATTCTTCCCAGACTTCTTTCGACTGCACCTAGCATAACGCACCCAGGTTTATCCTCCATACATCGTTCGTGATAATTTGTTAGTGTAGATTATCAGGACAGTTATTAGCAACAATCTCCAATGGTTTCGCAACTTGCCGTAACCCTATAAACTGCTTAAACCTGCGATGTGTTCGTTTTATTACCGTAGACATCGTCAACGTTTTTTCTCACTTCTCAAATGATTGTGCAGAAGGTGGACACTGATTTCTCCCGATTTTTCCTGCATACTTACTACCGCCAATCCATGATCTTACGATGAACATACCCAAGTCACGAGACCAAATATGCTGTGAAACGATGTTCCTCTGGCACGCAGCGAAAGGGATTAGCGAGATGTGTTGCCTAAGTAATTGGTGTCGTTTCGAGCCGTGAGATAATTAGGACACCGATACAATGAATTTGGGTTTGTAATTACAAATCTTCCCTTTCATATTCCAAGTTGTAACCCAAATTCTTTTGTTGTAATCAGTCAAATTCCATTCTACATATTACGGATTTCTCGGCATCAATGTGTCTAATGCAACGTTCCATCGGACACCAAGGACCATTTGATGCGTATTCAAGCCTCTGATCTCAACCACTTTCGCACTCTCCGCCTGAATCACCCACGCCATATGATGATCTTATCCGCTTCAGGCAGATAATGATTATGAAGTACACAAATCTGCCAAAGCACAGCAAATTACGCTGAGAAAATTCTATAGAAAACCACCCGCTGAATTTTTATTACATCCAAGATGCACATGCGTGGCTTCCATTGGCAAAGCCCGTTTCGACTTATGGCAATCCGAGGTAGCAATTTAGCAAGCAAACAGAAAAGGGCAACAAATGACTGCAAATATTCGCACGTAAATTCGGTTTAACGGCAGTAGAACTTGGCTGACCAAAGCGACGGGTAATTAAACCGTCATATTCTCCTCCGTACATAATGTCACCAAAGCTTTCGTGGATCCTCCGTCGCCGTGCATTTCTAACAAGACCGTCAATCGATCAAATGGGATTGACGTAATTATGATTGTAAATAATTGATCATCCCTAATCTGGTGTGCCTCGGGAATACTTGAGAACGTTCAGTTATTTATTTACACGCATATATATATATATAATATATATATATATATATGAACTTCTTGCCGCATGAACACAATTTGGATTCATGTTTACTATAACCCATTGCATGTGCTGGGTTCGGTAAGGCATTTCGAACAATTTTATGATTCCCTGCTCCAGAGGATGCATGTTTGAGTTCATGATTGAGGCAGACATTTTTTTGAGATATTCGTGAGATTATCGACATACATATGACTGGGAGATTTATCCGCTGTCAGTTGAATGAATCTTTTTCCCTTCACCAGGTTCGGTAGATTTTTCTTATCCACTCGTCGAATATGGCAACAGTCATTCAAGTAGGTTTGTTTACTCTCCAGATGACTGGAAGTTTTTCAGGAGTTAGCTTTTAGAACACACGTGATCTAGCAAAATTACCAACGACCAAATGCTCTAGATTCCCTCACTTGAGCTGACGCATAGCGTAAATGTAAAACGTTGTTTGGAATATTTTCCGTTATTACATTTGGCACTCTTTATAACAAGGATCCAGCGGGCATCGCGTTGTAAAAGAAACCGACTGGTCGGCGTTAAAAATTGTCATTATCGCGGAAACCATTGATGAAGTCAGGAACTATTTTGGTGAATTCCTAAACAAACTATTAAGTCACTACATTGGATTCACCATATAACACTCTTTGGCAATTGCTTTATCAGTTTAAATTTCTCTAGCCAACCATTGGATGCATGATGACTTGCAATCCAAAATACTTGTGAAACTTTGTATCAGTTGCTTGAATCTTCAGCACGGAGCTTCGGGCACTAACAACTCTCATTTCATGTATTGCGGCACAATAGCGGAGGTGTTTTCTCACCTCTAGCTGATGTGTATAATGATATAATGAATGATACTCTCATTTCTTGCAACCAGCGCAGTGTAGTTTCGTCAACATCGTTTTATGTATTTTTCGCAACTTCCGCTATTGATCTGCTCTTTCATTAACATTTCTCCCCAAATATTCGTGCTTATGCTGCTGGATATTTCTAACAGTTGTTTTGCTAACTCCAAACTCTTCTGCCGTCTTCCTCTGGCTGTTGGTTTCCAGAAATTGTAGCAGAGTAATCTTCTCCATCAGTGTTAATTCTTTGAGGTCTTTCCTTTAGGTCATAATTCTTTGACAGGTGTAATATCTGCTCCAGAATTGTGCAAAACCCGGAGTGTATCCAAGTTATGGCGGGACATTTACAGATGGTTAATTACATACCACAAAGGTCTTAATTTTGTTCGCTCTCAGCCAGACAACAATTATCGCGGAATAACGTTTAACGACCAGTGGACGTAAACTTCATTGTCACTACGAGCCAAGAGGCTAACGAACAGGTGTTAAAGGGGTTAGCTGAGAATCTGTCAAGGTATTGTGCAGTGCGCGTGCACATGTTTCAAGCTAGGCTTGATGCGTGCTTGTGTGTTGAAAGGTGTCACACAAAAGCGGTCAACGTTCATTTGTGGACGGGGACCCGTGGTAAACATCGACGTATTTGAACACTGCGGGGCGGTTCACAAGCACGTAGGCACAAACACAGTGGACATGTCATATCGTTATTGGGCGTAGTTTAATCTTCTTCTAGTTTCTAGGAATATCGTTTGGCGTCGGCGAAACCGTCAAGTGCAGTGATTGTGATTCAGAAGCATTTCGCACATTGCCAAATCCCCATACACACTACTGCTTGAACAAACGCTCGGCAACCAATGCACAATCAACATCTATACGGTCAAATTAGACGTTACATAGGTATTGACTGTTATGGCCCAAGTGGTCAATATACAAGTTGCAGTGGTGGTCCATATACTGAGGTCTGGTTCCATACGGTTTATATGGTGAACTTACAATCCATAAAATACGGTCGGCTTACAGTAATGATCAACATACAAAGTTGGTCAATTTGGGAGGTTCTACTGCATATGAATCCAGTAGGTTACTGGTTGAGATCTGTGAACTTTTGTGCATTTACCCACTATACCTGTGTGTATTACTCACATCATGCCACTGCACACGTGCCTCACAATGTCGAGAATAAACTAATTATTAATGTATCTACGCTCAGTAAATTGGTTAGATTCACTCTATCACAAGATACCTTAAAGGAGATATACATACATTAACTGTCATATTCACCAGTTTCAGCTTATTCAAATGTCAAAAAAGCCTTGTTAACTGCAACGACGCACAAACGATAGCACACATGGTTTAGAATTCGCCTTTCCTACCTCGATGATATTTTATTAGCAACGTACCTAACAAGGTGAGCATGTCGAGCATTTCCGTTCTCTGTTCCAGCGTTTCACTAAACACTGTATCACAATCAACCCGACTGATTATGAACTTGGCAAATCAAAGGTAGCTACCTTTAAGCCATCTCATTTCGAATTTCCGTATCGAATTTCTTCCTGATAACATCCATACATACTACGGACTTATCAGCTCCGACCTCCTTCTAACAACACTGCCGATTTCCGGATCTAAACAACTACTGTTGACGCTTTATTCCTTGCGGTGTTCACCTCAGACAACTTTAGACAGACGTTCATAGAAGATATGAAGGCAAGTTCGCTTTCTCAGACACAGTAACTTAGCCTGTATCGGAATGTAAGATGCTATCGCTAACATACATCTACTCGCTCGTTACAAATCGACTGAGTCGCTTTCTCTATTGCCATTAGTGCTTCAGACATAGGGTAAATAGATTCTTCACACTAATCGGTTGATCAGCAATGTCAACCTGTCGGTTTGTTCTTCAAACGCTTGCAGATAGCCAAATTCTGCAACAGAATATTTGGCAGTGCAATTCCGAAATTTACTTAGACATGAGCAATTATTAACAAGCACTGGAAAACCGTGTTTTCACGGTCTACACTGACCATAAGTCCATCCTATTTGCCTTCAACACAACCTCTGACAAACAAACTTCTGGGAACCAGATACCTGTAGTTAGTCACAGAGTTCACTACTGGCTGCCTTACGAATTCTTTTATCAGTGCGAAACTTCTCACATGTATGCCAAGGTTTGGAAAGCATGACATGTAAGCTGTAAGCCATTGTCGGAGATCAGTTCTTTCGGTATTCCGTGTCTATCGAACTGACATCTAGTCTTGACCATGACTGTCTTCGTGGTGGTAGTGGTGTGTGGATCGATCTCGAAGTAGTCTTCGTAGTTCTACACTGTGACTGAATTTTCTTTCTTATTGTCACAGAACAAGTCCACCGCTACCTTCCGCCATGGTCTACCTGAAAGCTCCGGTATCATTATGCGTTCCCTGACTTGTCGAACTTAGTGGAACCGGCAAGTTGGACAATACAACACCTGTTCTCTTATTTGGCTGGTCATTCCCGTGGCAGAACATCAGTTCTTGTGTTGTGCTAATGCTGCAGTCAATAACCATTTGGGCTAGATTAGCGTGGTACTGTTTTCATGTACAAAGTAACTGCGGAATATAAAAGCCATGTTCTAAGAAATAAAAACTCCTAAAAAGTGAGTTTGTCCAGAGAGTTGAAGAAGGGTGTTAATTCCTTCAGGAGGTCGTTCTTTGTGTCTGGCCATCTAATCAGATGCAAGTCTCGCAACGCAATGCACGACGCGTCTAGCTCCGTATGACGCTAGCTGACTAGCCGAACAACCTCCTCGTGGTGCCAGCTACGTGGTTCGGGTTCAACCCGTTCCAGCGAATAGTTCGGCAGCAGCGTTCCAGGACGTGGTGTGTTATCGCGCAACAAGCGTTCTCCCTATAAAAAACCCACAAATATCTGCTTAAAGACACTGTGACGTGGCTGGCGTGACTCGTCACAAAATAAAATCACTGCCCCGTGGATATCTAGATAATACTTTTCAACACACGGACATCAATATTCTACTCGCATATTGCCGACGATATCAAAAAAACGAGAACGGAGTAGCCCAATCACAAGCAAAACTGGTTGGCAGCATCCGGGATCTGAGTTGCCTGTTACTGTGACCAGCCACAGGACGCCTGCGCCTACAGAGGGACCATGCGTGGCTTACTTTGCACCACCCACAGCTGCAACCACACACCCCATATCCAGTGTAAACCCGAAGGAATAAGAGCAGGAGTCATGTGGATCGGCGCCACGTTTCATCAACAGAGCCGGCCCACACTCCTTCACAGGCAAACACAAGCACACTGTATGGCCCATAATGAATAAGTGTAAAACTGAGGTAGGAAACTACCTGAGAAGTGTGAAGGACAATCTAGGACAGGGTAAATGGTATAGCGTGTATCAAAAATCAACGATTCCATCTAGGATTTATGGGCTGCCGAAAATATATATGCCCGAAGTTCCCTTTCGGCCCATTGTAGATGGTATCGGTTCTCCAAAGCACGAACTAGCCCGATATTTGACAGGTTCGTTGCAACCTCTAACAGGGAGAACAAATACGTTCGTACGGAACTCTTATGAGTTCGCGCGAAAGGTAGCAGGTCTGGCTATCGCGCCGGAAGAAATAAAGGTTAATTTTGACGTTAGCTCCCTATTCACTAACGTGCCCAAAGATGGCGCATTGGGTAAAGCACAGCGTTGTCTTACTGAGGACAATAGCCTGGAGCAGCGAACAAAACTCATGGTAGACCAGATAAGCGATGGAATTAAACTATGTCTTAATATGTCCTATTTCACTTTCAAGTCGAGACTATACTATCAGGAAAAGGGACTTGCCATGAGGTCACCAATATTCCCCGTATTGACAAATCTGCATATGGAAGACTTTGGGAGAAGAGAGCTGACAAACTCCAGTAGTTCGCCAAAGTTTTGGTGGCGCTACGTGGATGATACGTTTGTGATTATAAAGCGAGATATGAAGGATGCGTTACTAAATCATCTGAACTCCAATAATGGAAATATAAATTATATTATGTAACTGGAATCTTGCAATGGCACGCTGACATTCCCCGATTGTCTATTTTCTAGAAACGGTGGATGGTTAAAGACGACGATATATCGCAAGGCGACAGATACGGGCGGAGTACTTGATTACAGTTCGGGTCATCCAAAACAACTCTATGCTACTATCGCATCCTCTCTGTTTCACAGAGCCCATACTCTGTGTGCAGAGGAGGAGGACAGGAAGACCGCTCGTAAGGAGACTGCAAGCAAATTAATAGACAGTGGATATCAGAGACGGTTAGTGAAACGTCAGTTGCAGAGGGCTCTAAATCCACCACGGCGAAGCATAACGGAGTGGATTGGAACGGTGGGAATCCCCAATAAAAAGGGAATCTCACAAGCAATCAGGTAAGTGCCAAACAGGGAAAAAATAAGCGTGGTTTTTCAACGGGGTCAGACAATCTACTCATCAGTTGTGAGTTTGAGGGATCCACTTATAAGAGACAGGACGACAACTTGTGTTTAGAAAATCAAGTACAAAACCGTGAACACGTCTATATAGGACAAACAGCGAGAGAGCGACGCAGGAGAATAGTAGAACGCAAGAGACACGTTTCGTGTACATCGAGAAATGAGCCTGAATACAGCACCCTAATAAAAGATTCAGCGGTGGCCGTATAAGCGCTAGACGCAGGACACGAGATTGATTGGAACAATGTCAAGATACTTAAGAGGGGGTTGGCAGCAACGTGCCAAAAGTTGATTGCTGATGCGATCGAGGTTACTAAGATTAATAACTGTGCGAACAGAACGGACGGGGTGGAGTTGTCGTACGCGTGGTGGGCTGTATTATTCCGGTCAGTCAGAAAAGGTGTCGGCGGACGAACACAGGTCGGAGAGTGAATCAGCAGCTGCAAGAAAGGAATGCCTCACATGTGAACGACCGGTGATTTGGATCAATGAGAAACGCTCGATGCTTGTTGTGTCACTAGGATGGCCACTTGACCTATTGACCTGTAACACTATTATCCAATGCTTCATGTTATTGCTTGCAATATTCACCTTACTTTCACATAAAATCTAAACCAATTGGGTACCGATTCATCTGGCTTGAAGAAGCTCTTGTGTCAAGAGCGAAAAGTTGCCACAATAAAACCCAACCAAAACCGATTTGTGTTTAAAACCTTCTGAAATCATGCAATCCCAGTCGGTTCCAAGCATATTCCGACAAGCACACTGTATTTGGGAATCAAGCGTACACAAGGCGGTGGCCGAGTCGTGGTCCGCTCCACACTGAGTGCGTGGAACCACTCTTCGAGCCTAGCACGACCACAACTACCATGCACCCCGTCCCCTCCAGCAACGACCAACTGTCTCCTGGAGCCAGTATGGACGAGGTAGTGGGTAATAGACAGGTAGGCACCTCGCAAACATGCACATCAAGCGCAGCCACACCGGGGATATCGAGCAACAGCCAATCTCTTGAAATGACCTTAGCAAGTAAAATATATCTGTTACTCAAATGTCTATGCTGACATAACTTAGCAAAATTAGCAAATGAAGTAAGTTGGTTAGCAACGCATCCGCGGTAAGTACCAAATGTCCGGAATTTACTAAAAATGGCTACAAATGCGATAAAATTAAGGAAGATAAGCGTAATTAGCGTAAGCAACCTGTGAAAGTTAATAGAAGATCATTGAGGTAGGTCAGACAAGAGCAAAATCCGGGAATGTTCCTTGAGAGAGTCTTTTGTACCATTTCCATGACACGCCGCGTCCACCAGCCTGCGCAATCCGCCGTCATGACGTGTTAGAGCTCGGTGTTAATAGCTCTGCGTAGTGTTGTACCCAACATCAGGTAGAATTGTCCGGTGGTCTTCCCATAAATTGAACCTTTCGAGCAGAAATCCATCCGTCGATAATGTGCCTAGTGAAAACAAGAACGATATCGGCAGATTTGTGCACGGTATTCCGGATGTGTCCAATGTGCTTTAACAGCTGGGAGTGGAGGGCTCTTTAGTTTGGAAGTTTGCGAATGCTGTAAGGCTATCTGATTATTTGGAACGACAGGTTTGGATCCGTCAAGTTGTACCCGGCGACGCTTTTTGGTGCCACAGAAACAGGGCGAATCTAGCACACACACACACACACACACCCAAGTGAGTGATCAGAAGGGAGATACTTTTACTTGGTTCGCTGTCCGTCATACAGCCTCGTCAACATTAACTGATAGTGCTGTGATCAATCGGCGTTTAAGATTTTCCCGGCAAAGTGCATCGCCAGGAGTGCCAAAGCTTTGTGTTCTACAGAAATAAACCATAAGCAGCACAGCGCTGTAGAAGACGATCTCCGTAATCCCTCCTTGCAAGTACCATAGTCATGCATATCGCAGGCGTCGTGTTCATCAGCTTCCAATCTACCAATACGTGCGTTTGCATCCCCGGAAATAACCACGATACCCGTGCGACACTTTTTGTGGAATATTTCGCAGGGTTGACGGTGAATACCTTCTATAGCAGAACCAGTCTGCAATCCGTGAGAGCATATACCGTCACGACAAGCAAACTGCGTGTGGTTGCCTCGTGCCTGGATCATAGTATGGCGATGTCAAACCGATTAGCGCGGAGTTGGCTAGTAGCGCTGCTCCTGCGCCCAGGCACTAAATGTAATTCCTACACCGGCTTGGCCGGCGTCTTCACCACTTGTATATCCCGATAGTTTTAGCATGAATGTGCCGTGTTAGCGATTGGAGGAATAGGTAGATTCATGTCCATATGTGTAGTTTGCGGATAGCGCTTGCGGTCATGCAGGTAAGTGCAGAGGTTTGATTTAAGTAACCCCGCCTCGCGTCTTAGTGCGCAAAGGCCTTACTCCTAAAGCAGCAAGTCGGGTACCGTGGACATTAAAACGTTTGGTCTTGTAACATTGCTTTCGAGTAGCACCAAACTGTTTAGAACGCCTAAAGGGCTCGAGTTTTGTAGCGCAGGGTCAAGGAAACGTTTCTTGGAACGCCCAACCGGTTGTTGAATACGCGCTGTTAACAGCCAAATGGCTCATGCGCCTTCTTAGTGCTCGATGTCAGTACACGTAGTAGTGGGTGGTCATCAATGTTGTTCATCCACCGTCTGTTAGGTACTGAATTCCGGTTACATTGGATTGGTCACAGAGCTATACGATATATTGTGATATTTAATGGATAACCAGGTGATCAACCTCGAACTCGCCACGCTCTTAGACACTGCACTGATCGGGCGCGACTGCTAACCTGTGTATTAGACAATACTCACGTAAACACGCTTTCACTAGGGAGGCATTTTCCTATCCACAACATGGGAGGCGTGCAACAGCGTACCAGGATCCCGTAAACCAATCTCTATGCCCACATCCCTGTCTCAACTTCGTCTTGCATTGCTACACCTTCCCTCCTTGTGTATCATGATATTCTTGCTGCATCAGTATGCGCCAAAGTGTTGTATCACTTTCGTCTTACGATTTTGCGGTTCACACTTTACCAGCTTGCAGCGCTTCTCAAGTATCCACTTAGTTATTCAGAGTATATGTCGTCCGTTAAAATGCAGTGCATTCCAACTGCGGAATAAGCACACAGATCACCCATATGTTCAGCTGCATTACAACCTCAGTGCACAGGTTGATAAGTCGCTCAGCACAATCGTTTGATTCCACGACGCCCAGTGCGCTGCGATCATCGCACCAGTGACGGGTGTCCATTTTCACCTGCGATTTCGTGCCACAATGCCTCAGTTGTATTGCGCGACTTCACTCGCGCACGCCATGTTCCACAGCGCGCGCTAGCTTGTACCGACCTGGGCTGTTTGCCTTGTCCGAATGCGAATAGTCAGTAGCCATTTTCGTCAACAAGCACTGTTATAGAGGTGCTGTGGATCGCGCCGAAATTCCTTATCTTGCATTGACCCATTTTCATCCTAGCACACCGTTGCTGACCTCAGGCACTAACATGTTACTACACCCACGCCCGCCATGCATTCGGTCACCGCCCAGGTGACAAGGTGCACGCAAACTAATCCGGGCTGTGTCGCATACATGCGCACACATTGTTATGTCACTGCATTCATGCCATATTAACTGGAGGCGCGCATGTCACTGTCGCCCGACTGAATTTGGTTTACACTTATACTAACCTGTAATAGTCCCAGAGGATTTGGATAATTAGTCAGCTGAACTCGTAATCCTTGTGGCCTAAGTTCATTTGGAAATGGTATGGATTTCAAGGGCATCCGATCTAGCCACTACAAAGTTCAGGTAAGTCTGAAAACACTGCCATTCTACATTTCAGCGGCATTGTCAACTGTTTTCGCCAATTCTTGTCACCGTTTCTCCAATTGACGAAACCGTTCGCGGATCCTCTACATGAGTGCAACAACGGCAAGATTGATTTTATGCCCAAAGCAACTTATCTTCAAGTACAGGAAATGTGCAAATGATCCCATCGTTGTACTGTGTTATTTTGTTATCGAGGCAAGGACCAGTTTAACAATTGATACCGTGCAAAACGAAAGCAGTTACGTTATACCGCAGCTTTACAAAGCTAAATGGCAGTCGCTAGAACTCTTGTTTCCACGTCTTCAGACAGCCGAGAAGAAATACGGCCCATTTAGCCTTGATTTACTTGCCGTATACTCGACTGTTCTTGACTTTATACACGTTCTAGAAGCTAATCAGCTTTGTTAGGTTAACTAAACACAAGTCGCTTATCTACGCTTTCTGTAAGCAGTCGACTCTACGCTCTTCGCATAAAGCCCGTGATCTGGATGTTGAATCTCAGTTTGTCCCGAACGTTCGACATGTGTCTGACAAACAAGATGTGGCTAGCGCACTCACGATGGTACACGCTTTAATTGTAACAGACCATTCAATCGATCTGTCAGCAACAGCTAATATGCAGCAAACCGGAATGGGCTTATTTCCATCCAGTACAAAGACCGCAGTGACTTTTTTCCTGAAACGAATGCCATTATCTGCTCTTACAACACTTTGCGGCAGCGTCAAGGAACATCGGTGAGCACGCAGAGATCTACCCACAGGTCTGTGTTCTTCAGTGTGCGGTCGCACTGATTCATCGCCCTTGCCATTTTGCGCATCATTCCTCACCATTTTGCAGGATATAATTGAACTTAACTCATTCGAATAGAATGCATCAGTTCTTTAATATGGTCAATTACTTTTCGGATGATCCTTAGTTCTTCAACGTCTTTCACGCTTGCATTTCAGGCACATTCGTCCCTGGAAATCAAGTGTAAAACTACTTGAAGTTCGTCGTGCACCATTAATTTTGCACATTCTTTCGAAAGTGTTTTGAGGCGATCAATTTGCACGGAAATCATGATGCTTCATCCCTATTTTCAGTCGCCATTTCGTATTTTGCGGTACGTTGCTTCTCACCCAGAATTCAACCGGAACTGAGCACCCACCATCTTTCGTGCATTTATCAGGTGGTGAGTCGGCGAAGTCCATCACAGGAGCTGTGCAGCCAGTTCGAGTGCTAGTCAGCCCAGACTTGACTTTTCTAACTACTAAGCACGTCTAACCGATCTGCGCAACGATATTAATCGAAAAAGCACAGTAGTTCTTCTAGTTAACGAGATCCTTCTGCGTAGCAAAAAGAAACTAAGTAATAATCCAAAATGGCTCCATGTAAAGGGAGCCTGTGACTCAGGAGAATGTAAGCAACTAGTCGTATTAAGGTTAGTCTGCTCGCACTGTCTCCTATGGTGTCAACCAAAGAGTGTTAATTTTTATCAACGACGTGTTCGAGACCGAACAGGTCACCAGACGGTCTTTCGTACTGCGCGTTTGATCATTCCATTCACCTGGTGTACCTTAGTACAGCAGTGCCCTCAGTTAGTGACAGAAAATGATAACTGCAAATATTAAATTATCGGAGGCGATTATGTACCAGAGAAGCGTATTGGCCTCTTAGAAAAGGAACGGTGCACAATTTGCATCTCCTGAACCACGATCGCCAAGCACTTTAGCGCCGTTATCTCCTCCAACTTTGACGGAATATCAAACAAAAATAGACCATGAGCATGATAGTTAAGCCGTAACCATGCAAACGAAATTATGGTATATTCAATACTTTTGGTTGATCAACGTGTGCAGGTTCTAAAATCTTCTAGCACTAACTAGGATGGGACAGCGGAGAACTAGCCATTGCATCTGCAGTTCAAGTGCCTCTTGCTTGGTCAAAGTCTCCAGGACATCAGTCTTATACGCAGTGATTGCTGCAGAAGTTACCTGGGATGCCACACTTGCGATCCCTTTTCTTACACTGCTAACGCGAGTAGAGCAACAAATAATAGACAACCATCACTTAGCAGAAAACCAGGACCATATGGCACACAACTATGCAGCTCCACGAAAAGGTTTAGTAAAAATACATAATACCCACCTTCATCGTATTGGGACATTAGGCCTTACACTTGTTTATCGCTTCCGATCGTTCATTGGTTTAACTGGCGGTACATGCCGAGTGCTTGCGCTCCTTGTGAGTCACGCCGTACAGTGCTGTCTGCATTTGTTTATCTGCCCTCCCTTTTTCGCAACATGTCAACACACGTTGGGTCTAGACGATCTAACTGTGTTCGGTACTTCCGTACTCGGCAAGTCTCTTAAGTGTCATCTCTTGTGACTAGCATGAGTAAGACCATGAGTAAGACAATTGGTGACTTCAATTGCGTGCACGGTCCTACCACCGCCGAAGTCATTTTTGCTGGGCACGTTCCTTTTCTTTGTGAGTCGTCTTTTTCAACTGTAGCTTTGCGGCATTCCAAAGGTCACCCAGATACTTATGTTTTCGACGCATCCACTAATGTTGCAAACCTGCAGGTCCCCCATCTTATTTGATAACCCTCTGATTTAGTTTGCCTTATTCGAGTACAAGGTTTGAGGAATGCTAATATTTTTGACCAATCCACATGTTGTCATCGGCTGGGTAGCCTTCCTACGGACTTTCCATTGCAGCTCATAGACACTCCTTTGTGCCCAAATACGGAGCTTTACTCTGAGCAGTTTAGACAGGGAATCGTGACCCGAGTTGAACATCCAGCATGTATGCAAAACATATAGCTATTCTACGGCTGGCAAACAGGAGACAAGAGGCTGTCTGCCCTGTTGGGTGAGATGAAGAGTGTAGGGCTAGTCTATACTAGTCTTAGAGTGTTCTCGCTCTGGTGCGGATACCAGAAAAACCAGAATAACGGACACAACGGGTTGTGTTCGAGAAAGGTTGCAATCGCAAGGGAAACGGATGGAGCGACCAGAACGTACGTCAATGTCGGAACCCACCGCGGAGACAAGTAGTGAGCCGGATGTAGGTAAGAATGGCCGCAGAGTCGGCATTAAGACAAAAACCCAATATGGTACAATTGAGTAACAAAAGTGTACATAAGATAAGTAATATCTTTTGGGTTGCTACAAGAGACACTTCGGCTTACATACATTGGCTGACTTCTTCCCTCGGGTATTACGGCTGCAGCACCTACCAAAATATCCCAAGCTATTGTCATAACCGCCAAGTCTATTCCTTTACTTTAACAGCGCAACTGACTAAAGTCACTATATATCTACCCCTAGGGAAGTAGAGTGTACAACGCCACCCGCTTATATTAGCCGAGTAACAGCAACACGTCTAGGCACCCACCCACGTCATGCAGGTATCAAGCAGGCCTTCATGCAAATCCATCTGAGCTTATCCTAATATTAATTAACCAGAGGCAATGCGCAGCGCTATCGATTTCATTACAGCACTCACTGGCACTTAATGGAAACTCGGCCAAGCCTAGTAGCCTACCACGTAACAAACTATGCTGGCATCGTCGCCGCTTTGGCTCTCAGGCGAAGTGAACTGATGATTCCATTATCCCTTGATCTATCTTGTCTCACGCTAAACACCCTACGGGACATGTCAAGCACCTGCTTTTTTACCCGTTATAAATCATTGTTCATTGTTCATTGACGTTCTACGCTTTGCATCTTTCCTCAACTCCATCGGGGAATCCGCCAGGCCGCAAATCAACTACCAGTAACGGCACGGGCCACAGCCCCGACGGTGACCTCTTTTACGTTCAGGAATGCAAACCTGAAGCCGCGTTCCTGGTTGTTACCCGGGCTGTGATAAGCGTTGGTCCTTCAAAATCTGGGGAGCAGACTCAGACGCCTGCTCTCGGTATTGGTGCCGTCAACAGCACATTCCGAACTACCTACTGTTAGTGCTCTTTAACTGTTATCTTAGGTCTCGGAAGAACATTTCGCTGTGTGTCCATTATTGCTTCGGTTCCGTTGCCGTCATCGGCATAAGTCCTTAGACCTTTCGACCACTTTGTCGAGTAAAAACAACAAAGGATAGTCAACCACGCAACAACGCTCAGCGACACTGGCACCAAAGCCGGGATTTCAGCTGCCAACCTAATCTACGCTGGTCCACTAACTTCCTCCCACTATCCCCAACTATTCTCTCTGTACCTTATGCTCGTTCAGCAAAAAGACGAAGCTCTTCCCGTGGAATCTCAGATCACGCATCATATCCGGACTAATGACCCACACGTTTCAACACGCCGGCGTCGACTTTCGCCGGGGAAACCCAAGCTAGCTAGGGCGGACCTTGACCATGTGCTCGATCTAAGAATAATCCGTTCTTCAGATATCCTTGGCCTTTTCCAATTCACCAGGTGCCAAAGACATCCGAAGACTGGCATCCTTCTACGACTATCGGGCACTAATTAAACGTAAGATCCTCGGCAGGTACCCTATTCCGCACTTACAGGAACTATCTTCATTCCACACAGGTAAGAAGGTTTCAGCAAGATCGATCTCACTCGTGCCTATCACTAAAGCTTGTCAATGGAAAAACGGTTAAAATAACCATCGTCACTGCCTTCGGCTTGCGCTAATGTTAGGAAAGGCTTCTGTACTATACAATGCTCTATATGTTCTTTGACCGTTTAACGTCCCACTACGCAGGCTCATCCACCATCACATTTGATCATGGAAGACATTTCTAACCTCCGCCATTCGATGCGCTCTGCAACTTGGTAGGCTGCCGTTGTATTCACACGACGGCGTACCACCCAGCAGCAAATGGCTTAGTCGAACGCTGCACCGACAGTTTAGTTCAGCCCTCTGTGTCACAGCCGACAGTGACTGAAGCGAAATATTGCCGTAGTTCTTCTGGGTATTCGCACCAGCATCCAATTGGCCCTGCAATGTGCACCAGCAGAGCTGGTCTACGGAAAATAGGTAAGCTGTTAGGGGAGCTTAATTAGCCTCCACGCTTTTGTCCATGCAACCGCAATCATCACAACCTCCCCTTCTCACCTCTTGCTTTCACTGCACCCGACATCTCACCATGAGAGGAGCAGTGATGTGCAATTGCACAATAGACTCTATCTGCGCTCACGACTTTGTCTTTGCAAACGCAGTCCGTCTACCAGTTTCGCATCCTTATACCGGCCACTTTAGGGTTCTCCAACCAACTCCTAGGCAATTTGCCTTACGCAAGAGTGGTCACATAATAACGGTGTGCCTCGACCGTTTCAAGGTTGCTTTCATCGATGGGCCGCTTCCAACATCACCTTGTAAAGCTGCAAAGTAAGCACAACTGCGGCTGCATATTCCGCATCAAGCAACCATGAACTGTTCGTTGTCCATGAGTCTCTGCCTCCCTGGCCACAATCCAGGCAACCGACCGACACAGAAGATAGGTCAAACGTCCGGCCCGCTTTACTGTGTTTATAAATGTTTGCTTTTTTGACATGTGAATTTTGCCACCTTTAATGTCAGTAGTGTGTTGTATTCGCAAACACTTCGCAAAACGAAAAAACTTAAAAAATCAAAAAGTTTTCGTTTTCTGGTTTCAGGACGTGGTGGGTTTTCGCCTGGCAAGCGTTCTTTCTATAAAAAGCCACAATTGTCTGTTTAACAACATTGCGACGTGGCGGATGTGACTCGCCATCGAATAAATGCAAAGCCCATGATTTCACACTGGCAAGTCAACAAGCATCACATTTCACTATTCTTGATACGTTCGTTACACTGGCACCTCTACATCTACATATGCTATCGTCTCTTCTTTCTATGATTTCATGCGTATACTGTCATCTCTCTTCTTTCTACGATATCACCGTTGATCTTTGCGTTATGTGCACACGCACTTAGTATATCGTCACGCCCGTCTCGATCTTGCTATTCAATTATCTAATCAATCATTCGGGATTCTCGACCCATTATTGGCTGATGTATGACTGCGATATATGGCAGACTATTTATCTCCTTACAAACGGGTCCCGATCTCACGACAGCTCAATTAATATTTCACATCTCCACCGTTGCACAGTTCCAAGCATGAAGGTTTGAACAATTTTCCACTGTAGCTGTTACAATTGCCATAAAATGTCTGTACAGTTGTACCTACCTCCATGGGCTTGACTCGCATAGTGGAGAGGAAAATATTTATTTATTGATACTTACTTCGTTTTTCACACGGCATTACAGCGCTTGTCCCGACCTCCACCCACCCACCCCGAGTTTTAAGATTCATAAATCCAGCTTCCGGAAAATGCGCGACATCTCTTGGCCTGCCCGCCTAAAGCTTCACCTCCCATCATCTTGGCTCCAAGCGACCGAACCACCCCACTATATCGCTGCTGATAATGACTAGCCTAGCCGGGGAGCTGTGGGAAACGGCTCCACACAGACGGCATAGTATGTTCTTCGTGGGACGAGTATCGTCATTGCAGTGGATAGGTGTGCTGTGGGGGGATAACACCTACCAAGCGCACCGTCGGGCTTGCAACAGAGGAAATGTCCTCTCGGCCTTTCTTCGAGACTGACAAGTCCGACGAGCCCACCTTGCCGGCCCACCGATGATGCACTCCGGTCAACAACTAAATATTAAGTAGTAGAAAATGGACAGGGATTGGCCCAAAAAACTCTATACGACACATTTCTGTCCGCTTGTTTCCACTACAATTTCTACCCTACCCTGCCCTTCTCACTTTTTCTACACCCCTGAAATAATTCTTAGGTTGTCCTCCTTCCAACTTCTAGGGGCAGACCCCTGTACCGCACAAGAATCATTAAAGCTTTCAGCAGTTTGATATAATAAAAGCAGTAAACGCTAAATAGAGGTCCCCCAATTTTGAGTGACATGACACACACACCTTTTATGCCATAGCTAATATGCAAATGTCCCGTTCCGCGTTGTTAACGCGCACTCGCTTTGCGTCATTACTATAACTCTGGGTTTGAGCCAAGCTAAATTCAATTCCATCTAGCCTGAAGTAGGTTGACTGCCCTTTCTATTCTTTCGTACTATACCACAATTGGCGTTGCGGACAAACATTTTACAGTAGATTTATGCAATCTGTCGCGATATCTAGAATTACATGGAACACTTTGAGAACTGGTGTATCACAATAAAAGATTTTAATGCAGAGAAGAATTCGGTTTATTTTCTCAATGCAGTGTTTACAATCTGAACTTACGGTCAGGTGAAGCAATTGGCTTCATCCAACCCATCGATTTCATTACATTGTTGTGGGCTGATAGCCATACTGCTTGAACACGACGCCAGCGAACTTAGAAGTAGCAGAGATGGCAAAAGTTTAGAGCGTTTTGCGCAAATGTGATCAAAATTTAGGTGCTTTATCCCCCATCTGCAAACGCAAGCTTCACGCTGCAGATTTGTCGACCAGTTACAGACCCATCTCGTGATCAGTTGATTGTTGGAAATGACTTACTGAACCTGCAAGAAAATTGCTTCACCTGCTTGAGCCTACTTTATAGTCGGTTCGAATTGTGTCAGCAGTACCAAGATGTGAAAGTAGCGGTGAGTGAAGGATACCATTCTTATGCAACACCAGAAACGAACTGAAGCCTACGTGGTAAGAGAAACGTGTAAATGTAAAAACAATAGCTAAGTAACGAAACAGAAACTGCATCGATGTTTTTGAGTGAACCGTTACTATCAGTGTGTTTCGTGTAACCTCGCAGGTCCTGATGAACTCGACAATCATTACAGAGTCAAAATCAGCTTGCACTGTCGGAGCCATACACAAACTGTAAGGTTATTTCTAAGAATTTGGATGGTCACATCTTCCTGCTCTGTACCGCTGCTGAATAAACGTTCCTGTTGCCTCCGTGTATTTTGCTTTCGCTTGTCGCAGTTTCGCCTTGCGTGTCTGCCTCGTTTCCTCAGCGGTGTTAACTCGGCCGAGTAGAACTTTGCGTATTTATCCCGTGGTCTGTTTTCAGCGTTTGCCTAACTGATCTACCTGAGTGTTTCTATCACCGGAATCACATTACGGCTACATATAAAGAGCGCAGTAACGAGCGTCATCTTTGTGGGTGAAGTGTTTGTAACGATTATAACTCATATGATAATAAATATCTAAGACTGGTGTGCAAGTTCCGTAACCACAAGTGCCATACATACAGCAAGTCGTCTTCCGTCCGTATGTCTTATTTCGTATTCTTGGTTGGTTCAAATAACGACAGATGAACAAACGCTGTCATCCGGATTTCATTCACTAGCACTTACTACTGGTCTTTGTGATACATCTCACTTAGATTTACTGTTAAGCATGGACATAGGCATGCATTTATTATTGACATCGACAGTATTGTGTCTTTTATTCCGAGTTCGTATTTTGAAAGCCTAACACCACAAGTTCCATTGAGACCAACAGCTATTTATGTTAGAGGGATAACTTGACATGCAGTTTCTATTCTTGGCTACTGTGAATTATTTCTCTCAGAGGGCGTTTCAAGTCCCGTCAAGTGCAAATCGTTTGATGGATTCTGACCCTTCCATCATAAGCCTTAAACCTATTAAAATTCAGGATATTTCGATATTACTATTTTATGCTGTACTTCATTCCAAGTTTCGTTTACTTGTTGTAGTGTTCGTAGGCCTCAGGTGGCATGCGTGTCATGCCCATCAATTTTGACATCCAAGGCACTTCCATGTTCATTAAAAGACCAACAATTCCTTTTGGGTTCTGGAATCAAATTGGCAATTCCCTTAGTGACATGGTTGATAGCTATTACTACATCGGTCCAGACTTCTGTTTGGGCTACTTTGATAAGCAGTAAACTCAAAAGTGACGGTAAAACGCCCAGGGTGTGTGGTGACTATTAGGTTACATTAAACAAGTGTCTATCACAAACGTGTCGCACTACTGCAGAACTTGAGGATGTTCTTTAGCAGTTGAGCAAGACACTTTTCTAAGCTGCATTTGAAGAATGCTTACACACAGATACCTCATGAAGAACAATCGAGTGCTTTTATAACCATAAACACGTCATTCGGGTTATTTCTTTTCAACTTTTACCATTTGGTCTCACTGTATTACCGACATCTTTTCAAAATATTGTGCTCCATCACTGAGTATCTAGCAGGTAACGCAGTTTACCAGGACGACGTTATTGTTAACGCCGCTTTAAAAACGCTTCACGACGTGCGACTTTGTGTACTTTTGAAGAGGTTTTTGCGTTTAACGTAGCCATTAATCCTTTGGAATGCATGTATGGTACAATAACGTTTTCTCGTCTTTGCTATATCGTAGGCGAAAGTGGTTTTCACCTCAATCCTGCTCGTTCATTCAGGTACCTAATACCAATATCCCCAAAAGCTTCAAAGAATTTCTTGCTTTACTGCGTTCTTTGCTATACTACTTAACGGTTTTCCTAAGGTGGTCGCAAATGCAAAACCTCTATTCGAATTACAGTGTGCAAAAATGTTTGAACTATGGTTCATGAGAATGTGTTTTCGTACTTTTCTCCGATTGTTATTTACAGATGCGGTTTTACGCACACGTTTGCCAAAATTGTGGTCAGCCATTGTCGCAAATGTGTTATTTGCTGGTAAAAGTGCTGTATTAGAACAACGTGGTCTTCCTGTGCCGTGTGTCACTTGACATCTTAGTTCAGCGGAACAAGGGTACACTCAAACCATGATAGAAGCTCTCTCGATACGCTCGGCTGACTCGCGTCTTCACAATACTACTTTAGAATACATTCCGCTGCTTTAACCGATAACGAAGCGCTGAAGTTCATTTACCATCCTCAGAAATCTTTTGCTAAATTGTTTGCTGCAATGATGCAGCACTGGAGCGCTACGCTAGCTGCATATTCGTATGTCATTCAATATCGTATAGCTAAACACATTTCACACGCTGGTTGTATGTTATGACATGGTACGTCTGATGAAATGAAGATTTCAGAGGGTCACTTGACGCAGCTATTTCCGGTAGACTGTCCTCGTCTGCCGCTTTGCACACGCAAATATTATCATATCATAGGCTCCGTCATGAACTTGTCGTTACAGTTGATTAAATTAGCTGCCCAAAATTGCATCGTCGTGACCGCTATGCTGCGATTTACTGTTACAAGACTTGCATCCCGGTAATCTACGTATGAAAAAAATGAAGTCTTTGGCTTGACTGACATATTGGTGGCCAGAATCAATCGCCGGTATATTACGCAAAGCTAAGAATTGTGCCAGTGTCTCACATAAAATTTATTCTAGGCCATCTGACCGAACGCCGTGACACACGATATATGTGGTTTGGCAGCGAGTGCATGTGGACTACAGTGGTCAACTTCTGGACAATCACTATGTTCTGATCATAGCTGATTACACTTCGCGACGGAAAGAAGTGTATTGCACTACTGCTTCATTGTGAGGTTTAACCACCACAGCTCTTCGTAAGACTTCTAGTCAGAAAGGAGGACCATGTATCTTGCTCACGAAAAACGGAACGCACTTCAGTGCTACAAATGTTGTCGAGTGGCTTAAAGAAGTAGGTTGCCGTCACCTTCATACTACACCAAGGTATCCACAGTTCAACGGTGCTACTGAGAAGCTTGTGCGAATACTGGAAACCTCGATTAGTTCGCACCATTCAATGAGGTTTACAGAGCTTGAAAAAGGAGCTGACGACATTCTTAAGCAGTAAAAGAATGCAGTACATCGACCACCGCAGACAGCACTGTTAAGTTTTGTAAGAAGCGCGTACTCAGGACAAACATGTTGTGCTTGAAGTCTGCCGAGGTTGTTTACCACCGTGAAAATGATCTCCGACCATCTCGTGCAATGATCCTGTTATCTCGGTTTCCGGATGTATCAAGTACTCGACCTATCTGATGGGTCTGTACGCAGTAGACACTATGATCAGTTTTTAGGTAACACAGTTAACGGTCTTGAAATTCTGACTTTACCTAACACTTATTTCTCGGAGTCTATTCCAGGAAAGTACGATGCGTGCGTACATATGCAGGAAAGTAAGCAGGAGTGAGCACGCAAATCCGAATGGCTAAAGAACAAAGAACGCCATAAATACAGCAGCCCAAAATTACGTCTATACTGTGGCGGATTTGGTAACTGTTCATGAAGGATATTTTATTGTAGCAGGTTGTGCGGAAATATTTTCTTTCTTCGTTTTTATTATCATTTTGTTCACAAGTATCTTTACTTAATTCGCTTACTCATAATATATTTTGACCGATGTTATAGCAAGGGTTGCTGGTGCAAACGGTAGGTTGATTCTATGCAGTAGTTTTTGGTTGGTGCCCTTTCGAATATGGGAAGTGCAAGGTAGCATTTTCACTATATTTCCCTCTTTTACTTTCAAATAGGTAAAAATGCTGTTCAAGAAATCAATAGCTCCTCGGATGTGCTCGGAAAAGATGTATTAATAGAACGCCAGTGACAAAATTGTTTTGCAGAATTTCGAACCGGCAATTAACCGTTGATTAATTGATTGATAAACTAATTGGTGGAAACCTGTGGAAAACGACTCGTGAGATCGCTGAGAGATTAACTTTACCGAATTTAACCGTTCATGATCATATGGGTTCCTCAGGTTCCTACGGAAAAAAGTTATGTCGTCGCATTGAGGTCTTAAAAGTTAAGCAAATGACCTATTTTGGAAGCGAGACATCACTGTGGACAATAAATGGGTTGTCTACGACAATATTTAACGCAGGATATCATGAAGTAAAAAAGGTGAACCGGCTCCAACCACTTCGAAAGTCGATATACAACAAAAAGTGGCGGTACTAGCTTTTTGGTGGGATCGCAAAGGAATCGTTTTGTGAGCTTCTACTGGACCAAACACCGATCAATTCTGAAGTATACTGTCATCAGCTGGACAAATTAAACAGTTCAGGACGGATCAATAAACACGCGTGATGTTCCACCAAGATGATGCGAGATCTCATACAAGTTTGGTAACGCCAAAAGCTTTTGCAGCTTGGATGGGATATACTTGTACACCCACCATATTCTCCAAATCTGGCATTTGCTGCGTATTATTTGCCCCGCCTCTACTAAATTTTTAAACAATAAAACCTTTACTACAAATGAGGATGTCGATAATAACCTGGAACAGTATTTTGCAGACAAAGAACAAGCCTTTTATGAGCGTGGAATCGCGCTACTTCCAGAATGTTGGTATAACGTAATGGGTCAGAATGGACAATAGCTAATTCATCAAAATTTTCATAAGAAAGTCGTCCTTCATATTCATACAAAATAACGGAATGACTATCCGAACAAGCAGATATTTGTTTTAATGTACCTAGTTAGTTTATGCAATTTCGAGTTGGTTAATTGTAGTAGTATCTGCCATATGTGTCTTATCTCACCATATTACGTCTCTTTCTCCACTTTTCACAGGTGCTACGGACGTACCTCTTCACAGTGGAATGAGCCCGAAGAACGATGCAGAACATTAACTCTTTTTATCAACTGTTACTCACCGATTCCATTGTACCCCTTTGTTGCTCTCTGACTCTCTGCGAATGCACATTCCCGGGCGCACGCTCTGTTCTCGCTCTTCTCCAGCTCGGCTGCTGTGTTGTGCACTGCAGACATTCCAATCCGAGAGCTAACATTCTCTCACTCTTTTCAGCTTACCGAACCTACTACGGATTTCACCCGGACTATTGCGCACTACATAATGCTTTAACAACTGGCGTTTCACTAGTCCCTACCACGAAAATTCAAATTTAACTAATAGAGGTGAAAAGTTTAATTCATTTAACACAAAGTCTGAGGTCCCGTTTGCAACAATAAACAATTATAGCATGCTACTTTGCAGAATTAATGCATTTAAAGTAGCTCAGTATGCATTTTAAGAAGAGAAGACAATGAGCTGTGTAAACGCAACTTAATGATAGATAAAAGTAGTAAAAGCGAACATTTTTGATGAGTAAAAGCTACCAAAATGAAAGGTGCATATGAAAGGTGTATATGGCTGTAAACCACCTAATAAACTTATATACTGCCCTCCCACAGCCAGCATTTATAAACTACGACTGGAACAGCAATTTATCCCTTAAGTACAAAGCATACGAAATCGTTCCTGTTTTCTCCCCACTCTTGATTTATCTAAATATCTATAAATATTTACTTTCTTTGATAACTCACCAAGACCAGCCAACTGAGTTGTAAGGCAGTGCTTATTAGCCCGTGTAAATTTGCTACTCATTGATTGCAAGTAGACAGGAGTTCACCGAGACGTGGCCACTTTGATTAAACGTTCCGCATCAGCGTCAACATGATTTGCTCATATCCAACTCGACATACTAGGGCGCATAGAGTTGTCTGGAGCTATGAGCTACAGAAGGAACGCAGTGGATCTTGTGCACGAAGCCGTCCACGTTTCCGATGTGTTTGCGAAGAGCATAACGAGTGCATTTTTCTAATGCCAGGTCGCTCCACACGGCTGCTGTGCTCCCGTAACTATCGCCCGCGATCCACATTTCGAGCATTTGACTTTTAACGGTGCATTAAACGTCAACCATAATGTCCATCTTTGGGCTCGCGCGTGATTAAAGTGTCAGCGATCTAATGTGTACTGACACATAAAAAACCCACTCGCCGCCTTTCCAGCTCTTGACTCCCTTTTAGCACACATCCATGACCTCACTGTAACTTTGCCACCATGCAAAGGCTACGTGTACCTCCTCACCTGTGTCGACCGATTCACTTGTTGGCGAAAAGCGACTCCGATGGTCAAGTGTTCATACGAGCCATTTGCACAAGCTCTTCTAGAACGCTGGGTACCTCAGTTTGGTTGCTCAAGCGAAGTCAGCACCGACAGATGATCACACTTTGACGGATCATTCAGCAAACTTTTCAGCATACTTGGTTGCCAACACAACCGAACCACCGCATATCACCCCGCAGCTAATGTGATGGTAGAAAGGTTCCATGGGCAACTCAAAGCATCACTCTGTGCCAAATCTAACACAACCTGGTACGAAACACTTCCGCCCTTTCTCTTAGGTATAAGGAACACGATCAAAGCCCACTTGCACGCCTCTCCATCTTCGCTAGTCTTTGGATGTACACAACGCTTCCGTAGTGAAGTTGCCTCACAAAAAGCACCCACAACTTTCTCGACTATGACGACTATGCAGCTCGCCTCTCTCAGCACATGCGACAAATTCAGACTGTGCAACGCAGAGCACAGAGCTTGTGTACTAACGTGGACGATGGCCTTGCTACTTGCACTCATGTGTTCGTTCGCACCGACAGCTTACGCCGGACACTCCAATCACCTTATTCTGGCCCGTACCGTGTCGTACGCAGAAACTACAAGACCCTTCCCATTGATTATAGTGGTAAGACAGAGAGGATCAACGTTGACCGAGTCAAACCTACTTAGCTCCACGATCCTGAGTCTCGGATGCAATAAGCACCTTCACAGCCCGCGCCATCAGGCCCAACGCCACAACTCCAGACCACTCACTCCGATCCAGCGGAATCTGCAGCCTCAAGCTACGTCACCCCTTCACTACCCACTATCAAGCGACGTGGTAGGTAAGTACAATTCCCAATACCATTTTCCGATTTCGTTAGCGTTTGTTACTACCCATAAAGCATTATTGGCATATTTTATGTTCACACAAACGTATCCCAAAACCTACAAAAACGACTCAAACGTTTTGGAACTAACAAAAGAAGACAAAACATTTTGAAAACCCGAAAACAGCTTCGCACCTTTTCGTTTTTCACACTTTTGTGTATTAATACGCATTTCCGAGGCTCTTTTTCATTTTGCCTTCCATTTACACACTGTCGGTTGGTTGCTCCTTGGTTTCACGCTTCGCTGGATCTTCGCAACTCAAATAAGAGCGCCATGAACTTCCGCTCAACCAGCTACGTAATCTTTACTAATTGTCCCCCACAAACATAATTTCACTGTTTCAACCTTGTAGGGAGGACACGGCAGGGAGACCGCTAAGGTCCGTTTGTATGATTTTCCCCAGCAGCTGCATCAGTTTCACAACCTGATCTCGCAGAAGGCTGGTCAGCGATGGACAGTCCTCACATAGATCGAAGGACTGTTTACACAGTCCCTTCTGGGGGAGGGCAATGCAGCAGTCTGGAGACTCGTTGGTTTGTCTGTATAAAATTTTAACTAAAATTATTTCATCGTACACCTAGACGACCGGTGCGGATTGTTGAACTGGTTGCTGACATGATCTGGCCTAGATCATCGCCTTTTGCTTAGCGCTCGCTTTGATTGCAAGTCGCAGTCGCCCGGTGTGCTGTGCATTCTGCGTTCCCCTAGCTAGCTGTGTTCAACGGTATCGTTTATTTATAGCTAGACAAACAGGATACCTTTTGCTGTTCAAATAAAGTTTCCCTGCAACTCGTTCTGTGTTCTGGAATGGCTTTCCGGGCTCCTGCTAAAGGCAGCTTGCTAAAGATGACCTGAAGGGTGGCCGCTGGATGATACCTAGCAGGGAGACACAAAAATAACGTATACCAGACTTTTCGACCAAAATGGTCACAGCAACTGTGACCCGCAAGTAAGTCTTTTATGCTGCTCAAGCTTGCGCTAAGATGCTGAGGTAGGGCTGGCAAATACTCACGGCTCCTGTCAATACCGTCTGAAATGCATCAGTCTCACTTTCCAAAACAAATACGTATAACAATATAACGTGTTCACATTAGTTACCACGAAGGTAGTACGGGTCTCGTGATAGAATGGGTACTAGGATTATCATAAATAAACGACCGTCTAATTGCTGAAACTGAATTTGTTTAAATGCAGAAATGCTTCGCTATGTTTGACAAAAGCAGAGCCTGTACATCATCTACCACCCCATTCACTACTTAGGATGCAAAGAATAGGCCTAAATGTTCCTACGATATAACAGTACCGGACACGTTAGGAGTGCTGAGCCGACTAGTCAAAACGAACGATGGAAGCATGCTTAACTCCACTGCTGTTATCCTCTTACCGTGGTATCGACTGATAAAACCACAACAGAAAGCGAATCTCTCTAAATGTTGTTTTCTTAATGCAATTGTTACTGCTCGATATATGCTAAATGGACTCCAGTGACCACAGCTGCTACAGTCGCAACTACGGAGAAGTCGCCAAAGCAACCCATCGACTGACCATCACTCGACCGAAAACCAGGAGAGAATACGGTGCAATAGCACTCATGTACACCAAGGTTCTAGGTTCGAGACAAAGTCCTTGAATAGCAAACAGCAGGGCGAGCTGTGCCAGTGGAATCCCGTCCGTGATTTGATAGGTGTTCGGGCCAGGCCGTCTAACTCAATTGCATCCATAAACATCCAAACCCGATGATCTACGATGAATCAAGACATTTATAACTAACACATAAATTCACAAATGATGTCATAGCGGTACGTTTGTACGCATACCGCCTCCAAGGTGAAGATGACCGAATCCGAATCTTTCCACCTCTTTCATAGATCGCATGGTAACGTAACCAAAATAATTCAAAGACCACCACAATTGCAATGGTAGGAAAATCATTATCATTCATGAAGTGACCGCGCTACTGGCACCTAGCGACGTGGAAACCCACGTTCATGACCTAGAAGCGTGGCAGTACGTCTGTGAAACTCATCTGCCGACATTTTCTTTTACTCGACTTCGAGGTCATCCGTTGATTCTCACTGTAACGTCAGTGACCCGAAAATATTGAAAATTATGGCTCAGTTTCATCAGATGACGGTGAACTTAATGCCATTGCTGGAATTATCGGCGCACTCTCTTCAGAACTAAGAGTAAAGACAGCAAGTAGAGAACCGCAGTCACTTAAAGTCACCGAGGACTCAACACCAGCCGGGAATGAACGCGATGCGCTGTGACAAGCGCCCGCCACGTGCGTGCGTACGTGTGTGTGTATTCCGGCCATTATCTGCTTGCCATGGCCAACCGTCCGTTTTCAAATCTTTCGGAAATCATGAGTTCTCGATCGGTTCCAAGTATTTTCCAAGATGTTGATTCCTTATAATGCTATAAGAAAGGTTTGGCATCCACTGAATTTCCAAAACATTACGACCTAGGGAAGCCCATTGTTCTTTCTAGAGATGCATCACTCTATTGTTTTGGAGCTGTATTATTGCACAAACTACCGTAAGGCCCTACCGACCTGTTGCTTATGCTTCACGACGGTAGCAGAACGTAATTACTCTCAGCTTGATCAAAATGCAGCCGCGGTTGTTTTCGGTACTATTCGGTTCCATCAATACCTACTTGGTCGACCTTTGTGTTTTACAGATATCATAAACCATTTGTGTCACATTTTGGCCGTGGAAAAGGGATTCAGCAAATGGTTTCACCCAGATTGGTCCTTTGAGCCTTGATTGCCTCTGCATATGCATAACAAATTCAATGCGTCCGTGGCCGGCAAAATAACACAGTTGATGCACTCGGTCGGCTTCCTTTATTGGAAGTAGCTTTGGAAGCATCGGCCTCACAGGAACTCGTGAATCTAATCCAGCACCATAACAATTCTCCCGTTATGTCAACAGACATGCGCCAAGTGACCGATAGGGGCCCTATTTTAACGCTCGTGAATCGCTACCTTCAGTTCGGGTGGCCAGAAAATACGACCAAAGAACTCATGCTTTTTCGTAACAGATTGACAGAACTCAGTCTCAATAACGGATGTGTATTGTGAGGTACCCGGATTGTATTCCCCCAAAAAATGTGAGCAGTTAGCTTGGATGAACTGGATGATGCACACCCTGAATGCGCTAAAGTGACGTCACTAGTCCGTTTTTATTTATAGTGGCCTGATTTAGACAGAGACGTTGGGTCGAAAGTTGGGATTGCTTGCTTTGTTAGGGGAATCGGAAAGCTATGCCCCTTGTGCCAAAGCAGCCTTGGAAGGGCTCAGAAGCACCATGGAAACGTATTCACGTAAGCGTTTTTTGCCCTTTCGTACGTCAGATGATCTCGTTGACCATTGATGCCCATTCCAAGTGGATTGATGACCATGGCGTGACTACAGCGATCTCAGCTAACACAATACTTAACCTGGGTACGACGTTTACAACCTTCGATCTTCCGGAAACACTAGTGTCAGATAATGGAACAGCATTCACTAGCGTCGGACTTTCTGCCTTCCTTACCTCGAATGGCATTAGACAAATAACTGCTGCGCCTTACCATCCATCATCCAACGGTTTGGCTGAGAGAGCTGTTCAGACTGTAAGAACCCGTGGCAGGCGGTAATTGTTTATTACTAAAGTGGCTTATACTAGGTGTGTTCGATCATACATTGGATGCGTCCGCTCATCTGCGTGATTTCCATACAGTTACTTTGGAGGCGTCAGCTCATCCGCGCGATTTCCATAGAGTGTTTCCCAACTGGTGCTCGTCTCTGTGTTTACTCCTCGTGCACATGGAACTGGAATCCTGAGGTCATCTTCAACTTTGGGGAAGTCGGCAAGGCTCGCTGTTGGTGTGTCAGCTTGCATCACACTACTTATATCCGGTTCAGTAGTATCTACCTTCAATCCACCACAAGACAATGAAGACTATGCTACTGAAGCAACCAGCAGCCCCAATACGCGTGCGTTTAGCCCGTGCACTTTTCGATTACCTAAATATGGCAAACGTAACCACTGGTAGAAGGCCCGCAGAATTAATGTTCGGCCGTCGGTTGCATACTCGGTTGGATGTATTGCACTGTACCCTTGGTTCTGAGGTTTGCAAAAAAACAAGAACGCGCAGAGGAACGCTCTGGCACCGCAGCAGAGATAGGCTCGTAGAAGAAGCTGAACACATCTATGTCCGCTTAACTACAGCATCAGGGTGGCAACCGGCCATTGCTAAAGCAGCCAACGGGAAAATCATGAGAGCTGTAACTGTGGTTAAAAGAATTGTCAGACGCCACTTAAGTTACTTGCGACCAAGACCATCGACCACAGAAACAACCGGTGTGTCAGAATTCCAGACACCAGAGCTGATCGATTCGCAAGTAGCCGAGCCTTAAGAACCGAACCGAATGCCTCCACGTCGTCCTACGCGCCAACGCATGTCAGCGGATCGATTCCAGGCGACATAGTCCAAACCACAGGGGGAAGGGGTGCTGCACTGTGCTAAGCGCCCGCCGCGTGCGTGTGTACGTGTGTGTACTCCGGCTAGTTGCTGTCTACCATAACCGTAGATTGGTGATTTGATGTAGCGTCCATGTGACGCACGTAATATACGAATGCCTTGTGATCCCGTTTTGATGTACAGTGGTTCTTGTAATCTATGTAAAAAAAAACCTGATGAGGAACCGCTGAAAACAAGCTTGTTCGCTAACATTTGTTCTGATGTCTACTCCCAGGATACTTTATCAGTTGAAACAGACCAAGGATCCCACTGTGCTTAAAAGGCTTAACCAGTACGATCAGTTCCGTACAAAGTTTGCGATAGCCAAGGCGACGGTTCAGTTCTTCGATGAGTGTATTTTATGTTGTAAATATCCGAAACGTTTTTGGAAAGTACTCAGACGAAATAGGATTAATCCTACTAATACTGCCCTGAAGCGTCATGCATTAAACGAATCTGACACGGTTGCCTCTAGACTTGATGATTTGGAGCGTAATCAGTGCGTTTATTCTCTCATGGTAGGCCATGATCCTGAAAAACGCCAACCACACATGCCATTCCCTTCTAATACTTAGTCAAAACACCCTGCTAAGAGGTCGCCAGTTTAAGTTAGTCACGCAGTACAGCCGCCTGGAATGTCGGCGAAACTATTTCTCCCTTCGTGTGTCACACACTTGGAACGCCCTCCCGGAACATGTAATAAATGCACTCATCCTATCCCTTTTCAAAAAACGTCTTGACGATACTCTGTCACATTTACACTACGTGTTATATCCCATGACCACCAGATGCTGGCACTAATGCACAACAGGCAGGGGATAGTGCCATAACTCTACTCGAGAATGAGTCACTCCAAACCCCTTGCACAAATTTGGTAAACGCTACTACTATAGAAACTGGATTTCTGTATCCAGTCGACCCAAGATAGTTGCACACGAGTAAGCCCTATCCTTGCTATTTTTTAATTTTTCTCGCCCATTACGTGATCAATAACCACTTCCCTTATAGCTTTGTGTGCGTACATTCTCATTTCAAGCGTCCTTCATACGACAGTGCAGTTAAATCTATAATCACCCGAAATGACGACTCCAGTATCCTTTGATCTTTCATTTTTCACGCTAAACACCCTACGGGACATGTCAAGCACCTGCTTTTTTACCCGTTATAAATCATTGTTCATTGTTCATATCTCGGTCTAACGACCGAGAGATGTGTGTGCACAATAGACCTGACCGATACAGTAAGGTGGTGGGAAGTTATACTTTTGAATTCCTATGGCATAGAATAGAGTGAGAGCGTTTTTAAAAGGCCGCTGTGCTTTGGATGAACTTGATGAGTTTGGATCTCGGGAGTAAGAATCTTGAAAGCAGCATCATATCTAGATATGGTCAAATCAACTGTAGAATCTTTAACCGAGCAGCCGCATCTAGACATGTGCCTTATCGATCATACCAATGAGATGTCTTTCTGAACAAGTCCATGGAAGATGATAGCAGAGCGCTATAACGAAAGCGCTAAAACGCATAACGTCACGTACTAAATACTAAAGCGCATGATCTAGTAAACCTCTTAAGTCCGAGGGAATAAAAAGAAGTTTTCTGACATAATGAAAAGTTTCACAAACGTGGGGTATGAAAAGATCTTTTGAGCGAAACAGTATCAAGAAATTTGATGGAGATAATCTTAGTATGGTGCTATTACCCACAGTCACAGTGTGGGAGCTATCCATAAGTGACCGCAATTAATCAAAACGAAAATAATATAGTAGACCACTAATCCATGTTGAGGGGATGAGGAAGCCGGAATGGTGGGTCAATATACTCCTCCACAACCCCGTCGCCATACCTACACTTAATGAGAGTAAGTTGCGTAGGGAGACTACTGAAAGGTGCATGTGTAAAATAGTCAGAGACCAAATTAGACGCGCGGGCGAACTCGGTTCTCGGGAAGCGGACTTAACAGCGCTGACCCATCCAGGCTTCTAAAGTAATAAATTTATTAATAAAAAGCCTTACGGATTCATATTTTGATTCGGTGTAGAAGTTATAGAATAACCAAGGCATGCTACCGAATTCTATTCAGGACGCTGGGGTAAGTATGCTGACTGAGAGACATCGTCGGAAAGTGTGGATGGAGATCTCGGCAGAATAAGAGATACTTCGAAAATATTCAGCAGCACGGATGTACACGCAATTGGGTACTGCTCACGTGATTAATTTTTGAGAACCGGGGTTAACCTGGCCGATTTCCAAATGACTAGGATCACAGTCATAGCAAGGTATCTGTTAAAGTGATCTGGAAAAGTTGATGTATGATAATCAGCGCACTCTTTCAAAGCTACTGGCGTGAGAATCCGGACCGCTAGAGTTGTGTGATTTGGCTCCTTGAGATACTTTTGAACGCTGTCTTCGTCAAAGGACGCAGTTGGACTTGATCTGATGTAAGAGGTTAGAGAAAATGAAATTGATAAGGTGGAAGTAAACTCCGCATTTTGTTTGTCACATCCGCTCAGCCTTCAAGAGTACTTACTATACTGTAGCCTAAAATGCCTCTGTAGACCACGGCGTGCGCGTGTTAATCGTGCAACACTGTGCTCTGTGTTAAATTGGGCTTATCCCCTCACACCCAACACCCGAACATTTTGGCTCGCAGTTTTGTTGGCCCCTAGCTCCATCTGCTACCTCTGGCGCTTGCGCTGGGGCCGAGTGGTCTAACCGACAGACCCTCCCTCTTCCCAGGAAATCGAGCAGGAGCTCCGACACATGAAGCGTTATAAAGCCCCCGGCCCTGATGGTCTTCACCCAGCTGTATTTAGAGATGGTAGCGCACCGCTGGTCCGAGAACTCACCGTTTTATTCTCGAAAATTTTGTCGAAAGAGAAAGTTCCATCATCTTGGGGTGAATTGACAGTCGTCCCCATCTTCAAGAAGGGCCTGCGCACAATCTGCTCCAACTACAGAGGAATAAGCTTAGTCCCCTTCGTTTGCAAGTTGCTGGTGTTCATCATACTTTGTAGGCTATCCCCAACAAGCGAATCGTTGCAACGAGAAGAACAAGCTGGGTTTCGCCCTGGTCGCGGCTGCATCGATCAAAGCTTCACACTTCGCCAGATCCTCGAGCTCCGCCATGTGTACCAGAGGACAACGATTGCTGTGTTCCTGGATATCCGTGGAGCCTTCGATTCTGTCGATCGTGCAGTACTGTGGCATTGCCTTCTGAGGAATGGTGTCCCCGAGAAGTTCGTCTCCATACTGCGCGCTCTATATAGTCTGACCTCGGGCAGGGTTAGGGCTTATGACATGCTTTCGCCTACCTTTGTGGTCTCCAGTGGAGTTCGATAAGGATGCCATATCTCTCTGTTCCTATTCAACTTTGCCATTGAAGATGTCCTGAAAAACGCTCTGAGCGATTCCTTGAACGCTGGCGTTGAGCTCCTCCCAGGTAGTCGAGTTGTTGATTTGGATTATGCTGATGATATCGTCTTGCTGGGTGACGATCCACAGGTCGTCCAACTTGCATTAAACCGCTTGACGATTGAAGCATCAAAGTACGGTATGTACTTTTCGCCATCCAAATGCAAGGCTCTCCTTCAAGACTGGCAGGTGCCTCTGCCTGCACTCACGCTTGCTCGTGAGACGCTAGAGGTTGTGGAGAGCTTTGTCTACTTGGGAAATTGCATCACTGCTGGCGGGGCTGTTGGAGACGAGATTTCGATGCGCATATCGAGAGCAGGCCTCGCTTTTTCTAGGCTGAGGCATTTGTGGCGTCGCCACGACATTCGTCTCTCAATCAAAGCGCGGGTCTATTGTGCAACTGTTCGTGCTGTACTGTTGTACGGATGCGAGACCTGGCCCATTCGTAAAGATGACTTGCGCAGGCTATCCGTCTTCGAGCACCGCTGTCTGCGGTCCATTGCCCGTGTGTGGTGGCAGCACCACGTAAGCAATTTGGAAGTTAGACAGCGTGTTTTGGGACGTGGAAGCCACTCGCTCGAGGAGCACATTTCACTGCATCAACTGCGGTGGTTGGGACACGTATTGCGCATGCCTATCTAGCGTTACCCCCGTCGTGCGTTGTTTGCACTTGCTGGACAGGGATGGAAGAGAAGGGCTGGTGGACAGCCTACAACATGGAGAAGCCGCATGAAAAAGTTGACGAAACAGTTGGCCTCGGCCGGTTGTTGTCGACTACCTAGTTGGGGTTCGAGAGGTGAGGATACTTGCTGGTTGAGGACCTTGGAAGTTATGGCTCAAGATCGATGTCAATGGCGGACGTGTGCATCGGTTTGTTGCGGTATCCCTTCTTCCTCTCTCTAAAAAAAGAACAAACTGAAAAAAATTTCAAAACTGTGAGTGGTAAAATAGACAAAAAAGTATTTGTTGTTGCTCTTTTCTTTTATTCATATTGTTTTCCTATTCAGCCATGATTCCGATGGCACAATATCTGTACCACAGATTGTGGATAATATATATATATATCCCCTCACATTTTTGCGTCACCTCTTCGGAAGTACGCTCAATCGATTCGGATCTCTGAGCTCTATCCAACGGGGTCGATATTTTGAAGTAAGTCAAACGACACGCTGGTACACCACAAACAAAAGCCTCGGAAGTCTATTCACTAAGGCCAACTTGAGTAACTTTGCTTATTTGAGTTTCATCGGTACCTTTGGGATACGATTCGACAAAGCTTCTTTAATGCTGTCAGACAATATATAACTTAGTACTGTGCACCACGGTAGACTATAGGTACAGGCATTTTGTCATCTCACGTTACTACCATATTTTTACGTGCATTTCACTGCACAAAACCTGTGTGCTTTTGAGTACTATACCTTTTACGACTCAAGTCAATCCATAACGGAATCAAACTCCTCCTTAAGAATATTCAACTCAATTCACAAGCACATCAGGTTGAATCTAAGTGGCGTACACGCACAGATGCGTGCCCATCGTCTTGACCAATTGCAAATCAGTGTGAGAGTACTCAGAATATCTGCATCGGTTGGTACAGCGGTTAGACTGCGCTCAGCCAACAAACCACGTGATGTGCACGCGGACGTGAAAACAACACATGAGATCATTCACGGTAGGATGAAGTGCGGACTAGCAAGCGGCATCTATGGACGGTTGAGGAATTACTGTAACTCCCACCCACTCACTTATCCGTCACCAAGACACACAACACAGAACTGGGCGGCCATCCGCGTTCTTAGTGCTCACTGTTACGCGCAGACGACTGGACATGAAATGTACTCTACAGTGAAACAGTATCGATTGCCCTCACTGAAACGAGCTGCATGCATGCAACGAGGCACCTCCGTCAACCTCACGTGGTGTGGCCCAGACTTAGCGGTGTCTACGTGTGATCGGGTGTGGTTACTAGTGGCTAGGTGAAATAATTAATGCGTGCGGTGCTTCACTACGCGCTGTGATGGAACAATGCGTTAGTTATCGGTGGGTGTGGCCGAGTTACCTGTTAACTGCAGTTGGTCGGCCTTAATGATGAGGTTAGCATCAGCATCTGCACAGCAATGTATGATGTACTGCACCGAGCTTTGCGGAACAGTACCGCGTTAATTGTGATAAGGTTACCGGGTTGGCAATAGTTCGCCTTTACTCGTCTATATGCAATCGTTAGTATAAGACAGCCGTTAACAGGGTGAAGGAATAAGTTTGTAAAGAACCGTCATGAATTCGTGTGAAACGAAGATGAAACGAAGATCTATGTTAACGTTAGCGCACTCCTCACCAAGATGCCGAAATGCAACGCACTGCGTATAGTGAAACGCTGGTTGACTGAAGAGATTAACCTAGGGAGTGACCGAAAAGTAAGTTGGTTGAAACAACCGAGAATAAGACATTGCGCGGTCTGTTGTCCTAGCTCGAGTTCCAGTCGGAAATAAGCACTCAAGAACATGGTGTTATCATTAGATCGTCAATGTCCACTATGTTGTACATAGTACTGACAAACTTGTAGCTCCCAAAAAGATAACTCTCATCTTTCATGTGCAATTTACTTGTTGACCGAGTGTACATTACTCCATCTTGTTTTAACCTTACAACCGGCTCGACACACAACTACCTTGTAAGTTCCCGCGCTCACGTGTACGCTCTCGCCTCGCTTCATCCGTCCGCTTCTTGTCGTAGCCCATCGAATACAATCCGCTGTGTCCGACTCCAATTGTCTTCTGATATCCGCGCTTAATTCCGCGCATCGTCTCGGACTAGTATTAACTAGTCCTACAAATTGGTGACCTCGATTCGCACGCGCGGATTCAACTTTTTTCTCGTTTGTATTTTTTGGTGAGTTCGTTCCTTTTTCTCGATTATATACCTATATTCATTTGTTTCTTGCGCAATGTTAGTACTTTTATCGTATTTTGTTCATTCTTTATCTTTCTACTCACATTTCGAGAGTGACATCTGGGGCGTTTCACCGCGTAACCATGCTTCCTTTGGCTGTTCCAAGTTTCATGGAACACAGTCCAGAAGTTTGGTTTAAGATATTCGAGCTCGAACTAGAAAATAAGGGCATAACGGCGGACCGTCCAAGGTACGATCAGCTCGTCCCACGACTTCCTCCGTCGGTAGTGACGCTGGTTGAGAACATTCTACTCTGCCCATCGAATGAGGCAAAGTATGGAACGATGAAGCAAGCGATTTTGAAAGAGTTACGGTTCAGCGCACGAACTCGATTTGAGCAGCTCAACGGTTTCAGGATTGGAGATCGCAAGCCGTCGGCATTGCCTCGCGAACTTCAGCGTATCGCTTGTCCTTTATTCTTGAACAAAGAAGGGATAAAGGAGCTGTGGTTTGCACGTCTCCCAGATCCATTGTCGGTAATGCTGTCCATGTTTATAGATGCGCCCCTGAAAGACTTAGCTACCAAAGCAGACGCTACCTTCGGATGTTTACCGCAGCAGACGAGCAGTAACTCCGGTGACGTATTCTCACCGATGAAAACCGAATCTCATGTTTGTTCCCAGTCGCTAGACATATCTGACCCTAAAGACGAGGAAATTGCGCTACTTCGCAGCAGGATAGCAGCAACGAAGGCTTCAAAGCAGCGTATGCCACGGTCAAATGCTGACCACATTTTGACTACCGTTCATTGCGGCTCGTCTGTGCCTGCACCGAGTACGTCACGTTCGGCACGAAAGCGCAATATTTTCCTTACAAGTGCTCAGTCAGATAATGTCAAATCCGTCGAAGAAGTATGTTGGTATCACCGCCAATACGGTGGAAGAGCTAGACGTTGTCGGGCTCCCTGTATTAGGCACGACCCACGGAAAACGAATAGCCCGCATACTAGCACTACAAGCGTATCATTCAATAACCAAGCAAACCGACTGTTTTACGTTAAGGATCGACGTTCTTCCATCACGTTCCTCATCGACACGGGAGCGGAAGTCAGCGTCATCCCAGCGACCGCTAGCGACAAGCACTCGAAGCCTACGTACAATTTGCGTGCGGCCAATGGTTCTCCGATAGCTTCATTCGGTCAGCGCATGATGAACCTAGACCTCAAGCTTCGCCGAGATTTTCAGTGGGTCTTCATGGTTGCGTCTGTACCCTTCGCAATTATCGGTAGCGAGTTCCTCCGACATTTTGGGTTACTTGTTGATGATGGTCGCCACAGACTTTTAGACGACCGCACGAAACTAGGTGTTGATGATGTCCTTTCAGATGCCCTGATAATCAGCCCTGTATTTCGGATCGCAGACGCACCGTCCGACTACTTGAGCCTCCTATCCGAATACCCGTGACTAGTTCGACCGTCTGCAGAGCTTCCACTAGTCACGACAGAGGTCGCTCACCACTTAGTTACGCGCGGTCAACCAGTTAGCGCACGACCAAGACGGCTTGCTCCAGACAAACTAAGTGTAGCACGAGTCGAATTCGACCACATGCTTCAACTTGGTATCGTCAGACCGTCCAACAGCACATGGGCCTCGCCTCTGCATATGGTCCCGAAGAAGGTCGTGGGTGACTGGCGTTCTTGCGGCGACTATCGACCCTTGAATACGGTGACCACGCCTGATCGCTATCCGATCCCACACATAGTGGATCTCACCGCCAGTCTGGCGGGTAAAAATATCTTCAGCAAAATCGACTTGGTACTCGCATACAACCAAATTCCGGTAGCCGAAGCGGACATCGCTAAAACTGCCGTGAAGGCTCCATTTGGTTTGTTGGAGTTTCTGCGCAAGCCTTTTGGTCTAAGGAATGCCGCGCAAACTTTTCAGCGCTTCATCGACCAAGTTTGTCGCGGCTTAGACTTCGCTTACGCGTATCTCGATGACATATTAATCGCAAGCTCTTCACGAGAAGAGCATATGCGCCATCTACGAACGCTTTTTGATCGTTTATCTCAACATGGGGTGACGATCAACGCAGAAAAGTGTTCGTTTGGTGTCGATTCAGTCAACATCCTCGGCCATCGTATATCCTCTGCAGGCGTCGTGCCACTGCAGGATAAAATTCAAGCCATCATCGACTAACCCCGAGCCTCATTTGTTCAAACAGCTTGGGCGTTTGGATAGGCTTGTCAACTTTTATCGACGATTTATACCCAACTGCACCTCGCTGATGCAACCCCTCACGGACCTTCTCCGAGGGAAACTCAAGAAGTTCGAATTTCCTGCCTCAGCACGCGCTGCTTTTAAGTCGCTGAAAGAGGCTATCGCCAACATAGCTTCTGTAGCGCATCACGATCCGGCCGCCTCACTGTCCCTCAGTACTGACGCCTCGGAAGTGGCAGTCGGCGCTGTTTTGCAGCAACGACTATCCGACACGTGGCAGCCCTTAGCGTTTTTCTCCAAACGCCTACAACCTACCGAATCTCGCTACAGCACGTTCGGTAGAAAACTACTAGCAGTGTATCTAGCGATACGTCACTTTCGACAAGTCTTAGAAGGCCGCTCCTTTGCCGTCTTCACCGACCACAAACCCCTGACTTACGTGCTCGGCTCGACTACCGACCGATACTCTCCTAGAGAGTCGCGCCACCTTCATTATATCGCTCAGTTTACGACCGATATACGGCATGTCTCAGGTGTGCACAACGCCGTTGCCGATGCACTTTCCCGCATCCAAGCTATTTCCGCTGACGCTAGCACTGCTATCGACTTAGCAGGCATGGCCACAGCACAACTCAACGATCCTGTGCTTGATCTACTACGCAGGTCTCCCTCATTGGCTATACGACCCGTTCCGCTGACATCATCAGACGGAACGATACTCTGCGATTTATCTCTGGACACGCCGCGCCCAGTCGTCCCACGCGAGTTTCGGCAGACCGTGTTCGACACGTTGCACGGTTTGTCTCATCCAGGCGTTCGTGCATCGGTTAAACTCGTAACCGCATGATTCGGTTGGCTCAATGTTAATCGGGACGTCCGTACTTGGGCAGCTGCTTGCCTTCAGTGTCAAGGCGCGAAGGTGCACAAGCACAAGAGAAGCCCATTAGGCACGTTTTCATCACGTGCACATCGACCTCGTAGGTTCTCTGACGCCTTCCAAACGCTCTGTATATCTAGTAACCTGCATCGATCGATTTACTAGATGGTGTGAGGTCGTCCCTATCCCAAATTGCTCCTCGGAAACGGTAGCGAAAGCTTTTATGAAGCACTGGGTAGCTCACTACGGCTGTCCCGTCATCATGACCGCCGATCGAGGGTCACATTTCTCGTCGACATTTGTCATGTTGCTTAAGGATTTAGGCTGTCGCCACGTTCAGACGACAGCGTATCATCCGGCCGCTAACGGCATGGTGGAGCGCTTTCACCGCCAGTTGAAGGCAGCGCTACGTACGCACACCGATCCTTCATGGTCTGAAACGCTTCCCCTTGTTCTCCTAGGCTTAAGAAACACGGTTAAGACCGACTTCGACGCCACACCAGCGCAGCTAGTCTACGGCTGCACGCTGCGGTTGCCCGGACAGCTGGTAGCACCAGCCCCATGTAATTCCACTTTTGACTACGGAAGTTACACTGATCGATTGGCTCACCAGATGCGTGAGCTACGCCCACCCGCTCCTCGATCGCAGAAGACCCAAGCGTACGTGCCCGAGAAGTTGTCTACTTGTTCACACGTCTTTCTTCGCGCAGACGGTGTTCGACAGCCTCTTCAGTCGTCGTACATAGGACCCTTCAAGGTGCTGCATCGTGTGAGTAAGGCATACACTATTGACCTCGGTGGTCGACACGAAGTCGTCACCATCGACCGTCTGAAACCCGCCTTTATGGAAGAAACTACCTCGCCTACTTCGTCTAGTAGTGTCTCGTGCGACGTCACAACTCACCGCACCATTTTTCCGCATGCTAATGAAGTCCAACCAGACCACGATCACGGTCTACAAGCTTCAGCCGTCCCGGCATCTCCCGAACCTAGTGCGCCGCCTCCCACGACCAATCGCCGTGGTCGTAAGGTGCGTAAACCCGTTCGTTTCTCCGACTAAGTGCAGTGTAAATACTTTTAACTTTGTAAATATTGTATATATTTGCCCCATTTTTGGTCGCCTAACGTTTTGAAAACAAACAAAAATATCAAAAACCTCCGAAAAACCTTTTTCGAACAAAAGATTCAAAAACCCAAAAAGATTTAAACACACAGATCATTCGTTTGTTCTTTTTGGCGTTTTCTGCGCGTGTTTTTCTATTTTCTCGTCTTTACATGCCCCAACCCTCCCCTTCGATCAAAGGGCCCACACGAGGAACGTTTTTGAGGACCCTGACGCGAACACTGGTCGTTTCTCCGCTGGACGAGTGTCGTTTCTCCGCGAGACGAATGTCGCTTCTTCGCGGGACGAATGTCGCTTCTTCGCGGGACGAGGGTCGCTTCTCCGCGGGACGAGGGTCGCTTCTCTGTGGGACCATGGTCGTTTCTACGTGGGACGATGGTCGTTTTGGCGCGGGGCGGGGTGCTGCGGGGGGAGAGACCACTCCCAAGCGCACCGTTTGGCAGCAGCGGAGGTTGAGGTCCTGTCGGCCTTTTTCTGTGCCAGCCAGTTTTTTGTAGTCCGACAAGCCCGCTCCAACGGCTCGTCTAAATGCACCCTGCCCTGCATTCAATAAATAACAAATCATAAACGGCACAGCGGACTCCGACTTCCGACGATCCCCCATTTACACGAACGCACGCTCCTTGCTACTCAGCACGATTTCGCCTTCCGAACCTCGTTTCAAAATTCCTTTTCGATTTCGAAGGCTTTCTATGTTCAGCCTTCTAGGGGGGGAGCTCTGTAGCGCCCAAAAAGATAACTCTTATCTTTCATGTACAATTTACTTGTTGACCGATTGTACATTACTCCTACTTGTTTTAACCTTACAACCGGCTCGACACACAACTGCCTTGTAAGTTCCCGCGCTCACGTGTACGCTCTCGCCTCGCTTCATCCGTCCGCTTCTTGTCGTAGCCCATCGAATACAATCCGCTGTGTCCGACTCCAATTGTCTTCTGATATCCGCGCTTAATTCCGCGCATCGTCTCGGACTAGTATTAACTAGTCATACAAACTCCAGTAAATGGCCAATAGTTGGTATCAAGTGGATGGCACATTTTGAACATAAAAGTGGATAAGAAAAGCTAGTTTGTGAGGAACCTGAAATCGCTCAACATAGAGTGGCACATCGCCATTCCTTGACTGCTCTGTTTGCAAGAATGGTTAGTTTCCGAACCGATATTTCGTCAACCGACGGACACAGATGGGACACAGCACTACAATTCCGATCTCTGTGTTTCACAGCTAAGGCCATGTGCACGCCGCTTGCAAGTAGACAGTAAGATAATTGTTGAATAGTAGACTTTCGAAACCGGTAGTGAAACACACGTTTCACAATATGCTAAAACCACATTGAAAATATACAGCGGAATGGATTGGGAGGATAAGAATATTATAGGTAGAAGAAACTTCCTTTTCATTTCCGACGGCAATAACCAAGGAATAATCCATGGTTTCATGAGCACAGGAGCCAAAGTAAAATGTCCGTACAAGCGTTTCCGACTAAAAGTGGATGTACTGCTTGACATAATATTATCTGGAACAATAGTTCTCGGGCAATACTTAAGTAAAGAAAGAACGAAATGTTCTATTCTCGACAGTGCGAGACATGCCTGCTAAGTCATGATCATGGAGACAAACAAGGACTGGTTAATGTAAAAACGACACGAGTTTACAAGTAACATATGGATCTATGAGTAAAGTGTGCATGAATGTGCTGTGTTGTGTTGCTTGAATTTGTGAACATGACGTCGTATTTGTGATTGTTTTCGGTCATGCGTAGGAAGAAGAGAAATTAACTCTGCGTATTGGGTGACCCGTATACGTGGATTGGGTTAGACCACCCAGATATGCAAGAAGCAGTGAGTTTAGTGAGTGGCGAGTCACATCCGCCACGTCACAGTGTTGTTAAACGGATATTTGTGGCGTTTTATAGAAAAAATCCCTTGGGAGGCGAAAATCCATCATGTCCTGAAGCAATGCCGCCGAAGTATTTGCTGGAAGTGGGGAAACCCGAACCAACCGGCTGACATCACGAAGCGGTTGTTCGCCTAGCTAGACGAATATATTTCTCGTAGTAGTATGTCGTGAAGTTGTTCGCAAGGATAAACGGCACTCCTGTCTTCAGAACTGCATTTCACCATAAGTATCGCTTTCAGTGTTTAAACGCTAAACTGCGTTGTCCAGAATGTACTTCGATTTAATTTGAAAAAGTGTAGAGTGCTGCATTTGAGGCACAAGTTGGTTCATTCTTACAAACTCGGCAACCAGAAGCTACAAAAGTCCTCTGGTGAGAAGGATGTGGGAGTTTGTCCAGGTTGACCTTGGATATTCAAATCAGACTGAAACGCCGTCAACGAGGGGCAACCAAAACGTGGGCCTCCTGAACCACGCACTCAGACGAATCGACTATTCGAGCGTTCCACAACTTCCCGGCTCATAAATACGGCCACATTTGGAAAAGGTAGCACAGGTTGGGCGGCCCTGGCGGACGAGAGATCTCACCCCCATGGTCATACGCAAAGGCGGGGCAACAAAAGAAGACAAGTGTCTGTATAATTTCCCGTATAAACGCAGACCTCGAGTGCTCAGGGTCTTCAGTGGATAATATCGGCGATTGCGCGGAAACCTCATTTTGGCTCATCATCTTTTCAGAGATCCCAACCACACGTGTCGCCATTTGCTAGCGCTCATTCACTAAGCACCGTTTGAGAGGCCACTATATCAAGCTGGCACAGTAGCAAAGTCGTTTAGAATGCTGTAGGAATTACTTTTCCGTACGAGTTTGCAGAACGTGGAATGCCCTACTGGAATCTGTCATAAATTCTCCCACGCTGGCAGAGTTCAAATCCAGGGTTGATCTTGCAGTTATTTTGCTACACCATCTTACATGACCCATTACCCATGAATAAACACAAGTGTCTGTAAGAGTTTTCACTGGCGGTCAAAGCCTAGGTTTCGTGTCAAGTTTCCATCTCCTGCAGGTGTACAGCAGAAGGAGACGCGATGTTTACCAATATCCAATTTGCCGTCGTTTCGCATGGATTTACCTTGGATTCACAGTCTATACTAGGTATACTTCAGTGAGTTCACTGCGTAAAACCCGTTTTGCTAACCATTTTTATATTTCAAATTTTCACCATAACCATCCTACGGGACCTGTTAAGCGTAGGCTTTTTTTTACCCGTATAGAACCATTGTTCCACTGGCCATACAGGGATCATTTGTGAGATGATTCATCCAGTAAGTGCATTAATCCCAGGGAGACAGAAAATAAATTAAATACTTTTCGTACTTCTTCCTATGGGACCGAGTTGGTCTGGAAATGGGAAAAACTTCTACCTAAAGTACATCAACCTATGTTTGTTCACAGTTCTAATCGAAACTTTTGTCCGCTGATGCAAGCCTACACACGTTTTTATCTTCGTCAACCAGCTCGTTGTCTTTGATTTCCGGGTTGATCTAACCGGCCGGCACGTCATGCACGCAAGCCTCGTACTCCGCAGCCACAGACCGGACCTATGTGTGGGGTCAGCAATGGTTGACTGCACTGTCACGGTGGTGACAGACACCTGATCCACCGCTCGACTGAAGCAGGGGCTAAGTAGCGAAAAGAGCTAGTGGCCACGTGTGCAACTGAATGCACATTTGCTACAAGCCCTGAGAGCCTGTCCATACGTAGCATAGCGTACCGTGGCCACAGGTGAACGCGTACAAGCGATGTAACTAGGGTATGACGTGTTGCTAAATTTGGTCGCACAGTATAACTCACGTGTGAACGGATGCACACATCGGTTCACCTACTATGCCAAAGTTCGTTTTGCGTCAGTGGGACACTACAATTGCATGTGTGACCGGCCTCAGGAAATTCATGTCAACATTGATTTGTCCCCATGCCGTCACAGTCTCGCGCACCGCCGAGAAATAAATCGTTTGTTTTTTACAACAGTTAGTTCCCTGCAATAGTTTGAATAACACAATACGAAGACGATCACTGATAAATGCAAGCATTTCGTATTGTCTCATCAGTACCGATGCAATAACTAGAAATTATCTTATACCATCTGAAGGGTGTTCCCAAGCAGTCAAATGCAGTGAGATGAACGGCGGCTATCGTCCTAAGACTGGGGTATCCGTAGGTCAAAAACTGACTGTTTCTGCACTCACAGGGTAGGTCTTAGCTGGCTTGTTGTCACGGCTTAGGCGAACCGTAATAAGCGTGGATTGGGATTACGTAATAGTAGCCGAAATGCGGATACGGTGTCAAGCCGATATCGGATCAATAAAACATCTTTGCGTTTGCGTGCACACGGAATATTGGGCGAGAGATGGCTGACCTCACCTTTTATCAGTCTGACAGGTTGAGTGTATTTTCTTCCCTTTGTCATTCCGCTTCCGTTTTGCGAACGCGGATCCTGCTTGTTTCCTTTTTGCTTCATTTAGTTTTCTTACCTTGCAGCCAAGGTCACGTGCACGCCCACGACAAAATATCCATGTTGCCGTTCGTCCGTCGTCCACCTTCATTGGCCAGTCCACGCTGCACTGTATAATGTGATCTGACTACGGTTGGCGCCCAGTGGGTTGGTTTGGAACTACGTCTGTTTTGGGACGAGTCGCTGCGTTCTTTTTTGACTTTCGTGGGCCTTTTGGAACGAGGATACTGCAGGTTGGTAATCATACGATATAACAAGTCAACGTTTAGTTTAACCTACGCGCTATGGTAAGAGAAGGCAGACACATGCGCCATTCGGCAGAAGTGAAGGCCAGAATACTGAGTACCTATGAAGTAGGAGATGATTAGAAGCAGGTTGCATCTGTTTTACAAATAAACCCGAAGAACTGCTGAACTTGGATAAAAAGATTGGAATCGCACGAACATAGAGGAAAACATGGCGGGGCACGTCGAAAGTCGCTGACTGAGAGTCACGCAGATTGTATAGTGGAATGGGTTGAATCGGAACCTGGGATTACATTAGAAACTCTTCGTTTCCGGTTGAAGGTGGAATTCGAAGTAGAGGTGTGCATCAGTACCGTTGTTCGCTACTTAGACGGTCGCCTCATAACAATGAAAAAGCTGCATTCAACACCAGAGTACATGAATACGCTTAAGAACAGGAAGCGAAGGAAATCGTCCGTTCTGCGACTGATGAATCTGGAAGCCGAAGGTTACAAAGCAGTTTGGTTTGATGAAACGAAGTTCAGCCTGTTTTGTGCTCCCACGAAGGGGCGTTCAGCACGTGCCTGCGTGCGCAGTGTACGGTCGCGAGTGCTCGTGAAAAAATCTACAACTTGTCAGTGCGATGACTGCAGACGCACTTCTGGGGTAGTCTGTACTGAGGCAGTTACATCGAAGAGAGATGCTATCGGTGGTTGCGTCAAATGCTTGATGCCAACGGCGCAGCTGTTACTAATAAGTGCCTGCTTCTATGTGACAACGCACCGTGCCACACTGATCTGGGACGCGCTTTCCAGGAAGCACCTTACCCATCCGGAAGACTCCTGCGACTTGCACCATATTCGCCTGTACTGAACCCAGTTGAAGCTATATGGAGTGTCATCAAGTCTTATGTGAAAAAAGCCATGGAGCAGCGATACTCCGAAATGCTTCGAGGGGATCCATCTGGTGTGCTGAGCAAAACAGAATGGAGGATCCAGTTCCTGGAACATATTGTATCAGAAGCACGAGCCTGCGTGTCCCAACACCATTGTAAACAAATGTTAGAACATGTAAGAGCGAAGTATGCTCGTGCAATACACCTCATGGATTTATAAACCTTTGTGCTTTCACTGATATATGTGTCTGTACCCTATACTGGCGTTCTTGGTCAAAAACATCACCAGGTTATGTTGTGCTGTGATAGCGGTTAACTATTATATTATTTAGGGGGCTGGTAACTGACGAGCAACGATAAACTAAACAGTCGAGAACCTGCGGTTAGTTTACAACGATAGTCAACTGGATTACAGTAGGGCATGAAAACAGTGTGGTGGACACGATATCGTAATTGGCACGAAACCTTTATCCGGGGAGTAGTCAAGGAGAAGGACGGAGCGTTTGGCATCATATGTCAAGTGTTAGACGCATGGTTACCAGATAGTTCTGGTGAAGGCTAGGCGAGCGATTTGCTGAAGCTGTGTTTCAGTATCGTTTACACTAACGTAACAAGCCAACTTTCCTGGGCGCGTGGTCAGTCTTAAAGATAATTAGTTTAAAGTTGGCATTGTTTACTGACATCGCATTAAACGTTACACATTCAGCAAAGTGTTTATCGTCGTGCGCATCGATGTCAACCGGTCAATATCTATGCATTACCAGTTTCATACTGATGGGCGCCAAGCGTACCCTGGTGAAAACTTGTTAACACGGGTCAGGCGTATCTGCTCTAGCGATTATCTGTCTGAGGAGGTAAGAACGATAACCGGAACACTCATGGAAGTCTTCTACCCTAAGGGACTCATCACGAAGTATAGCTAAGTCAGACCGCCGAAAGAAACGGTGTTGACGACACCTAAGGAAAATGTATACCTCGAGCTCCCATTTAAGGGTAACGCCGCTTCAACGAGGGCAACGAAGCGCTTCATCTACGTCATTCAGATAATCCAATGTGCTACGGATGCTGTGGTGGTGAACAGAATCCGGAAATTGTCGTTCATTTCAGCATAGGAAGTTGAACCTATCAGCGCCAAATCACACAATATTCACTAATCCGATTATCCCTGCTCCGTTAGTTAGATAAGCAAGAATGAGGGGGGTTTTGAATTCTAGAGTGAATGAACACCGGACAGAATGGGTTCAAAGAGAGGTCAGCCATCTCTCGCCCAATATTCCGTGTGCACGCAAACGCAAAGATGTTTTATTGATCCGATATCGGCTTGACACCGTATCCGCATTTCGGCTACTATTACGTAATCCCAATCCACGCTTATTACGGTTCGCCTAAGCCGTGACAACAAGCCAGCTAAGACCTACCCTGTGAGTGCAGAAACAGTCAGTTTTTGACCTACGGATACCCCAGTCTTAGGACGATAGCCGCCGTTCATCTCACTGCATTTGACTGCTTGGGAACACCCTTCAGATGGTATAAGATAATTTCTAGTTATTGCATCGGTACTGATGAGACAATACGAAATGCTTGCATTTATCAGTGATCGTCTTCGTATTGTGTTATTCAAACTATTGCAGGGAACTAACTGTTGTAAAAAACAAACGATTTATTTCTCGGCGGTGCGCGAGACTGTGACGGCATGGGGACAAATCAATGTTGACATGAATTTCCTGAGGCCGGTCACACATGCAATTGTAGTGTCCCACTGACGCAAAACGAACTTTGGCATAGTAGGTGAACCGATGTGTGCATCCGTTCACACGTGAGTTATACTGTGCGACCAAATTTAGCAACACGTCATACCCTAGTTACATCGCTCGTATGCGTTCACCTGTGGCCACGGTACGCTATGCTACGTATGGACAGGCTCTCAGGGCTTGTAGCAAATGTGCATTCAGTTGCACACGTGGCCACTAGCTCTTTTCGCTACTTAGCCCCTGCTTCAGTCGAGCGGTGGATCAGGTGTCTGTCACCACCGTGACAGTGCAGTCAACCATTGCTGACCCCACACATAGGTCCGGTCTGTGGCTGCGGAGTACGAGGCTTGCGTGCATGACGTGCCGGCCGGTTAGATCAACCCGGAAATCAAAGACAACGAGCTGGTTGACGAAGATAAAAACGTGTGTAGGCTTGCATTAGCGGGCAAAAGTTTCGATTAGAACTGTGAACAAACATAGGTTGATGTACTGTAGGTAGAAGTTTTTCCCATTTCCAGACCAACTCGGTCCCATAGGAAGAAGTACGAAAAGTATTTAATTTATTTTCTGTCTCCCTGGGATTAATGCACTTACTGGATGAATCATCTCACAAATGATCCCTGTATGGCCAGTGGAACAATGGTTCTATACGGGTAAAAAAAGCCTACGCTTAACAGGTCCCGTAGGATGGTTATGGTGAAAATTTGAAATATAAAAATGGTTAGCAAAACGGGGTTTACGCAGTGAACTCATCACTGAAGTATACCTAGTATAGACTGTGAATCCAAGGTAAATCCATGCGAAACGACGGCAAATTGGATATTGGTAAACATCGTGTCTCCTTCTGCTGTACACCTGCAGGAGATGGAAACTTGACACGAAACCTAGGCTTTGACCGCCAGTGAAAACTCTTACAGACACTTGTGTTTATTCATGGGTAATGGGTCATGTAAGATGGTGTAGCAAAATAACTGCAAGATCAACCCTGGATTTGAACTCTGCCAGCGTGGGAGAATTTATGACAGATTCCAGTAGGGCATTCCACGTTCTGCAAACTCGTACGGAAAAGTAATTCCTACAGCATTCTAAACGACTTTGCTACTGTGCCAGCTTGATATAGTGGCCTCTTAAACGGTGCTTAGTGAATGAGCGCTAGCAAATGGCGACACGTGTGGTTGGGATCTCTGAAAAGATGGTGAGCCAAAATGAGGTTTCCGCGCAGTCGTCTTATATTGTCTACGACAAGCATAATGTAGTGGCTTTTGACGTCACCCGTCTAATTGCTTCCACAAACTACCAAGGTAGCTGGCCACGAATTTTGAAAGTTATTTTTCTGCGCCTGAAATGGTATCAGTGGCAAGGTCATCCTCACGCACGCGTGACGTGCGTGCTACTGGTTCATTTGGATTATTTCCCTCTGCCCTCTCTTCATCTTCTCGCAGCGTGGTCACTGTACGCTCATTCGAACCGGATTTACCAGCTCTACGCAGTGATCCATCATACGTGGAAATTTCCTCTAAGATTAGAGACTGTGCCATCACTAACCGTTTTCACTGGTATCTGTGATGAAACGCAAGCGTTTAATTCAATCGTATCGAGCCGATTGCCTTTCTGTGTGACACCATTCGATACGGAATTCTCGAGGCTGGCTAAAAAGCCTAAGCTTACTCCGATCCAGTGTTTCTCAACACAGCTGTGAAAGAATCTGTGTTTAGCGCCCTGTTCAGGTTACAGACACTCGCCGTTCCTTGTGACCTTGTCAGCCAGTGCGGCTGCAAAAACCATCAAACGGACCGCGCGGCCACGCCGACCGCTCATTTGACCTTGCAACCACCACGCTCGCCTGACCGATCTGCGCCGCTCTCAAAGCTGTAAAAGTACAGAACGCTAACCAACCCACTGGGTCAGGTAACGATACAAAATTGAATGGCAGAAAGGCGAAACCGAAGAGACTCCCATCGAAAGGCATTTGCGGGTTAGGAGAATGTCATCGGGTAGTAAACATCGGTCTGGCTTGTTCGCACTGCTTGGAATGGTACCATACGAAATGTGCAAATGTGTCCCAACAACAGTTACGGGAGCGAAATAGCTCCCAAGATGTATTTTGGTTTTGTACTGCGTGTTCCACCATCCTCCTCGTTAGGTGTTTGCTTATCCTAGCTGAGAAATGCGACCGGTTAATCGCAGAAGCAGAGCAGAGGATAACCAATAAGTTTACTTCAATGGAAGCGAGTATGGACCACAGAAGCGTAGCGGCTGCTAAGCAACGGAATGCTGAACAATCCGCTTCCCCTGCACCGCAATCAGCCACGTCTCCATCTCCGTTGTCTTCTCCAACTTTGGTAGATCGCCGGACAAAAACGGACTGTACCTACGTGAATCAAACATTAATCACAGTAACGAAAATCAGGAACCATTCAAAACGTCTGGTTAAGCAAATTCCACTAGACCTGACATCTAGTATTAACAAGAATGAAGCAGCCAAACACCAACCCTCGGTACCTGTACCTCAAATATCTCTTGTCGAGACTAAGCCTCCCAGAACATCGGTTACGTAGGCAGAGATTGCTGCAAGGGTCCACCGAGAGGCCGCCGTTGCGTCCTCTTCCATTGTAAACACCGTTAACGCAAATAGAGAGAAAAAGAGCAAACAATCACTTGTCAACGAGTCGGGACAAATGAGTACCATAACTTGTAGATCGACGAAAAAGGGATCCAACAACAGCGTCCGGACCGTTGTATGCTCAAATGTCCCTGAATCTACCGCCATCACATTGCAGGATAAGTTATCAGACGACCAAGACCAATGGAACTCATTGTGTATGCAGATGAGTATCAAAGCCAAGCCCATAAACTTGTTACGAATTACTCGTCATCCGAACTCGCCACACTATGGTGAACCCAGACTTATTCGAGTAACTCTAGAATCCTCCACCGACGTAGAAAATGTTTTGCTCTCCGCAAGTGCGCTAAAACACGAATCCTGTGGGATACGTTTCTATCCAGATGTCCCTTGGAGCGCGCGACAACCAAAAAGAAACACCAAAGAGGGGCACAGCAAGCAAGACCGCCTAAACGCAATCTTCATACATGGCGTGCCAGAACATCCTTCTAACGATGTTCAAGAGACCGGAAAGCACGATTCAGAACAGTGGCGGTTCATTCGTGAAGCACTTTCTTTGGATAATGTAGTGGCACTATCGCTCACCAGGATACCTCTCTCATCGAATTATAGAGGATGCGGCCCTAGATTCCTAAAACTTATGGTTCATTCAGAGCAACAAGCGAAGGATGTTTTGGATCGATGGCGGAGAAATCGGAAACATCTTCCTTCCGAAATTCGGTTAAAGGTCGCAAACACTTTGCACAGCTCAAATATTCAAGCAACTGAAGCAGCAAGCATACTGACGAATGTACAGAAGTGTTACTTGACTGCTGCTTTAATTGACTCTGACGTTGGTCTAAAAGAAGGCTGGGACGCACCTTGGCCGATTCAAATTGCAAACGAGGTATCATTGACCCATCAAAAAAACGAGTAACTGCCGACCTCCCGTCGGTCGGCATTCTCCCACACTTGACAGCTTCACCTCTCTGCGGGCTCCTAGAGACCGAGAAACTGGTCTGTTTGTATACAAATGCTCAGGGACTTTCTAACAAACTGGCTGAACTGAAAGATCGCCAAGCTTCCTGCTCGTATGATGTCATTGGTATCACCGAGACATGGTTGCACACGGGAATGACGGACACTGAAGTGTCACTACCGGGCATGTCGCTGATCCGGAACGACAGGCTCACAAAAGGAGGAGGGGTAATCCTGTACTACCGAAACGACGTACAGTGCGAAGCCGTGGAGGACTCAGATTCGCAGTTCCCTGACTCTCTTTGGTGCCGGTTGCAGTTAAAAGGTAGGGACGCTTGCCTTATCGTCTTGGTGTACCGCGCCCCTAACTCAAAACCTGAAACCGACTACCACCTAGCGGCTGCTTTAAGGTGCAGTTTACAACCAAAGTACACTCACATTCTTATCATGGGTGATTTCAACGTACATTGTTTAGAAGCCCCTGCCACAACCGGCGAACAATTCAAAACCGATTTACAAGATCTAGTAACTACTGCTCCTCTTTACAACCACATCATTTTGCCCACTCGGTTCAGAACTGGTAACAGACCATCTGTGCTAGATCTTGTGCTTACCAACGAGGAGCATATGATTGATGTGTTGGTTTTAGACTGCCCGTTGGGTCGCAGTGATCACGCAGTCATCAGTTTCAACTTCGTCTGCTATGCAGAATATCTGAATGATAACGATTATACTGTGCGAACCATCACAAAGTACGACCGACTGGCCAAGCTAGTCAGTGCCACAGCATGGTCTTTCCTCGAAGAAGAACCTCCGGAAGCCGCCTGGCTAGGGTTCGTCAACACATTTAGTCAGCTGATTGCACAGGCTTAAGAGATAAAAGCTTGCAATAAGTGCAAGTCAGTTTCTTTCCTTAGGAGCAGACCGACAATAGATGACAGTACGCAACGCAGCATGGCGAGTGTACAGAGAAACTCCAGCACCAGAAACTTGCGACAACTACGTAGTCCAACGTAACCACTGCACTCAACTGTTAAGAGAAGACAAAGCCACCTATCAGCAGAACATTGCAAAAACCTTCAGTGCTAACCACAAACTGTTGTACAAGCACGTTAATAGCCTACGAAAGGTGAGGCAAGGATTTCATCCACTCAAGACGGCTGATGGCCCAACAAAAACATCTATGGAATCTGCAAACGCGCTGCAGATGCAATACGCCCCCACGTTTCAAAGAGTCTTGCCATCAAGCGACCTACCAAGCTTTGTCTTCTCCTTGACAGGACTAACCCACATCAATTTTACCGCGGAGGCTGTATTGCAAAAGCTGACTTCTCTACGCAAACACAGCTCGCCGGGTGTCGACACCATTCGTCCAGAGGCACTGAGAGCAGCAGCAAACCAACTGGAAGGACATTTAGCTCAGTTTTTCCAGCACTGCTTAGACCAGAACCAAGTTCCCGCCATGTGGAAGCTTGGAATAATAACCCCGATTCACAAAGGTGGAAGCAGAACTGATCCCTCCAACTACCGCTCAGTAACCCTTCTTCCTATACTCTCCAAGTTCATGGAATCCATAGTTGCCGATGCACTGGTGTGCTATCTGGAAAACTGCAATCTCATCACCCCTGAACAGCACGGTTTCCGTCGACAGCGGTCATGTACAACTAATGTACTAATTGCACGCAGTAGTTGGACCGAGGCAGCCGACGCTGGAGAAGGTGCTGATGTGATCTACCTGGATTTTTCCAAGGCTTTCAATCGTCTAGACCATCGGACACTACTATCCAAGCTGTAGCATTACGGGATCGGCGACTCTCTTTTAAGCTGGATCGCCAACTTTCTATTTCAACGGCAATTAGTAAATAAATAAATAAATAAATCTTTTATTCTCAACAAGGTGAGCCACGCCTTTACAGGCATGATCATTTTGACATAACGATGCATGATCAATAATGTGCAAAACTCCGATATGTTTGCCATTGCAGTTTGTATTTGTGTAGGGGGTATGTATGTATGTCATTGTGTGTGTCTGTTTATGTAGCTGTGTATTTTGCGCTTGCAGTTGTGCTGCTCCAATCTTCAATGTTTGATTTTGTCATCAAAATGCGAGTAGGAGATTGGTGTCCGTGGGTTGGATAGAATTGACCGGATATCCACGGGGCAGTGACTTTACTTTGTTACTAGTCACGACCGACACGTCACAGTGTTGTTAAGCAGACATTTGTGGCATTTTATAGGGAGAACGCTTGCCAGGCGAAACCCATCACGTCCTGAAACACTGCCGCCGAACTATTTGCTGGAACGGGTTGAACCCGAACCACCCAGCTGACACCACGAGGAGGTTGTTCGGCTAGCCAGCTAGTGGTCAGAGTTCGGAGCTCTTTATCGGACCCCATACAAGTGGAGTGTGGCGTGCCGCAAGGCTCGGTTCTAGGTCCACGTTTGTTTTTGGTGTTTATTAATGAACTTGCACAGGGAATCGCTTCAAACTTCCTAATGTTTGCCAACGAAATCAAGATCTGGCGCAGGATCTAGACGAACATCGACCAACATGTGCTTCAGAGTGATTTAGATACGGTGTATCAATGCTCGACCCAAAACTTATTACATTTCAACGTCAGTAAATGCAACGTACTTTCCATCCGACATCAAAGCAACTACTCATACCGACTCGGAACGGATGTACTGCAACAATCAATTCTAGAACGTGACTTAAGTGCCCTGGTTCAAGATGACTTAGGTTGCTCCAGGCAATCGGAAAAGGCCTCGAAGCCCGGGAACCAACACGTCGGGCTGTTGAGGCGGGCGTTTGGACAAATAAACAGCTCCATATTTCGACAAATGCTCAGTGCGTATGTTCGCCCCCATGACGAATATGCAATTCGAGCCTGGCATCCATGGCGGAAACACGACCTTAATGCACTGGAGCAGCCACAACGCCGGGCATCTAAGAACGTAATTGGAATGCGCAATCTTTCCTACCAAGACAGGCTGCGACGACTGGGATTGTTCGGTGGAAGCTATCGCAGACTACGAGGCGACCTGATCATGGCATACTTGATTCTGCGAGACCCACATCATGTGTGCCGCCCTTCACTGCAACTCAGCAGCAATACAAACCTGAGGGGCCACTCATTAAAACTCGCAGAACAATACAGTCGTCTGGACTGCCGCAGAAATTCCTTTTTCATCCGTGTCTGTCACCCGTGGAATGCTCTCCCAGAATCGGTCGTATCTGCACCGACACTAACAGTATTTAAAAGACGGTTGGACGATGCACTCATCCACTTACACTTTGTTACTTAACACTATGTCTCCATCATACACCTGGAGTTTACCCTGGAATTATTTGTTGTTAACTGTGGATGCTGTGAATCTAAGAGGATCGCAGGACTGCAGCGAAGCAAACGATAAGTCCTTATTTTCATATTTAAGTATTAACTATTTTACTATCCTTATCATCATTATTGTTATGTTGATATCCTATGCAACTATCCAACGGGACTTGTAAACCAACGCTTCTTAACCCGTATAAATTCATTGTTCATTGTTCAATCCAAGCATGGCATGGCAACTGGAAACTTGTGCCATTCGTTCAATTAGTACAGACCGCAGATACGGACGAGCCAGCCTCAATTTTACCTACCTCAATTCATCCAATCGTGCAAACAATCGTTTCAAAAAACTTCAGCTGACAGACAGTATTTGTGCCAGTTACTTACAGCGAACCGAGCTCCTAATGCGTCAACAAATATAATGCTGCTACACCAACACTCTGGGGTTGTATTCTAGGCTCTGGGATCTGCGCTACCGACATGAACAACTGGGGACCTCATAGGAGTTACTGAAACGGCTCTCAAACGATATACTTAATCCAGAGATTGAACTCAGTGAGAAGTCAGTCATTCGAACTGATCGTCCATCTCGCAGTGGCAGTGTTTCTCTCTACTATCGAGATTATTTGAAATATGAGGCTTTTAGCGAAAATCCCCTTGTTATTCCCGACGCACTACTTTGCCGATTGCACCTAGCGGGTTGAGATGGTTCACAAACGACGAGTGACGCTTGCTTCTTCGTAGTTATCTATTGGCCTCCGAAATCATCAGCAGACAGTGATAACATTCCGTTAAACGGCCTCCGCTAAGCTGTTTCACAAAAGTACGCTCACTACCTTATAATGGGTGACTTTAATGTTCCTTCAATAACATCAACATCCCCTAATGGGCCATCATTTAAATAGAAACTCCTCGAATCCATGGATTTGGCAGTTTTTTTATAACCATGTGCATCGACCAACCAGACACCGCGGTTCAAATAATCCCTCACTCCTGGACCTAATTCTGATTAATGTGGGGTTGATGGTTGAGTCAGTAGCATACGGTCCTCCACTAGGCAGTAGCAACCATTCAGTCCTAACATTTGGTTGTGTGTGTCATGCCAGTAGTGTTGCTAAAGAAAGAGAGACTCAACGCACTATTACGGACTATTATAAGCTGCGCAGCTTAGCAGTAACCGTTGACTGGGACCTACAGACGCACGGCTCAGCGAATGACGCATGGAATGAACTGAAAGACAAAATTAACTGGGTCATACAATCAGCATCGAAAGTTGTACCATTACGAACATCGCGCCGGGCCAATCCGTGGATCCGGAGCAGAACACGTAAATGGATCAACAGAAGAGATGAAATCTGGAGGCAACATTTGCTAAACCCATGTGATATCACATGGCAGGATTACAAAGTCATCAGGAACTACTGCACGTTCACTCATTAGAGCCGATAAGTACGAATGGCAGGAGAATATGGTGCTGCAGTTTACGAGTAACACCAAACTACTTTAAGATTTGTGAACGGCACAAGAAGGGTTAAGCCCGGAATACCACCAATCAGGACGGCCAGTGGCCCAACAACTACTGCTGTGGATGCAGCGAACGCTATACACCTGCAGTTTGGCACGGTAGCTACAAACTCCATGAAACCCTCTCGCTATCAACTCCCAACAAATGTCGTTGGCTTATCTAGCGTCAGCTTTACTCCAGCAGCTGTCGCAAGCAAATTACAGTCTCTGCGGGAGTACAGTGCCCCTGGAATCGACATGAACTGCCCAAAAGGACTGAAAACCCTTTCTCCTACCATAGCAGCACCACTTGCAACCTTTTTCCAGGGTCTACTTAACTCCCATACACTCCCATTTGAGTGGAAAAATGGAATAATCAATATACAAAGGAGGTAAGCGATCGGATCCTGCCAACTACCGACCTGTTACACTCCTCCCAGTTTTTACCAAAACTGATGGAATCGGTAATGGCAGATGAAATGACGCGATACTTTGAAAGTTAACAAATAATTTCTAAAGCCCAACAAGGTTTCAGACGCAGACGAACTTGTCTCACCAATTTGCTGATTACTCGAGACTCATGGACCAGGGCGGCTGGGGAAGAAGTCCCCAAACGTGGGATTTACTTGGCTTTTTCAAAAGCGTGCGACAGGGTCAATCACTGCTTTCTCCTGCAAAAGCTTGCTCCCAACGGTATCAACGGCTCCCTGCTCACCTGGTTGGAAGACTACTTACGCGATAGAGCAATAAAGGTAAGAGTAGACGACACCCGATCTGCAAGCCTGTGCGTCTCCAGTGGTGTACCACAAAGATCGGTCCTCGGCCCGCTACTGTTTTTAGACTACATTAATGAGTCTCTAGCAGACAATCTATCTCCGATGCAAATATTTGCAGACGATGCCAAATATGGAGGGCAATTTACTCAGCATCCGACTGTGTCTATCTACAAGAAAATATGACTCGGATAAACGAATGGGCAGAAAAGAAACAGCTCTCACTGAACCCTGCAAAGTGCCACCTGCTGATAGTGCGCAGCAACTTCGTCAACAGATATCTTTGTGGCAACACGTCCTGCAACACTTGACTGGTGAACGCGACTTAGGTATAATCGTGCAAGAGAGTCTTGGCAATTCACTCCAATTTGCGAAAGCAGCAAGTGTGGCGAATTTGAAATTGGAACTTTTGAGGCGAGATCTCGGCACCTTTGAGCGACGGCTCGTACCATTGCTGATTAACTGCTATATTCGCCCTCACCTCGAATATGCAATTAAGGCCTGGTGTCAATGGTTAAAACGAGACATTCGTCCAAAGAAGAGCCACAAATGCAACGCGTGGACTATCCGGTCTAAGTTACGAACTGCTTCCTCGTGTACTCGGTGTGTTCTCATCAGAATACCGACGACTTCGCTGAGATCTTACTCTCACATTCCGGATACTAACTGAAAGCGAGCTTCCATCTACATCACTGTTGACCCTAGCCCCTTACAAACAAAACCGAGGCAACCACTTGAAACTAATGACGCAGAACTCCCGTCTGAATTGTGGAAAGTATTTTTACTCACTTAAAATCTGTTCTCACTGGAATGCATTACCAAGATATGTGGTGAACGCACCAGACGACGATATTCGAAAGGCGCTTAGACTTTTATCTTAGTGCTAAACGCTACACAACAGTTTGAGAAAGTGCGACGATTTAACCACCGATACTTTACGTTCCACGTTGGAACATTTTGATGTTAATTTTCTTTTACATATCCACCCTGTGGTTCTTGTAAATTCATGCTTTTATCACATCATACACTATTGAGCTATTGATCCTACTCGCTACGTAGTTTGCATAGTTTTTTGTCTCAGATTAGATTTGTAAAGTTTTACTTATGACATGAGTATCCATAGCCCACTTATATGGCCGTTCTTTCATCCTTCAAATTCGATTTAACATTGGTAAGGGAAATCTATTTGCATTTAGGTGGTTTCAACAGGGTATATATATACATGTATATATATATACATTTATATATATACATATATATAAATACATATATATATATATATATATATATATATTCATAAGTCTCTAAACAGACCAATGTGCCATGCGAACCATGGGGTAGGTGAAGGAGAATATATTTTAAACGGAGAGAGAGTAAAACGTTAGGAAAATGTTTTTCAGTTTTACTCACGCTGTTTTGCGTTGTTTTGTTTTCGTGCTTTGTTCAACATTAAAAAGTACAGCATGAAGAGATGGTAGAACAACAGTGACGCCACTGACTCCCATTGCGGGCCATATCTTCCATGACTTCTACCCATAGGGAATCCGCTTCACGTGGTCCCCAGTCTGGGAAACGCACGGACCCAACTGACGCTAGAATCTTCGTACTCCTTTTCCAGGGCATCGGTTGTCCGCCGCGGCTCTTTTTCCATTCGCGTCCAGGAAGTGCAAATAATGCGCGACGTGGAAGGCGGTGGGCCGGCATGCGCAGTACGTGACCCAGCCAACGCACTTGGTGCTGGATGATTATGCTCTGGAGACCAGGACTGTCCGCTCCCATGATTCTGCCTCTAACTTCCGCATTGCTCACATGGTGCTGCCACCATACGCGAGTAATTGGACGCAAGCAGCGGTTGTCGAAAGTAGACAGTCGTCTCAAATCTTCCGATCGATCAGGTCATGTCTCACAGCCGTACAGTAGGACAGCATGGACTGTGGCATTGTACACCCAACCGTTGAACTTGTGACTGACATCGCGACGACTCCACAAGTGTCTCAGATTAGTACATGCAAAGCGAATTTTGACAATTAGTTATGAAATTTCATCGCCAATACCGCCACCAGCCGTAATGCAACTCCCGAGGTAAGTAAAGCTGCTAACGAGCTCCAGGCTGACACCCGAAATGGTGAGCGTAGGCACAGCAGCCTGCCAATCCTAGAGCAAAGCTTTACACTTGGATGGAGCAAAATATATATCCTAGTTAGATGGCTCTATCACTAAGTGGTTCCGAATGTTTTGAACAACCTGCGGGTCGTCCCCCAACAAAGCGATGTCATCAGCATAGTCCAGGTCCACGGCTCTGCTCCCGGGCAGAAGCTCAACGCCCCAGCTCTGGGATCCTTCCAGTGCGCGATGTAGGATATCTTCGATAGCAAAATTAAACAGGAACGGCGAGATAGGACAACCTTGGCGCACTCCACTGGTAATGAGAAACGAGGAAGAAAGCCTTCCATAAGCTCAAACTTTGCCAGAGGTGTGACTATACAGCTCTTTCAGGAGTATGACAAACTTGTCGGGAACGCCGTTCCGTAGCAGACAGTACCACAGTCACGACCTATCTACTGAATCAAAAGTGGCTCGGATATCCAAAAACATTACCATTGTTAGCCTTCGGTAGACATGATGATGTTCGCGAATTTAAGGCGAAGTGAAAATTTGGTCAATGAAACCATAGTCAGAACGAATCCAGCCTGTTCCTCACGACACAAACTCTCACAGGTAACTGGGAGCCTACGTAGCAGAATGGACACAAAAAGCTTGGACGCGACAGAGATAGGTAAGATTCCTCGGTAGTTGGTGCATTCACTACGAGTGCCCTTATTGTGGATCGGAACCACAACAGATTCTCCCCATGAGTTAGGAATCTTCTCATCGATCCATAGCTTTGTGAACAGTGAAAACTAAGTTCGCCCCATCTTTGAATAAGGCCGGAGGAAGACTGTCAAGGCGAGAAGTTTTGTGGCATTTCAGAGTCTGGATTTCTCTCCGTATTTTTGCTTCATTGGGAGGATGTATCCAGATTGACCAAGGATCCCATGATGACAGTAGATGTGTAACCGGAGGTTGTGTCGGGCGATTAAACTGTAGAGCAAGGTGCTGGGCCCAGCGATACAGGTGTCTGCGTAGGTTAGTGATCTTTGTACCGTCTGACTAATGGCCTGAACTTCGCTTCCGGTGAATCAGACCCATAGCCGCAATGATATGAGTATGAAATAGATTATGTGTGTAAATAGATCCAGGTTATGCAGGCGAATTGGGAACGCCTCTGCTGTCGACAACAGGAACATCTGACTGCTCGTGTGAAACGTTTGGGTACACAGTCGATTGGTGTGAATGCGTCATGTGAATTGATTTGATGACCGGAGTCTACTAGATGTGACGACACTGCACTCGTTACAACCTTCCTCACACCGCTGTAGCACCAACTTGGACATTACTCTCCAGCTCCAACGGACAGTAGTCTGGTCGTTTTCCCAAAATACCTTGCTTGACACGAGCAAGAGAAATTTTACACATAAATGGAAATCTGAGACCTTCTTATCCTGCCCATAAGTAGTTGGCACTGATTTCCTTTTTGCTGCCTTCTCCGGAAATTATCTCTCCATTCAGAAAGTCCAAGGAGTTGAGTGTGTGTAATGAACCTCAATAGTAGATTAAGTTCAGTACAGAGCTCACAGTAGCTAGAGAGTCAGGGCCGTCTTTGACGGGTACGTTTTACGTCGTTAGTGTCCTAAGCACTTTTGAAACTTCTCATACGTAATGGAATCAGTCCAACGAATATCGCCTTGAAATGTCAAACAATAAATGAACGTCATACGATTGTGTACCGGATTAATGAATTCCGGCTTAACCTTGAGAAATATGTCCGCAATTTCTGCTCCTTGATATTAGACTAGATTCCACTCGAGGCGCTTCCACTCAGCCAGAAATTCTAAGCGGTTTTAGTCAATACTAATTAAATAAATAGTTTATTATCGAAATTATAGAGGCACATCAAATCAGACATGAACAAACTTTACAAGCACTAGGGGTTCGCAACAAACGCGTTGCTATGTATGTAATCGGTAGTGACCGAACGTTCTACAGGACATGAAAATTGAAGAAGTAATCGTGAGGAATATACCTGTCAGTTGATGAGGAGAATTTGGGTTCAAGAATGCATAGTGTAAACAGTAACTACTTCAATAGTTCAATAGTGTATTATAGGATAAAAAGCATGAATTTACAAGAACCACAGGGTGGATATGTAAAAGAAAATTAACATCAAAATGTTCCAACGTGGAACGTAAAGTATCGGTGGTTAAATCGTCGCACTTTCTCAAACTGTTGTGTAGCGTTTAGCACTAAGATAAAAGTCTAAGCGCCTTTCGAATATCGTCGTCTGGTGCGTTCACCACATATCTTGGTAATGCATTCCAGTGAGAACAGATTTTAAGTGAGTAAAAATACTTTCCAAAATTCAGACGGGAGTTCTGCGTCATTAGTTTCAAGTGGTTGCCTCGGTTTTGTTTGTAAGGGGCTAGGGTCAACAGTGATGTAGATGGAAGCTCGCTTTCAGTTAGTATCCGGAATGTGAGAGTAAGATCTCAGCGAAGTCGTCGGTATTCTGATGAGAACACACCGAGTACACGAGGAAGCAGTTCGTAACTTAGACCGGATAGTCCACGCGTTGCATTTGTGGCTCTTCTTTGGACGAATGTCTCGTTTTAACCATTGACACCAGGCCTTAATTGCATATTCGAGGTGAGGGCGAATATAGCAGTTAATCAGCAATGGTACGAGCCGTCGCTCAAAGGTGCCGAGATCTCGCCTCAAAAGTTCCAATTTCAAATTCGCCACACTTGCTGCTTTCGCAAATTGGAGTGAATTGCCAAGACTCTCTTGCACGATTATACCTAAGTCGCGTTCACCAGTCAAGTGTTGCAGGACGTGTTGCCACAAAGATATCTGTTGACGAAGTTGCTGCGCACTATCAGCAGGTGGCACTTTGCAGGGTTCAGTGAGAGCTGTTTCTTTTCTGCCCATTCGTTTATCCGAGTCACTATAAAGGTAGTGAAGACGATAGATGTGGACAGAGAGTATCTTTTTCTTGTACGTGTCCAGGAAATATTGAACTATAATGCTAATCGACGTGCCAGTATATAGTTGTGGGCAGTGACTTTATTCAGTGGCGAGTCTCATCCGCCATGTCGCAGTGCTGTTAAAGGGACTTTCATTAATATATATATATATATATATATATATATATATATATATATATGTATAGGCAGAACGCTTGCCAGGCGAAAACCCGCCACGTCTTGTAGCACGGCCGTAGATGCTTTTGAACCCTAATGTACAGCTGGCAAAGCAGCATGTCCACTGATTTCACCCTCGGTTATTCACAGTCCAATGTCCTCCAATTTCCTCTATTGGCTGACCAGATAGCTTGACCAAGGTCGCCATAATCGTTGAGGCTAGTCGAGGATGGGTGAGTCACCAAGCGTAGTATTGTTGAGTGTTCAAGTGAGTAAAAGTTTCAAAGTTTCTAGTGTCTAAATTTTTCTGATTATGTGTACTTTGCGGCAGTGTGAAGACATCGTGTCCTGCCATGCACCCTGGACATCGGTCGTGGTGGTGAGTGCAGTTGACTCCTTTCGGTCTACAGCCATAGTCCAGGTAAGTCTTTGTCGGTTATTACGTCCTGTCTTGTGCGAAGGCGCTGTTCCTCAGTCCATTCCCGGATCCCCAAGAAGCTCCTGTCCTCAGAGAAAAGTCAAAGAGTGGGGCAACCGAGAAGACCGTAAAGAGCAGACTTGGAACCAAGCATTGTTAAGGTTGTATGTATTAACATTTAGAGATGAGACAAAATGATGTATAATGTGCAACAATGATGATGCTGAGTGTTTATTGAACCTGCTACGAAAGCAATGGCCGTATGGATTCATTGTACAGATGTAAATGTCGAGGCCGAATGGGATGGAGCAGATCACATATCGCAGACACAAACTTCGATCCACACCGTTAGACCTTTTCAACCATATCACGCACAAATTTGGTAAGCAGGTAGGCAGCAGGAAGATTTTATTTCAGAATCGGGCACACATGCAAGGTGAACAGGAGTCTAAATAGCTCCGTTACCAAGCGGTAGAAAGCTCTTTGGATGCCGTAAACATCCTGTAGGCAGCGACAACCCTCCTCATGGTGTTCTGAGTGGATCTTAAGCCTGGAGACATAAATACACAAAGATCACGTTCCGAAGTGACATTTTTGAGCAAGAAACCACCTATGTGGTAAGCACCGAATGGTTCGGGAGTGCCAATAGGCAGGACGGAACACTTATCTTGATTAATGGGAAAAAGCTACTGTATCGAACAAGGGTGCAGGAAATCGAGCATCTCTTGTAGTACACCAACATCCTCTAGAGAGGATACTTCCGTCCATATCTTCAGCATATCCGCACAAATCAAGCAATCAAATTAATGCTCAGACGGCAGATCGTTAGTGAAGATGTTGAAGAGTTCGGGACCGAGGATGGAGTCCTGGGGGACACCACTGGTCATATGTATAGGATCGGAAAAAGTTTCGTTTACGTTCACCAGCATGGAGCGACCGCACAGGAAATTAGAAATCCGCGAGAGAAAATTCCAAGCAACACCGATACCTCGGAGTTCGAAGAGAAGCTGTTTATGGGGGATCTTATTAAAGGCCATACTGAAATCCACAAACACAAGCTCAAGGCGTTTGCCAACATCCAATGAACTTGCCCATTTCTCTTTAGCCACAACCAAGCTGGTAGTGTAGGGGCGAGCATTGCGGAAACCGTGCCGGGCACCAGATATCAGATCTAACGTCCGAAGCTGAAGCCTTAGTGCTAGTTTCAGGACCCGTTCCATGACTTTGCATAGTATCGATGAAAGACAAACGGACCGGTAGTTAGCTGGATCTTGCCGGTTCCCTCCTTTGTAGATGAGCTTGCTAATGCCCATCTTCCAAGCAGTCGAGGGAAGGCCGGACTAAAACGATCGACAGGAGACTTGCGAGATAGGTGTGGCAATGTACTGGGCCACAGTCTTGAAGAACAAGTGGTGCAAGACGTCAGGATCAAGCGATGAGTAAGGATCCAAATCACAGAAGTCTCAACACGAGGTCAGTGTTAATATTGACGTGCTCTAACAGAGAAGGGAGCGTGCTCACAAAACTGTCAGAAAACGACACTGCTGTCGAATACACTGAAGAATATTGCCGTGCCAGGGGGCAGGCTTTATTAGCGTCTTCATGAAATGGATCCCCATGCTCGAAGGAACACAGGGCAGGGATACCACTGCCTGCTTTGGTGCGCCGTTTGGGGTAGAAGAAGAGCGTCTTGGGAGTCTTTCGAGAGAATGTGACTAGGGAGAGGTCGCACTGTCGACGTTCCTCACCTTTTTCATGGTACTGGCATTTCTAACCGTTTTGTAACCGAGATACTCGTGCTCTGATCGTGTGAACCTGAAGCGGTTCCACAACTTCCGTCTTCTGTTAATCAGGGATCACAATTCACGATCGATCCAAGTAGAGACTCTAGAGAGTGGGGGGTATTTCGGGGATGGGGGCAAACTGTTCAATGAGTGACGTCAGCGTGCACCGTCAGAGTTGAGATGTTCTGGCATATCCCAATCTATAATACTTACAACCGTTTTAAGGCTGAATAACATCCCGCCAGAAATTTCGGCGGACTGCACATGGATTGTGAATGATAAAGTGACATGTGCGTTTGTATTGTTAGATCTTCACTTTTTTCGCTATTCCGAATTAACTGCCCAGAAATTTCTCCGCAAAATATTCTAGCCCAGCCGAAGAAAAATCAAAATTCCAACAGTCTTGACCACGAAAAACGTGTTAACAAAACTCTGCCAACGTAGCCAGAAAATGCCGCCGAAAACACTGTCCTCTCAACTCTGAGGCAAAAGTCCAATTAGCCGGGTGTTTGAAAACGCATTCGTCCGCTCGATCGATTGCCTGATCGACCGCACGGGTAGGCGATTCCCTTCAGCCCAGCTTTCAATCATCATTATATATTTTCCCTTTTTTCTTTTATGTTTTTATCTGATTCCCGGATACCTCCCCTCCTGAAGCTGCTGCCGTTGTGTAGGATGCTAGCCGGGGATTAACCTGGAGCCTCCTGGAAGGGATTCTTCGCCTACCGGTGCATCGCCTTGGCTGTAGTGTTCTGGATTCGAATTCCGTACTCTGCGGTCTGGTACTATTCGTCTGATGACAGGGTTCTTCTACTGGCTCTGTAGGCAAGTTGAAGCTGTCTGTCAACAGGTCAAATGGAAGCTTGGCGGATTCTGTTGCTTGTGGCTGACACATTGTTGTTCGCAGTTGGTTTGCATGGCGTACCCATACCTGCGTTCCAACCAGCACGTCGTAAATGACGCTTCCGCGCTTGCGCTGGATCGTGCCTGGCGTCCATTTCGCGTGTCCACCCCGATAATCACGCACAAGTACTGGCTGACCCGGTCTAAACGAACGTTGCTTGGCACCAAACCGCCGATTAAAATCACGTTCCATCTTTAGGTTCCTTTCACCAGCTATGGACTCTGAGGATGGCCGAACTGCATCATATGGCATGCGAAGTTTTCTCTTCATCATTGCCTCTGCTGGTGATATTCCACCCGGTGTTTGTAAATTTTGTGTGGATCGATACAGAAATAGGAAGCGGTCGATCACCTCCTCTATGTCTCCCTCCCTCCTTGATTTGAGGAGAGCGCGTTTGAATGTATCCACAAACCTCTCCGCTTGGCCATTCGATTGTGGGTGGAATGGTGGAGACCGCACGTGGTTGATGGCGCAACGTTGGCAGAATTCCGTGAATGTGGCCGAAGTAAACTGTGCTCCATTGTCCGTCACCAATGTTTCAGGGCAGCCGAACCTGCTGAAGATTTGTCGCAACCTAGAGACGGTTGCGCTGGTTTTCGTGCTTCTCATGAGGAACACTTCGGGCCACTTGCTATAAGCGTCGACCACTATGAGAAAGCTCTGGCCATTGATTGGGCCTGCAAAGTCGACATGAACACGACTCCAAGGTTTAGTTGGTTTAGGCCATGAGCGGAGTTCAGTCTTCGGCGGTGCCCTTGAGGCGGTAGCGCAGTTGCCACAACTTTTAGCTAGCTGCTCCAGCTGCCTGTCCATAAACGGCCAATATACATAACTTCTGGCAAGCGCTTTCATTCGGTTGAGCCCTGGATGTCCTGCATGGAACTGTCGCAGCACTCTTTGTTGCAACGCCTGCGGGATGACTACTCTGTCTGAGAACATGATGCAATCGTCCACAATGGAAAGCGAATGTCTTCGCTGATAGAACTGCTGCATTTCGGCAGATGAACACGAACGTGGCCAGCTGGTTCTGTGGAAGTGTGTCACCTTCTTCAGGATTGGGTCTCGAAGCGTTTCGGCCCGCACAGCATCGGCCGTAACTGGCATACCATGTAGTGCCTCGTTCACCAGGAATTTGACATCAGGTTCGATCTCAACTGAGGCAATGATGGTGTCCTCGTGTTCTTGCTGCTGGGAATCAATGAGGCGTGACAACGCATCTGCTTGGCCCAGCGAATTCGTTGACTGATAACGGATTTCAAAATCATAGCCCAGCAAGGTGAGTGCCCATCGTTGTAGTCGATTGGCTGTATAGGCAGGAATTCCCTTCTTCGAGCCGAAAATGGCCAGCAGCGGCTTGTGATCCGTCAAGAGTTTGAAGCGGCGACCATACAGCATCTTGTGAAATTTCTTCACAGCAAACACTATGGCCAATGCTTCCTTCTCGATCTGACTGTAGTTTCTTTCAGCTTTCGTTAGCGTCCTGGCGGCATGTGCGATCGCCTTCTGAGATCCATCTGGGAACGTATGGGAAACTACGGCACCGATTCCTAGACTCGATGCGTCTGTGGCAAGGACAATTTCCCGGGAAGGATCAAAATGAGTTAGGAGTAAGTCTGAAGCCAACAATGACTTGACCCGCTCAAACACAGTCTGGCATTCTGGCGTCCAATTCCAGGTTTGGCCCTTGCTCAGCAACTTATTCAACGGGGCACGCAGGCGATGTAGTTCGGGCAGAAAAGCGCTGTAATGACTGATTAGGCCACAGAATGAACGCAGCGACTGCAAGTCCACAGGTGGGGGCATCTTTTGAATAGCTCGGATATTTTCTGGATCCGGGCGACGACCGTCTTTTGAGAAGATGAAACCGAGAAACTTGATGGTTGGTGTAAAAAAGGTACACTTGTCTTCGCGGATACGGAAACCATATGACTGGATACGTACAAGCACTTCAGCGAGCCGCTGAAATAGTTCTTCTGCTGTCCGACCCATTAAAATGATATCATCCAGGTACGCCGCGGCTCCAGAAACTCCCGCGAGCATGGTGTCCATCAGCTGCTGGAAAATGGCTGGTGCTGTTTTCACGCCAAAAGGGAGGCGGTTGTACTGGTACAAGCCACGATGAGTGTTGATGGTCAGCAATTCTCTTGAGCTTTCATCAACCTCAACCTGGAGGTAGGCATCGGACAAGTCGAGCTTGGCGAAACACTTCCCACCATTCAGCTTGGCAAAGATATCCTCTGGTATCGGAAGGGGGTATTGATGGTCGTCCAATGCGGCATTCAGGCCAGTCGAAAAATCGGCGCAGACTCGCACTTTACCGTTCGGCTTTCTCACAACGACAATCGGCGCAGCCCATGAAGAGTAGTTCACTGGGGTGATGACACCGGCTCGTTCTAGTCGGTCGAGCTCCTGATCAACTGCTGTCATGGCTGCATAAGGTACCGGTCTTTTTGCTCTAAAGACTGGCTTGGTTCCTTCACGAAGACACAACTTTGCTTTGAAGTTAGTGCAGTGGCCGAGACCATCTTCAAACAAGGCGACAAACTGCTGCTTTAGCTTCCTGGTCATTTCTCCTATCGACAATGATGAATGTACTGGTTCGGTTTGTACTCTATTGCAAATCTGACTCATGGGAACATCAAACAGTTGTAATTTTTCCATCCAGTCAAGTCCAAGGAGGTTCAAGTTTAGTCGATCAGACAAGTAGCAGGTTCCGGCCTTTTCCACTCCGTTGAATGAAATTTTGCAATTTATTTCTCCGACCAACTTCAGCACTCCACCGGATGCATTGCGAGCGACTTTGTTGGAATCAATCATCTTCGGCTTCTTTATGTGCTTCCAAGTGTTCTTGGAAATGATCGTTATATCTGATGCCGTATCGAACTGCAGCCGGGTTGGGATTCCGTTGATAAGCACAGTGATAAATCGGCGGCGTGTTTTAGAATCGCTGTGAAATGTAGCAATCACCGATAGTGATTCTGCGTCAGGTTTTCTGAAATTCTTCCTTCGGTAGGACTGCTTCACATTTCTTGGCCGGGACTGATGGCAAAAGTCTTCCTTGTGGCCGCGTTTATGGCACTTATCACAAATATGACGCTTGAATGGACAGTATCGTGCGAAATGCCATTCACCACATGACCAACAAGGTGTAGGTGGCTTGTTCGGCTTTCTGTTGAACGACTTATTCGAGCCAGGCTTTCTTGCTTTTTGCACAGCATGAACAGTATCGGCAATGGTGGGGCGACTCTGCTCAATCATAGCCGTGTCGTGTTTCAAGGTAATTAACCGTTTGCATTCGCCTACAAGAGACTTCAATGTCAAATCTGGGTCTTGATCCAACTTAGCAAGGAGCCGAGTGCGGATTTCCGCGTCGCGTGGAGACTGTAAAGCACTGACAAATATTAGACACTTAAACTGGTCATCCGTCAAACAGCGTAACTTGAAACGTTCACATTCACGGTTAACCATGTCTGCTAGTGCCCCATAATCGTCTGCATCACGCTTTACAATTTTTAGACATTGATAGCGAATGCTAAACAAAGATGTCGACTCACCAAAAATGTCTATGAGTGTTGCCACTGCTTCGTTGAAAGTGATGTCCTTCGGCTCTTTGGGCAATATGTGGTCAAGGAATCTTGTATGTTCATTCGTACCGAGCTTGCGGAGCAAAAGACGCACTTTCCATGAATCATCTTGACGGCTGAAATCCGTCTGGAACATATCCTCCCAACGTTTGAACCACGCCTCGAAAGTGCATTCGGAATCAGCATCATAATGAAATTCAGTGATTGAATTCGTAAGAAGATCAAGTGAAACAGCCTGCGTGTCCCGTGTAGCTGCTCCGTTTGATTGTACGTTTAAGCACTGCGTTAAACTTTCAATCAGTTTCATTTGTGCTTCCATCTGGGATTGTTGCTGAAGAAGCAGCTTTTGAAAATGTTCGGTTGAAAAATTTGTAACATTTCCGTGCTTGTCCGTCGCCATTGTTAGATCTTCACTTTTTTCGCTATTCCGAATTAACTGCCCAGAAATTTCTCCGCAAAAATTCTAGCCCAGCCGAAGAAAAATCAAAATTCCAACAGTCTTGACCACGAAAAACGTGTTAACAAAAACTCTGCCAACGTAGCCAGAAAATGCCGCCGAAAACACTGTCCTCTCAACTCTGAGGCAAAAGTCCAATTAGCCGGGTGTTTGAAAACGCATTCGTCCGCTCGATCGATTGCCTGATCGACCGCACGGGTAGGCGATTCCCTTCAGCCCAGCTTTCAATCATCATTATATATTTTCCCTTTTTTCTTTTATGTTTTTATCTGATTCCCGGATATGTATAACACAGTACAATGATCGCTTCTACCAATGGGTTGAAGCACTGTTAGGTCCATGATATCTGACTGCGTTGGGGAGAGCATACAATCCATGATATGAGGCGACTAACCGGCGAGAATATGGGTTGGCATGGAGACATCTTGTTACAGATCGTACTCGTCACCGGTATCGAGGAAGGGTGCATCAAAGGACTCTGGTGGACGATTACAAAGAAGGAGGTCCCAGCCGATATTAGGAACATTGAAATCTTCAACAATGTGGCAGTCGTTTCCTGCACCCCGCTTCTGATTAATATTAACAGAAGAGCTCCAGCTCTGCGTGGCGCTCTGTAGATGACACCAATCAAGGAAGACCTGCATCTGTCCTGAATGCGGCACAAACGGCAACGAAATCACCATCATTATCACAGGAGACTGCAACTAGATGGGCCTTCAGATCCGTCATTCAGTGGAGTATTACATCGCCCCCCGACTCTCCCCATGACGATCGGTACGAGAAGGGTGGTATGCAGGGATGCATACTTCAGAGCCAATGATGTCTCGAATAACCATGTTTCGGTGAGAGTCATTAAGTCATTACAGACATCGACGACAAGCAACTGAATCTCATCAAGTTTATTTCGCAGACTAGATAAATAGGCGAACAACACGCGCCATCCGTTCTTATGCGTTACTGTCCTGGGGTGACGAGAATCGGCCTCCATAGGAGTCTCGGAGTTTCCCGAAGTACGCGAAAATCCACGATTTTAAGGTCTATCTCACCAATCGTCCGATGGTTTCTCATCTCCTCAACAGCATTTTTGATCCGATCCTCCGGGGAAAGGTCTCTCAGCACATAAAACGACTCGCCTTTGTGACGTGGAGTCCGTCGGAGAACACGCCGACATTCTTCCTCGTCTTGGCATACAACCTTAGGGAGGCGAGCCTTGAGGGAATCTTCTTGTTTCCTACCCAAGCGGAAGGCCGAGATAATGTGAAGTCCCAGTTCGCCTTCGTCGAATAAAACAGAGATCAGCTGTTCAAGGAACACCTGGTCATCTGACATGCTTCCGGCTTGGGTATCTTTGGTTGCTTCAGGCACGTTTATGATGATGAGAAGTCATCGGTCATGGGAGGGTGGTTCAGCACGCTTGGGGATCTGTGGCTGAGTAGGATTTGCGCTGTCTTTGATCAGAGTTTCCAACTGGTTTATAGTGGCAAGAAGAGATTTAAACTGTGAATGAGAGGAGGAAGGATCGTACTTAAACTTAAACTTCATCTTAGCGCTAAATACAGCAGGGATATATACAATAGAAGCAGTGGTGCTTTCCCTTACAACCGCAGCTTGTCTTGGTCTTGAGCTCACTGGGACGGACGTATCCTAATGGCTCCGGATAAGAGTCAGACGACTTCGTTTAACTGTGGGGGAAGTTGGGGCGGAGGCAGACGGAGGAGAATGAGGAGGAACCAGGGGGTTCTGAGTGGTGGGTGCTCCGGGATTTGTTAGAGTGAAGTGAGAGCCGAGCGAGGAGAGTCCATTCACAGGACGTCTGTTGTTTGACGAGGTACGGCAGACATCACAATGGAAAAAATAGCTGCAGAAGTCATCAGCCGTAGGGATTTGTACTGATCAGGACCGACGCCACAACAAGCGATGTGCATCCACCCGTCACATTCAGAATACTGTACGGTTTTTGCACGAGGGGTGGCACCCTTAGGACAAGCTAAGCATTTGGACGCCATAGGGGGTGTAGTCCAACTACTCGACAAGTGATTCTCCAGAAAACAATGTCAATTCGCTATCCCTCGCTAAAAAGACTTTAGTGAAACGGAATGCTCAAGAGGGCGTCGTAATGCGCAGGCTTTGTCATCTTCATAAAGAACAAGAGCATTGTACCAGTAAGCAATCCGTGTAGGATCAGTTTATTATGAGGCAACTATTATGTGGGAAGAGGGAAAACAGAGTTCAAAGACTGGCGGCGATTGAATGTTGAATGAACAGCAGGTAGCCATGATAATTCGTTAGGGAGTGCAGAACAAGTAACTTTAAATAACTTGCGACGAGACACAGTCAAAGGTTAATTGGTGGCAAAGAGGCGGAAATATAGCACCCAGGCGCGGAGTAAAAATGTACAGTGGTTCTGGACATATAAAGAGGACACGGAAATGCTAAGAGAATAGTACTAAGGTGGAGTGAACCGGGAAAAGCCAGTGAGAGAGCTGGATTACTTCATGAGCAAATGTCGAAGACGTTGCTGCCAGAGAGGGAAACTGAACTTCTAGAAATGAGAAGCTTAGGGACAGCTGTGTGCTGACCAGATGAGAAGATTGATGGCTAGAAGAGAGCTGAAAGAAGGTTACTTGATTAAATGACAGCGAATGGGCGGAACGCATGTCACGAAAAGAAACTTGGTACAGTCAAGCACCTAATGAAGCAGGTACATATGAACATCATTAAAGCACTCAAGCCAATCGATAACGTTTTGCTGTCTGACCCGGATGAGAGAGCAGGGATCGTTGTGGTAGATCGGAGTACATTAGTAAGAAGTACCCCATTATTTCTGACGGGTCAAAATTTCGCAGCATGATTAACGAGAATGACAAGTCGCAGGCAAGCAGCTGAGCCATAACGAAATTTGCTTTTCCTAAAGCAGGAAATTGTAATCGCCACAGAGATGTTCGAGTACACTAGACCGTGTAGAACAGTTGTTCCAAGAATTTAGGGCCTGACAAAAATACACAAAGGGCTACCGTTTGTAGTGTACCTGAAAACACGCTCTTTCAGTATTTTGCAACATTGGATTTTACCGTTGTTTTAACCTTCAAAACGTCCACTTGTTTTATTGAAGGCACTTCCTTTGACACAAATCGTTTTGGTGAGTGTCTTGCTGCACCGTTTCTCGTTCTCACTGATTCGCTTCCTATTTTGTAGCCTGCACAATTGACGTTGGGTCCAGCTGCCTCCAATTACTAAACTGTCGCGTATTTGAAACACTTCTTACGTGGTATTGATTAGCGATTAGTTTTTCAAGCGCCACCTAACGCCCTAAAGCTGATACTAGATATGTGTAACTCGCTATATGATTCAACCGCCATGTGACTTGTCAAACGACTGGAAGCTGTTGGAAAAGCCAAGGCTAGATGCAGGCTCAAGGACACCTTTGCTTTGCTTGACGCATTGAGGCAACTTGAGCCAGACAGGCTGAAGATGTGATGCCTCCTTTTAACAACATTCCACTAGTGGAGACTGTAGGCTATCTGTGCGAGCTCATTCAGTTGCGTGAAATCGATGTTGGTATCCCATCAGACCGCTTGAGACAACTGGTACTCATGTGTACGAGAAACATACAGCTTCAGCTTAATGAAACCTTATAACTACAAATAGACGGGGTAGTCATGGGTCTATCGTTAGGGTCGTTGTTCGCAGACGTCCTCATAAACAAATTGGAGAGCAACTAGTTGAATAAATCCATCAGTAACTTGGTGTATTGCGGTCGATAGGTAGACAACATGACTTGTATTTCGGATAATGGAGTGTGAGTCGACGATTACTTGACCCACTTCCACTCTGCACACAGCAGCATAACTTTTACTATGGAGCTAGAACGTAACGACTTATTGGCATTTGTAGACGTCCCAATCAACAGGGCATTATGGTCATATTAGCTGAAGTGTGAATGTCATTTACTATCATATAACATTTCTAAAAGATAGACGGTGTGTAATATTTCTCCGGTCCAAGGTTCTAATTTCCTCCTTGTTCAAGTATTACAGCGGGTTGCAATAAACTCTTGGAACTGCAACCCGGAATGCAACCTAGACGTCGGCATATTCTAACCACAGCCACCTAGTGAGAAATCGCGTTGAAGAGAACGTCGAGGACAAATAACAATAGTGCCAGAGAAAAACATTGAGATAATGTTACGAGGAAGCAACAACGGTAATGGTAGCAATATTCATAAGTGCTAGCTTAACGTCCGCGGACTGGCTACACTGAGTAGGGAAACATGGTTGGCGTTCACCATAGTTCAGAAAACAAAATGCCACAAAGATTCCAATGAAACGCAGAATCTGCAGCCGGCAGTAAAAACGGTGCTCCAACTGGAATAGTGACGGGCGAATGTAAAGACCAAGCCAGCTGTGGACCAAACCCCTTGGAATCTGAATTTTGCAGATCCCTGATATCCTTACAGTTTTCTCTTTTAGACACCCCTACGACGAACACGGTGGGAGCCCGTTAGATACGATGGCAATGGTGCGCCCCAACAGCTGCAACAGGTTTACCTGGTCTCGTCTAACACTGGCGGACGGAGTTGTAATCCTCACGTAGATCGAAGTATCACCCCCTGGTTCCCATTTCTAGAAGCGGGGTCTAGTAACGGCTCGGCTATTCCCCTTTCGTTCGTAGTATGTTGGTGAAATTCTTATCAAATATTAAGTTTTGTCGTGTACTTATGAAATCCAATACATCCGTCTTTGTTCGCCTGCACGCGGTTTGTTCGACACACATTCGCATTACCTACAACTTCGAATCGCACTCGCCTTTCTCTGCATTGCTGCAGGTTTAAACAAAATCCTTGTGTATCAGTGTTTTCATAGCATTAGCCTAGACACCTTGTACATAGGTTAGTTAAATAAACTACATTAGAACGAACCGCTGACGGTTCTTATTGACCAACAGAGTTGTTAGCGTTAGTTTGTTTTATGAGCTCCGCTATATAAGTACCATTCGTCTGTGACGCTAGAAGCAGGGCTAATTCCACGGAGCGTTAGTTTAACTCCAGTAGCATGAAAACTTCTAGGGACTTCCAGAATGTACTTAGGGATGTTTGGCTGGAACGTGACAGCGATGAATCAATCGCAATATCCATTTTCAACGATCTTAATACGTACTCTTAGCGTCTAGACAGCTTATAATGCATAGCATAGCCCGGCAATGCAGTGCTTCCATCTGTTTTATTACCTACAGTTAGACTACTGCAGTCAGCTTTTCCAATAACCATCCTATACTTAAGAAGACAGTCAAATCGACTGATATGGTTTGTTATATTGCATTTTCCCACTATAACGGAGTGCAAACGGTTTGCAAACAGGTCGCTATCTGAGGACCCAGTTAATGGCTGATCAATCCCCTGTCCGTCCTTCCACAAACGCTACTGTCTACTCTATAGTTCCAAACAGATTCATCTATTCGCAGTGAGAATCCGGCATGCATAAGGCGTAAACTATAAAGTCATATTAGTCCATGATTCAATGACACTGGAATGGTCCCAAATATCAACTATACTGAATGTCTGCAGGAACTCATCAGTTGACACGGTACCAGCTAGTTAATCACCGTTAATTTTCCATATATTTGCAGCTTAACTTCTTTGGACACTGAAGGTTGATTTTTACCTCTAGGCTAAAGTGGAACGTAGGATCTACATTGCAACCCTTTACTCATAAATCGTCATCCGCAACTCATCAAACGTTTTGTTGCACAACAAAACAGAACAGAAGATTATTATCAATCGTTTATTTACACTGCAAACGCTTGGAATAATGACTTGAAAACGTTGTACACTTAGTCGTAGGAGTTTTTCCGTCGAAGCATGTTTACATTCAGAATATTACATCAACCCGTCAGTGAGTGCCACGGTGAGATTAAACGACTTCTTCAATGTTTTACTTTTTAACCAACAGTGATCACATTAGCTGCCTGTTTGTTTCTTCGCTTGTGCATTGCATTTAGCACAGGAGTTGCGAAGACATACCATGCCGACAAACTGAACAGCAACTAAAACGCAAAGTAGTTAATGTAACAGACTAATGAGTGAAAACAAAAGACGCGGCACTACATTTATATTATTTGAATGACACTTCAACTCAGCTTATTCTAACAAGTCATGAATGTCTATGAGCCTTGTTCTCCAGCAGGCGTGCCCCAGCCCGGACCCTGATTTCACAAAAGGTGGTCCTGTGGTGAGTACGGTTTAATGTCTCAACAAATCAGACTTACCGAGTAACATGCGTTCACAGCTGACAGCTGACATACAACATTACTTCACCGCCGCGTTTTATGTCCAATTATGTTATAAAAAACAACGATGATAATTGTATCCACTGCTCATTTGTGTGGCACACGCTTGCTTCTTACTTACTTACATGATTGACATCTTAAGCGCAGTAAATCAGCGGGAGAATGTGTGCGGTAAAAGTAAGAAAAGTTAACAAGTGCATTTAAACCTGGGATCCGTATGCGACCATGCATATTCCGCGGATTTACGGTAAATAGGCCACACACTCACCAACTTTTCGGTGAAGATGAACCCCTGCATGCGATTCTAACTACTTTAAGCAACAGTCTGACAGATAACCCAGGGATCTATTCGGTCTACGAGTGACTGCTGGAATGTGAGGGTTATGGAATAAAGAGAACGGGTACTTGGGATGTTTGCTTTACTCAGCATCTACTTGGTCAGTTGACAGTGACTGACCAACGCACTGAGGGTCTGATTGGGGAGCACCCCTGATAATTCCGTGGCTGATTGCTAACGCCCGAAATCTCTATTAATTTATGCTATGAAAAGAACATAAAAGGAGGCGGGTCAAAAGAAGTCTCGTGTCGGTGGACCGGGAAAACAATGATTTTAACACTGCAACCGGATTATCGAATACAGTGATCTCTCCGCTGGTTCGCGCCTTGCAAATCTATTGGATCCGTGATTTGTCATCAGTTTGCTCTTAAATCTTCATCAACATTACACGTTAGCTAAAGTGGAGAGACACACTTAAACTGTTGTGCAGCAATACAAAAGAAGATAAGATTGGATACATGAAAAACACAAACAATATAATGTTAAGTATAATGTTATACATCAAGACTGATATCGCTGTTGGTGAGGAAGTTGGGCGAGGTGCCCATAGACAAAGAAAAGCAGAACACAACAGTTATTGAGGTCTGCTCTTTGCCTTGTCAAATAGTGTATCCAACTAAAAGTGTTCCTCCCCTTTCGGACCCCAACCAAGGAGCCTGAGGCTCCAAACGAAGCCAACATCTAGCTAAAGACCTTCATTCCTCCTGACGAAGTCATCGCTTGAACTCCCCTACTCTTCTTTCATTCAGACCTCGGTCGCGCAAACAAAGCACGACTCGGGAATGGATGTGTTGGCATTTCCAATACGTGGCCCAGCCATCATGGCTTGGGGCTTGAAATAACGGTGCTGAGCGGCTCGCCTACTCTTTGAGCAACAAAAATGCGACCCGAACGCGCCCGTTGCTCAGCGTCCTCTCCACCTGACATGAACAAAACTAAGAAAGCAGCGATGGTCATACGTAACATGCCTTTTAATTTTTATCGACTTGATCAACCAGGTTTCTTTACCGTACAGATGGGTTGAACGCACGACTGCATTGTTAACTCTGCTCTTAAGGGCAAACGGGAGGTCGCGCCTTCTACACTGGTGGCGGAGATTAGTAAAAGCGCCTCGAGCCTTTGGTATACGGTAGATGTCTTCATCGGCTAGTTCACACGCTTGCGTATGGCCGTGTAGATACTGAAATTTCTGGACGACTTCCAAGTGAATATCACCAAGGATAAGTGCAGGGGTTTGATGCTAATCTTGAAAAACGGTTTTGCATTTCGAGGATATATAGCGTAGTCCGAAACGAATGACATCCAGTGGTAAATTGTCCTGTAATGCATGGCACGTGTGGGAGCTGTCACAGATTAGAGGAATGTCGTCGAATTATCCAAAGACAAAGGTTCGAGCATCCGGGGCCAGATCCCCACCTTCCATTTTGTATCCGGTGAAGGCTGTTTCTATATATATATATTTCTATATATATATATATATATATATATATATATAATTACAGATATATATATATAGAGAGAGAGAGAGAGAACGCAAAACAACGGACGAAGCACCGTCTTCGGTAAACTGGTTAAAGTGATAAAATCTTCGTCTTCCCCCTCCATGGTGCACAACGTTCCTGGGCCGACAGTCCCAAAGGGCACACTGATCAACCGAATAAAAGGCACATTTGATGTGGAGGAGCAAAACTTCAATGGGTCGCCAATACATATGGCAGTGTTGTAGTCATTGAACTAATGCCAAGAAGTGAGCAATGCATCCTTGATTTCGAAGAAACCCGAATCTGGCTTTCACGGGTGTCAGTAATTTTACGGAGGAAGAGAGTCTTGTAACCTAGAGGTAATTGAGATCAGACTAAACCCTCAGTAGCATAATCCAGAATGACGGATCCCCTGTTATCTTCAACCCGCTCAATGGCACGCTGCCTATGCTTCTCTCTACCATTTACCCTAATTCGTTTCCTTGTCCCCAGCCTTTGTTTCGCTGGCGGTACCCGCGGACGATGCGGACATTGGCTTTACCGTACTGGATTCTGCTGGATTGCTGTGTTATACGTGTGTTTTCTATGTGAATTGTACAGCAATAATTTTCTTTTGGTGCATTTTGCAATGTATGCAAAGTGTGTATATCCTCTGGCTAATTTCGGTGGTCTCATTGATTGGCCTAACTGCCGTCTGTGTCAGCCAATTTGGAAGTGTTCTACAGTAATCAAACCTGTGCCAGCCCGACCATCAGCTTGACTGACAGTGTTTAGATTCAGTTTTCTAGTGTAGGCGTTACAACGAAGGACATCCGCAGAACTACCACAATGACACGTACTGCTTTCCAAGGAAAAGCTAAGCCTAAAGCTCCCAAAAGGAACTTTATTTGTGGCTCAGACAACTGTGTTAAACCTGTGCAATTTGGAATAGAATGCACAGATTGCCTAAAATGCGTTCATCCACGATTTTCTCGCCTTAGACTCAGCCAGATAAAAAATGCCTAATAATACGACTGTTTCCCTCTAGTTCTGCACTGAGTGTACGTCTATTCCACTCGTCAGATATATGATGTGTTGGCGCAGAAGTGCGATAGGCTGACAAAGGTTGTAGAGCAAGCAGCCGCCGTGAAAACTGTCCTACAGGAACCAGACAATACCTCGAGTTCGGTGCTTAACATGAAGCCCCAATTCAGAACAGTGTAGCCAAGCCAAAAGTAAAAGCAACGATCCAGAGTTAGCCACCCTCACACTAGCGGTTCCTGATGTCTTCGCCACACCTTCTTCAGCAGAACCAAGCGCCACATCGAACACTATTAAAGGGTCGTAAACATATGCTTTCATTCTTGCTATCTATATGACGGAGGCACCTTCCATGGTAATCCCGCCCGCTGCCAAACGAGTTAATACTACCCTTACCACTACGGGACTCAAGACCCCCATCACTTGTCCAACCGAAGAAAGCAGCCACTGGTCCCTCCAAAACAGTGATTACGCAATCACATAATTCTCTGACTGTTATATGATCTAATGTAACTGAATCCGGGGTGAACTTCCTAGAAGATAAGCTACTAAACGAGAAAAACCAGTGGGACTGCGTGTGCCAACTAATATGGGTTCAAGCTAAGTCAGTCAATAACATGTGCCTCGTTGGTCACCCAAACTTCGCACACTACGGTGGACCGGGGTTACTCCAGGTAACACTACAGTCAGGTACTGATGCAGATGCAGTTATCTTGTCAAACAGTCGCCTCGGTACCACCACATACACTGTTCGAATTTTTCTAGATGTTCCTTGGAGCGAACGGGGCAGAAACACAAACAAATCCGGATGAGTTTCGTAAACAACAAGGCGCAATATCTATCTTTGTTCACGGTGTCCCAGAGCTCCAGGCATTAAGGGAACCGGAGGCCAAAGCGAGTGATTGGGATGAATAGCATTTTATTCGTGAAGTGCTCTCACTCGAAAACGTTATCGCCGACCCGACATCAAGGTTACCGCTATCACCTAAATACAAAGGGCGTGGTTCCCGCTTGATGAAAGTAACATTGCACTCCGAACTGATGGCAGAACATGAGATAAAAAGGTGGCACAAAAGCGTAAAATGCTGCTATCGGAAATACATGTAAAGGCGAAAGGCGCCAGGCCACCGATAGCTAAGGTAACACTGTGCAGGCACTTAACCAATACACTTCCCTCACGGTGTAGCGCAGAACGGAGACAATACCAAAACATGCCGGCAGTTGTAGGAGGACATAATGGTCACGCTCTTGCTGTCACTGAGAGCTATACAACAAATTGTACTGGCCCTGGGGCCTGCGTCATCGATCCTACAAACAATCGACGGGTATCGACCTCGATATGGTCGGCATAAACTCTCACAAGAAATAAGCCTGCACAACCACGAGTGTAACTTTCGATACCCTCACCTGCTTGTATAACAATGCAAAAGGTCTTCACGGTCAGCTAACGGAAATTCGTATTCGTCAGGTCTCCAGGCGTTGGGACCTAGGTATGGTCACCGAAACATGGCTGAACACGGAGAGCACGGATGCTGAGACTGCACTACCCGGTATGACTTCCACACGAAATGATCGACCAAGCAGAGGAGAGGGAGTGCTCCTGTATTATAGATCAGACTTGTATGTTGACACCTATGAGGGCCAAGAAACGCAAGTCATCGATTCTCTATGGTGTCGTGTACACCAAAAACACCCAATCTGGAGATGGATTCACGCTTCATACTCCCCCAGCGAAGGGTAGCGCGTCCTGGGTACATCCATATCGTCATCGCATATGATTTTGCTGTACACGACCTAAAGGTGCCGGCACCCTCGTGGAAATTTCAAGGCCAATCTTCACGAGCGTATCGTGGATATTCCTTTGTACAATCATTGTACCTCGCTCACCAGATTAAGGCAGACAAGCAAACCTTACTAAACTTCGTGCCTCAACTGAATAGCTCAAGCTCGACAAAGTACTAATAGATGGTTCAATAGGTCCCAGTGCCCATGTATTCATAACGTCTAACGATGTTTGGTATACATAATGTACAACTAAACACCTGGATCTGACTTTACAGTCACATACCACCACGTCCACACAATATTCGTTGACTCATACTATTGGCGATTCTCGAATAGCGGCCCGTTTGGAGGTGTATAAATAAAATTCGTTGACAAATTCAATAACTTGATCGCAAAACGCTTCGCAAATAAGGCCGCTCCCTTCCACAGAAATGCTATAATTTCGCAGAAGCAAGAGGTAGCGTGCATGACTGCATAGGTAAACTTCATCTCCAATATCGGAGGAAGCTACTTGACTCATCGTAACTATTGTACCACTTGTCAGTCAGGATAAATACGCCTATTAACAGAGCCTGGCAAAGTGGCTTCAGACAAACAACAAGGCACTGTACAGCTATGTCATAATTCTTCTCAGAGGAAAGTGTGACATCCCATTGTTTATCGTAACAAACAGGAGGGCAAACAGCAAACGTTTAATGATCTAGGACCTCAGGGCGCTCCGACTTTCGGAATTGCTCCTTGTCCCTGTCCCATGCAGTCATTCATCTCGCCGACTCTAGTTGTACATGTCAACCACAATCCAACTATTGCGTTCAAGAAGGTGCGTTCCTTGAACCTTCACAGTTCTCCAGTAGCCGATATACTCCGCCCGAAGGTGCTGGAGGTTACAGATACAATCAAGGCTGTCTGAGGCGACCACTCAATGGACCGACATAGGTGGTCGCTATAGACAAGTTCATGCATAGGGACCATATCAATAGGAGAAAACGTTGGGAATGTTTTTGGCTGGTAGCTGTAGACGGTCGCTAAAAGGGTTTGGACTGTACTAATCTAGTTGAAACCCCATCGCAGTTTTGCCATAGGTGCTTAGATGAACGACAAGTTATGGTGAAGTAGAACAAGAGTTCAAAATTCCAATTTTCGAGAGCCACAAAGGTTTAGGTTTTGTAAACTATCTTTATCTTACTCTCCTTATTGAGATCTCAACATTGATAGAAGCGTTCGTCGTAGAGGTTTTACTGCAATACCTGAAACGGTGCAATGGAATGATACTGGAGCAGCACGGCTTCCGTAAACGCTGGGCGGGGCATTTAAACTGGCCGTGCTGTTTTCCCTGAAGGTCATTTTTACTATATCGCTATGGATACATTAGTGCTCTCAGAATATTGCAACATGGATAAGTGTCAAGCCATTTTCAAGGTCACCGCTGCTGTCCTCTGCGTAATCTTCGAGAAAAATTTAAGATACTGCGTACGATTGAAAGTTTAACTTGCAAAGCGAGCTTTAAATTATGTTGTCCGGTACCTTTTAATTGTTGCTGCTTTACACTGCTCGTTTATGTACGTGACACTTCCACATAGTGTGTTATTATCCATTCCTACAAATTCATTTTTGCAAGTGTGTGTTTAGCTCATCCGTTGTCGATGGGCTAAAATTCTGAAAATATACCCATCTGGATACATTAAGCTTTAGTTGGGTTGACTTGATCACGCACCCCCAACCTGCTGCGGGCACGAAGTAATTGGACAGAAGCTATTCATGGTGGAACCGGGATCAGCCTCATCTACATCGACTCTGCGGAAGGTCTTGATCGCATGGAACACCGCATCTTACTTCGCATATTTCAGGTCTATGGAATAGGATATCTTCTCATCGATGGATCAGTAGCTTCCTTCTGCAGCGGAGGCTTAAAGTGCGTGCCTAAAGACCATGTTGGGGGAAAATTTTTCATAGTGTTCATCAGACCTTGATAGCCGTAGCCCCTGGAATACTTTCTACTGATGATTTAAAAAGATGTTGTATGACCAATACGTTACGATTCTCACTGACGTGACCTGGATGGTATTCATGATTGGTCTATGCGTAAGCTACCTTTTTAACGTAGTTACATGCAATGTGGTCCATATATATCATAAGCCTGCGTGCACACACAAACTCGGAAGTAACACCTTGAAGAAATGCTGCTAGAAGCATGGCGTTCGGTTACTGGTCCAGGATCATATTAGCTGCCAAAAGCAGTCCAAGAGGTCGAAAAAAGGCAATTCACATGTTTGCGTTCTAGGCAAACTTTTCGGTCGGTATGACCCCTCACTCTTTTCACAAATGCTTTGTACCTATTTGCCACCCCATATGAAATACACAAACAAGGCGTCATATCCGTTGCAGAAGCAAGGGGTTGCTACTACTCCCAAAACTCCCCAACGAGCAGCAGTCAAGAATGTTTGAGGTCCTTTCTATCAGTTCTACCAGCTCAGACTGATGTTCTTATCAATGCACGGTTATGCTTGTGGACACTTCTGGTTTGCCCTCATAGATTTTTACCACATTCTGCAGCACCATATGTACTGCCTGCACCCGGAAGTCAGCCATTACACAAAAATAAGAGGTTAGCATTTAAAATTGAGAACGTAGTATGACGGGTTGGAATGTAACCAAGGTTTCTTCGCCATTTGATTACCGCTTCCGTGGAACGCCGTCTTCGTGTGTGTTGTTTCCTAGCTCAATTTCACGATAGAAAACAAAACGAATATAACACGCATCGCGCTAACTGCATTTTACTTTATCACCCGTGCTCACCAACGAGCTGCATTACGCAGCCAAACGGTATACCCTAAATTTTACACAACTGTGCCAATACCTCTTATAGTAGGAATACGTCAATGAGTTTGCCAATTTATTGACACATTCTTTGCTTATTTTCCTATTGCAATCTCTACCACTCAACAGGACTTGTTAATCCTTTTCTCCTCTATCCGACGTGTACCAACATTCTACCACTCAGTCATGAGGTCAATTTTCTGTTCTTGTAGGTTTGACGTAAGCGCATTACGAACCAGATTCAGTGGGTGAAAAAGCTGTCTAGTGCTTTTCCATACTCGTAGGAGGACGAATTGCTTGGGAGCACTTGTGAAGACCTCTCGATAACCTGCATCAAAAACCCCCGGTCATAACTGCTCAAAAGACTTGTTGCCAGTAGACAGCAGAACGCCTTAGAACACTGTTTATATTGTTACATCTGTCAGAAATCTTGTAGGGTGGGGTTATCAGCTCACAATAATCTGCTTTTAGGTAATCACTTTTATCCTGTCTTCAGTTTGAGCTGGTGGATCTTGCTAACTCAGCTAAAGTAATGGCCATTATTAGGATCAGAACGAAGGTATTGAAAACTGATTATTTGGCACCTACTACCTAAAAAATGCAATTAGTCATCAACTTTGTTCTAGCTGAATTGTCCCTGCTTCTACTTTGCATGCATGCATTTTGAGGTTTCTCCGTTTTGCCTGAGACTGTTGTGTAAAATTATGACTGAAACTGCAATTTCATTGTCTTGGAGAGGGCAGTTTCGGAACTCTCCATTTCTCTGTTCACACAGTTGATCGGTGCGGAATGTTGCACTGCACGTTGGGTTCCATGGTTTGAATCTCGCAATGCCTTTATTTGGCACCTCGGTTTACCTCCACTGCGCGAGCGCTTCCTTCGCTCCACTTATATGCACGGCTAGCTAACAACTCAGTCTGTATCGCTTTTATAGCTAGGATAACAGGGGGGCCTCTTACTGCATCAAGTTAAAGCAGTTTTACAATGAGATATGTTCTGGAATCGCGAGCTGGGTTTCCGCTAAACATCCTATCCGCACCACAAGTTGTTGAATATATGCAATTGAATACTAGAAAGTTAAAGAAGCATCAAGTAATTTCGGTTATATGTTTTCAGAAGTGTTGGTAAAAATGCTTTTGTTTTCAATGCCTTGTGGAATCGTGAATGCTCGGTCGATTCCAAGTAGATTTCAAGACGCTGAATTTCCGGCTTCTAAACCCATCTATGGAATGCGCCACCTTTCATACGAGTACAGGATGAAACATTTCAGAGTATTCAGCGGGTGTTATTGCTGATTACGAGTCGACTTGATTAGGGCGTATTTCATTTTACACAATCCATATCATGTGTGCCGTTCTCTACAGCAACTCAGCATTAACACCAAACATAGAGGTCACTCCTTGAAATTAGCAGAACAGCACAGCCGCTTGGCTTGCCGTGGAAATTTCTTTTCCATTCGTGTGTCAAGCATGGAATGCTCTCCCCGAATCTGTTGCATCAGCACCCACGCTAGCCATATTTAAAAGTCGGTTGGATGACACACTCCACAACTTACATTTTGTTAATTGACGCTACTCTCTATCCTACTCCCGCGAAATACGATGGATTTACTTTTCTTCGCCTATTGAAGTTACGGAAAAACTCGGAGTACATGGCTACGGCATCAAGAGTGATAAGTAAATTAGTTTGCCAGGAAAACTACTTAACGTTTTGGCATTGACGTATTTCGCTAACATATCAGACCACCCAGTGGGACTTGTAAAGCAATACTTCTTAACCCGTATAAGCTCTTTCTACATTGTACACTAAACATTGATCGGGTAACATCACGTAGCCTCATAGGCTCCTCACTTGGTTCTCTAAGAGAAGATTAACTGAAAATAAAGTGAGCATTTTCTCTCTCAGTGTGGGGTTGGATCTATTTCGAGTATGGGAGGGGTAATATTTTAGTAAGTTCCTGATTTTTCCTTCCAGCGTTCCTTTTGATCACAGAGACAAAAGGATTTTGCTTGTAGTGCATTAGACGAATATTATAGAACATTCGTTTAACAGCCCTTCAGTGAGTGTATAATGCCCCGTTTCAAACTAGAATACATTGAAATGGCGTTACTTGAATACCTTGTTGCCCACTAGTAAAATTTCAGTTAAAGATCCCTGATAAGACAAGGAAGCTAAATCGAATGTTTTTGAATGCGCATTTCCGTTGTCATTTATAAGTGTTCTACAAGTAAGTGGCAGTAACCCATCTACATTGGTCTGAGCGACATGATGCTGCACTGAGAAGTCAGCCAGCACAAATCACATATATTTGTTATCTGACGGACGTATTGTTTTGCGCTCCTGGATTTGTTCGCATATACCGTAAAACAATTGATTACGCTTCTCTGAATACACATCTTTCATCTCAGGTTAACAACCTCTATTCAGCAAAAGCCTTCACTAAAATGATTCGACACAGCTTGTTGCTATCGTGCTTAACGTATTCTTGCAACTATGCAGCTGAACTCAAGCTCAAAATTTTGGGCTATTACAAAAAGTCATGCCGGATATTCGCCTCCTTCGATAGGCGAATCTCTCAGCTATCCAACAGCTCACAGCAAGTTGATTACAGTACTGTGTGTCGTAGCCTCAGAGTTAACTAATTTGAGGTCTTCAGTTCCCTGCATCAAATGGAACAGAAGAGTATAAAGAAGAATGTTGCAAAATGGTACCATTTCGTGCCCTCTGTCCACTTGTAAACGGACAACATACCAAGTGATCATGTGACAAAATAGAAAGCAATAAGTTGAAAGCGGTAGGTCACATGCAAGCGAAGTAAACGGTGGCCACAGGTTGTGGAGGTATCATTAACTCCAAGGGAGTTTGAGCGTAACGAACAGTTGATTTTGGACGCACAATGTTGGACGATGCATTTTAATGTCCACTGCCTCGGCAAACTTAAGGACTCTGGCGTTTTTGTTACGATAGATGACACTAAACGCCGAGTTGGGGGCCCCGTGACGAACCGTTTCCACCAGGTGTTTCGCAGTCCAGGAGGCAGGTATGTTGTTAGTCGACACAGGTCCTGTTTGCGGCTGCCGTGTCAAGGTAACGATGCGCTTCGGAATGTGCTCCCAAATCCGCTTACCCAAACAATGGTCTGTTTTGCAGATGTAATAGCCTCCACAGTCACAAACAAATCGATAAATTAAAGAAGATAAGTAGGGAGAGCTGAACTCGATAAATAGAGTGCGTAGTGGCGGAGACCTGCTTAGTAAGCATGAGTGGGAGCGGTGGTAGCTTCTGTAGCGCCCCAAAAGATTTCTAGTATCTTTTGTGTACAATTTCGCTGATGAGCAATTGTACACTGTTCTGTTTTGTTTTAATCTCCTTTACATTATGTCCAGGTTGACCTACATCCGACTCGACACTCTACCGCCTTGTAAGTTCCCGCGCTGACGTGTTCCTCCGGTCTTGTTTACTCCGCCCAAGTCTTCTTGTAACCCATCGAACAGAGTCCGTTGTGTCCGACTCTAATTGCCTCCTGACATCCGCGCTTACTTTTGCGCACCGCCTCGGATTGGTACTCACTAGCCCTACAAATTAGTGACCCCGATACGCAAGCGCGAATTCAAACTATTTTGTCGGCTGTACATTTTGGTGAGTTCGTTCCTTTTATCGATTGTATACATGTATTCATTTGTTTCTGTTGTAATTTTAGTAATTTCGTCGTGTTTCTGTTCGTCCTTGATCTTTACGATTTATATCTCGAAAGTGGCAGCTGAGTCATTACACAGCGTAAACATACTTTGGCTGTTTCAACTTGCATGGAACACAACCCTTAGATTTGGTTTGCGATAATCGAGATCGAACTGGAACTAAGGGCATTCAGACGGACCGTCGGAGGTACAATCAGCTCCTCCCACGCCTTCCTTCGTCGGTTGTGACGCTGGTTGAGGACATTCTACTCTGCCCATTGAACGGAGCAAAGTATGAAACGATGAAGCAAGCGATTCTAAAGGAGTTACAACCCAGCGCACCAGCTCGATTTGAATAATTCGATTATCTCAAGCTGAGAGATCGCAAGCCGTCGGTGCTGCTCGGTGAATTTCCGCGCATCCCTGGTCCCTTATTCTTGAGCGAAGAAGCAATAAAGGAGCTGTAGTTTGCACATCTCCCACAGCCATTGCCGGTAATGTTGTCCATGTTTCTGGATACGCCCCTGTAAGAACTAACTACCAAGGCATACGCTGCGTTCGGATGTTTTCCGCAGCAGATGACCAGTAGCTCTGGTGACGTATTCTCACCAATGAAAACCGAATCTCATATTTCCTCTAAGTAGTCAGGCCGATCTGAGTCTGAAGACGAGGAAATTGCACTACTTCGCAGTAGGATAGCATCAATGAAGACTTCAAAGCAGCGTGTGCCACGGTCAGATGCTGACCACGTTTTGGCTACCCTTCATTGCCGCTCGTCTGTGCCTGCACCGAGTAGGTCTCCTTCAACACGAAAGCGTAACAGTTTCCCAGCACATTCTCAGTCAGACAATACCAAATTCGTCGAAGAATTATGTTGGTATCACCGCCAATATGGTGGAAGAGCTAGATGTTTTCGGGCTCCCTGCATTAAGCACGACTCAGCCGCTTCAGGTAAGGTAAATAGCGCTACCAAAGTATCTCTCAATGATCAAACAAATCGCTTGTTTTACGTTGATCGACGTTCTTCCATCACCATCCACATTGACACGGGAGCGGAAGTCAGCGTCATTTCTACGAACACGAACGACAAGCACTCCGAGCCTAAGTACAACCTACGTGTGGCCAACGGTTCTCCGATATTTTCATTCGGTCAGCGCATGATGAACCTGGACCTCAATCTTCGCCGAGATTTTTAGTAGGTCTTCATTGTTGCGTCTGTACCCTTTGCAATTATCGGTATCGACTTCCTCCGACATTTTGGGTTCCTTGTTGATGCTGGTCACCGCAGACTTTAGACGACCGTATAAAACTAGGTGCTGATGATGTCCTTTCAGATGCCCTGATAATCAGCCCTGCTTTCGGAGCGCAAACGCACCGTCCGACTACATGAGTCTCCTCTTCGAATACCCGCGAATGGTACGACCGGCTGCAGAGCTTCTACCAGTCACGACAGACGTCATTTAACACATTGTCACGCGCGGTTAACCAGTCAGCGCACGATCAAGACGGCTTGCTCCTGACAAACTACGTGCAGCACGAGCCGAATTCGACCACATGCTTCAGCTCGGTATCCTCAGACCGTCCAACAGCCCATGGGAGTCGCCTCTCCACATGGCCCCGAAGAAGGTCATGGGGGACTGGCGTCCTTACGGCGACTATCAAACCTGGAATACGGTTACCACGCCCCATCGCTATCAGATCCCAAACATCGTGGATCACACCGACAGTCTGGCGGGTAAAAATATCTTCAGCAAAATCGACTTGATACGCGCATACAACCAAATTCCGGTAGCCGAAGCGGACATCGCTAAAACTGCCGTGACGACTCCATTTGGTTTGTTCGAATTCCGGTGCATGTCATCTGGTCGAAAGAACGCCGCGCAAAATTTTCAACGCTTCATCGACCAAGTTTGTCGCGGCTTAGACTTCGTTTACGCTTATCTCGGCAACATTTTAATCGCCAGCTCTTCACGAGACCATACGAGTCACGTACGAACACTTTTCGATCATTTATCTCAACACGGGGTGACGATCAACGGAGAAATATCTTTCTTTGGAGTCAACTCAGTCAACTTCCTCAGTCATCGTATCTCCTCTGCAGGCGTGGTATCACTGCAGGATAAAATTAGAGCCATCATCGACTACCCCGAGCCTCATTCTTTCAAACAGCTCAGGCGTTTTGATGGACTTGTCAACTTTTACCGACGGCTCATCCCAAAATTCGCGTCGCTGGTGCAACCCCTCACGGACCTTCTCCGAGGAAAACACAAGAAATTCGTATTTCCTGCCGCAGTACGCGCTGCTTTTAAGTCGCTGAAAGAGGATATCGCCAACATAGCTTCTATAGCGCATCACGGTCCAGCCGCCCTACTGCCACTCAGTACTGACACCTTGGACGTGGCAGTCGGCACTGGTTTGCAGCAACGAGTAACAGACACGTCGCAGCCTTTATCATTTTTCTCTAAACACCTACAACCTACCGAATCTCGCTACAGCACGTTCGGTAGAGAACTACTAGCCATATATCTAGCGATGCGTCACTTTCGACACGTCTTAGAAGGCCGCTCCATTGCCGGCTTCACCGACCACAAACCCCTGACTTTCGTGCTCGGCTCGACTACCGACCAATACTCTCCTAGAGAGTCGCGCCACCTTGACTATATATACGGGATGTCTCAGGTGTGCACAACGCCAGCGCCGATACACTTTCCCGCATCCAAGCTATCTCCGTTGACGCAGGCACTGCTATCGACTTGGCAGCTATGGTCACAGCGCAACTCAACGTTCCTGAGGTTAATCTATTGCGCAGGTCTCTCTCACAGGACATACGACCCGCTCCGCTGACATCATCAGACGAAATATACTTCGAGATTTCTTTCTGTGCACGCCGCGCCCAGTCGTCCCACGCGAGTTTCAGCAGACCGTGTTCGACACGTTGCGTTGCTTGTCTCATCCAAGCGTTCGTAATCGGTTAAATTCGTAACCACACGTTTCGTCTGGCGCAATGTCAATCGTGACGTTCGTACTTGGACAGCTGCTTGCCTACCGTGTCAACGTGCGAAAGTGCATAAGCAGACGAAAAGCCCAGTAGGAACATTTCCCAGGCCAAATGCACGTTTTAACCACGTATACATCGACCACGTAGGTCATCTGCAGCCTTCGAAAGGCGCTGTATAGCTAGTGACCTGCGTCGATCGATTGACTAGGTGGCCGGAAGCAATTCCCATACTTAAATGCTCTTCGGAAACCGTAGAGGAAGCTTTTCTGGAGCGCTGCGTAGCTCAATATGGCTGTCCCGCCATCGTGACCACCGATTGGGGGTCCCACTTCTCTTTGACTTTTGCCACGTTGCTTAATGATTTAGGCTGTCGCCACTTTCGGACCACAACCTATCGTCCGGCCGCTAACGGTGGAACGTTTTCACTGCCAATTGAAGGCCGCTCTACGTGCACACGCAAATCCTTCATGGTCTGAAACAATTCCCCTCATCCTCCTTGGATTAAGAAACACTGTTACAACTGATTTCGATGCAACACCAGTGCAGCTAGTCTACGGCTACACGCTGCGGTTGCCCGGACATCTGGTAGCACCAACCCCGTCTACTATGAAGTTACAACGACCGATTGGCTTAGCAGATTTGTGAGCTACGTCCACCCACTCCTCGATCGCACATGACCCCAGTGTACGTGCACGAAAAGCTGTCGACGTGTTCACACATCCATTGCACAGGCAGTGTTCGACATTCTCTCTCTTCGCGCTTGCGTATCGGGGTCACTATTTTGTAGGGCTAGTGAGTACCAATCCGAGGCGGTGCGCAAAAGTAAGCGCGGATGTCAGGAGGCAATTAGAGTCGGACACAACGGACTCTGTTCGATGGGTTACAAGAAGACTTGGGCGGAGTAAACAAGACCGGAGGAACACGTCAGCGCGGGAACTTACAAGGCGGTAGAGTGTCGAGTCGGATGTAGGTCAACCTGGACATAATGTAAAGGAGATTAAAACAAAACAGAACAGTGTACAATTGCTCATCAGCGAAATTGTACACAAAAGATACTAGAAATCTTTTGGGGCGCTACAGAAGCTACCACCGCTCCCACTCATGCTTACTAAGCAGGTCTCCGCCACTACGCACTCTATTTATCGAGTTCAGCTCTCCCTACTTATCTTCTTTAATTTATCGATTTGTTTGTGACTGTGGAGGCTATTACATCTGCAAAACAGACCATTGTTTGGGTAAGCGGATTTGGGAGCACATTCCGAAGCGCATCGTTACCTTGACACGGCAGCCGCAAACAGGACCTGTGTCGACTAACAACATACCTGCCTCCTGGACTGCGAAACACCTGGTGGAAACGGTTCGTCACGGGGCCCCCAACTCGGCGTTTAGTGTCATCTATCGTAACAAAAACGCCAGAGTCCTTAAGTTTGCCGAGGCAGTGGACATTAAAATGCATCGTCCAACATTGTGCGTCCAAAATCAACTGTTCGTTACGCTCAAACTCCCTTGGAGTTAATGATACCTCCACAACCTGTGGCCACCGTTTACTTCGCTTGCATGTGACCTACCGCTTTCAACTTATTGCTTTCTATTTTGTCACATGATCACTTGGTATGTTGTCCGTTTACAAGTGGACAGAGGGCACGAAATGGTACCATTTTGAAGCATTCGTCTTATTATTTTGCTGTTGAAACTTCTTCAAATGGATAGGGTTGATTATATCTAGATTCTGCAGCACATCCTCATTGACGAGAGTAAGTTTCAGAGGCTCATGGCAGGGAAAGATAACACAGGAGAGTTAGAGAAGCAACTAACAGGCTGCCTCAGGCGAATGATGCAAGCCAAACTTATCACGAAGAAGGAATTCGAAAAGCTGAGGCTTTCATCAGGTCGACACCTACCGATATTATATGGCCTGCCTAAAGTTCACAAGGAAGGCGCGTCAATGCGCCCAAGTTTGGACATGGTGGTTTCACGTCAGCATTTCTTGGTTTAGTGGACGGTGGCGAAGCTGCAGCCGTTACGGAATTTGGTTTGTGCTTACTGCCTGAGAGACACGTTCGAACTCATTGGGAGGATATCTAAAAGCGACCTTGTTAACAAAAAGATAATATCCTTCGGTGCCCAGTCGCTGTTCAGAAACATTCCATTGCTAGAAACCATGGATTACGTATGCGAGCTTGCTGGGCAACTGCCCATATACGCAAACTTTTCCGGAGAATTTGCTAAAGTTGGTGCTACTTCGTTACACGTTAAATGTTCCGTTCACCTTCAATGATGAAATGTACCGTCAGATTGACGGAGTGGCCATTGGATCTCCTTTGGGGCCGCTGCTGGCTGATATTTTCAAGGGCGAAATTGGCACATGGTCCACTTGCAACGCACATCCATGAAATTTAAATGTATGTACGGTATGTTGACGACACCTTCGTACTTTGCAAATCGAAAAAGCATGTGGAAGAGTTGCTGAAAGCCTTCAGTGACGCACACGAGAATCTCCACTTCACTTGTGAACACGAACTCGGAAACCGATTACCTTTTTTGGATATAGAGGTTATTCGCAAATCGGACGGATCATGCAGCAGAAAGGTACACAGAAAGCACACATGGACTGGGCAGTACACTAACTTCCACAGCGCAGTACCACTACAGCATAAGCGGAGTTTAATCAGATCTCTCGCCTTCAGGGCGCGCAGTATTTGTACACCGGATACCGTCAACGATGAACGACAGAGAATCAGCGACGCCCTCAGGGAAAATGGCTATCCTGATAACTTTATCATGAAACATTCGAAGGAACGCTTTCGAAAGCCACCTAGGAGCATTGCTCCTAAGAAAGAGCTTCTCATACATATGCCCTTTAAGGGTGATTTTCCAGCTGATATGTTATCCAGACGTCTGAAAGATGCTGTTCAGAAAACTTATTTCGCGGCCCGACTGATAATCGTTTTTCACCATAAGCCGTTGCTTACAATACCCTTGAAGGATAGACAACCGTTGTTGACCCGTTCAATGCTAGTTTATCAGTACTCATGCTCTTGTGGTGCACGATACGTGGGTCGCACGACGAGGCACCTATCTCAGAGGATTCGTGAACACAGCCCTGCATGGTTTTACAAAGGCGAAATGAGGTCTTCATACAGCTCATTCATGTCGCACCTCCTTGAATGTGGCCGTACATCTTCAGAAAATGACTTCAAAGTCATTTACTTACTACCTGAACACTTCTCCCAAGGATTCCGAAAACAGCTCTTATCCATCACCGAGGCTATCTACATTCATCATCTGAAACCGGCATTGTGTGTACAAAAAAATTCATACGGCCGATACTACTACCTTGGCCAACGGACACTGTTACTTAGTTATTTGGCTGTCATCTTACCTAGTTAATAACCTTGAACTACTGAGCTTTGCGTATGCATTTTTATTTAGTTTACTTGGTTTACCATCTATATATCTGTCTCAAGTTATCGATTTTGACCATTCAAAGAGTCCAGAAGTCAATCCCAGCCCGAGTTGACGCTTTCCCCACGGTATCAGTGTTTTGTAAACGTTTGGGTCCGATGAGAGTTACCGAAAAGAATTCTTCACCCGGAACTGATTTCTGATATTGATTCTTATTAATGGAATGGGAATCTTTGCTTTGCTGAAGACCAGCATTGCCCGTGATTCGTTCAAACCAATTTTCCCTATGGAACGCATCCCAGTCAAGCGGTCAGCAACTTTCAGCGCTTTTCATTTCGGTTGCCGCAATCAATCAACTTGCGCTGCACGACAACTACCTACACAACCAGCCTACGCCAGATGTGTAACAGACTGCAGATTCCTTGGTTATTTCATTGTACACTTAAGCGACGGGTGCGGATTGTTGAACTGGTTGCTGACATGATCTGACCTGGATCATCGCCATTTTGCTTAGCGCTTGCTTCGTTTGCAACGCGCAGTCGCCCTGTGTGCTGTGCATTCTGCGTTCCCCTAGCTAGCTGTGTTCAACGGTATCGTTTATTTATAGCTAGGCAAACAGGAAAACTATTGCTGTTCAGATAAATTTTCGGTGCAACTTGTTCTCTGTTCTGGAATCGCTCTCCAGACTGCCGCCAAAACAAACCCGCTAACTTGGTAACCCCGAGTTCGGAACAACCGGATATTTCGGATTTTACTCCAGTGAGTTCCTTTCATTTAGTTTACATATTTGCCGGTTTATTTTTGCATACAGCAACATTTGTTGGCATCCATTTGGTAAACCATGGATTCTGTAGACCATAAGGTGGAGTCTGTCGTTAGCGCTGTATCTCTCTCCGTCCCACCTTACTGGAGCTTATCTCCCGTTTTGTGGTGTGCTCATCATGAGGCAGAGTTTTATGATCATAGAATCACTTCCGACTATGCGAAGTACAGCCAGCTCACGTCTTGTCTCTCTAAAGAACTATCAATGCAGGTTTGAGATGTCATCATTTCTCAGACCGAAAACTGCTATGAGGCCCTCAACAAGGCCACGATTAAGCGTGTCATACCCTCTGAGAAAGTGCGCCTGCAGCGGCTATTCAGGGATCGGCGTTTGGGTGACAAACTGCCGCCCAACACTAAACAACAATACACCAGCTGTACGTTATAACGACGCTTCGCTGCCGTGCGACCACCAGCAGTCGCACGCGGGCTGAGTACGCCGGGAGGACGCCCACCCCTCCGCGGATTCGAACCCGCGCTGCAAGATTACGAGACAAGCTCTTTACAACTAGGCTACGGGCTGCCTCCCACCCTACTACGAGAGATGCAGCAGCTACTTGGTTCATCAACAGTGGGTGAGACATTCCTCCACAAACTATTGTTACAACGGCTACCGGAAAATACACAAGTAATTCTCGATATCGTGAGCTTCGTTTCTCTCACTTAACTAGCAGACTTAGCAGATGGAGTCACTAAACGATCATAGCCACAAGCCGACGCCAGCAAGAGCAACGCCGTCTCGTCCCAGGGTACATCTAGCACTGGCTTTCACGCAACTATAGAAGCTCTGCAAAAAGCGATTGTGACACTTAGTCGCCAAATCCACCAGCCCAATATCAACCGTCGTCGGCACAGCCCATCGCTGTAAAAACGCTCCAAGTCCAACAACAAACAAGCTCACTGTTGGTATCTTCAACGCTTTGGTGCCGCAGCGCATAAGTATGTTAAGCCTTGCATCTTCGCCGAGAAGCAGGGAAACTTCTCGCCCGGCCTGTAATGGCAACGGACGCAACGTGCAAAAACAAAGTCGCCTCATCCTTGTTAGGGATTTAAATCCCGGAACCGAGTTCCCAGTAGACCTCCGAGCTTAAGTTAGCGTTATATCACGTAGCCAAGCTGGGGTGGTCTCACCCTTCCTGACCAAGCTGCGGGCCGCCAATGGCACATCAACCGCAATTTTCGGCGTGAAGCTGCTACCGCTCGACTCTTGAACACAGCTCATTGTTGTCGGGACTAGCGCCAACATGGCCGCTAGCAATCCCAATCGTGTCCTACCCCAATCTCCACAGCCTTTGATAGACTTTTTCTACGAGCGTTCTCCCGTGACGTTAAACTTCATGCATTGCATCGCGTCTAAGAGTCCACTTGTTTCGGCCGGTCATGCAGACTAGCCCAGGGCAAGCTCAAATGGCTAAGGCGGAATTAGAGCAAATGCACGAACTGGGAATAAGCCGTCCATCCAAGAGTTCGTGGGCATCACCATTACACATGGTACCCAAGAAATCCGGTGACTGGCACCCCTATGTTGACTACAGGCCACTTAACAAAGTTACCATCCTGAATAACTACCCCATTCCTCACATGCACGACTTGACCTTAGCTCTAGCTGGTCAATTGATTTTCAGCAAAATCGACCTAATTCGCGCCTACCGTCAGATACCAGTGGCACTAGATGACATTCCTGATACAGCAGTCATCACAATGTTCAGCCTTTTCGAGTACCACAGAATGCCATTCGCTGCTCAAACTTTTCAGCTTTTCATCCATGAGGTAAGGCGAGAACTCAAAGGCGTTTATCCTTATCTATGTGACATTCCTAGCGCTAGCTCTTCTGATGATAAACATCTTCATCACCTCGACTCTCACAACGCTTGACGCAACATGGGGTTACCGTCAACCCTGATTAATGCGAGGTTAGCCAAAGCTCCCTCGACTTTTTGGCCACAGAACATCCGCCTCTGGCACTGAAGCCCTGCCAGACAAAATCCAGGCACTGAAGGACTATCCTTCTCTTAGTTCCTTCAAGTAGCTCCGCCGATTCCTTGGCCTGGTCAACTACTACCGACGTTGCATTCCCAACAGTGCGAGCATAACGAAACCAATAACTGACTCGCTCCGTAGTAAACGACGTTCTTTTCCTTTTCCAGACGACACAAACTGTCTATCAATAAGCACAAAGACGCTATCTCTAACACAGCGCTTCTGACTTACCCAGACCAAACAGCACCCATTCCTCTGACGACTGACGCATCAGATACCGCCGTCGGTGTAGTTCTTCAGCAACGCATCGATCATCAATGGGTAACTCCAGGTTTCTTTTCGAAGCGTTTGCAACCTACCGAATCGCGTTACAGCACCTTCGGTAAGGAATTACTAGCAATCTACCTAGGTACCCGACACTTCCGTCACTATCTAGAACGTCGACATTTTATAGTTTTCACCGACCACAAGGCCTTTATCTACGTAAGAAATAGTGCGACAGACAAGTACTCTCCGCGAGAAACTAGACACCTAGACGACGTTTCTCAGCTCACGACAGACGTACGACATGTCTCAGGTGCTCTTACTCTCGTCGCGGAGACGCTTTCACACGTCCATCAGATCAGCTTATCGACTGGCACCAACATCAATCTAGCCACCATGGCTGCTGCCCAACAAGCTGGTTCCGAGATAGACAAGCTTCGACGCAGCACGCCTTTGAAACTACACGAAGTTCTACTCGCTTCATCTGTGTGGATCATTCTTTGTGAGGTCTTATGAACTTCGCCCCGACCCGTAGTTCGTACCACGAGGCGCCGAATTCTTTCCAACCATTTACACAACCTGACTCATCCCGGAATACGTGCTTCGCAGAAGCTGGTAACCGAACGCTTCGTATGGCCCAACGTCGACCATGATGTCCATCTTTTGGCTCGCGTGTGATTAGAGTGTCAGCGATCTAATGTGTACAGACGCATAAAAACCCACTCGCCGCCTTTCCAGCTCTTGACTCCCTTTTAGCACACGTCCATGACCTCACTGTAACTTTGCCACCATGCAAAGGCTACGGGTACCACCTCACCTGTGTCGACCGATTCACTCGTTGGCGAGAAGCGACTCCGATGGCCAAGTGTTCATACGAGACATTTGCACAAGCTCTTCTAGAACGCTGGGTACCTCAGTTTGGTTGCTCAAGCGAACTCAGCACCGACAGAGGATCACACTTTGACGGATCCTTCAGCAAACTTGTCAGCGTACTTGGTTGCCAACACAACCGAACCACCGCATATCACCCCGCAGCTAATGGGATGGTAGAAAGGTTCCATGGGCAACTCAAAGTATCACTCTGTGCTCAATCTAGCACAACCTGACACAAAACACTTCCGCTCTATCGCTTAGGTATAAGCAACAAGATCAGAGCCCACTTGCACGCCTCTCCATCTTCGCTAGTCTTTGGATGTACACAACGCTTCCCTAGTGAACTTGCCTCACAAAAAGCACCCACAACTTTCTCGAATATGACGACTACGCAGCTCACCTCTCTCAGCACATGCGACAAATTCAGCCTGTGCAACGCAGAGCCCAGAGCTTGTGTACTAACGTGGACGATGGCCTTACTGCTTGCACTCATGTGTTCGTTCGCACCGACAGCTTACGCAGGACACTCCAATCACCTTATTCTGGCCCGTACCGTGTCGTACGCAGAAATTACAAGACCTTTACCATTGATTATAATGGTAAGACAGAGAGGATCAACGTCGACCGAGTCAAACCCACTTCGCTTGACGATTCTGAGTCTCGGATGCAACAATCACCTTCACAGCCCGCGCCATCAGGGCCAGCGCCACAACTCCAGACCACTCACTCCGATTCAGCGGAACCTGCAGCCTCAAGCTACGTCACCCCTTCACTACCCACTATCAAGCGACGTGGTAGGTAAGTACAATTCCCAATACCCTTTTCCGATTTCGTTAGCGTTTGTTACTACCCATAAAGCATTATTGGCATATTTTATGTTCACACAAACATATCCCAAAACCTACAAAAACGACTCAAACGTTTTGGAACTAACAAAAGAAGACAAAACATTTTGAAAACCCAAAAACAGCTTCGCACCTTTTCGTTTTTCACACTTTTGTGTATTAATACGCATTTACGCCGCTCTTTTTCATTTTGCCTTCCATTTACACACTGTTGGTTGGTTGCTCCTTGGTTTCACGCTTCGCTGGATCTTCGTACCTCAAATAAAAGCGCAATGAACTTCCGCTCAACCAGCTACGTAAGCTTTACTAATTGTCCCCCACAAACATAATTTCACTGTTTCAACCTTGTAGGGAGGACACGGGAGTGAGCCCGCTAAGGTCCGTTTGCATGATTTTCCCCAGCAGCTGCATCAGTTTCACAACCTGATCTCGCAGAAGGCTGGTCCGCGATGGACAGTCCTCATATAGATCGAAGGACTGTTTACACAGTCCCTTCTGGGGGAGGGCAATGCAGCAGTCTGGAGACTCGTTGGTTTGCCTGTATAAAATGCTAACTGAAATTATTTCCTCGTACAAATAGACGACCGGTGCGGATTGTTGAACTGGTTGCTGACATGATCTGACCTGGATCATCACCATTTTGCTTAGCGCTTGCTTCGACTGCAACGCGCAGTCGCCCTGTGTGCCGTGCATTCTGCGTTCCCCTGGCTAGCTGTGTTCAACGGTGTTGTTTATTTATAGCTAGGCAAACAGGAAACCTTTTGCTGTTCAAAGAAAGTTTCCCTGCAACTCGTTCTGTGTTCTGGAATCGCTTTCCGGGCTCCTGCTAAAGGCAGCTTGCTAAAGATGATCTGAAGGGAGGCCGCTGGATGATACCTAGCGGGGAGACACAAAGATAACGTATACTAGACAATGACTTTTCGACCACAATGGTCCCAGCAACTAGGACCCGCAAGGAAGCCTTTTATGTTGCTCAAGCTTGCGCTAAGATACTGAGGTAAGGCTGCAAGTACTCACGGCTCTTGTCAATACCATCTGAAATGCAAATACGTATAACAATATATCGTGTTCATATTGGTTACCACAAATGTAGTACGGTTCTCGTGGTGGAATGGGTATTAGAATTATCACAGATAAACGACCATCTAATTGCTGCAACTGAATTTGTTTAAATGCAGAAATGCTTCGCTATGTTTGACGAAAGCAGAGCCTGTACATCATCTACCACCCCATTCACTACTTAGGATGCAAAGAATAGGCCTAAATGTTCCTATGATATAACAGTACCGGACACGTTAGGAGTGCTGAGCCGACTAGTCAAAACGAACGATGGAAGCATGCTTAACTCCACTGCTGTTATCCTCTTACCGTGGTATCGACTGATAAAACCACAACAGAAAGCGAATCTCTCTAAATGTTGTTTTCTTAATGCAATTGTTACTGCTCGATATATGCTAAATGGACTCCAGTGACCACAGCTGCTACAGTCGCAACTACGGAGAAGTCGCCAAAGCAACCCATCGACTGACTATCACGTGACCGAAAACCAGGAGAGAATACGGTGCAATAGCACTCATGTACACCAAGGTTCTAGGTTCGAGACAAAGTCCTTGAATAGCAAACAGCAGGGCGAGCTGTGCCAGTGGAATCCCGTCCGTGATTTGATAGGTGTTCGGGCCAGGCCCTCTAACTCAACTGCATCCATAAACATCCAAACCCGATGATCTACGATGAATCAAGACATTTATAACTAACACATGAATTCACAAATGATGTCATAGCGGTACGTTTGTAGGCATACCGCCTCCAAGGTGAAGATGACCGAATCCGAATATTTCCATCGCTTTTATAGATCGCATGATAACGTAACCAAAATAATTCAAAGACCACCACAATTGCAATGGTAGGAAAATCATTATCATTCATGAAGTGACCGCGCTACTGGCACCTAGCGACGTGGAAGCTCGCGTTCATGACCTAGAAGAGTGGCACTACGTCTGTGAAACTCTTCTGCTGACACTTTCTTTTACTCGACTTCGAGGTCATCCGTTGATTCTCACTACAACGTCAGTGACGCGAAAATATTGAAAATTATGACTCAGTTTCATCAGATGACGGTGAACTTAATGCCATTGCTGGCATTATCGGCGCACTCTCTTCGGAACTAAGAGTAAAGACAGCAAGTAGAGAACCGCAGTCACTTAAAGTCACCGAGGACTCCACATCAGCCGGGAATGAACGCGATGCGCTATGACAAGCGCCCGCCATGTGCGTGCGTACGTGTGTGTGTATTCCGGCTATTGTCTGCTTGCCATGGCCAACCGTCCGTTTTCAAACCTTTCGGGAATCATGAGTTCTCGATCGGTTCCAAGTATTTTCCAAAATGTTGATTCCTTATAATGCTATTAAGAAAGATTTGGCATCAACTGAATTTCCAAAGCATTACGACCCAGGGAAGCCCGTTGTTCTTTCTAGAGATGCATCACTCTAATGTTTTGGAGCTGTATTATTGCACAAACTACCGTAAGGCCCTACCGACCTGTTGCTTATGCTTCACGACGGTAGCAGAACGTAATTACTCTCAGCTTGATCAAAATGCAGCCGCGGTTGTTTTCGGTACTATTCGGTTTCATTAATACCTATTCGGTCGACCTTTGTGTTTTACAGATATCATAAACCATTTGTGTCACATTTTGGCCGTGGAAAAGAGATTCAGCAAATGGTTTCACCCAGATTGGTCCTTTGAGCCTTGATTGCCTGCATATGCATATCAAATTCAATGCATCCCTGGCCGGCAAAATAACACAGTTGATGCACTCAGTCGGCTTCCTTTATCGAAAGTAGCTTTGGAAGCATCGGCCTCACAGGAACTCGTGAACCTAATCCAGAATCACAACAATTCTCCCATTATCTCAATAGACATGCGCCAAGAGACCGATAGGGGCCCTATTTTAACACTCGTGAATCGCTACCTTCAGTTCGGGTGACCAGAAAATACGACCAAAGAACTCATGCATTTTCGTAACATATTTACCGAACTCAGTCTAAATAACGGATGTGTACCGTGGGGTACCCGGATTGTAGTCCTCCCAAAAATGTGAGCAGTTATCTTGGATGAACTGGATGATGCACACGCAGAATTTGCTAAAATGACGTCACTAGTCCGCTTTCATTAATGGTGGCCTGATTTAGACAGAGACGTTGTGTCGAAAGTTGGGGTTGCTTGCTTTGTTAGGGGAATCGGAAAGCTATGCCCCTTGTGCCAATTCAGACTTGGAAGTGTTAAGAAGCAGCATGGAAACGTATTCACGTGGATGTTTTTGGCCCTTTTGAAGGTCAGATGATCTTGTTGACCATTGATTCCCATGTCCTGACTACAGTGACCTCAGCTAACACAATACTTAACCTGCGTACGACGCGTGCAACGTTCGATCTTCTGGAAACACTGGTGTCAGATAATGGAACAGCATTCACTAATGCCGGACTTTCTGCCTTCCTTACCTCGAATGGCATTAGACAAGTAACTGCTGCGCATTATCATCTAACGGTTTGGTTGAGAGAGCTGTGCCGACAGTGAAGAATATGTTACTGACGCAACCAGCAGCTCCAATACGCGTGCGTTTAGCCCGTGCACTTTTCGATTACCTAAATATGGCAAACGTAACCACTGGTAGAAGCCCGCGGAATTAATGTTCGGCCGTTGGTTGCGTACTCGGTTGGATTTATTGCACGGTAGCCTTGGTTCTGAGGTTTGCAAAAAACAAGAACGCGCAAAGGAACGCTCTGCCACTGCAGCAGAGATAGGCTCGTAGAAGAAGCTGAACACATCTATGTCCGCTTAAGTACAGCATCAGGGTGGCAACCGGCCATGGCTAAAGCAGCCAACGGGAAAATCATGGAAGCGGTAACTGAGTTTAACAGAATTGTCAGACGCCACTTAATTTATTTGCGACCGAGACCGTCGACCACAGAAACAGCCGGTGTGTCAGAATTCCAGACACCAGAGCTGATTGATTCACAAGTAGCCGATCCTTAAGAACCGTACCAAATGCCTCTACGTCGTCCTACGCGCCAACGCAGGTCGGCGGATCGATTCCAGGCGGCATAGTCCAAACCACAGGGGGAAGGGGTGATGCACAATGCTAAGCGCCCGCCGCGTGCGTGTGTACGTGTGTGTACTCCGGCTAGTTGCTGTCTACCATAGCCATAGATTGGTGATTTGATGTAGCGTCCATGTGACGCACGTAATATACGAATGCCTTGTGATCCCGTTTTGATGTACAGTGGTTCTTGTAATCTATGTAAAAAAAAACCTGATGAGGAACCGCTGAAAACAAGCTTGTTCGCTAACATTTGTTTTGATGTCTCCTCCCAGGATATTTTATCAGTTGAAACAGACCAAGGATCCCACTATGCTTAAAAGGCTTAACCAGTACGATCAGTTCCGTACAAAGCTTGCGGTAGCCAAGGCGACGGTTCAGTTCTTTGATTAGTGTATTTTGTGTTGTGAATATCCGAAACATTTTTGGAAAGTACTCAGACGAAATAGGATTAATCCTACTAATACTGCCCTGAAGCGTCATGCATTAAACGAATCTGACACGGTTGCCTTTAGACTTGATGATTCGAAGCGTAATCAGTGCGTTTATTCTCTCATGGTGGGTCATGATCCTGAAAAACGCCAACCACACATGCCATTCCCTTCTAATACTTAGTCAAAACACCCTGCTAAGAGGTCGCCAGTTTAAGTTAGTCACGCAGTACAGCCGCCTGGAATGTCGGCGAAACTATTTCTCCCTTCGTGTGTCACAGACTTGGAACGCCCTCCCGGAACATGTAATGAATGCACTCACCCTATCCCTTTTCAAAAAACGTCTTGACGATGCTCTGTCACATTTACACTACGTGTTATATCCCATGACCACCAGATGCTGGCACTAATGCACAACAGACACTGGATAGTGCCATAACTCTACTTGAGAATGTGTCACTCCAAACCCCTTGCACAATATTTGGTAAACGCTACTACTATAGAAACTGGATTTCTGCATCCCGTCCACCCAAGATAGTTGTAAACGAGTAAGCTTTGTCCTTGTTATTTTTTTAATTTTTTATCGCCCATTACGTGATCAATAACCACTCCCCTTATTGCTTTGTGTGCGTACATTCTCATTTCAAACTCCCTTCATACGACAGTGCAGTTAAACCTGTACTCGGCCGAACTGACGACTCCATTATCCCTTCGCTATCTTTTTTGGCACGCTAAACACCCCACGGGACATGTCAAGCACCTGCTATTTTACCCGTTATAAATCATTGTTCATTGTTCATCTGAATGCGGAGGAACGCACGCGATTCGAAACATTTGTTCAAAATGTAGTTACAAAGCAATTTGACGGAGGACTACTCTCAATGTGTCAGCAGATTGGCACGACTAAGGCAAACACCCTGTTCCCATCTGACCCGGAAACGTATGTCCACAATTTTTCCTCTTTACATCGGGATAAAACACTACTTGAGGCACTTTCACTGGGTCCAAAATTTTGTTGTCCTCGTAATAATACCAGTCAGTTAGAACTAGAAGTCCAATTTGAAAATGCGAATTCGCAAATAGCTATGCTTACACCCTCGTCAGCATTTTCTGCTGAGCATGTTAAATCCACCATGGTCAATACATGCTACCAGTACCTGAAGCATAAACCTAAAGTCAGGTATTTACAGACGAACGCACACTTAGACGTCCTCAAAGCGCTTAGACGGAACAAAAATGTGTTGCTCTTTAGGCCGGATAAAGTAGCAGGGATTGTCCTGATGGATAAATCTGACTATATCGCTAAGATGTATGCTAACCTCAACAATGATTCAAAATTCCGGACCATAGAGAAAGAGAAAGACAAAACGGTCTCGATAGAAAAGACCGTCACAAAGCTACTACGCTGCCTGAAGCAAGAGAATGCGATTGACTCAGTGGTTTTCGAGTACACGCGTCCCTCCGGGACAGTGATTCCACGTCTTTATGGCTTACCGAAAGTGCATAAAGGACTTCCATTGAGGCCAATATTAGACATGTGTGATTCTTCATATCACTCATCAGCGAAATGGCTCGCTAAGCTTTTAGAACCGATCAGAAAAGTCCTACGCAAACAGCGTCAGAGATACATTCAGCTTCGTAGACTTCATTAGCCATATGCAGTTCACGGGAAGGAAAATGTTTTCTCCAGATGTAGTATCGCACTTAACCAATGTTCCTCTGGAGGAGACGATAGATTACTTATGCGATGCTGTTCGACTGCACCATGTGGATGTCGGAGTCTCGAACGAGCCACTTAAACAGTTGTTTCTGATGTGTACCAGGAACGTACAATTCCTGTTCGACGGGAAGATCTACAGATAGAAGGACGGAGTCGCAATGGGCTCTCCGTTAGGACCATTGTTAGCAGGCGTATTTATAAGTCAGAGAACAACTATCTAAACGGAGTAATGGACAAATTAGTCTACCACGGAAGGTGCGTGGACGATATATTCTGCATCTCAGATAATCATCTTTGCACGGAAGAATTAGTAAGGTAATTCAACTCAACCTTGAATCTGAGTGCAACAGCTCGATATCGTACTCAGTGCCGACCCTGAATCAACAACTTAAGGACAGAAGTCCAAGGTCAAGTACTTCATTCTGTGTATACTCTTTCTCTTGCTCGTGTCGATTAAGGTATATCGGAAGAATTACCAGGAGACTGTCCGAGAGAGACAGGGAACACTGTCCAGCTTGGCTGTATGGCGGCGTGACTAGACCAGTGGCAAGCGCAGTGTCTACACACCTGATCGATTCCAGCCACCGGGTCAGAAGGCATGACGCGTTCCAGCCCATCTACCGTGTACCCAGGTGCCACCCAAGAGCGGATAGATGTCGTCTACTGGCAGCGGCCGAGGCGATAGCCATCAGGCGTCATGACACTGACTTATGTGCGCACAAGAAATTTGTCCAGGCATTAACTCTACCCTGGCCCCCTGTATCACGGACACATAGTGTGGACAACGCCACACACACACACACCACACACAAACACACTGTTGATCGCCGTGGGGCCAATCACCTAGCTTGATCACTCAGACCATCTGGGTTTTGAACCTGTACCCTTAGGTGATGTTTATGTTCATGTCATTCATTTGTGGTGTATTAGCCTGATGAGTACAGGTTAAGTTGAGAGTCAGAGGCGACGGCCTGATGCATATGAACCACAGCAGACCAGTGCGTGAGAGTGAATTTCACGGTCAGGGGCGTGGGACGAAATCGCACATTTAAGGCATCGGATCGCCTGGCGTAGCAAATTTAACTGCGGACGGCAGTGTAGCCTGCTGCTATTATAGCTTGCCGAACTTAAAGGATTATGATTTTCTTTCCTTGGACACGTTTGCAGCTCATCATTGAGTCCTGAACAACTTGGTTCTTGCCCTATAAGTGCTACAAGAAAATTTTTCACATACCACTTTCTTGGATTCAATTGGACATTACCACCTTCCACTAGCATAACCGTCTTACTACACAGCTCCGTTTACTAATTTCGTCTCGGCGTAGCACAGCGGAAGCACAACAACGGTTCAGGAAACTATGTGATCTGACCAGTAGCCACTGAGAATATAACCAATGGACTTTATGCCGTATGCGCAGGTAAGACCAAAAACGAATCGCACAGGCCTCCCATCGGATGACATGAGTTAACCCTCTACGTACACTCTATAACGTATGCTTGACGGCTGCCATTTACTGCGCTTCATCTCCCACGCCCTGGATGGAGTTCAATCTGATTTCCACACTGAAACGGATGATAAGCAAGAAGTACAGCCACATACTTATCACTGATGCTCTCAAATTCCACGCTCTGGAATCCTAAGTCTACCCTGGGAAATGTTTGAAACAAATCTGCGACAGCTTGTTTCCAGTACTCCTCCTAATGGCCACACCCGCACTCCCATCAAATTCAAAAACAAACAGGCCGTCCAAGGTGGATTAACTGTTCAAAAAGGAAGAATCTATGATTGAGACGGTGATCTTTGACGTCCCTCTGAGCTGCAGTGATCATGTAGTCTTACTCTTTGAATACGTCAGTTATGCAGAACATTCTGTGGATGTTACCGAGGCAACGAAAACTATTATACGCCGCAGTATAGTAGCTCAACTTGACGAGTCAATCAAAGTGACCTCGGCATAAAATGCACAATTTGGAGCATCGTGATCTTTCCTTGTCAGTCTAATAGTGATTGTGGAAGCATAAAAATCTAAGGCTGTCTACTCGAAAATCGTGATCTCGTTTGTAAGAAGCAGAAAGTGCAATGGTAAGCGGTGCGAAACACGGCCTAGCATATCTATAAGGTCTGTTTTAGCACAGAGACGTTGACAGAGTGCAGATGTAACTTCCCTATTTCTGCCATTGACTGGAATGCTATTTTCATGGAATCAGCACTACTCACCAAAGAACACTTAAGCGGGTATCATCATCATCATTATACACGTTAGCTAGAGGTGGGGAACACCTCAGCTACTGTGCCGCAAAATAGCAAAAAAAACAGAAAAAAATCAACTGGTGCAAGCTGGCTGAGCTACCGGTAACATATGGGCATCGTTCCGGTAAGCTACCAGCCGGATACTGTGCACCAAAAAAAATTACTATGCAAAATTATATAAGGCTAAATAGTGAGATCGTGGTTGGAGAGGGAGGCTAAGAAGGATGGGGTGGGACAAAGAAACTCACAGCACAAACGCCACTGAGGTCGGCTCCTAGCCATATCAACAAGTGTGTCCAACCAAACGTGTTCATCGTCTTTCGGACCCCAACCAGGGAGCCGAGACGCTCCAACCGAGGCCAGATCCGAAGTGAGGGCCTTCATTCCTCTGGACCAAGTCATCGCTTGGCCACCCCTCCTCTTCTTCCATCCACACCCTCGGCGCGCAAACAACGCACGTCGCGGGAGTCGGTGGGCTGGCATGAGTAACACGTGGCACAGCCATCGGAGCCTGGTTCATGAACTAACGGTGCTGAGTAGTTCATTTACTTTTCCTGTGTCGTAAACAAGGCGTCGAACACGCTCGTTGCTAACTCAGTGTTCCCACCAGATGTGAGCTAAATTACGAAGGCACCGATGGTCGAACGTAACTAGCCTCTTTAGGTCCGCTGCTTTAAGCGGCCAGGTTTCACAACCGTACAGTAGAGTCGAACCTACCGCTACATTGTACACTCTACCCTTCAGGGCAAAGAGTGATGTCGCGTCGGCGCCATAAGTGGCGAAGGTTAGCAAAAGCGCCCCGAGCTTTTGCTATACGGTTCGTGATCTCATCCTCAATCCCACGGGCGCTGATACAACTCCCCAGGTAGTTAAATTTTTGAACGATTTCTAGCTGATCCCCACCAACGGTCAGTGTAGGAGGTGGTCCAGACCAATCTTGGAGGAACGCTTTGTACTTCGAGGGTGCGAAGCAAAGCCCGAAGTGACGCACAACCAGTGTTAATCTGGCAAACAGGAACTTCAAACGTTTTCCAGCGAAAAGGGTCTGAACATTTCAATTCGAGTCGATCTTGGTTGTTCGGATCAAGCTGAGAAGGAATCAAAGTTGGGCATTCCAAATAGACTTCCTGCAGCGCGAAATTAGATGCTTCGATCCGAGGTATTTTTAATAGCATCTCAGCGTGTACAAACGCTGTGCGTAGAATATTGGCTAAAACTTTGACAACCCTGGCTGGGGGAGATCGTTAGTATATGTTAGTATATGTTAGTATATACAGTCAAACCTGTCCAAGACGACCACTCAAAAGACCGACAAAAAGTGGTCACCTTGGACGGGTAGTCACCATGAACAGGTCCATGCACTGGAATATTACTCATAAAAGAAAACTTTGGGATGTTGTTGGCTGGTTGCAATAGACAGTTGGTCGTAAGCGACATGTGGTCGCCAGCGACATGCGATCGCCATAGCAGGTTGGACTGTATCTTATATTGACCTGATTTGATATCAACGCCAAGCAAACAAGTACGTCATAGGCTTGTGCGGCTTGTCATACGAACAAAAGCTGACAACGCTAGAAATCTTCAGCGCACGACGCCGGCATTTATTCGGGGACCTTGTTATGACCTCCAACTACTCCTACCGCCAGTTGCCAGAGCTCAGTTACAATAGTACTCTGAGTGGCCGTCATCCCATGCTGGAAGAGTAGAACAGTCATTTGGTATGTCATAGGAAATCCTCCTCCGTATGTGTTTGTAAACATGAAATACGCGCCCGGAATATGTCATTTGTGCTCCCATGCTGGTAGAGTTCAAAGCCCGAGTTGGTCGTACACTAGTTTCTCAAAGCAATCTAGCGCAACTCATGAACCGCGAGGAATAAACTCTGAACTTATAACAAAATCGCTACTGCTCATTAGTAATATAACTTCTGTCCGTATAGCTTCAAGATGTTATGTCGTACACAGTTGCTAAGCGGAAAGTTCCTTGCTCCTGGACCCGCCACTGTTCTCCGTACTGTTCTTAACTGTATTGGCAATGGAGGATGAGCCGGACTATATCGTAGTCAACTGTCAGTCATGCGTGTCCGTGGCCGTCAACCATAGGATAGCGGCACTAGCGTTGGCCTCCGGAAGTCATAGGATAGAAACCCGGTAAGGGTCCGAGGAAGACGCACCAATGGCGAGACCAAGAAGATCAAAGCAGCCCCGTCTGGTGCTTTTGCAGACGTGTCTAAGCCTGCTGACTGGGATAGGGGCCGCAATGAATTACTTCGAAACTTATATCAAAATCGCCACTACTCCTTAGTAATCTAAAGTCCGTCCGTGAGGATTCAAAGTCCTGTGTCGCCCACATTCGCTAAATGAAAAGTTCCTTTCTTCTGGATCAGCTACTGTATTCTGTACAGTTCTTAACTGCCATGGCAATGAAGGATGAGCCGGACTATAGCGTAGTCAACTGGGAGTCATGCAGGTCCGCGGCCGTCTCCCGTAGCTTACAGACACTAGTTGCTGGCATCCGGAAGTCATGGGATAGAAATCCGGCAAGAGTCCGAGGAAGGTGGACCAATGATGAGACCCAGCAGGTCGAAACATCGCTGTCTGGTGGTTTTCCAGACGGAACAAATCCTGCTGACTGAGAGGAGACCGCGGTGAATTACGTCTGAACTTATACCAAAATCCTCACCACTCATTAGTAATCACGATCCTTTTTCAAACATGACCGTCTGCCAGGTATTACGTTTCGGGTCATTAGCCAACATATCCCTGTCTCCCCTAGCGACAAGCTTTACGTCAACTGCAAAAAACATAACAGCTAGTCTCTAGGAATGGAGCTAGACCATTTATAAACATAAGAAACAAACACGGTCATACCACGGAACCCCGGGGAACTCCGCCTTGGGCAGTGCCCATGCCATATTTGGCGGCTCCAATTCTGACGCTAAACTTTCTGCCGCGGAGACAATCCCACAACCAAGTCATTAGTTGGGGATGCCGTGCAAACCAAGTCAGCTTCTGTAGTGAAGTTCGATGATTAAGCTAGCCAAATGTTTTACTGAAGTCTAGGTAGCGGACCTCTATTGGAATCCCGATATGGAGGCATCGAGTTAGTTCATCAGGAATGTCTGACTTACCATATTTGGTCAATTTCGTCATGGACTTTATCATGCAGTGTCCCCTTATGGAATCCCACAACGTAGGCGTCGAGGTCCTGGCTGATGAAAGGCTAGTTTATCTTGATTATGCGAACAATATCGTCTTGCTTTTTGACGATGCTGCGGCCGCACGAACGACCCCTGAATAGTCCCGCTAAAGTGGTCCTATTATTTGGTATGCGATTCGCACCTTCAAAATGCAAACGGTTGCTGCAAGACCACCAGCCAATTGCTGACCTCTTGACCCTGTATAACGAGGAGCTCGTGGTAGTTGATCGGTTTACTTAACATGGCAGCTGCATCTGCAAAGATAGACGCTTAGAAACTGAAAGCATTTCATGCATTGCAAAAGCCAGAACTGCCTTCTTGAACCTGCGACAGCTTTGGCGAAAAAATGGAGGCTCCCACCATCTGAAAGGCCGTGTTTACAAGGCCGCAATGAGGACTGTCGTGCTCGATGATAGTAAGACTTGGCACCTTCGGTCTGAAGATCTGAGGAGCCTTCATGTCTGTGATCATCGTTGTCTGCGGAGCATTGCTGGTATCGGATGGCACCACAAAATGATGTAAGTAGACGAGTACTAGGTGGTGATAATCATGTTAACTCCCTAGAACAACAGATAGCACTGAATAAGTTGCGTTGGCTCGGGCACGTGCTACGTAAGCCTGGTCACCGCTTACCTAGGTGCGTCTTTTTCAGTCTACCAGGTGTAAGGTGTCGCAAGGCTCGAGGTGGACAGAAGTTGACTTGGCAGCGGGAAATGAAGTCACTGACGACCAAACTGGGTGCCATTGGTCCGTCTCATCTTCCGGGCTGGAGTCCACGTGACTCGCCTTGTGCTTGGCTCGAGACTTTACACGACATGGCTCGCAACCGACACCAGTGGCGTGTCTGCTGCCGTCTTCTAATAGGATTGACTGTTTAAATTATGTTTGGTGCTGAGTTATCTGCGGGGTAATGGCTGATTATGAAGCGTGACATTGAAAGCCGCAAGGAAGCTGTCTCGCCGATGCCGCCTTATCTTTGCACGATAGCTAACTCTTTGTGACGGTGTATTCTTGACAAGGTGTAAGCGCCTTGACTCTGGGTGTTTACTTTTGGCATTAAGGTTTTTCCGGTAAATGCCATTCTATCCCTCTTATTATTCTTTATTCCACATTTCACAATAGTCGTATGGCAGCGAAGCATCAGTTCAAGTGGCTGATGTACTGTAGCTGATTATTGTTGACTTTGTCTCGGTACTGAAAGATGGCTAGGCGGCATATTCACTACCGGATTGATTCTAGTGTTCCAATATGTTGATTTATATCCCAGTGATTGAGAAGGTAAAGCCGTGTTACAGGACCACCATCACTTGACGGATTCTTAACACTTGACGGTAAAGAACCATAGGATGTTCATCAGTTTCTCTATCAGGGCAATTTCACTAGCATTGTGGGCTTGGGTAGACCAGAGAAGCGCGAAAGCTACAAATGCATTGTGAATTTATGACATAGTTGGCACCGTGTATATATGAACATAATAAGAGTCGTTCACTTGTGCGGAAGTGAGGGCTGACCACTTCTGTCCGAGTAACTGCGCTCAGTTTGTCGCTTTACTCATCATTAACAGTGCAGCATTGCTTATATTGAATGGCTATAGGGTGTTCGTAACGACGAGATGCACAAAGTGGTACTAGGTGGTGTTAATTAGGTTAGCTCCAGCATCACAAATATCATCGAATAGTTTGCGTCCGCTTTGATAGGCGGCATGAAGGCCTGCTCACAGCCGACTGAGTGCGGTCATGTTTTGTTCCTCGGAAGCAAGACGGTGCAAAGTCCGAGGGGAATTAACTGTTGTCAATTTCGTAAACGACGAATTTCCCCTAATTCCATCAAACCGCTTTATCGTACCGACAATCTGAGGTGGAAAATTCCTTGTAAACGTGTGGAAATTCACGTCTTGTCGGATTGTATTTTCCTAGGTCGCTAACCTCGGGTGATTTTGAAACGGTTAGATAGAAACAAGATCAAACATTCTGCAGCTAATCTCGGACGGACAGCATCAGCCCAGCTGGAGAACGCGCGAGCCAGACTTGATGGCTTACTAGAAACCCACGCACGCTTGTCGCCTATGGTCGAAAACATCACTCTGCTGTTAGATGTATACGCCCAATTTGTAAAGCCACTATCGATCGTACCAAGATGAAACAGTGAGCTCGGCTCGAAAGTCGTTGAACACCCAAGATGAGGGACCATGTGTTCGTGACCCCAGAAAGTATGTGGTGGATCTGTTAAAGGTGAACCATGACGCTCTACAGTTAGGCGCATTGCCTTTCGGGCTAGATTACAGTGTTTCCTAACCGAGTGGATGAGTTGTTTATTAAGGCCCAGTTTGGAAACATTCTGCTCGGTTGAAGGACCTTCAGCCAACTAGTACTAATAAGTTTATGTGATTTAAAAACAAACTGACCAACGTTGCCTATGAAGTAAAAAGACTGCACCGATAACAGAAAAGTACGCGCTTACGTACAGGCGCCTACGAGCGCTACGCGAAATGCGTGCTAAGGATGTCGTTGTAATGAAGCCGGATAAGGGCACAGGAGATGTAGTCATGAATAACGATGAATACATGGAGAAGATCGTCATACTCAGTGACACTAACAAATTTAAACGGATGGAGAAGGCGGAGCATTTGACCGTATTTGAATCTCGCATTATTCGTTACTTAGAAATTCTCCATCAGTATCAGGTTATCGACAGCCCTACTTCTAAGAGTATAAAACCGAGTAGATCAACTTCAATGCAGCTATATGGGATTCCAAAAAGGCACAAGAGGGGATTGCCGCCCAGACTGATTTTCTCGATGACAAACGACCCCCAACATAAACTAGCTCGATTTTTCGTGGATGTGATTTATCCGCTAAGGGTTCAGTTTAATGGATACGACCTCAAAGATTCCTTCATGCTTGTCGAAGCTCTCGATAAAATGAACCTGTCCGACTGGGTGCTGTTACTGTGATGCGGAATCTTTGCTTACTAAGGTGTCACTGCACCAGACCATTGACTGCCATTGCGAATCGGCAGAAAGTTCCGGATGGTCGTTGCAGATAGCAGTTGAGTCCTAAAGGTAATCATAGCTTCTATGCACAGCGCATGTCGATTTCCACTTCAGGAACATACTGTATCGCCGAACTGATGGGACAGCCATGAACAGCCCACTGGGTCCTATAGTAACAGGTGTATTTATGTTAATGATAAAACGAGGCCTATCCAAAGAAGGAGTAGCACAGTTATCCTATTACAAACGCTATGTGGACGATAATTTTGTGATCAGTTCAACAGAACTACAGATCACACAACTAAAAAAGCGTTCTAATGCCTCGAAGGTCAATTTGTGAGTTTCTTGTGAAGTTGTACGACAGAACTGCCTTCTATGTTTGGATGTTCTCATCAGCCGCAGGGAGAAAAGACAGGCAAAATGTCTATCTACCGAAAGAAACGTGGTCCGGCCAGTATCTGCATTTTACTAGCTTCACGCCTGTGTCACAGGCAGAGGCTTGTAAGACCCTGTTTAGTCGTGCAAGACGAATATGTTCGACCAATCGGCCCTTGAACTAGAGCTAATTAACAACACGCTAACTGCAAAGTGCTGTCCTCGGAAATTCATCCAGAAGCACAGCCACATCCGTGAAATGAGAGGTGACGTACCTTCCGGATCTAAGATACTGTCTCCTTAGAGCTGTCATTTAAAGTGACCCAGCTTCAATAAGGACTGCAAGACGTCTGATTTCCGCCAAACAGAGCACCTTCTGTGCAGGTGAAGTTGCAAGCATTGATCGAATTCATAAGTTGTCGCTGCCTCCATTGAAGGAAATTCCGCCTATCTGGGCCAACTCCCACTGCGTATATCAATTTGTATGTAACTGCGGGCTAGTTACATAGGTAGGACTGATAGGATCATGAGTTCCCGCGTGATGAGACATGTGCAAAAATGGGTTCAATGCGAGATTGTGCAACAAACAGGCCCCGGTTGGAGTACGCGTTTGCGTAAGCCGCCGGCATCTTCGATCGCCAGTCACTTGTTGACTTCGGGTAGCAGAATGGCGATCCCGATTTGCCATGCCAATTCGCGGCTCTCGCCGTTCGGCGAGACTGTTACCATAAACGGAATTAAACCAGGACTTTGTGTGCAAAAGCAATTATCGGTCAGCGTCAGGCTGCCCTGGTTTTAGGGTCAAGCAACTGCTTTCTTTTATGTATGTTGGCACCCACAAACTGTGATATATAATCACCACCTATCGTTATCCGCATTGGTGAGACGATACGAAATGCATGCATCTACCGAACTTCGTCTTCCCACTGTACTTTTCTAATTACTGTGGGATAAAGCTGTATAAAAACTAGACGTTAAGTTGACGCTGGAAAGGAGGTTTCCGCTGACTAAACTGTGCACTACTGGAGTCTACTAGGCCTAGCTTGTGCTCGCTGGACGATACAGGACGTGATCCTCAAATGACAATGGTGGCATGCGGACAGTCATCTGATAGTCGAATTGTCGGTATAAGAGGTATCTGGAGATGAATAATCCATGAGGTAATGCTGATTAGGACACGGCAGAGTGAAGGCTGCAACTAAACTGATTTGGCAGGCCACCCTATCATCGCACGACTGCCAGTTGTTTGTGACTGTGAGTTTTTGATAACGTATGCTCGGTCGTAGAGTGCAGGGATGAAGAGGGTCACACCGAAACCCTCCAGATTGGCGACGGTCCCAGTGACTGTATTGGCAGAGGCTGACTTCAAAGTCAACCGAGGCCACAAAGGAGATTGCGTGTCCCAATCTAAGACACACGGCGGGGGCTCCAAAACCCAATAATCAACTTCTAACCTCTGTGTCAAGCACTGCTCGCGGAGCTCAACGGCCTAGTGACCATGACGATCGCCGCCAGGAACTATGAGCCCAGTTCCACTCTCATTTCGGCCGTCTACCTGATGAGTCCAAGCAGGATGAAACCGTCGGTTGTGGAGTGCAGGGATGGGACAGCCACAACGAAACCCTTTATTTTGAATGTTTGCTTAGGGCATTTAGGTGCCGACCCCACTCCATTCATAAACGATTTTTTCGATTTCCAACCGCTGTAAACTTGTGTATGCCAGTTGAGTTTGTTATAGAAAGTTGTACAACTGTGTCCCATTCACCCACTTGATCAACGGGGATAGAAGGTAAAAGCTATGGTAGATCAGCTTTTTAATTTCTCTCCTTTGCCACATACACCATAGACAGGACCGAACGGCGACTGGATCAAAGATTGACTGAGCACTTCACCTAAGTGAGTGAGACAATCCATAGTGCAACAAGGAGAGTTGGGTCTCTTTAGGAACGGGCACCGCACCTAATTTATAATGAAGACCTCGCGAGGAGTAAGCATCATGTGAGTTCATGGAACGCATTCAGGTCATTATCAACCATCCTCTGGCTCCGTGACTGAGCATTTCAGCAGGCCACTATCTACTGGTTCATTACCGAGCAACTGGTAATGCTCAGTCGTAAAGCCAATACCGGAAGGTTGGGACCCAAGTAAAATGAATAACCACCAGCCGATTTGTCTGACTGCTGTTTTGACGAAGATGTTTGAGAATATTGTGGGGTATGGTACACTGCAACTTCTCGAGTCGAAAAGTCTCCTGACGGCTGCATAGCATGATTTCGTGCAATGTGGCTCATGCATCACCAGGGTAATATTGTAAACGATGAACTAGGTGAAGATGCTCGACGTCATTCATATTGACTTCAGTAAGTCTTTTGACAAAGTGAACCCTGAGGTGCTCATCAATAGGTTGACGGTGTGCTGTGTTCGCGGCTGGCTGCACTAATAGGTCAGGAATTGTCTTGTTGGTAAAAAGCGGAGGGTACATGTCGACAACCATCTGACCAGCTGGTATCTCTCGAGCAGTGCACTGCTCTAAGGCGCTGTACTGGGGCCCAATTTGTTCCTGACCCATATATAGGATGTGCCGCAGCTACTTCATTCTCCTTGTGCCTTGTTTGCATATGACTTGAAGGTGTGGAGAATAATCAGCGCACCCGATGACTGTGACCATTTTCAACGAGACCTTGACCGTCCCTTCATGTGGTCTGCCGAAGTCAATCTTCCGATAAACTCAGTCAAATCGTTATTCATGAGCTAGGGTGAACTAGATCGAACATACACCGTGGCCGGTCAATCGTTGCATCTCACGCCTTAGGTAAGAGACCTCGGTGTACTGTCACGTTGCGACCTAAAGTCAATGAACAACAAGAATAGGCTTTACCAAAACGAACTTCGTGTGCTTTTTGACGTTTAGCCATGACTTCAGCACTTAGACTGAAGACATTACCACGCACTCTTCGTCTCAATCATACGACTAATACTAGAGTACGGCTCACTTGCATACCGCCTCACGTAGTCGAGGCAAAGTCCGTGTCGGAATTCAGGAAATTCCAGGACGAACACTTTGCCGATTTGAAATATCTCGAATGCTCCCCAGGTCTTTGTACATAAAGAATTTTACATGTAGCTACACAGATACATCTCTTCTTGCTGCTTCTATCCAGTATTCAATATTCAGGGTGCTATTGAGTAACCGCAAGTAAAGGCTAGTAATCAGTGATGCGCAACTAATTACGGTGTAGTGGATGTTACTCTCACTCAAAGGCAAATGGGGCAGTCTATGAGACTGTCCTGGTTATGTTTATGCAACTTTAAATTACCAACGCATTTTCGTTCTACATGTAAAAACTTTATTTTTCAGATGTTTGGCGTGTGCGACTGGGGACAGTAATTGGAATTTCGTTACTAGGTAAAAGAAAAAAGAGTCTTATTCACCACTAGTTCAGCATGAAAACGGGTATGATGGCGCGCTCCAACGTCGCGTTACCTACTTAAGTGGATTCAAGTTGCCAGTAACGTTTGCAGTGGATCCATGTTTACTCAAGCATCATTCCTGCTACCGAACATACCGAGGCTAGCTTCTAACTTCAGCGTCATTAACTTTCTTTGGCCATTCTATAGTGTGTAAAGAGACGCGGTATTCACTTCAGTGGAATATTTGACTAACTGAAGTAATATATAGTACATCGCACACCCATACGCTGTACTCTTCTTTCTTAACTGACTTATTTTATATAAAGCCGCAGGTAGCACTCGTATGTTCACAACCGCTACTCATAAACTGTTTCAGACTTTAAAGCACCTCTTAGGTGTCTCACTTACATAAACCAAAGTAATCAACCCGAAGTGATACAGAGTAGTGTAGTCCAAGATTTCCGTTCGTAGATAGCCCGGTAGACGCAGAATTGTACATGGGTCCAACGGATCACAAGGGATGACCTGAAGGCCAAGAAAAGAGTTAGCAATTGGTTAATCGGAATCAAAATTTATCACCCGTATTGTCTCTTGTAGTTTGAGCTATATAGGATTATAGCATACACAACAAATGCGATGCTGTTAACAGTGTAAGATATACAAATTGCTCCGATTTATTCCGCCATGAAACTCGCCTACTGTCTGGCCTGAGTTGAACTTGTCTTTCAAAGGCCCCCACTTCCTACTCATTCGCCACTGTCACTGTCATTCAGCAGACTTATATGAAAAGTAAATTAATTGTTTTATTGATAAAAAGCACATATCCATCGTTTATGTACTTAACCAGCCTGAGATAATATTACTTGTGATTGTACCCAGTTTGCCACCCGAATTGTTATCTAATTATCTGACGCTATATTCCACTGCACAATTACTGTGGACCAATAAAAAATAGTACAACACGACGCTGTCAAGTCGAACCAACTTCGGAGGAACGCAGTGCTTGTATCTATGAACCAGATATTCTTTTTAACTCTTTTACTGACATCTGCCACGAGTTACCTCGCTCGATGTCTAGCTTTCCCATATTGTTGCTGAGAATTGGAGTTTTCCCACACCTATGGGTTGAGGAAAGTTAAGGAAAGTTCAACTGTTCAGACACCTCCGTGGTACTGGTCTCCACATTCTTTCCAAAGCTGTAGATAGCTGATTATCTGACTCCATGGTATTCGATTAGAAATTTGGAGCAAGTGCCATAGTGAAATTCTCAGGGGAATCTATGATTTCTTTGACATTGTCCACATATAATAATTATTGTATGTTTAACATCCTTTGTATAACAGAAGTGAGATGGGATGTTGCTAGTTTTACCAAGTGAGTTGACTACAATTAAGCAAACTGAACATCTCTATCATGTCTGATTTTTGTTTAATTTCAGTTCTTCAGTTTAGTTAAGCTGTGCGTTTCAGGCACCGGCTGCTCGCCTGTGATTGGTCCATTGTCTTCTTGTAACCGTATAAAAGAAGTGGTATCTAACTGACACTCAAAGTCCATGGAGAGCTGTGTTTCCTGAATTGATACTTTCATCATAGCTGAAAGACGCTGCTGCGTCAGTGACCGAAACCATTTTTGTTACGTCTGTGGACAGTTTAATACAAAGTCGCAGTGCAGACCCATTTCTTCACTACTAAGGTCTGCTTACCACGCATATTTCGGAATGAAACTGGGTGGTCAGGATAAAATGTTGGCTCCACATATTGTTTGTGTGTCGTGTAATCTTCATCGGACTCAGTTGCTCAAAGGCAAAGGTAATATGCCCCTTGCAATCCTCATGGTGTTGAGGGAGCTGAAAGATCACCCGACAGACTGCTACTTCTGCCTAACGGGTGTCATTGGACTCTCCAATCGAAACAAGGCCAAAATTCATTACCCTGATCTTCCATCAGCTATTCGACCTGTTCCACATGATTGCACCGTACCCATTCCAGTGTCTCCAGTGAACATGTCACTGATGATGAGTAGTGATTCCGCATGGTCAACTTCCCATGATTCTGACACCTGTGAAAACTTTGAAGCGGATGAAGTCAACCCCCATCTTATTGAATAAACAGAGCTGAATGACTTGGTATGTGACCTGGACTTGCCTAAAGACAAGGCCGAGTTGCTGACATCTCGGCTGCAGCAATGGCACTTACTTGCCCCAATCCCTAAGGCTACTGTATACAGAAGGCGAAGATTTAAATTGTCCGAGAGAAACCTTTGGTTACTGTTCTGACGTGAAACGACTGATGAAGGAGCTTGGCGTGGGGCATATCAGTGACGAATGGCGTTTGTTCATTGACTCGTCCAAGAGTAGTCTTAAGGTCATACTGGTCCACGATAAAAATGTGCACCTAACTGTGTCCCAGTTGCATGCCATCAATATGAAGGAGACTTAGGGAAGTACGCAACAGATACACACTGCACTGAACTACGATAAGTGTTGTTGGAACATCTGTGCCGACTTCAATTCGTTGGACTCCTAATGGATACGCAAAGATGTCTCACAACATATCGCTGTTTCTTGTGCTTATGGGACAGTAGAGCAAGTTAACAATACCAGACAACGGAAAAGTGTCCAGCGAGGACGGAGTAGGTTGCAGGAAAAATGGGTGTAAAGCAAATATCTCTTGTGCAAGTTGTGCATATCTATCTACCACCTCTGCATATCAAGCATGGTTTGATTAAAAACAGATTCAAAGCCCTCAAGGGAGATGGTTTTGCGTTCCAGTGTATGAAACAAGTGTTTACGAAGATCAGTAATGTGAAGCCCAAAGTAGGGATACTTATTGGGCCTGATATTCTCCGGATAATGTCAGGCAGCGCTTGCGAATGTCATTTGACTTCATTTGAGTTAGAAGGATGGAGGTCATTCAAGGCAGTGTGTAAAGGACTATTTGGCAGGACAAAAGCAGAGAACTACAAAAACAATATAAAAAGTGTACTGTAGACTATCAGGTAGTTGGTGATCCATTGTCACTCACAATTCACTTTCTGTATATGCACCTTGACATTTTCCCTGAGAACTTTGCGCTCTGTTAGCGATGAACATGTTGAGGGCTTTCACCAAGACATTTCAGTCATGGAGCAGCGCAACAGTGGCGAGTGCACGCCATTTATGATGGGTGAATTTTGCTGGTTTCCGCAGTTTGTAGGCCGTAGAACAACCAGTCGACGATCTCGGCACAGTCATCATTTCCCAGTGCCAAGCTGCAACCAGTAGTTAGGGGCGAGTGTTGCAGTGAGGTTTTCAACCTATTTGTCACATACCCGCATACTTTATATGCTGTGATTCAGTACGTTTGGCTGGCTAGCCGAACAACTTCTACATGGTGCCAGCTGGGTGCTTCGGGTTAGTCCCGTTCCAGCGAATAGTTCAGTGGCAATGTTCACGCACGTGGTGAGTTTTCGCCTGGAAAGCGTTCTCCCTCTAAAACGCTACACATGTACGTCTTAACAACACTGCGACGGGGCGGATGTGACTCGCCACTAAATACAGTCACTGCCTCTTCCCCTTCTGGAGGCTCCCCACTTCATGGACGTCCTCCACTTTGAAGAGTTACTTTTATCCTTTCATACAATGGCGAGCACAGCAAACAAAACTCACAAATTCAGTCACACTTCAAAAGTTCACTCATTATCCCCACTAATACTACACTTACATATATACAGACAAAAAATCCAGTATGTTACTGCTTACGTTGCTATATTTTTATACAACTACCAACCATACCTGTTTGTATTAACATGAGCATGCCATCGCAGGCATACCCCGCACTTCCGGGAATAACGCACTTATTTATTTATGTATAATTTGTACGATCTAGGTTGGGCACTACTGAAAATAATCATTAGGTTTTAACAATTTATTCTGACGTGCTAGGTAACATCAGAACACGTGCTTACGATCGGTGGAATGTATTTACAGTGTAGAGACATTGACACTTCTGTTATAAATATATTTTTGTTCCGAAGAGAGTAATAGCCATGCCTTTCTTACTGTTCTTAATCCTAGTTAAACTTTTAAATCTCAATTGCACGGTAGATAAAACGCTGACGCGCTATTAAACCGGCTATTGAATGGGAACTGCTGGTGCATTCCTTACCGTTTCCGTCGCTCCAGATGGTCTTCTACAGGTCCAAATTGGCCGACCGAGGGATCGACTTGAACTCATAAAGATACTACCCAACTAACTTGAACAACATCGAGCGCAGTGACGGAGCAATCGGTTAATCCGTGGTCAGGTGCATAGCCTGATAAATCGAAATGTCGATAATTTAGCTAGATGTGTAGATGTTAATCCCTTCATCGGTTTACGTAATCCATTCAAGGACGTTTCTTTACTAATCATAGTGGCACCTTCAGTGCGCACTGCTCAGAACGGTTTTCTTAACACCTATCCCTAAGGTCCAACTAGACTTGTTTATTTCGTCCATATCTGCCTCGTGTAACTTTTACGTCCAATTCTCACATCACGTTGTTATCTCGATCGACTGCTAACCCGAGGATACTTGCCACTATGGAAAATAGCACTGAGCCAATAAAGGTGGTACTAAAGGAGGATTCAAGCAATCACATATGTGGAGAAGCCAAATGTAAGCGTCTTGTGAAATCTGGGATAGCTTGCGAATTCTGTCCCAAACACTACCATCCCAAGTGCGGTAATCTTTCCCAACGGTAGGTGAGCTAGCGGAGTAGCTCGCCAGATGTATGCTGGCTTTGCCCTACATTTTTGACAATATCATTGGTCAAGTGTGCTAACACTAGTCCATAAAAACCACCGGTTATCAGAGGAAGCCGAACAATGGACGAAGGTTAGGTTTGATTCTCTGGGGGAGAGGAAGCACACGGAAAGAATGGCATGCTCGAACCACAAGATGCATACGTTATTCGTTTCCCCAGAATAACAGCGTCAATATTTTTCTTACCTTCTTCTCACTCCACCTTGGCAGCTCGTATATTGAATGCAGACGGGAGCTGCGGTAGTCAAGTGGACAAGATGATAACTACAGTCGGCCGTCATTTGAAACACGCGACATATCGGTGCACAGCAGCTCCTATCAGTATCAAAATGATACAGTCGAACACTAATCTCCTGTGACCGCAGTCGCCTATGATAGCCAAACCAGGAGCAAGGTTAACCATGTGAAGCCATGTACGTCGACAACTGTAATCCGAAACTGGGAAAACAGCCGAGTCCCACGTACTCCGAGGACTCCCACCTCAACTCAAGTGCTGATGCCTGAGAGCAAATCTGTAGCCTATGCTATACCAACATACTGAAACCAATGCATGGTCGCCGAAGAAGTGACTTTATATGCCACCGTTTCAGCTACTCACGCACAAGGAGGAACACCTCAGGCTATACCAGGCGCTAAAACAAGAGGCGCCGAAAGTACTACACGTGCGCACATCACGCCATCAACAACTCAGACTGCAGCCTCTCCCGAAGCGATCAGCTTTAGACAAGCTCACGAGTCACTGACAACTGTACGTTCTGACGTCCATGAATCTATTGCAAACTCCATAACAGGTAAACTGCCGGACGACAGCAAAAGGTGAAACTGCTTACGCCGCTTAATAATTGTTCAAAACGAACCGACGACATGGCGTGCATGGTATGGCACCCAAACTCAACCCACTACGCAAAACCACGGCTCTTACTTGTGATGTTACAATCAACGGATGTAGTCAAGACGTTTCTCCTGTTAGTCACTCGTTTTCTGACTATATCATGTGGTATTCATAATTTTTCGGACAACCCTTCGAGTGAACGCCAGCGAAGAAAACAGTGCCCGGACGGGCACCACCATCGGAAGGACAAAACATCGGCATTCACTCATGGTTTTCCGGAGCTACAGGCCTCGGATGCACACGAAGCCCAGTCCCATGACTGGGAAGAGTGACGTTACATACGTGAAGTGCTCACACTCTACAATGTGATAGCCCGAGTCTACTGCATCTGCAACCCAAGGGTCTCTGGTCGAGTTCAACTCCCCCGAGACTCCAGCCACGTATGCAGAGATCGCTGCAAAAGCCCCTCGAGATGCTGCATTTTGTGTCTCCTCTGTTGCAAACACCTTCAACGCCAATAGAGCAACGAACAGTGCATCACCATCATTTGGCAAAAAAACCAGGCCAAACGATCACCCGACCTTGCAGTTCAACAAAAATGGGATGCAAAAATAACTCCCAGTCTGTCGTGTGTACTAATGTCCCCGAATCTACCGCCAGTACATTGTGGAGTAAGTGGTCTGCGGATCAACACCAGAAGAACGCATTGTGCATTTTGATGAACGTAAAACCCAAACCCACAAACCTAGTGAGAGTTACTCGTCCCCCGAACTCTGCACACTTTGGCGAACCCAGAATTATTAGAGTAACACTGGAATTGGCCAGTGATGGGGTAAATGTTTTACTCTCTGCAAGTTCCGTACAACATGGGACTTGTAAGGTACGCATCTATCCTGACGTTTTTAGGCGCACGCGTCAACCGAAAAGAAACATCTCTGATAGGCACAACAAGCTGGATTGTCTAAGCGAAATCTCTATTTAAGGAGTGTCAGAAATTCCTTCCTTATGATAGTCATGATGCCGGTAATAACGGTTAAGAACAGTGGCGGTTCATTCGTGAAACACTGTCTTTGGATAACGTCCACCGCCCTGAGACTGGACCGTAACGTGGTGAGATGATTTATGTGCCTCAGTAATCCACTCAGTTATGGGTAGTGCTTTCTGCGTCATCAGATTTACTCCTACCAGATGGATCAATAATTAGAAGCCAGACAAACGCAGTCACCTGGCAACTCATGTTGGGGGTTGGAGTGAGGGAGGTTCATTAATCCATAAAATGGGCTCTCTATAGCCCAGTGCCAAAACCCCGTTGTTTTTCAGCATGGTTTTTGAACCAAAGGCTTTGGTTGAGAACCCTAATCGTTCTCCTGTCCAGGCTTAAGTAACCTGCCGGTATCCTGCTTACGTAATACACCAAGAACTTTCCTTCTAAGAATCTCTTGACGATCCGGCCGTCGAAGAGGATAATAAACGACGCCTTATCTGCGTTTTCATTTGGAGTCTTCGAGCCTAGCTAAAACTGGCATGCTTCAACGTGCGAACCTTGGCCAACAGGCAGCGCTTGCCCAAACACTCGAGACCCTCTCGATCGATATTTGCTGTTTATCGGAAACCAGCCTGCAAGATTCGATCTCCGTGCTCACTCTGCGATTTCCCACATGCGACATTGGCGGCGCAGTCTCATTACGCCTGGCTGGCGATGACATAGCTTCAAATGCAGGTCAAGCTGGCATCGGTATTGTTTTGCTTCTCCGGGATGAAGATGCCCTGATTGATTGGATCCCAATGAACAGCCGGATGGGCGCCGTTAGATTGGCTGGCTAGTTCCACGATTCGAATTCTCGCGGGGACAAACGGTGCCTGTTTGTCATTGCGGTTTACGCCCGCACAAACTGCAGCCTCGATTCGGGAAATGATGGTTTCTATCAGCAACTTAATGATCTTTTCGTCACAACAGAAGACGGATACTGTGGTAATTGCTGGTGATTTAAACGAGCAAATCGGAAAATATTTCTCTGATGAGCTTCATGTAGGCGGTAAACGTGGTGTAGGCTAGCGTAATGATAACGGTGATCGGTTGCTATACCAGTGTAAATGAGGTCGCCTCTTTCTCGCAAGCACTAACTTTCGACATAGCACCCGTAGAAGAGTGACTTGGCGCCCACCAGATTCAGAACAGCCATGGACGCAAATCGATCACATCGCGATTACTTAGCGCTGGAAAGGCTGTGTTTAAAACTGTCGCTGGATTTTGGGCCCCAGCTTGGACTCCGAGCACGCGCTCGTGTGTACCGACCTGCGAGTGCGTTTCGGTGGACGTCCGCAACGTCTTTGTGAACGGATTGACACCAGCCAGCTGGCGAAGCCAGATGTTCTGAATGCGTATCAAAAGACGATGACATCTAGGCTGAGTAGGCGTCCACTGAACACCGTCAAAGATCACTGGTCGCATATTCGTCAAACGTTACTATCAGCAGGCATGTTTTCATGTGACAAATCAAATTGTCGCCTTAGACATTGGGTCTTTACAAACTCTTTGGAACTTTTGGATGCTCGCAGACGTATTCCGGTTGGAAGCGAATACAACGAGACTCACAAACGTCTCAGTGCAAAACTGCGTGCTAACCTGAAAAGAGACCGCGTAGCCTAGTAGTCTCATCGTGCATCGGAAATGGAAATAGCCGCTGCCGTTGGGAATCATCGTAGGTTATTCTATCTGATACGGGAACCAGGCATCAGGAGACCTGGTGTTAGCAAGACAACACTCGAAGAGAGTGGGCAGCCGATTCACAGCTTGTCAAAACGCTTGGAGCTTTGATTAGAACACTTTGCAAGGCAGTTTAACCAATCTGTTACCGCTTCCTCTTTTGGGCATTGAGTGCACTTCTCCATGGGCCGTCTCCTTAGATCCGCTCTCACGTGCAGAAGTCGAACGCGAGATCAGACTGTTGTAATTGCATAAGGTCGCTAGTGCAGATAGAATTCCCTGAGCTCGCTACAAATTCGGGGGACCTGGTCTTGTAGATGATCTACACGAGTTGCTAATGGAACTATGGGAGCAAAAAACTGTCCCGACAAACTGAAGCCGCTCCGTCATAGTCCCAATTGTCAACGGAGGCTCCCGTTCGGAATGCGGCAACCATAGAGGAATCAGTCTGATCTCTAATGCCTCTAAATTGCTTGCCTCTGTCGTTCTCCACAGACTGACTGACGCTCGTGAAGGCCAGATCCGCGAAGAGCAAGCAGGGTTTCGTCGAGGTCGGGCTGCATCGACCATATCTTCACGTTGCATCAATTGTTGGAGCACCACCGTGTTTATTAACAATCCACCGTCGTCGTACTTCCCAAGATCAAGTGTACCGTCTATTTGGTGGATCGATGTGCCCTTTGGGACTATCTGCTGAGAAAAGATGTGCCCGATAAATAGGTAAACATTAACAAAGCGATGTACGTGTATAGTTCGGGCAGAGTGAGGGTTTATGGTAAACTGTCGCCACCCTTCAATATCTCCATCAGTGTGAGACAAGGTTGCTCGTTGTCACCTTCCCTCTTTAACTTCGCTATTGATGAAGTCATGGAAACAGCATTCGCTGGACACGACGTAGAAGGTGTGGAGCTAGTTCCTGGCAAGTCACTTGGTGACTTAGAGTGTGCGGACGACATTGCCCTCATATGCCACAGCGCCCAAACGTGTCAGGCTGCACTGGGCTGATTAGCACATGCTGCCAATTACTTTGGGCTATGCTTTGCTCCATCGAAATGCAAAGTTCTTCTCCAAGATTGGTAACGACCCAACCCTGTGTTGACCCTTGGTGCTGAACAGCTGGAAGTCGTTCAGGGATTCAAGTATCTGGACAGTTATATTAACGCCCGTGCGATCGAAGCTGAGATTACGAACGGCATAGCAAAAGCTCGAGGTGCTTTTGCCAATCTCCGCCACCTGTGGCGCAGACGCGACATTACTCTCGCCCTGAAGGGCAGAGTTTACAACGCAGCCGTCCGTTCAACTCTCCTATATGGTTGTGAAACCTGGCCTATCAGGTCGACAGACATGAAGAGGCTCGTCACATTCGATCATCGCTGCCTTCGCAGCTTAGCTCATGTCTGGTGGGAGCACCGCGCGAGCAACGAGCATGTTCGGCGTCGCGTAGTTGGTGCAGGAAGAGCGAGTGAACCGCTCAGCACCATTATATCACGCACCAGGCTCCGATGGCTGGGCCACGTGTTGCGCATGCCAGTACACCAACTCCCGCGACGTGCGTTGCATGCGCACCGGAGGTGCGGTTGGAAGAGGAGGAGGGGAGGCCAAGTGATGACTTGGTCGAGAGAAATGAAAACCCTCACTTCGAAGTTGGCGTCGGTTGGTGCCTCCGGACTGCCTGGCTGGGGTACTAAGGACGATGAACACGTTTGGTTGGACACACTTGCTGATATGGCTGTGAGCCGGCCCCAATGGCGCTTGTTTCGTGAGTTCTTTTGTTAGACATAATATAACTCTCTTCTTGTGGCACGATAGCCGACTGTTAGCTTTCTGGAACGATGCCCATCCGTTACTGGGGTCCCACCCTCGATCGTTTTCCCTTTTTGTCTTTTATATTGCGGCACAATAGCTGAGGTATTTCCAACCTGCAGCCAACGTGTGTAATGATGATGATGACAATGAACAACGTTGTTGAACGATAGCTTAAAAGGCTACCTCTATCGCCAAATTATATAGGAAGCGGACCAAGAATCCTGAAACCCTTGGTTCAGTCAGAGTAAACAGCGAGGGAATTATTAGAACAATGGCGGAGACATCGCAAAAGCCATCCATCTTAACCGGTTAAAAGCTGTTGAGGCCTTCAAAGACCAGATATGGGCCTACCTGAGAAAGCAAACCTACCAGCGATAATGCAGGAGCATCACTTCATCGCCTGGTCACGCGATTCTGCAGTATGTCCGGATGACGGATGGGACGTACCTTGGTCAAATCAGTTTGCACCCGACGTGTCATCATCACCATCCCATCAAAAAATGGATAGCGGTCGACTTCACATCAGTTGGCATTCTAGCACATTTGACTCCTACTTTCTACGAACATTTGACTCCTTAGGCTCCATATGTGCTCTTAGAGAGAGAAACTTTCTGCCCTTATACCAATGCTCAGGGTCTTTTCAATAAGCTGGCCGAAGTGAAGGATCGACGAATTTCGAAGCCGTGCGATATTATGGGTGTCACAGAGACATCGTCGCATATTGGGATGACAGACGCTGAAGTCTCGATGCCGGGCATATCACTCATACGAAACGACAGGCTTACGAAAGAAGGAGGGTCCATTTTCTATTACCGAAGCGACCAACAGTGCGAAGGCGTTGAGGATTCAGACTTACAGACTTACGGAGTTGCATTTCAGCAGAATATAGCGAAAACTTTCAGCGCTGATCAAAAACTGCTGTACAAGTATGTCAATAGCCGTCGTAAGGTAAGGCAGGGAATTAATCCGCTCCGGAAGACTGATAGTCCGACTAGAACAGCTGTAGAAGCAGCAAACGCGTTACGGACGCAATATGTTCCCACACTTCAGAGGGTCTAAAACGTAGTACCGCTAAGCATGTAACGCTCGCTTCCGAGACACCTAATCCCAGAAAGCAGAAGACGTCTGAACAGCAGCAAGTTTATCCATCAGTTGAGGAAGGTACAGGACTCACGGAACTCGTGGTGAGAGACCGGGGGAGTGTGGTCGGCTGATTGGCTGGCTGGTGTGAATGGTAACCGATCCGTGCACAGCTGAAGTAAACGGATCGAAGTCACCCACGTGACACAGGCCATCTTCCAACTTTTGTTCTCCGGCCTCCAGGACTTACCCACATATCTTTTACTGCCGAAGATCTATTGCAGAAGCTGAGGTCTCTACGCAAATACAGCTCCCCGGGAGTCGATGCCGTTCACTCAGTCACTGGGAGCAACAGCAAAATAACTTGCAAAACCTTCGGCCCAGTTCTTTCAGCGTTGCTTAGACCAGAATCAGATTCCTGCGATATGGAAGCTTGGAATAACAACACCGATTCACAAAGACGGAAGCAGGACTGAACTCTCAAACTACTGCTCAGCATCTTCTCCCTGTATTGACCAAAGTCATGGAATCCATCGTTGTTGATATGTTTGTGTTATCTGGAAAATTGTAACATGCTTGCACCCGAAAAACACGGCTTTCTTCGACAACGATTGTGCACAGCGAATATATTAACTGCACGGAGCAGGTGGGCTGAATCTGCTGACGCTGAAGAGGTCGTTGATGTGATCTACTTGAATTTATCGAAGGCATTCGATCGCTTAGATCATCGGATTCTCTTTTCCAGACTCCAATATTACTGGATCTGTGACCCTTTCTCGAGATGGATCACCAACTTTCTTCTGCAACGACAACTAGCGGTCAGAGTCTGAAGTACCTAATTTACCCATACCAATCGAGTGAGGTGTACCCCAGGGCTCAGCTCTAGGTCCAAGACAGTTTCTGGTATTCATCAATGACGTTGCATAGAAGATCGATTCGCACTTCCTTCTGTTAGCTAACGATATCAAGATTTGGCGCCGGATTCAGGCGGATACCTACCAGAATTTACTTCAGTGTGACCTGGATCTGGTACGTGAATGGCCAACCCGGATCTTTTACATTTCAATGTAGGCAAATGAAAGCTCCTCTCTATACGAAACCAGAGTACCTGTTATTCCAAGCTAGGAATGCAAATACTGCAGCGATCACACGTCGAACGCGACCCTGGTGTGTTTGTTCACGATAACTTGGGTTGTTCCAAGCAACCCGCAAAAGCATCGAAAACTGACGTGCAGCGCGTCGGCTTGCTACGACGGGCGTTCGGATAAACAGACACCAGTATTTTCCGAAAGATGCTGGATGCGTGTGTTCTCCCCCCAGTAGAATACGCAAACCAAGCCTGGCATCCACAGCTGAAGCACGACCTTACTGCATTGGACCAACCTCAAGATCAGGCTTCTAAATACGTCATTGGAATGCGCAACCTTCCATACGAGCTGAGGCTGAAACGTTTGGGATTATTTAGCGGGCGCTATCGCCGATTACGAGGCAATTTGATTATGGCGTAGTTGGTTTTGTGCAATCCAAATCATGTGTGCCGCTCTTTACTCCAATTTAGCATTAACACCAAACTTAGAGGCCACTCCTTGAAATTAGCAGTACAATACAGTCGCCTAATGTGCCGTAAAAACTTCTGTTTCATTTGTGTGTGTTAAGCATGAAACGCTCTCTTCGAATCCATGGTTTCGGCACACATGCTAATCATATTTGAAAGTCGGTTGGATGACGCCCTCTGCTACTTACAGTTTGTTACTTGAAGCTACTTTCCATCCTACTCCCGGGAAATACCTTGGATTTACTGAAGGTATGAAAACATTTGGAGTGCATGCCTACTGCGCTACATTCGATAAATGCATTCCTTTGACAGTGGAACTACTAACTGCATTTGCTTCATTACCGTCTTTTGATATCCCACCAGACTACTCAACGGAGCTTGCAAAGCAGTGCTTCTTAATCCGTATAAAATCATTGCGCATTATTCAGCCAAATCGATCACAAGGCTGCAATCATCAGTAAACTACCAAGGATGTGGCCCCGAAGTGCTGAAAGTTGTGCTTCAGTCAAAATGAGTGGCAGAAGAAACACTCGAGATGTGGCGCAACTGGCGTAACAAATTCCATTGGAGATTCGCTTGAAGACGTTTAACATCATACCACAGTCTACAGAGGATTCTCAAGTACCCCAGCAAACCTCACTTTTGAGTCGTACAGCTGCAATCTACGACAGGTCCACAAAGGAACGACGACTCTCCTAATGCCTATTTTAACCGGAAGTTCATCAAGTGAGATTTCTATCATTCGACATGAAGAGGCTCACTATCCAGTATCAGTTGTTCACCCAAAAAGCTTAGTTGACGACATCACAAAAGTCGACTTAAAATCTCACCTGACAACCACGCGCCCAAAACAAGCTTCTGGCAGTAGAAATACTATCCTGCTTTTACACTACTGCACAGGGCCCCATCGGCAAGTTCTCTGAGCTTCACTCTCGCCAAGCTTTGACGCCCTGAGATATGCTCATGATAACCGAAGCCTGGCTCAAGGACGAGATCACTGATGCCGAGATAGCCTTACCAGGCATGTCTGCCCTACGAAAGAATCTACCAAGTAGGACAGGCGGCGTCTTTTTATACCATAGCAATGAGCTGTACTTCGAACTCTTTAATAACTCAGAGACTCAGGTATTTGACACGCTTTTGTGCCGTTTGCAGTTCAGACGTAGCGACACTTGTTTGATGGCCATCGTATACCGTCCCCCAATGTCAAATGTAGCAATGGACAACCGTTTAGCTAATGCTCTGAAGACGCTTTTAGCACAGCCATACAGTCATCTTCTATTTGTCGAAGAGTTCGAGTTGCAAGCTGTCGTGGTTCCAGCCACCCTCAGTGAGCATTTTAAAGCCAAACTGCAAGTGTTAGTCTCTGATCTACCACTTTATAATCACATTACCTCCCCTATGTGATTCAGAACAGGGAACAAACCGGCCATCCTTGACCTTGTGTTTATCAGTGAGGAAGTTATTATCGACACAGTAGCAGTGAGCAACGTGCTGGGACTCAGCGATCATGCGATACTGCTTTTCTAATACGTCCGTTATACGGAGCACTCCAACAGGGACCAGGTAAACTTGGTATCGTAACGCACTATGATATGCTGTCTGTCTTCATGAAGGCCGCTGATTGGTCTTTCATAGCTGACCAAGCCTCTGACGTCGCTTGGCAGAAATTCGGCAACCTTTTCAGCACACTGGTAACAAACACATCAGAGACTAAGAAATGCAGTTCAAAAAGGTAAAGTCCTTTCTGAGGAGCCGGACGCGGAAAGCTATGACTTTGAGAGATTCACTTTTACAAGCATGCAAAACCAATTCAAACGTTGACGAATGGATAACTTATATAACCTAGCGTAATAATGGTGGCAGCCTGCTCCACGAGGATAAATAGAAACATCATCAGGATTTATCGAAGAGATTCTGCTCTAACCCCAAGCCACTTTACAGACATGTCAACAAACCGTAAAGTACAACGCGGCATCCACTCTCTGAACACTGCACACGTGCAAGTGCAAATTGCGCAAGAAGCGGCCAACGCTGTTAGGCAAAAATTCAATTGTAATTTCCAGAACTCACTGGTATACCCTACAATTATTACACCGATCACACCAGTACCAGGACACAGCCACATCTCGTTTACTATCGCGAACGTATTACAGCGACTGATGTCACTGCGTGCGCGCAGTTCTCCTGGTGCGGACAACTTATTTCCAAGGCTATTAAAAGTGGCGGCCAGCAGCCCGGATGAACTGTTGCCCCGGTTTTTCCAACAATATCTAGAAAATATGCAGGTTCTGGCTATGTGGAAGCGTGGAGTAGTTGCTCCCATTTACAAGGGGCAACCGCGCTGAACCGGCAAATTACGGCCCGAGAACGCTCCTCGCAGTTCTTTCTAAGGTCATGGAATCCGTTATTGCAGTGGCTCTCACGGAATACTTGGAACCAAGTAATATACTCGTACCGGAGCAATATGGTTCCCGCCGAAACCGCTCATGTACCAGGAACCTCTCGCTTGCCCGTGCCAGGCGCACGGAATCTGTCGACAATGAGGAGGGAGTTGACGCTGGACACCACGATTTCTCGAAAGCGCTTGATCGTCTTGATCACGACATCCTCCTTCGCAAGCTTTAGCGCCGTAAAATCGACGAACTAAGTTTGGGTTGGACACATGGATTCCTACTTCAAGATCGTCTAAATGTGACTTCGTCGCGCCTTGTCTCACCCAATAAAGGTGAAATGTCGCGGCATATAAGGCTTCGTACTAGGACCAATGCTTTTTCTCGCCTACATTAACGACCTCGTGGGTCATGGATTCAGAAAATTTTCTCCTTGTGGACGATCCCAAAATCTGGCGGACTATCAGGACCGTACACGACTACAGGACACTACAAGGTAACATCGATGGGGCTCACGATTGGTCATTTCAGAATATGCTGGAGTTCACGCTGCCATGTGTTGAGTACTGAGCGTACGTTACCAGAAAACTTACACATACCAACTAAGAGAACACTTTTTACAACTCGTCTCCTATAAAAGCGAGCTTGGTACACTCGTGCAGGCCGATATCGGTTACTCAAAACAGACCGAAACAGCAGCAAAGAAAGCCAACCAGCACTTGAGTCTCTTGTGGAGGGCGTTCGACCGGCTTGACGCCACCATCTTTAAACAAATACTCAACGCTTACGTTAGGTAACACGTTGAATAAGCCATCCATGTTTGGCACCATTGGTAAACGTATGTCCTTGCTGCTCTTGAGACTCCACAAAGATGGCCAACAAAAAATGTTAAGGGCATTATTCATCTCCCTTACCAGCATGGACTAGAGACCTTAGGAGTTTTCAGTGGTCAAGACCGTCACCTACGCAGCGACCATATTTTGGTATTTCAGATCCTAAAGGATCCAAGCCACGCACGTGGACATTTATTTAAATTAAGTCGCAACATCTCACTCCGAGGTCATCACTTAAAGTTAGCCGACTGAAATGCTGCCGGCAATTTTTCTCACTTCGTGTGTCCCAACGGTGGAATGCACGCCCACTTTCTGTCATCTCCACTTTGCATTGACTGAATTCAAAACGCAACTTAATAAAACGTTACACCACCTGCACTGCAAGACTTAGCCAACGTTACTGAGACACTTCATTACAAAACCAAACAACTTGCATATGTAAAACTGCTGTGAGTCCCTCGATATGAGTTACATGTGTTTTTGTTGAAACATTCTCATACTGTTTTCACTATTTGCTTGCGGGAAGTGTCAAGCTTTGCTTCTTTATCGGTGAGAAATACATTGATATATTGGCCTATGGATCGCATAGACAACCGTATACTTCTAAGTTTCGAAGCTGTGGACCCAGTGACATTGTGCTGGGTTGGGTAAGTAACTTCTTTATTCAGCATCGGCTGAGCGTGAGAGTCCGCAGTTCAATTTCCGACCCAACTGCAGCCCAGTTTGGTGTACCTCGAGAATCGGTGCTGGGACCACGTTTATTCCTAGTATTTACCAACGATCTTGCTATCATATTCCACTTGAACCTCCTAGTATACGCAGACGATTTCAACATCCGGCACTACATTAAGAGCTTAGACGATCACAAGACACTGCTGTATGATCTCGACAGGGCAAACACCTGGTCATCCGAAAAGTGGCTTCAGTTAGACAAGGTGAAAACCAAAGTCGTGAGCATACGCAATCCTATTACCCATGTAGATCGATTTGGGGACGAGCAGTTGCAACAGGCTTCTCAGGAAAGCGATCACCGGATAATCGTGCTGGACGACCTTGGCTGCTCCAAACGGGTCATAAAGGCACGGAGAAAAGTCAATCAGCATATTAGAATCTCATGGTGGGCTGAACGCCTACTTGAGGGCCCTATGTGGAATACGTGATCCAGGCCTAGCATTCCTGGTGTGAACATAATACCGATGCGCTTCACGCACCCCAACTTAAAGTGAACAAATTCGACAAGGAATTGTTTCCCCTTTTCCATTATAAACGGAGACTACAATCCATTGGATTGTACAGCGATGATAATCGACATCACTGAAGATACCGCATCATGGTTTACCTAATGCTGACGGACCTAATCCACACCTGTTGCGACCTGTTGCAATTACAACAAAATACTAATCTGAGAGACCACCAACTGAAACTTGCATCGTACTACAGTCAACTTGATTGCAGAAAAAATATTATCTTCCTGGAAGCGTCCAAACATAAAACTCCTTACAGCTCGCGTCATTTTTCGCTACATTAACACTTTTCATAAACTCCTTGACGACACACAATTCCATTTGCATTACGTGATATAGCCTGTTTCACTCGGAAGACTGAATAATACTAACCAACCTACGTGCTCATAAGCTCTCGGTAATGTATCCGTGAGGAAACCTGTAGCAGTGTTCATGTGAATGGGTTGGCGAGTCACTTAAAACCGGAATTTTGCTTCTTTTCCCTGATTTTTACATTTGATATCATACTACTCACTCATTTGTGGAGCGATCGCTTTTTAACTCGTTATATTTCATTGTTCATCGTTTATTTTTCTAGCAAGAACATCGCTAGAAAACGGTTACATTTGAGCGAATCAGACAAATCCCGGTCCCAAAATGGTCAGTTCAGAATCCATTAACATACAATGTAGAAATGTGTCGGGTTGTTTAAATAGGCCGTGGACACGCCTACATTGACAACCGTAAGGTCCGCAGTTTACAAACGAGCACAGGAAACGCGAGCTTAGCGTGCTCACAAATAACAACTTGAACTGTTCAAAACAGCCCCAGGCAGCTTTTATACTAGATAGCCAGCAAGTTTACCTGTTACGGGTGATAACTGAGAGTGGTGCCCCATGTATCGTCAGTATAACGCACTAACCTGACTTACGCCACCACCATGAACATGCCGTCCAAGCTTGGCAACCTAGTCTGAAGCCCGCTTTCGCTGTGCCACATATCCTATATGGGTTCACATAACCTGTATTACTATCAAAGGTCGAATGCGTTAGGAGATTTCAGCAGACAATACCAATTGTTGCACTTATTGGTGAAACGAATGCTGAGCGATTCCACTCATTTGTGCCACCAAGTGTTTGAGCTCAGATATAACAACGGCTTCCAAGATAACCACGGGAAGCCTAATAGGTAATACAGCCACGTAGAGTGTTGATGGAACTACTTTTCTGCTCGGTTCTACTAGCAATGAAAGATGACCCCAACCTCAGCTGTTTTGCCCCTACCTTACCTTTTCACAAAAAAGGATTGATTTCGGAACTTAAACCGTGATACAGTGGGATACCTCTGTGCTTTGCCCTTATTAACTTCGTATGTCACGTAAATACATGGAAAGCGAAATGTAGGTGAGCACGTTTAATTCTTCCAAGAGAAACGCTAACTATAGCTGCTACTCTGCCGTTTGGAATGTTCACATTCAACTCGCATTTCATGCCATCCTAATGTAGTGACGCATTTAAACAACGAACTATGATTTATCACGGATAGGAAAGCAGGTGCCTGACAAGTCATGTAGGGTGGTCGGGGTGAAAACCACAAAGTCAAAAGCTCTGTGAGCAATTTGTTTGAGCGTCTATCGATTTAAATGGATTACTTAATAACTTTAATGTTATGTGAGAGTTGAGTGCGAACATAGACGAAAATCTGGGCGCATTTATGGTCGACATATTCTGTGAGAAACCTAAAAACAAACGGCTCAATCAGGTGCCATTTCCATAGGTTCGGGTGACACATAAATTCGGTGTGAGCGCATAAATAATGTATTCTAAAATACTGCAGCTTAGGAACCGAAGTGATGGAAGCGAAGGGTAACAGCTAATCGTTTTTGGAAATTTTCCAGTTGTGCGAGTACAAAGCTGAGTTTGTGTGAGCATTGTAGCGTTAGCAAACGCGAAGAGAAAATTATTGCTGTCAGCCTCCTAGACACCGTATTTTTCACACAGTTTCAAGCAGTCCCCTCTGAGTTTAGTGTTGAGGCTGAGTTTCAGCACATGGCGACATACGTAATAGGGGTCACTCAATATTTGGTATGGCAATATATTATATCGTAGCGGTCGGTAACGCCCGCTGAAAACCCCCAGTAACTCAAGCCGTTGCTGGTAAAAATGCTTGCGTAGACCATTGATTTTCTTTGTTACCGTGTTTTTTAATGTTTCTAGTACCTCAAAGTCGTGCTTCATCCAAGACTGCTAAATCTGAATAGCGCACCCAATGTGAGGATGCACGTTGAACTTGTGAATTGTCAGAAAGCATGACGAGTCAAATCATCCTGATACACTTCGCGACGTGAGGACGTGCTGGTTGACTCCTTCCGCAGTTGCCTCTGCTTGTCTTAAGCAGTTGAGGTCCATCTGTATGAGAAAACCAATGTCGATTTCCTCGGGAACTGATATGCTAACTATGTGCCTCAAGTCTGTAAGCATAAGCACGGCTATGGCGTAGTCGCACAACTCAATTTTTTCTACACTAAATAGTACGATATTAGGAACTTACCCCTACTCAATCGCGTCAACATCGCGCTGGAGCCCTTCGTGTTCTTCCGGTCCTCTGTTCTCTCCACATATGTTAATATTATCTTCGGAGAATAAGAAATCGGGGACAAGTGACATTAGTAGATTGTTTATGCAAACCAAGCTTATGTGAAGTACTGATACATGGCCGTGTGGCACACTGCGTTCCATCTCAAGTGTATCGGACAGCGATTCATAGACTCTCACCTCCGGCCGGAAATCAGTAATCCAAACCAAGCTTGCCGTAGTTTCAAAGGTTGTAGAGGAGAATTTCTTGGTTTAAGCGATCGGACACTTGGGAGAAGTCCAGGTAGATGAGATTGACTCCTGCTCCACCATCAACTATTTCAGCGCAAATAGTACATGCAATTAGTAGGTCAGTAGTATGTGAGTGCTTTTGGCAGAAACCATGTTGCTCTGGAGCAAAGATGCTGTGGTTTCTCCGGTACTGCATCCGTGTGTCTGCGATGACTCATTCAATAACTGGAAACCACAGAAAACGGCGTTATCGGACGGTACTTGTGAATAAGAATGATGACCCCCGGCCTCCATTTTGATAGAACTTAGTTCTGTTCTGAACTGCGCAGATAGAAAACGGCCGGTAATTCTGCCAGACCACCGTATGTTGCCTGAAGAGCATTCTATCGAATGTCATTGACTCCAGAAAATTGTGGATGTGCAGGGACAACCGGTTCTTCAACACGGCTAATTCAAGGCAGGGGATGTTGGATAAACCTGACGGTAGGGTAGGCAAAAATGTGAAGCATGTTTGGACTCGTTGCACTCTGGAATGTATGGAACTAATGAAACCGTAAGATATCCGCGGTTTCCATTGCTGAAAGCGTTTATCAATCATTCGTAACCAGCGTTGGGATTCTGCACTGCACCATACGAAGGCCACTAGCGCATCTGCACAACGGTTTGTGGTTCGTGCAGAGTCACTTCATTAACTTCTGCTGATGCGTCATCAAGCTCACGTGAACATCTCGCTTTCCATGTATGCAGTTCAGGTTTCAGCATTCGGACAGCCCTTGTGAGCTCGGCATACTAAATCCCTCAGGGAGATGCATCTGCGCGTTCTGCTCCTTAAAATTGAATTGCTTTTACCTTGAAAATAGAAGGATTTCTACTCTGATGCCTACGTTCCCAATATGCTAAATGGTTTTCTGAACGTTTTCCAGGGAAATTCTGGGAGATATGCAGTTAAGGAATTTCGAGACATCCCATTGGCAACCGCTGACTTCACGTCGAAGTGCATGATAGAATGTACTTTATCATTTGCTTATACGGGATAATCCGCATAGCATATGTAGTCAAATGTAAAATACTGGTCATTGCGGTCTAATGATGCGTTTGTAACTATTCCGTTGATCATGCCTTTTACGTTGGTCAGCACAAGATTAAGTAACGACAGCCACTTAGCAGTTCGCAATGCAGTGAGATGATTTGGTTGGAAAGTAGCTCTTGCAAACAGGCTTTAACCTGTACACCATCTGGTGATAGCATTTTCATGTCGCGCAAATTAGTCTTCAACGATAGTGATGAGACCGTATGAAGTGTTCAGCGCAACTTTCAAAAGGTGATTTAGCTTGTTCTCCTTTTCCGACGTACAGTTTGGCGGGTAAAAGATTACGCCTACAGGATATGTGTCCATGTACCGCAGCCATAGCCGGCAACAAAGCAAATCACGGGCGCAAATTTCCGGATGATTAATACCTTCAGCATCGGATGTCAGCTTTGTGATAAAGAAGTACCCGACCACTCGTTCCAGTTCTACCGTTTCGTAGCAGAGACATAACAGGCAAATTAAATCTCAGAATCCGTTATCTCCAGGTTTTACCAGCTCTCTGTAATCATGATTAGATCCAGTGGTTGTGAAGCCTGGCGCTCTCTAAGCTACGCCAACTTAGTAAGAAAGTATTGGGAGTTTGTATGGAAAATGGCAGACGTTTTGGATGTTAGGACTGAGTTAGTGGAACTCAATATTTTGCTTGCTCTTAAGCCGACTGTTTGGCGGTCGGCCAAAAATCCTTTTGTTATTCGTTCGTTAGTGCTCGAATTTCTGTCGAGTTGCACTGCTGCACAGAGCGTTCTAAATCTCGCTCTGTCCCGTCGAGTGTTGCATATGCAGTTGTGGCGGTCTCTCCACAAGACTGTGAAGACAAAGATTTTACTTAGGTTGCAAGTTCCAGCAAATTGCTGACCACTCGGGGTTATGTGCCTACTGCCTTTAGTCGAATTTCGGTTGGTAATCTGGCCCGAAAATTCAACCCCTTATCCGAAAGGGCTTCTGTCATTCTTTCGGAGTGCAGCATTAGTTTCATTAACCTTGGACCACAGTACTTTAAGTGGTGAATAAAACCTTGTCAACCATTTAGTTATAATAGCGCTCAGATTGAGTGCTTTGCAAATATAACATCGTTGCCGTCGGTTAAGTGTTTGCACCTTGTGATCAAAAGAATCCTGGGGCTCGAAAACAACATGAGCAAATCTGGTTTCCTTGATGTCGTTTGTAAAAAAGACGCCTTGGTTATCCCCTTCCTTTGGTCAGCCTTTCCAAGTGAGAATGAGTAACATACACACCCCGCTCGATAGGTTACAAAGACAAACTGTTCAAGTAGGACGCCTCAGTCTCATTCTGCATTCAGCGGTACTAGAAGAATTCGAGGTCCACTGTAGTTCACTGGTTTTGAGTGACACGCTCGCGTCTCAGCATAGTGTGTTCAACTCCAGGATCAATCGCATCGCAGATGTAATTCTACTGTTTGCGGTCTTCCAGCACCTTGCGCTTTGCTGTCCTAGATTTGCACTCGGGAAATTTAGTGTACACGAGAGTTAATGCATCTGGGCCCTGCCTAGCGAATGTTTGTTGGAGACTTCATGCTGGTGATGTTGGATGTTTAATAGGCAGTACTGGAGATGTCAGCAAAAGCCGCGTCGTATTTGGCTTTTGCCAACAGCATATAATCCGTTCACAGTTTTAACGATAAGTAATTTATAGCATTGATAATACTAATTATATTTGTAGTGTGACGGACACTGCTAGAATAAAGAGTCGGCTAAGCTCCAGCAATGAGGAACGAGTAGGACGAGTACGCGAAAATCCGGGGTCTATTAGGAGAACCGAACGTGAACCAAACGCGGGTGAAGGATTCACACTGTACAGCCTGCACTATCCGTTCCAGTTCAATCATGGGTACTGATTTCAAATCAACACTGGTCCGTCGATCGATATTTTCCGGTACGTCAGGAATCAGCCGGGTTGACCTTGGTCTCAGATCGTTCTGATATTTGCGGCAGCTGGTTGAGTAAACGCGATTCATATGCTCCGCTGGTTAGCGCTCGAGAATCATACCCACCTAGCACTTCCCATTAGGTTGTTCGAAGTATGATTTCCGTTTTGGATCAAGCAGTAAACGAAGTTATTGGCTTACATGTACGGCTGGATTTGCGTCCTTGCTGGACAGGTTGTCTGTCTAAGGGACTAGGTTATATGTCGTTCTGGCTACATTAGGCCTTTTGATTTTGAACGACTCCAACAGAAGATCAGGACTAAGATATCAATCGTCACTCTATGGATCACAACAAAACGTTCGATGGAGTTAGTTAGCGTGACACCTCCACAGCAGCGGACCCACCTGGAAGTCGTACGAGAAACGCTAAATATGTCCTTTACTGATGCCGACAGCCCATTTTTGATGCACACAGCGATAGCCTCTAATGTTTTACGCATGCCACGCAAACGGTTGTCCCGACGCGCTCTCCTCGCTCGCATCGGACCAGGCTGGGAGAAATCGCGCACAGGTCAGCCTATCACGTGATGGCAAACGATTAAAGCGCTGACTTCCAGGTTGGCTGTCGCAGGTCCCGTTCGTCTTACGCGCTGGGGGATCAAAGATGAAGAACACTGCTGGCTGGCTGGAAACCATCGCAATGACTCTGGACTTTATCGTGGTGCCATGGTTTGCGTGCCTCAGAGATCCATTGAGCTATGCTGGGTGGTGCATTTTTTGCACCTTCAGAGCCACTCGTACCAGATTGGTCAATGATTAGAGGCCAGACAAACTCAGCTTCCTGGTCCTCCAGGTTGGGGGTTGGAATGGGGGTGGCTCCTCATTTCATAAAACGGGCACTGTACTCCAGTACAAAGACCCCTGCCTTGCGGTCAGGTTTTCGAACCAAAGGCTTTGGTTGAGAACCCTAATCGTTCTCCTGTCTAGGCCTGGGCAACCTGACAGTACTTTGCCCACGCAAAACAATGAACCTTTCCTACAAATATTTCTTGATGCTCTGGCCGTCGCAGAGGATAATAAACGGCGCCCTATCTGTTGTATCGAGCAGGGTGGATAGGGGTATGGATGCTACTGCTCAGGCCTTCAAGTCTTCTTATACGCCTTCGTGCGCTTCTTCATCCTTACCGTCCCGCTCCAACTTTACTTATATCCATTACTTGGCCTAACTTACCTTTACTTATACTTTACTTATATCCCCCAACGACTTAATTGCAGTTAGATATCAATCAGGGTGGTCCACTGCCGTCGCCGATGGCCCAGTGACATATCTCGCTGACTGACAAGAGTAAGGCCCTAATACGATTTCGGTAGGATTCAGCGGGTGCGCTCTACTGACGAGTCCCAATAGGAGGAAAAGGGAGTCCAGCGCTTTACTGGAAGTGTGGTGGTTCTCCGTCTGTGTCTAACTGCGGTAAAAAATAAAACTAAATTTTAATCGTTGTTTATTTCTGGATAAGTATCCCTTCACTCGGATAGATGATCTGTAGGCTACGCTGGCAAGCGGAGAAAAGTTCACACAGATCGCCCTCAGTCACGCGTACTTACAGACTGAGTTGGGCGAGACCTCACGCTCATGCACTACGATAAGTACACCAATGGGTCTATTCCAGTACAAACGTTTGTCCTTCGGCAGCAGTTCAGTCCCGGCGATATTCCAAAAGAGCATGGACAACCTGTTCAATGGTATTCTTTTCACTTTCACCTATCTTGACGACATTCCAAGTATAGGACGTACTGATGCTGAACATTTACAAACGCCATCCACTGTCCTCGAACGTCAACAACTGAGTGGACTCAAATGGAAGAAGTCCAAGAGTACGTTTTTCTCAGATCTGTTCGTTACCTCGGTTACCGCTTCGATAAAAACGGACAACACGTGTTAGAAGACAAAGTAAAGCCCATCCCGGTCGCACCTGAACCCAAGTATAAAGCTGAACTCCAATCGTTTTTGGGGATCTTTTCTCACTATCGTCGCATCGTACCTAACGCCTCAACAGTATTCGCACTCTTGTACGAATTGTTGCACAAGAGGAAGTCCTGGGCTTGTGGTCCGGATCAAAGAAAGGCCTTCACAGATGCAAATGTAGTGCTCAGCGCCTTCCCGTATCTCACGCATTTCGATCCGAGTCGGCCTCTAGTACTGCAGCGTGATGCATCCCCACCCGGAGTAGGCGCAGTCCTTTGCCACAGGGTGGATGACGGTTCTCTTCGTCCAATCGCTTGTGCTTCTCGCACCCTGCAACCAGCTGAAAGGAATTACGCGAAACTGGACAGAGAGGCATTAGCGATTATTTTCTGAGGCAAGCATTTACACCAGTATGTCTGAGGAAGACAGTTTGAAATCCACACTGACCATAAACCACTTCTTTCGCTTCTGGGTGAGGAGAAAGAAATCCAACAGATATCTGCGAATCGAATGCAAAGGTAGGCACTACTGTTGAGCGCCTATCACTATAAACTTCAGTATGGAAACGGACCAAGTAATACCAGTGCCAATGCATCTAGTCGCCTCCCGTAGCAGCATGGCACAAAAGAAATAGCGAACCCATGGAGTTTATCAATTTGGTGAAACAGCTTGAAAAGGCACCCATCCGGAGTGATGTGGTGCGACGCCTGACTGACCGGATCAGGTGTTGTCGATGGTGAAACAGTTCTTGATGACCAGATGGCCCACAAACACCACAGACGAACTGAAACCATTCGCCTGTCGGAGTAATGAGTTGAGTCTATACGACGGCTGTATATTTCGAGGCTCGCGCATAGTTCTACCGGAATAACTACGGCCCCAGTTGCTGAGAGTGCTGCATAACACACACCCCGGCGTGAACAGGATGAAGGCGATAGCACGTGGTTACTGTTGGTGGCCAAACAGTGACCATGGTATAGTGCGGCTACTGAAACTTGCGGGCAATGTCAGAAATACCAAGGACAAAATTTTCCCGGACCGATACATCCATGGATTTGGCCGGAGAGGACTGGTGGTGGGTAAACGCGTACTACGTTGACCAAATCAGTGGGCTGATATGGATCCTTTTGATTGCTGCCGATTCTAAATAGATGGAAGTATATGCCGTTCCCCAGACGACTTCCGCAGCAACAGTTGCAAAAATACGTTCCATGTTTGCAATGTTCGGTATTTCTGAGAAGGTATGCACAGACAACGGGACACCATTTACCAGTGAAGAGTTTCAACATTTCCTGGGTAACAATGGAATACAGCACATCCCGCGTCGAATGGAATGGCAGAACGTGCAGTCCAGACTGTTAAGTAAGGTCTCCTCAAGCCGACTCATGGAACTCTACAAACTACGTATCGCACGACCCGGACTGAGGCGACAGGGAAGTCACTCGCGGAATTAATGTTTGATCGGCCACTACGACCGAGACTGTACCTACTTCTTCCGCACTCTCGAAGGAGAATGAAGGAAAGGTAGGAGAAAATGTGTGTAGATGAAAAGATGCCAGAGGAATTGTGTCTCAATGATTTTGATCCGGTATACACAAGATTGACTCACGAAACAGGCTGGCAACCAGCTACACTCTTGTCTTCAACGAGTAACCAAGTAGAGCTACAGCTGGAGGACGGCAGTGTGGTGCGTAGGCATTTTGACGATATGCGGCCACGCTCGAACGAACCACATGAGCGGGATCAAAAAGCGACTGGCACTGACCCAAAAGCGGACGGAGAATCTGGTTCACAAAACTAGGAACCACAAACGGATGCGGAACAACCCAAAACCCACGCCTAAGCCAGCTGATCTGTATCAACCCAGAGTCTGTAGTCTTGACCAGGGAAGAGAGGGTGTCACGTATGCAGTTGAGTATTGATTCGTGAACACAGACCCTCACATGATTGGTTGACAATGACTTTGCCTTTCTTTCCTTTTTCATTGATTTTGCTTTCCCGCTTTCCTAGCTACTGTAACGCAGGATACTTCTAGTAAATCGGTTGCATACTACGCGCGAGCGTTCTGTTTCGTTTATCGGCTAAGGGCCATACTTAACAGTAAGGCTATATGATCTTTAGGTTTTCATCGTGTCAACTGTGTTGGATCTCCATCCGTCCGTTGTTCGCAGATATATTTATGGCCAAATGGGGGCGAACGAATTACCAGCGGAGATGAAATCTTTTGACTATTACCACCGTTATATGGATGACATATTTGTAGTGGTGGATAAATGCATTAATCTGGATGAGGTTCTCGAGTGGTTTAAGCGTACGCACGCAGCACTTCACTTTAGCTACGAGGCAGAAACTTGCAATGGGCTTCCGTATCTGGATGTTTTGTTAACTAGGAGGCCAGACGGCCCCATTCAGCGGAAAGTCTACAGAAAGGATACGTGGATTGATCATGTTGTGTATTCTGTCAGCATTCTTGACGGCTAGTCCAAACAGACACGTGTACACAACTCCAGACGCACACACACAAGGCGTCTAATTCTCTGCCTCCCTATTGGTTCCTCCTTCTCCTTGCGACACCTAATGTACTCACCCAGTTAGACGTTGATCAGATCACAGCAGTTCGTTTATCAGAATGCCCTTTTAACTTGCTCGTGCATTTGACCTTTCGTATACAGCACTGGCGTCGCGGCTTACGAACCTATGCCATGGAATCACATCCTACAGTTTACTGGTCTGATCCGACCTTACATCCTACAGAAAGTGCATTGGCCCAGTGGAAAACCTCGTTTACCAACTATCTTGACCTACCACCTGCGGCTTCTAACTACACTGAAGTCCAGAAACTGAAGCTTCTCAGATACCTATTAGGTGATGAGGGACAACGTCAATTTGATGCTTTTGATCTTCAATCACAAGATACGTTAACAAAAGCACTAGAGATGCTAGACAAGTCATGGGGACAGCGTACAAAGCTCGCCTCAAATTCGGCCGACTTACACAGGAACCAGCGGAAACTCCAGACGATTTCATTGATCGCCTCATTCGCGGTGTGCGACCCTGCGAGTATCCAACCATACCGAAAAATAGAATCGAGGGCGTAATGTTAGTGCAGCAGTTGATTAGTGGAATCACCAACAACCGAATTCGGGAATGCCTACTTTCCGAAGACGCTTCCAAATTGACTTGGGATAAGGCGGTGGAATTAGCTCGCCTCAAAACACGTACGGCCGAACAGTTGCGATGTTTCGCCACCCACGCAGACATACGGGAGGGTGCCAAGATCCATCACTCGCCAATCGAATTCCAATCCCCACAGAAATGCTTCCGCTGCGGCGGCCTACAGCATAAAGCCAATTTTACCAAGTGCCCTGCCTTAGAAATGGATTGCAAAAAGTGCGGTAATCGTGGACATTTTGCCCGTTGTTGTCGTTCAGTGCGCATTTCTCAGTTGCATCTTACAGATTCCGTTTTCCATTGATAACACAAGTACTGTGTCTAACTATTGTTCCAATTGTCCAGAGCCTAAACTACCCATGCCTGGCATTCGTACTGTTACAGTTATTGCACACGATAGAATAACACATATTGACATGGAACTTGATTCAGCCCCACCTATCACTATAGTACCGAGCAGTTTTTATGAGATTCACATACATGACATGCCTGTACATCCTTTAGCCTATCGATTTGACAGTTATACAAAGGCCCCGGTAGAAATACGAGGATTTGTGGTGATTGTGTTGCAACTTGGGGCCGTGAAATCATCAGTTGCTGTGTACGTCACCCGCGGAAATAACCGTCCCTTACTCGGACGCAACGCTATGCTTGCACAGGGAGTCACGCCGTCCCTATCTCTTATGCGTATCATGGCAATTAATCTATCAGACCTACAGATACAGTACCCGAAATTATTTGAACAAACAATAGGGCGCGCTCCGTCCTCCGTTCACCGCATATGTCTGAAGCAGGATGCTAAACCGGTAGCTATTGCTCATCCACGTCCAATTCCTTTGGCCAGAAGAGAGGCTGTTTCGTCAGCATTACGGCAGATGATTGCAGATGATCTCATTGAACCCATTAACTGTTCTGAATGGGTCCACCCTATGGTTACAGTCCTCAAGAATGACGGTACAGTATGAATGCGCAATGACCTGCAGGTCCTAAATCGGCAAATCGTAGTAGAAAAGTTTGTGCTTCCAACCACGGATGAACTAATGGTCAAACTATCCGGCGCCCGATATTTTTCAAAATTGGACCTTAGAAAGGCTTTCTTTCATATACCTCCAATTAGGGAGTCAAGACCGCTGACCGCATCTCTCACTATGGACGGACTTTTTCAGTACAAAGTCTTGCCAATGGGCCTGAGTTCAGCCCCAGCAGCTTGGCAAAAGTTTATGGTTCCCTCAGTTGCCAGTTTATCTGGTCAAATAGTGTACATAGACGACAGCTGTGTATTCGGTAGGATTCCAGAAGAACATGATTCATGATCGCATGCTGTGTTACGTCGACTACACGATCTTAACCCCCGAGTAAACCTCGAGAATTTTAAATTTAATGCTGGTGAGACCGAGTTCCTGGGCCACATTATAACAAATGACGATATGAAGCCGGGTTTTGACAACGCAGGTGCCATCACCGAGGCTCCTTGCCCACAGAACTCCACTGAAATAAAGCATTTTCTAGGTATGTGTTCTTACAACCTACGTTATCTGCAGGATTTCACGAATATTGCTGAGCCACTGCGTGAACTGACAAAGGAGCAAAGTGTATTTGTTGGGGGTCCATCCCAACAAAAGGCATTTGACGAGATAAAACGCCGCATTGCTTCCACACCAGTCATGGCGATTTTCGACGAGACGTGCCCAACGATTGTCTTTACTGATGCATCAAACATTGGGTCGGGTGCTACCCTATCCCAAATTCAAAATGGGCATGAAAAAGTTATTGCATACGCTTCCAGAAAATTGTCAGCGGCAGAGCTTTCTTACTCTGCCGGGGAAAAAGAAGCCCTTGCTTGTGTTTGGGCCTGTGAGAAGTGGAATTTGTTCTTGTTCAGAAGACCCTTCACTCTTCGTACAGACCACGCAGCGCTAACTAGTTTACTTACTCGAGGAACAAATGACATCAGGCCACTTCGGATACATGGCTGGTATGCACGCGTGTTAAAATACGATTTTACATTAAATTTCGTCCCGGACGCGAAAACCAGGTAGCGGATGGGCTCTCTCTACTGTCCCTCAACGAAACTGAAAATCAAGAGGATGATAATGAGAGGTTACTGGTGTCTTCCCTGAGTAATGAACCAATCTCAGCCCTGACTAAGGAAGAACTCCAGAAGGCGACTCAGGAAGATGAGACACTGCCGCGTTCAGGAGTTTCTGCTAAACGGTTGGCCACAAAATAACAAGGTCACAGGCGAGGTTCGTCCGTACTACATGTTGCGTCAAGAACTTTCAGTTACAGATGGATGTTTAATACGTGGCGAAAAGTTTGTGGCTCCTTTAAGCTTGATACAAAAGATCATGCTATGTGCTCACGAAAGCCACCCTGGTATCGTTCGCACGAAACGCAAGGTTGACGTATGCTTCTGGTGGCCCAAAATGTCACACGAAACAGTAAAAGGTGTTCATGACTGCTATTCATGTCAAAGGGCAGACAAGAGTTCAAGGCCGGTGTCATCCCCTATACAACACTGACTATCCCATACGATGGTGGGCCAAGATAGCTGTGGGCGTCATGGGTCCATTTAGCTCAGCTCCTCAACATCAAATGAACTGTTTGGTGGCGACCTGCTTTTACAGTAATTGATCGGAAGTCCATTTGCGTGGAGAGGTGACTACTGCCAGCATTATTTGATGGCTGAAATATATGCTTTCCAGCTTTGGATTACCAGAGAAGATAGTGACGGACAACGGGCCGCAGTTTACAAGCCACGAGTTTCATTGGTTCCTTCAACTTCACGCTTTCCGGCACTCACGTACAACGCCGTATAATCCAGCGGCAAACGGCATGGTAGAACGGTTCAATCGACCCTTGAAAGAGAGTATCCAAATTATTCGCTTATCTGGTACAGGTTGGGAGGATGCAGTTTTACAAGCACTGTTTTCTTACCGAACCGCACACCACCGAGCCACAGACAAAACGCCAGCTGAAATCATGCTTGGGCGTGCCCTTCGGACAAAGTTGAATGCCGCACTTTCTGTTCCTGCAACCAATAATTCCGCCATGGATATCAGACCACTTTCCAGAAGCATACTACTCCGCTCCATCCCGGAACATTCGTGCGCGTGAAGGTAAACGCTGCATCAAAAGGACAGCCCACGTTATCAAATCCGATGAGAATAACGCGTGCATGTGGGCCAGGCACTTACTGGCTGGAGGATGGCCGCACAGTCAACGCCCGGAGGTTATTCACAAGTATCAGACGAACGGAGCATATGCCACCAATATTCACTGACGAAACCACACAAAGCACGCAGCTCCGCGGGACGAGCCGAGAACAAAGACGGCCGAATCGATATGGTTTGGACGCAGCACACGATTAAGCTGAGAGGTGATGTTGTGTATTCTGTCAGCATTCTTGACGGCTAGTCTAAACAGACACGTGCACACAACTCCAGACACACACACACACACACACACACAAGACGTCTAATTCTCTGCCTCCCTATTGATTCATCCTTCTCCTTGCTACACCTTAATGTACTCACCCAGTTAGACATTGATCCGATCACAGCAGTTCGTTTATCAGAATGACCTTTTAACTTGCTCGTGCATTTGACCTTTTGCATACAAGGGATCAGTACACAAATTTTCAGTTTCGTCCCACTAAGATATAAGCGAAACGTATTCCACTACCTTACACAAGAGCACGTAGAATTTGCTCACAGAACACCCTGGATGAGGAATTAGCCATTTTAAAGAATACGCTGCGCCAGAATGGCTACCTTGATAGACTTGTTGCAAGGAATTTTGAAGAAAAACCCAAGCCGGTGCCAATTTTAATCGCGGCGAAGAAAATTTTTAAGATTACCTTTTAAAGAGGATGCCGCTGCCCAGCGCCTAGCCAAAAGTCTTTCAGCGGCAGTCAAGTCGACATTCCCAGCAGCCAGGGTGAAGTGTATCTTTGCTACTGAACCACTTGTTCTTTCACGCAATACGGATATGTTGCCATTGCTGACCTCATCTATGGTTACTTATCAGTTCGAGTGCGCTTGCGACGCTACTTATATTGGTCGAACGGCACGGCAATGTCCAAACGGGTGAACGAGCAGTGCGCACGCTGGTTGCGTCAAGGAGAAACTGGGACCATTAGCGGCGCCGTTTTGGCCCATATTGTCTACACTGGGCACCAAGTTGATCTAAAGCATCAATCAAGAGGTTTGCGCCTCCGTTCGCTCGCGACAGCTGAATCGATTTGCATCCGGTTGTTTCAACCTTCATTATGCTCGCAAAAGAAGTTGCTCCGTGCCTTTCAGCTTCGTTGATCAGCTAGAACGAACGATGCTGAGTTCCATTGCCACAGATAAAGCTCGGTACCATGCAATCGACCTGTCAGCTCAAAGGTCAACTTTTAGCCTCCCTCACTGAACCATTAATTAACTATGTAACTTGAGCCAATGAGTCGATTTCAGTTCCTTATTTGACCCTTAAATATGATTGTAATGGTCTGAAGACAATCATCGTAAACAATTGTTCACCTGTGGTCTTGTGTTCTTTTTTAACTCTAAATGGAAATTTTCAAGTTGTTTAACTGTGCATGTTTGACACTGGTGCTAAATTTTTACATTTGTAATATAAGTGAAAAGTCTTGTGAGTTCAGGTTCTGGATAAAAATCGGTTTTTGTAGAATCTTATTATGGCAACTTTTCGCTCTTAACGCAAGTGCTTCTTCAGGCCAGGTGAATCGGTGCACAATTGGCTTAGCATTTTATGGAAAAGTAAGGCCAATATTGCAAGAAATAACATGAACTATTCGATAATAGTGTTACAGGTGAATATGTCAAGTGGTCATTCTAGTGAAACAACAAGCATCGAGCGTTTCTCATTGATCCATGTCACCGGTCGTTCACACGTGAGGCATTCCTTCCTGCAGCTGCTGATTCACGCGGTGGCACATTGCCATTCCTCGATTGCCTAGTTCCTAGGAACGGTGCACAGTTAAAGACGACGATATATCGCAAGGTGACAGATACGGGCGGAGTACTTTATTACAGTTCGGGTTATCCAAAACAAGTCTATGCTACTATCGCATCCTCTTTGTTTCACCGAACCCAAACTCTGTGTACAGAGGAAGAGGACAGGAAGGCCGCTGGTAAGGAGACAGTGAACAAATTAATAGACAATGGATATCCAAGCAGGTTAGTGAAACGCCAGCTGCAGAGGGCTCTAAATCCACCACGGCGAAGTATAACGGAGTGGATTGGGACGGTGGGAATCTCTAATAAAAAGGGAATCTCACAAGCAATCAGGTAAGTGCTAAACAGGGAGAAAATAAGCGTGGTTTTTCAACAGGGCCAGACAAGCTACTCATCACTTGTGAGTTTGAGGGATCCGCTTATAGGAGACAGGACGAAAATTGTGTTTAGAAAATCAAGTACAAAACCGTGAACACGTCTATATAGGACAAATAGCGTGAGAGCTACGTAGAAGAATAGTAGGACACAAGAGACACGTTTCGCGACCAGCGCCCTACTAAAAGATTCAGCGGTGGCCGTACGTGCGCTAGAAGCAGGACACGAGATTGCTTGGAACAATGTCGAGATTACCAGCAACAAGCCAAAGGTTGATTGCTGAGGCGGTTGAGATTACTAAGACTAATAACTGTGTGAACAGAACGAACAGGGTGGAGTTATCGGACGCGTGGTGGGCTGTGTTAACCCGATCAGTCAGAAAAGATGTCGGCGGACGAACTCAGATCGGAGCGTGAATCAGCAGCTGCAAGAAAGAAATGTCTTACGTGTAAACGATCGGTGACATGAACCAATGAGAGACGCTCGATGCTTGTTGTTTTACTAGCATGGCCACTTGACCTATTGACCTGCAACACTATTATCCAGTAGTTCATGTTATTCCTTGTAATATTCACCTTACTTTTCCATAAAATGCTAAGCCAATTGTGTACCAATTCACCTTGCCTGAAGAAGCTCTTGCGTCAAGAACGAAAAGTTGCCATAATAAAATTCTACAGAAACCGATTTGTATCCAAAATCTTCTGAAATCATGAGATCCCAGTCGGTTCCGAACTTATTCCTAGATAAATGAAAAGTCATGTGTCTTTCCGCATTTTGTAGCTAATTTGCTATTTCCCTGGCTGATTAAGTGTTCGACGGCATCTTTGGAGACATGGGGAATATGAATGCATTGTGGAACAAGGAGGGCTATGGCCTTGTGGTTTTGTTTACAAAACTGCTCCGCAGCGGTGCACGCACTGGTAGAAAGGAAAATTACATCCTAATAAGAGAAACGAATAAAATATGGAAAGGATTCGCAGTTTATCTTATGGATTACAAGTGGCGGTGTAGGGGCTAGTTTAGCGGGCATTTTAACGGTGAAACAGTCGGTGCATTTTATGGTCGAAGAAAGGGAGATCTCGGTCTGAGGATAAGGTATCTCAATTCGAATACTAAGTCCAACACACTGGCGGACCTGGTTGGACTGGCAACTCATTCTTGCCAGCTGCCTACTCTAATAGAAGAAAAAAAGTGGCCTGCATGATAGATGTTGGTGGGATCACCAGTGTATTTTCGGTAAGTTAAAATCACCGGCAATTATCTTCTGGTTGTGTGGCAACCCTGGTACGAAATCAGATGCAGAACTGATGTTGGTACTTTTCACGATAGACGCATTCGGTGGGTCGTAGATACATGCGAGCAGTACATAAGCTGAGGCACCTACAACTGACAGCCAACTAGATTCAGGGGCATTTTTTTAGTGTGTAAGGTCTATACTTTTAACCATAACTCTTTTGTGCACGTATATAACACACCCTACACCATTATTGTCACAGTGATCTCGAAATAGGTGATAGTTTGGAATAATCAGAGCAGAGACAAGTGTGTCTGAAGAACACCATGTTTCCGGGACGATCATCGCTTGTGGGTCATTGAACTGTGCAAATGTGTTTATGAAATGAAGTTTGTTGATTATTGCTCTGGAATTAAGCAGAATCACGGAAAATGTACTAGGTATTAAAGAATTATCGCTGTCCGTTATATGATCGTCTGAATCTTTGGGTTCGAGCAAGGTGCAATGGTTGGTAAAAGCGAGTATGGTGTGCCCGAGTTAGTCATTAGAACATTTGTTGTTAAGGGCGGCGTGCTATATGTAGCTATCGAGACAGTTGGGGACACGACGGGAACGCAGGCATCATGCTTAGGCTGACGTTGCTTTATCAATGAACTAACATTGATATATGGACAAATTAGAGGAAGAGTGGGATCAAAATGTTGACCTCCAGTGGATGCACATGAGGTGGGAATTGGTGCGAGTCCATTCTTGTCCTCGCTAATGAATGGTTGTTTGATGAAGCGGCGTGAGAGGTTGAAGGAACCTGGACAGGAGCAGGTGGTCACATAATCCTATTTGCAGATGTCCTTCCATTGATGATATGCATATATTTTGATTTTGCAAGTTCCATTCAGCTTGCTCTACAATAATTGTTAAACGCCTCCTGCTTTATCCAGAATAAATCATTGTTGTACAGTTTTTGCTTCATGTAGCACACATTTTGTTCGACAATCGGAGCTGCTTTCCTTCTGAAAATTTTCGCTTTGCTTTCTCACATGCGAAATGGCCTACGTTTTGACTCGTTTCATCTTTTTCCATTAATTGCACTACAGTGCTTGGATAATAAACGAGTCCCCTAAGGGAAATGAGCAGTTCACAGGTTGGGGATGTGTATTGCCTGTTGTTGTAACTCAACACTATGCTCTGAGGCAACTCGCATTACGGAATTAACTGCAAATTATCAAAACAACTATTTGTGGCATTAAGTGAGCACCCTTCTCCCTTACATTTTGTGCACACTCCATTACCGCCGTTTCGAAAGCGATGCGTTTCTACCGAAATCAAGCACAGCAGGCAAGCAGATGGAGACGCGCACCTGTTCCCAGCGCATGGATGAGAACTTAACACTTAAAGCCATAGGGTTTTTGAGCATCTGTAAACAAGCACTCATATGCAGAGCGCGGATCTGAAGTACCCAAATAGCCCCACCGGCGCAATGGGTTGCATACACCTTGAACGAATTCTTTTGTTGACTTAATATCAATCAGTTCGGTATGCCACATCCCATCACAGTCGCACTACGTAATTTACCGCCACAAAGCTTCGGGTTGAACACAGTGAACCACCACTGCTGCTTAAATCTTATATGGAACAAAGCACGTGAAAAGGCAGTCACTGCTACAGGCTACAAAGCATGGTAATCCTCAGAAAACTGATAGCAACGGGTAACAAAACTCACTTCTTCTGATGTGCCAAAACACCTAACTGGTGGTGAGTAGCTGGCTTGTACTCTAATTATTTCCTCTTTGACTCTGCTTCCAGCATCAACCAGTTCCTCAGAGGTGGTTACATTTAAGCAACGACGACGACGCCATCGATAACGTGTGTGTCCGCAATCCCGTGGAATGCATGAGGACATGGATGACCAGGCGGACCAAGTGCCCACTGGTATCTCACAGTTTGACCCTATTTTGGTAGAAAAAGTAATTCGGATAATATCACTTAATGTTAGTGAAGTGGTTTATGGAATACCGAGTGCGGTAGAAAACTGGGGGTTGGAGCTCGCCGCTGCACTGAAGAACTAAATCCACTGAGATGGATGATATTAACCCAAAGCTTCTGTACGAACTGGCAAGCGAGCTATGTGTCCCAGTTACTTGTTTGTTTCAGATATCGCTTCACAGCTGCTCCTTACCTAAGGACTAAAAGGAAGCTATCGTCTGTCCGGTTTTCGTACAAGGCGACAAGCATTTCACTGCCAAATATAGACTGGTTATTTTGACAAGCGTACTGGTCGGAATATTAGAGAAATTAGTTAGGGAGGTGATTGAAAACCATCTGCGGGCATTTGGTTTATTCAGTCCACTTCAACAAGGTTTTCATAACGGTCACTTTTGTATGAGTAATCTGCTAGTTACCCGCTAATCTTGAGCGGATGCTGTGGATCAAGGTCATGCAGTGGATGTGCTGTACATCAACATCTTCAAAACGTTCAACGCTCTGCCTCACTCTCGCCTCTCGTTGAGGCTTCGGTCCTATGGCACATCAGGGCTTGATCTTAAATGAATCTCCACATGTCTAGAAGGGAGAGAGATGTGTGATCGTGTGGGGTCTAGTCTGTTCTTCCGTTAGACCGCCCTTAGTGCCGTCACGCAGTGTTCGGTGCATAGCCTATTGTTATTTTCTCTGTACGTCAACGAGCTCCCAGAAGTGCTGGAGGACCAAGTCTTATGTTTGTTGACGAACCGAAGTTTGGGCACATAGTGACCGACCTCGATGGACCGCAGACTCTACGACAGGTTTTCGATAAACTTTGAGACTGAGCTGCTGTGTGGTAGACGCTCATAAACGACGCCAAGTGTTTCGTTCTACCATTAGGCCAAATGGTCCTCAAACGCGCTACCTGCTTGGTGGGAATGAATTACGGCATGTTTCCTAAATGGCAGACCACGGAGCCAAGCTGTCTTTTGAATTTAAGTCCAGTGAAAACTGGAGGAAAGCTAAATTCATAGGTTTCAAATGTTGTGGATGATCCACAGCGCGTTCAGAACCATTAAGGAAGATATGTTTGTTAGGTTATTCTCAGTCTTTGTTAGGACACACTTAGCATACTGCATCTAGGCTTGTCCATCATGTTTTGTCAGGGACAGGATGTCAGTGGAGAGAGCGGTGGGGATTGGAACCAAAATAGTTTATGGGCTATGGAACGTCTCTTACCCATAAAGACTATTTAAGTTAGGTACGCTTTCAATGCATCATCGTCGCCATCGAGAAGACTTGATCTTAATCTATCTCATAATTACTGGTAAAATCGGGCCTCATTTCTCTGGGATTTTCCAACCAGCTGGGCTTCCATCCCTCTGAGGTCACTGGATAAAGATACACAAGCCGCGATCGGATGGAGTCCGGGCGGACTTTCTATTATCACACCCAGCGGTAGAATCCTGGAGTTCACCGCCTGAGCAAGTGGTGCTGCCACCAATGTTGTCATAGTTTGAACACCGATTTGACGCTACTGGCCATCAGTTCTTAACTATCCCCTTTAAAACCTAGCTTATTCACGTCATTGCGTTAATAACTCTATATTACTTTTTTGGTTCGTAACTCTTCTATTATTTTCATACTTCCGTTTCCTATTTTGCTTGACCGATGTGGCGGGGACTGTCACTGCAGGTCGCGTGGATATTAATTGCTTGACCATGGTGCGAGTCGCACGTGCTGACTTGATGCCCCCTAGATTACAGTTATCGCGGACGAATAATACCCTGGATCAAAGACCTGCCACGGCAGGAATACCCATGGGCATTTATCCTAATGTTCCAGTCCCACTTGAACTTGAACTTGATGGCAGTGCGCACAGAAAAAGCTCTAGAAACTACAAATGGCACATAAGCTATTTTCCTCATTATACGCTACATGGGGTACACCGTCCAGAATGGACTATTTCATCTGTTCACCACAATTGTTGAGTGTATGCTGACTGCATTTTGGGTTCAAAGTGGAAAATAATTGTTGCCACATCGTTTCACATAGAGCTGGCAACGGTCGTTCGCCCACAGGAAAACTGTCTACATGAAACATTCACAAGCAAATTTCGGCGACATATTTCCGTTATTGATTCGGTTGATCAGCATTGTTTGTAATTATAAAAAAGAATACTTTTCCTCATGATCTAAAGAGATGAACACACTTAACTTTTAATTTTTAGCCGTTTCGATTAGCGGAAACGTGCACCCTTTAAAGTCCAAACAAATGGCTTTGGACAGTAGAGCTCAAGTAGCCGATACGTGTAAACCTCAGATTTAGGCCTGAAAGATATTTACGATTCTCAAATGCTTTGGGTCATCTCCTGTTCTCCCTTTTGTTCCAATGCATCAGTCTTGGCATGTAATCATCTCCAAAAGAGGTGAAAACTTACAACGCTGGTGTATATCAACAATGGTACCAGAGGAGTAGTCGGAACTTTGGTGGAAAACCAGTGGATGCACTTTTCAAAGAGAAGTATTAGATAGAATCCCAAATGAAATGAAATTAGCGACAAATACCTAGTGGCGGGCGATCAAGCTCCCCGTGCTCTAGCACAGTAGATGTCAAAATCCACGTCAAAATCCATAACAGAATGACGCGGCACGTCGGGGTTGCCGTTGTTCAGTTTCAATGGATCCTCTACCTTAGGCTAAATCATCCTTACTCCAAATGGCACTGGCCTCAGCAGGCAAGCGGAATATGACTGCAGCTTAGTTGGTTATCATTGATCCTATGAGCACAAGTAAGGTAGGGGGAGAATGGGTGCTTTTCTTATGTCAGATTCGCACATTTCCACCGTGTTTCTTTGTATCGCAAGTAGTGTAAGACGTATCAATTGAGGCCGTAACATGTATTGCGGCGTTGGCGCACAAACAGACCCGTGAAAGTAGAAACAGAACCGTGGATGTGTTTGTTGCCGGTCAGCTCCCAGCTTGTGCTCCACCTTTGTCGCATCCTGCACATGACCACTAGTTGGTGATACGGCTTATACGAAGATCCCAATTGTCATCGTATCTTATAGCTTTGCAATTTTGAATGATTATACCTCGGTGCGTTCACCGGTATGGACTTGCTTTGCTGGTATCTCTTCCCTATGTTGCGGTATTCACTGTGAACTTCCTACAAGATTAGTTAACTTATAGATTGGACTAGAAACAAAGTCAAACTCAAGACGATGCGTAGTGAGACGCAGCCGGCAAAATTTGTCGCTGCGGGAAAATGTTTCGATCTGGCATTTTATGTGCTGGATGCAGCACATACTATCACACCAAGTGTGCTTCTTTAAACGCAATGGAAATGAGGTACAATGTAACAAGTTTTTTGATTGCGCACTACTTGTATGACCGTTTCATCTGTGAGATGCGTAGCTATTCTTGCACAGAAGTGAGATAACCTATTAGTGATGGTCGAGGAATCTAGGCTTAGTAACTGCTACCCATTGGATTCAACCGCAGCCAGGCTTGGCACCCAAGACTTCACAGATGAACATAGTGGCCGAACTAAAGTTAGTGGTAAATAGTAAGGCAAGGTACCCAAACAACGCTAATTCAAATTCAAGTAACCAACCTAGTTCCACCTACTACGGCGACTCCCATTCTTGCGCAGTCGATATTGCATGAGAACCGCTCTGTGGAGCATGTAAGGCCGGCACATGTAAGCACACCAGATACCGCTGTGAGCTTGACTACACAATCATCCGTTTCCGATACCCAAACACTAGGAACAAATTCTATGGCTACCCCTGACACGATCACACAGGTCGCTACAAACGCCACAAACATGCCCACCACACCACCAATGATTCAAATCCCACTCCCTTACAAACTGGTTACTTCAAAACTAGCCAATGAGCCGCTAGAAATCGTATGTTCCAGTGTTCATGCAACTAACGTTAATTCCATAAAAGATTGCTGGACGACTGAAAACAGTAAAGCACCGTATGTCTACCGATAGGCGTCCATGCTAAACCGGCTAGCATGGTGCGCATTGTACTGCACCCAAAATTCAACCCACAAGGGAAAACACGGTTGTTAGGTGTGACGCTATAATCAGTCACCCGCCTTCAGACTGACTCATTCGGCATTCGGATATTCACCGACGTCCATTGGAATGAGCGCCAACAAAAATACAGAACCCTGATGACTAGCACCATCGGAACGAGGATAAGTCACTATTTATTCATGGCGTACCAGGGCTTCAAGCATCTAATGACCGTAAAGCACGAGCCCACGATTGGGAGGAATGGCGCTACCTACGTCAAGTGCTCTAACTCAACTACCTGATCAACGAATCGATCATAAGACTGCCTTCATCATAAGAGTAGAATAAGTGTGGCCCTAAGGTAGTGAAAGCCGTGTCCCAGTCCAAACACATGAGAGAAGTGCACTTGAAAACTGGCGTAAGTAGCGTAACACTTTCCTTAGACCTGCGAATAAAAGCCTTCAATACCAGATCCAGATCACCGATAGAGACCAAAGTCACCGGGGGTGATCGTGACCCCAGTAAGTCTTTGTTGTGAAGCAGAAAACTGTGAAGCACAATAAACTATGGAAGAGATAGCAGTTTTCCCTATAGTTGCTGTCACGTATGCAATTGAGCATCGGTTCATAAACACAGACCCTCACATGATTGGTTGACAATGAACTTGCCTCACCTTCTTGTTTCATTGATTTTCCTTTCCGGCATTTCTAGCCACTGTAACGTAGGAAGTTTTGGGAAATTGGTTCCCTACTATGCGTGCACGTTCCGTTCGGTCCATCGGCTAAGGGCCATACTTGACATTCTGGCGACAAAGTTAAACTACTGCGATGTTGCACATTCCGGCACTACTTTGAAATCTTCCTTCTGAATAATCAACACCGGTACCTGGAACCAATGTAAGCGCACCTTTTGGATTAGTTGGTGCTACTATCCGTTTTGAAACCAAATAAGGTACTCGCAGAGAGCCACAAAATTAAATTATTGATACAATTTTGGGAGGATGAAAGCCAGTCATTTTGATGCCCTCCATGTCGGTGAGAAGGCGAAAATCAACAGCGCGCTGGAAGTCCTCAGCGGGTGATGGGTGCAAGACTGAACACATATACTGCGTGGTATTCTTTATCGACCTTGCGCCGAAACCCTGAAGAAAGTATTATTGATTTCATTGCGCGGATTCAGCGAGTCGTACCGGTGTCGGTATAGTGAAACTCCAGTTACGAAGTTTGAAGAGACGATGGCTTTACAGTGCTTGATATCCGGTATCCGTAATGCACAGGCTTGTGAAAAGTTGTTGTCGGAAGATGATACGACGATGAGCTGGGAGAAGGCCTGCAATTTTGTTCGACAGTTGGAGAATGCCCATAAACAGTTAGCAGCTTTTCCTCGCAACCACATACAGACACAATCCAAGCAGTCGATCGAAAAGATATTACCCAGAGACGGTCCGAATTGCCTTTTACCTGTTACCGATGTGGAAGTCAGCATTTGCGGCCGAAGAATGTCGTCATAAACAGAGCAACCGCCACCAATGCGAAAAATTAAATGGCACCAGACCCGAGTCTGAGGTTCTAAAACTGGCACAGCAGCGACATCACGTTTTCCCAAGAAGCCCGAGAAGTTCCTCCAGCTTTCAGACAAAAATGACCAACTAACCACGATCTGGAACGCAACGTCGAGCATCTGCAGTGTTCACCCACCCTATACTGTGCAATTGGAAATAGAATGCCAGTTGGTTCAAATGGAAGTTGGTATGGATGTCTCAGTTATCATACTTAGTGCGGCATCAGTTAAAAGATTACCCAAGTTATCCCCCCTGTGAATCAACTTTGCGTACGTACACTGGGCAGCCGATACCAGTCCTGGAAAATGCACTGTTCATGTAAATTACCATGGGGAGAAGCGGACCTTACAGGCATATGTTGTGGCGAATGATTGTCCAAACTTACTTAGGCGTGACTGGATCAAATGCTTTCCGACCATGCTAGAGATAGTGAAGTTCATATCCATTAACCAGCGCTTGGAGGATGTGCTCAACAAATATTCTGACGTTTTTGATGAGAAACTAGGAAAAGTGCATGGATATGAGGCTAGTATCAAATTACGGCCGGGAATACAGCGCCGCTTTTTCAGGGCACCTACCCCACCTTATTCGCTGAGATCAAATGCGGAAGATGAGGTGAGGAGATTGCAATCAGCAGGAACAATCAAGTCAGTCCAATACATTGAGTGGGGAGCTTCAGTAGTTCCAATCCTGAAGCCGGATAATTCTATGCGTATTTGATTTGACAATCAAATAACTGTTAATCGTTGTTTACTTCTGGATAAGTATCCCTTCACTCGGATAGATGATCTGTAGGCTACGCTGGCAAGCGGAGAAAAGTTCACACAGATCGCCCTCAGTCACGCGTACTTACAGACTGAGTTGGGCGAGACCTCACGCTCATGCACTACGATAAGTACACCCATGGGTCTATTCCAGTACAAACGTTTGTCCTTCGGCAGCAGTTCCGTCCCGGCGATATTCCAAAAGAGCATGGACAACCTGTTCAATGGTATTCTTTTCACTTTCACCTATCTTGACGACATTCCAATTATAGGACGTACTGATGCTGAACATTTACAAACGCCATCCACTGTCCTCGAACGTCAACAACTGAGTGGACTCAAATGGAAGAAGTCCAAGAGTACGTTTTTCTCAGATCTGTTCGTTACCTCGGTTACCGCTTCGATAAAAACGGATTACACGTGTTAGAAGACAAAGTAAAGCCCATCCCGGTCGCCCCTGAACCCAAGAATAAAGCTGAACTCCAATCGTTTTTGGGGATCTTTTCTCACTATCGTCGCATCGTACCTAACGCCTCAACAGTATTCGCACTCTTGTACGAATTGTTGCACAAGAGGAAGTCCTGGGCTTGTGGTCCGGATCAAAGAAAGGCCTTCACAGATGCAAATGTAGTGCTCAGCGCCTTCCCGTATCTCACGCATTTCGATCCGAGTCGGCCTCTAGTACTGCAGCGTGATGCATCCCCACACGGAGTAGGCGCAGTCCTTTGCCACAGGGTGGATGACGGTTCTCTTCGTCCAATCGCTTGTGCTTCTCGCACCCTGCAACCAGCTGAAAGGAATTACGCGAAACTGGACAGAGAGGCATTAGCGATTATTTTCTGAGGCAAGCATTTACACCAGTATGTCTGAGGAAGACAGTTTGAAATCCACACTGACCATAAACCACTTCTTTCGCTTCTGGGTGAGGAGAAAGAAATCCAACAGATATCTGCGAATCGAATGCAAAGGTAGGCACTACTGTTGAGCGCCTATAACTATAAACTTCAGTATGGAAACGGACCAAGTAATACCAGTGCCAATGCATCTAGTCGCCTCCCGTAGCAGCATGGCACAAAAGAAATAGCGAACCCATGGAGTTTATCAATTTGGTGAAACAGCTTGAAAAGGCACCCATCCGGAGTGATGTGGTGCGACGCCTGACTGACCGGATCAGGTGTTGTCGATGGTGAAACAGTTCTTGATGACCAGATGGCCCACAAACACCACAGACGAACTGAAACCATTCGCCTGTCGGAGTAATGAGTTGAGTCTATACGACGGCTGTATATTTCGAGGCTCGCGCATAGTTCTACCGGAATAACTACGGCCCCAGTTGCTGAGAGTGCTGCATAACACACACCCCGGCGTGAACAGGATGAAGGCGATAGCACGTGGTTACTGTTGGTGGCCAAACAGTGACCATGGTATAGTGCGGCTACTGAAACTTGCGGACAATGTCAGAAATACCAAGGACAAAAATTTCCCGGACCGATACATCCATGGATTTGGCCGGAGAGGCCTGGTGGTGGGTAAACGCGTACTACGTTGACCAAATCAGTGGGCTGATATGGATCCTTTTGATTGCTGCTCATTCTAAATAGATGGAAGTATATGCAGTTCCCCAGACGACTTCCGCAGCAACAGTTGCAAAAATACGTTCCATGTTTGCAATGTTCGGTATTCCTGAGAAGGTATGCACCGACAACGGGACACCATTTACCAGTGAAGAGTTTCAACATTTCCTGGGTAACAATGGAATACAGCACATCCCGCGTCGAATGGAATGGCAGAACGTGCAGTCCAGACTGTTAAGTAAGGTCTCCTCAAGCCGACTCATGGAACTCTACAAACTTAGTTGGCTCTTTTCCTGTTCTCTTATCGCACGACCCGGACTGAGTCGACAGGGAAGTCACTCGCGGAATTAATGTTTGATCGGCCACTACGACCGAGACTGTACCTACTTCTTCCGCACTCTCGAAGGAGAATGAAGGAAAGGTAGGAGAAACTGTGTGTGGATGAAAAGATGCCAGAGGAAATGTGTCTATGATTTTGATCCCGTGTTCACATGACTGCCTCACGAAACAAGCTGGCAACTTGTTACCCACATGTTCTCAACGAGTAACCAAGCGAAGCTAAATCTGGAGGACGGCAGTGTGGTGCGTAGGCATTTTGACGATATGCGGCCACGCTCGAACGAACCACATGAGCGGGATCAAAAAGCGACTGCTACTGACCCAAAAGCGGACGAAGAATCTGGTTCACAAGATAGGAACCACAAACGGATGCGGAACAACCACAGATAAGACGCCCAAAACGCACGCCTAAGCCAGCTGATCTGTATCAACCCAGAGTCTGTAGTCTTGACCAGGGAAGAGAGGGGTGTCACGTATGCAGTTGAGTATTGATTCGTGAACACAGACCCTCACATGATTGGTTGACAATGACCTTGCCTTTCACTCAATATTTCATTATTTCCGGCCTTTCTAACCACGTAGGAAATTCTTAGTAAAACGGTTCCATACTACAAGTGCGCATTCTGTTCCATCCATCGGTTAAGGGTCGGGGGCGGATCTGGCCGTGGTCCGCCGGGAGGCGCACCATTGACGAGACACATAAGGTCGAAACGGAGGCGTCTGGTGCTTTTCCAGACTTGCCTAAGCCTGCGGATTGGTAGTGACGATGATAATTTAGCTGAATTAGCATTTTCTGAAACGGGCACTTCATTCTCTGATTATTCTACCAGTCAACATGAAGCGACTCAAAGTTCAGTGTCAGCAGTTTCCCACAAAACGATTAGTTGCCGACCTCACACGGGCAGGTGAAAGCTTGGACTTGCGGTTTGCACCTTCAGATACACTTCTAACTGTTGAAGCACTCTCCTGTATATATACCAACGCTCAAGGCTTCTGCAACAAATTATCCGAGCTTCAGTCTCGCCAAGTTCGAATATCTATGGACCCAATAATGATAACTGAGACTTAGCTGAACGCTGAAATCACGGAGGCAGAGATCGCTGTATCTGGTAATTTCGTCTTACCTAAAGATCGACCGAGTAGGGGCGGTAGCGTTAATTTGTACTACCACAGTGATTTACGTTTACGAGTCGTTGACGACCCAGAGCTTCAAGTTGTGGACTCACTTCGGTTCCACCTGCAACTAAGACGTTGTAACCCTCGTAAGCTGTCTTTCCTTGTCGACTCTGGAAATGGACAACCGTACATCTTCCGCAATTAAATCCGTTCTGCTTCAGCCTAACCCCACTCTTCTCCTTGTACGGGACTTCACATTGCACGCACAAGATGTTCCGGCCTCAACTGGCAAGAAGTTTACGGCCAAACCACAAGAATTAGCCACTGGTCCACCACTCAATATCCATGTTACTGCCCATACGAGATTCAGAATGACGAACAAGCCGACCGTTTTGGACCTCGTCTTCACCAATGAGGAACTTACGGTAGACACTGTAACAGTGAGTAGCCCCCTGGGGCGCAGTGATCATTCATTACTGGTTATCCGTCACGTCTGCCACGCTGAATAGTCCAACAGTGAAGTCGAAGAGGTCCGCATAATACACATCACAACCGTCTATCCAATCTCGTCAAGATCACTGCTTGGTCGTTTCTGGTGGGACAACCTCCGGATGTCGCTTTGAGAAAGTTCGTCAATCAGTTCAAAACTTTAGTAATACGCGCATCAGAGGCTCAGATCCTTAGCTCCAAAAAGTAAAGTCCTTCCTAAGGATCAAGATGCGGAAACAAATGGCCGTGAGAGCTTCACTGTGGAAAGCATACCAATCTGGTCTAAACGCCGGAAACTGGAATGCTTACATAACGGTGCGAAAACACTGTCAAACTGGTCCGCGAAGATAATTTGAAACATCAACAAAATTTCGCTAACTGCTCCGTGGCAACCCTAAACTACTTCACAGGCATAGTAACATAATCCGCAAATTAAAGTGTGCATCCCTTCTCTAAACACCGTCTGTGGGAAGTTCGAACTGCCCAAGAGGCAGCTAATGCTCTTCGACATAAGTTCGTTCTTACTTTCCAGTACGTATCGCCTTCTCATATCCTTCTCACACATACCACATCACCGCCAGGACAGCTACATCTTCTTTACAGCCGCGGATATGTTGAAACGAGTGATGTCATTATGCGAGTACAGTTCACTTGTTCCGTATGGCATATACACCAGATCATTGGTGGTAGTTGCCACCAGCTTGTCTGAACCCTTATGTTAATTTTACCAGCTCTCTCTTGACGAGATGCAGACCCTAACAAGGAGTAAATGTTGAATAATCGCCCTCATTTAGAAGGGAGCCAATCGTGAAGTGATCGCAAACTACTGCCCGATTACTCTTCTTCCCGTACTCGGTAAATTCATGGAAGTTGCTGCAGCTGATGCACTTATGGGATATTGAGAAAAGTGCCATATCGTCGTGCAAGAGCAGCATGGATTCCGCCAAAACCACCCATAGGCCACGAATCTATTTTTGTCCGTGCTGGCTGGACGGAATTCGTTGATGCTGGAGTAGGAGTCGACGCTGCTTACCTTTGTTCCTCGAAGGTATTTGATCGTCTTGGTCACCGAATTATACTTCACAAGCTTCGGAGCTACGAGATCGGTACTCCTATCCCGGGCTGGATTCATTCATTCCTACTCCAACGACGCTTGAATGTGCGGGTTTGTAGCACCCTGTCCGACCCGACAGAGGTTCATTGTGGCGTACCCCAAGCCTCGGTACTAGGACCACGGTGCTTACTCGTATTCATAAACGACCTTGCGAGGGTGTTGACGTCGGAACTTCTACACTTTGCAGACGGCCTCAGACGAGTAGACGACCAAATAGCACTGTAAGGTGATCTCGACAGAGCTTATGATTGGCTTACCCAGAACATGCTTGAGTTTAACTGTCAGGTGCAAAATAATAAGCATACGCCACCAGAGCACCTACCAATATCAATTGACAGAACACGTCCTGCATTGCGCTTCTCATGAAAGTGGTCTTGGAGTGCTCATGAAGAAGGATCTCGGATGCTCAAGTTAGGCTGAGATGACAGTGAAAAAAGTCAGCCAATGTGATTGGGTCCGAGAAGGGTGTCGAATGAAATCGATACGGTACCGATGGATTGGTGGTCGATCGGACGAAAGCTGAGCACGCACGACTGGCCCGGCCAAGCAAAGCGAGTGGCATAAGCCTGAGACCATAGTAGTATCGGTCGCAGTTGCGGCAGATGAGCAACCGAGGAAGCGACAACCGTATATTCGAATGACCAATCGGACGCTAGCCATGCGAACTGATCGCGCGCAACGAACCCGGCCCAGTGCAGTTTAGAACCAGCACGCCGTCGGAAGGCGGTAAAGCTCATTGGTCGGCCGTGCGGCGAGTGGATGACATATGCTTGAGAACATGGCAGGTGTGTTAAATATCCAATCGTGGATCATCGACTAAATGAGCGGACGACAATCAGACGCCATTGTGCAGTCTATCCGTGAAGGCAACAGTGACGCCCAGTGTAACCATTCGCTCCGTAACCGCGGAACGAGCACAAACTAATGGGATGTAGCTGACGTTATAGGCCAGTTAGCGAGGGCCAGCAGGTGAACCGACAGTATCGAAATACGGAATGCACTCTATGAATAACCGCGAGTCTTCTTAATAACGATTTGTTATTGCGGCCCAGACTTTCTTATTGATTCTTGGAGGGTAACAAGACAGCCAGCAACTGGGCGGCCTATTGCGGACAGTGTTTGGCTGGTTTGATCCTGCTTTCTTTTCGCAAATGCTCAACGCTTACGTGAGACCACACGTTGAATACTCCATCCGGGTGTGGCAACACTGGCAAGAACATGATCTCACTGCCCTTGAGAAGCCACAACGGAGGGCGATAAATATGTTAAAGGATTGCTCTACCTCCAGTACCATTTGTGACTGAAGACTCTAGGAGTTTTTAGTACACAATGTCGTCTTCTGCAAGGTGCTTTCATATTTGTGTATCAGATTCTCAAGGACCCTGACCACCCATGCCGACCATTAGTGAATATCAGCCGCAATACCCTACTGAGAGGCCACCATTTGAAGTTGACGACACAGTATAGCCGGTTGGAGTGCCGCCGGAAGTTCTGCTCCTTTCGTGTATCCCATCCGTGGAACTTACTTCCGCATTTTGTCATATCCGCCCGTACGTTGTCCGAATGCAAAACTAGACTTACCGACCTCAGATCAACGCGGACTTGTCATTCTTACCCTCAGACACAATTCTAACTTTCGAAGCATTAAATTTATGCATAGCAATGCTTAGGGCTTTGTCAACAAATTATCCGATCTTCATTCTCGCCAAACCTTGATGTCTATGGACCTGATAATGATAACTGAGATTTGGCTGAACAATGAAATCACGGAGGCGGAGATCGCTCTACTCAATAGGTCCGTCCCCTAGTAGGGGAAGTGGCGTAATTTTGGACTACCGCAGTTATCTACATTTCCAGGCCGTTAATGATCCTCGGATTCAAGTTGTGGACTCATTACAGTGCAGCCTGCAACTAAAAATTGGTGATACTTATTTAGTTGCCCTGGTATGCCATCCTCCCATGTCCAAGCTGGAAATGGAAAACCGTTTATCTTCTGCACTAAAAGCTGTTCTGTTTCAGTCTAACTCTCACCTTCTCCTTGTAGGGGGCTTCAACTTGCAAGCACTAAATGTTTCAGCCTCATCTGGCGAACAGTTTAAGGGCGAACTACAAGGATTAGCCGTAGGTCTACCACGCCGTAACCCCTTGACTTCCCCTAGGAGATTCAGAACAGGGGATAGACCGGTCATTTTAGACTTTGGCTTCATCAACGAGCAAATTATGGTTGACACAGTGACAGTGAGTAGCCCCCTGGGGTGCAGTGATCATGCACCGCTACTTTTCCACAATAGGGAAATCGAAGTGGTCCGCATAATAACACATCACAGCATTTTACCCCACCTTAGTAAGATCACTGATTGGGCATTTCTAGTGGGACAACTCTTTGATGTCGCTTGGGAAATGTTCGTCAGTCTATTCAACATCTTAGTAACGAACGCGACAGAAACTAAGACCGTTATTACAAAAAGCAGTCATTCTTGAGGAGCGAGAAGCAGAAACGAATCGCCATGAGAGATTTACTTTGGAAAGTATACAAATCCGATCCAAAAGCCCGAAAATGGATTGCCTACATAACTGAGCGAAACCACTGTGTTGAACCGGCCCACGAGGATAAGTTGAAACACCAACAGGATTTAGTGGAAAAGTTCCGCTGCAATCCTAAGCTACTTTACAGGCATGTTAACAAAGCGCAAAGTACAGCGAGGCATCCTTTCTCTAAGCCCCATCAGTGGTCAATCGCGAACTGTCCAAGAAGCAGATAATGCTCTTAGACATCAGTTTGCTTGTGCTTTCCAGTAAGCATCATCATCTCACCTCAGTCTCACACAGCTCACCTCACCGCCAGGTATTTGTCACATCTCCTTCACAGCCGCAGATGCGTTGAAACGACTACTGTCACTTCGTGAGTATAGTTCACCAGATCCAGATAGTATACGTCCCAACCCACTGATGTTAGTTGCCACAAGCTTGGCTGAACCATTATCTCAGTTTTTCTAACGTTTTCTCGGAGAGATTCAGGTCCCAACAGTGTGGAAGCGTGGAATAGTCACTCCCGTTTACAAGGGAGTCAATCGTGCAGTTCCCGCAAACTACCGCCCGATTAGTGTTCTTCCCGTACTTGTTAAATTCATGGAATCTGTCGTTGTAGATTTACTTAGGGAAATATTTAGAAAGGTAACATATCCTCGTACAAGATCAGCATGGATTCCATCAAAACCGCTCAAGTACCGCCATGCTTTTGTTAGCCCGTGCTAACTGGACTAAATCAGTCGATGCTGGGGAAGAAGTCGACACCGCTTACCTTGATTTCTCCTAAACATTTGATCGACTTGATCACCGGATTTTTCTTTACAAGTTTCGGAGATTCGGGATCGGTGATCCTACAAATCGGTGGATTCATTCAATCCCACTCCAACGTCGCTTGAATTTGCCAGTTCGTAGCACCCAGCCCGACTCGATAGAGGTTCACTGTGGCATCCCTCAAGGCTCGGTACTAGGACCACGGTTATTCCTCGTGTTTATAAATGCCCTCGCGGGAGTATTGACGTCGAAGCTACTACTCTTTGTGGACGATCTCAAGATTTGGAGGGCGATCAAACCAGTAGCCGACAAAATAGCTCTGCAACGTGATCTTGGCAGTACTTAAGAGTGGTCTATCCAGAACATGTTTGCATTTAGCCCTTCCAAGTGAAAAATAATGAGCATACACCACCAGAGCACATACCATTATCGACTGGGAGAACACGTCCTGCAGTTCGCTTCTCATGAATGTGACCTTGGAGTGCTCGTTCAGGACGATCTTGGATGTTCAAAGCAGGCTGAGATGGCTCTGAAAAAGTCCGTCAGCACTCAGGCCTACTGCGAACGGCATTTGGTAGGTTTGATCCTATCTTCTTTTCGCAAATGTTCAATGCTTACGTGCGAGTACAAGTGGAATACGCCATCTAAGCGTGACATCTGGCACATAGTAACCTCATTGCTCTTGAGAAACGACAATGGAGAGCGACAAAGTGGTAAATGGATTGCTCCACCTCCCTTATTAGTGGGGACTAAAGACTCTAGAAGTTCCAAATAGGAAGATTAGAAGATGGAGATTGTGGGATGATATTGTCATTTCGTGCATACTCCTCAACCACCATACAAGCAACTAAAAGCAATGCAAAAAGCAGTCGCATGAAATCAACCATAGATCACGTGTTTTCCGATTGGTGCGTGGCACGGTAGCATGGTAGGCTTAATGTCACTGTCAGCTGTTTTTGGACACGCAGCGGTGGGCGCTGTCGATGGATCACAATGGCCTCGAGTAGCCTGAGAATGTGAGGCCTTTGACTGCGCATGAGAACTGTGAATGGCTCATCTGGGTTCCCTTGGTGACCGGTGATCATTAAATGTATCGTAATTGAGGGGGCAATTTTGCTTCTCCATTCACCACTTGCAATCGTCGCATTTTCCATCTGTTTGCGTAGCGACTTTGGAATGTGTTCATTGATCCCAGGACCCAGGTTTCGAGTAGTGCGCCCAACATAGCTGTCATCATGGCTACACGTAAATTTGTATAAGCAATGGGACGTGCACTGCTTCGACACATGCGTCTTCACTGAACACTTAAGTATTGGTCTTGTGGTCACCAACAAGCGTAGCTCTGCTGCGTAGTGTCTTTTGCATTAAGGCGCTTATACCTTTAACAGTGAGTTGCATAAGGTGGTCACCGTTGAAAGGCAACTCAATGAACATCGGTTACTTTTGAACCGTTATCACCCCGTCTTGTTTCATCAACGCACTGTAGCGCTTTATGAATTGCAGTCGGCAACCATTAGATTGCAATACGTCAAACAGCAGTTCTTTCTCTGATTCCAATCGATCTGTGGTGCAGGTCATATGAGCCCGATGGAACAACGTTCTAACTAAAGAACGCTTGTGATGGATTGGCGAGGAACTCTTAAATGTAAGTATTGACCTGTCCAAGTCGATTTCCGGTAGACTGATCTTTTATCGAGCCATCTGGTCGTCGTGTGAGCAATATGTGTAAGTATGGGCGACAACTGTCGTGCTCAGTTTCACATGTCACAGTAAGATTGAGATGCACACCATTGAGCGCTTTGGTTGCAAGTGTAATACCAGCGATATCATTTAATGATCACCGGTCACCAAGTGAACTCAGATAAGCCATTCACAGTTCTCATGCGCAATCAAAGGCCTCACATTCTCAGGCTACTCGAGGCCATTGTGATCCATCGACAGCGCCCACCGCTGCGCGTCCAAAAACAGCTGACAGTGACATTAAGCCTACCATGCTACCGTGTCACGCACCAATCGGAAAACACGTGATCTATGGTTGATTTCATGCGACTGCTTTTTGCATTGCTTTTAGTTGCTTGTATGGTGGTTGAGGAGTATGCACGAAATGACAATGTCATCCCACAATCTTCGTAGTTTGATATTCTTATTTGGAATTAAGGGAAATTCATGTTTGAAAATTCTGAAAGTTTTTAGTAAACAATATCGTCTCTGCTAGGCGATCTCATATTTGTGCATCAGATCCTCTGGGATCCCAACCACTCGTGCCAACCCTCATTGAAACTCAGTCAGAATACCACACTGAGAGGCTACCGTTTGAAGTTAGAGAGGCAGTATAGCTTGTTGGAGTGTCGCCGGAACTTTTTCTCATTTTGTGTATCCTATCCGTGGAACTTACTTCCGCATTTTGTCATTTCCGCCCTTACGTTGTCCGAATGCAAAACTGGGCTTGATGCAGCATTACACCACCTACATTACGTGATTTAGCCCAAAGTACCGGGACCACGTAACCAAACAATGTGCACACGGAATTTGCAATAAGTCCACCGATACTCGTTTTTTCTTTGTTTTGATACATCCATTTCGACCTCATGCTTTATCTACGGAAAATTGCTAAGCGTTGGCTTTAATATCTGTGATAAATCCAATTTGCCATAATATTGCTCGCGTCAACAGGTTTCGTCCCTGCAGGTGCTTTTTCCTTAAATACATTCTAAGTTTGAAATCGAAACCGGCACGCAGCGGTTAATATCCAACACTGTTATCACCGGAACACTAAGCCCCGCAGTATAAAAAATAATTTATTTGTTAAGCGTAAGCATAGTCGAACTCGCAGCGTCAATCATCATGTGTCCACAATGCGATTGCGCAACAAAATAGGAAAATCTTACCTGTTCGCTGTAAAACATTCTTAACAATTGCATACAGACTACCTACGGCATCCCAAAACAGCTCAATAATCACTTGGGAGAAGTCCGTAAACATCCATGGAAGAAATAAATTTACCTTTTTCATCTCATTCGGCTTTATCATTTGCACCAAGGGAGTAACAGGAAATATTGAAATGCTCACTACTAGTGGATATTTCATTTTGAAGCTTTCTGGTAAGAAAACATGAAGGTACACTTTGGGGATGAGTTAACTTACCCAGATAGAGTGGTGATCCGTCTGCCGATGTTGGACAGACGCAAGTAGCCCGGGTAAAATCGGCGGACGTAACACACAGACCTCCGTTGAGGCACATAAGTCCCCTGTGTGTGATGAGTGCGGACCGTTGCTTCGTTGCTAGTAGCTCATAAGTCATCTCGGTTTCATTCTCCAAGTCGAATACTCTGTCCAAATCTATGGAGTGTTTATTCAATGATTCAATGCCAAAATATGTTTGACATGGGTCTCGGCGCGCCAGACAATTATCTTCTGACATAGTCAACAGTGGCTCGTAACCGTACTTGCAGGTACAATTGTATTGATCCGTTCCGAGTTTTCCAGTGCACAGGTTCCCGAAACTCACTCGACAGTTTTGATTCCCTGTGGCCTGTGACTTGATTCGCATTGAGACGGATGAAAGCAATTTAAAGTGAAATGGAAGCATGCAGTCAAAGTTGACGTCTCAGTGTAAGCCTAGCGTGCACGTAACCGTTGTATATCTCGCGAGTCCAAAACTACATGGTAACAAGCTGATCATTTTCAGTTGTTTATGAGTCACAACAAGGTGTACTGAAGAGTTCGTTATCGCTATGGCTAGGGTGTTAAAGCTGTATTCAATGATCTAGTTTGCATAAACGATTTGGCTAAATTGACTGTTGTTGTGATAAAAATACAACACACACTGCTTTACTGCCCGTCATCTTTTTGCTACCATGAGTCCAGCCTTGGGTCGGTGAATGGTTCCAGACAAAGGCTGTGAACTTTGGCAGTATTCCAGCACGGTTCCTATCAGCTGACCAAATGCATATTTCTTAAGACACATAGATGATCAATATATTTCAGTATCAGAGTAACGGGCACTAAGTGAAGGTGCGTAAATAAATAAATAACTTGTGTATTCCTCGACGATGCGAGAAGCTGTTCCCTAGAAGGAACAGAACAGGATATTGCATTAATACTTTTTCAGAAAAAACATGGGCGCAATTGCAAATTAGGTAACACCATTAGCCCGAGTCATTCTGCTATTTTTTCCTGCTATTGAATCAGGATTCTTCACAATCACATGACAGATGTTGGGGCCGGGAAAAAATGAAATGAAATGAAAAAGGCTGGAGTTCGACATGTTATGTGTGTGTGTTTCGAAAATTTATTCAGGCATCATCGATACTGTTTTCGAATGCGTTATCTAGGGACTGTGATGTCCCGAACATATTAATCACATTTTGGACAGTTAACTGCTTACTATTCTCAGGCTTAAAATTGCATTTTCTGATATTACTTGGAAGTTTGTTCCAAATCTTTGAGTTATGGGTTAGAAAGAAACGTTCTCTGATTCTCGTAATAAATTTTGGAATCATGACCTTTACCACTTTGTTACAGATTGGATATCTGCTGTTTAAACATATCTGAACACCGTTATCAAGACTGCAAATTTGACGGTTTATGATGGTAAAGAAAACATAGGTTTAGCATCATTATCCGAAGCCAAACTGGCTCAAATCTAAGTTGATCACATCGCTCTCTGTATGTCAACTTTGAGGAATATTTACATAGCTTTTTCGTGAAGCGTCGCTGGACTCTCTCAAGAGCATGCTGGTCAGAGTCCCGCAGAGTAGACTGGACCAATGAACAGTATTCCATACACGGCAATGCATATTTTGTAAAGCGATATGCGAGATTCCGTGAGGTAAAAATGATAACAAATATGACCAGTGGTCTTCATGGCTTTCGAAACTTGAAAGTCACAATGTTCGGAAAAGTTAAACGTGACTGAATATCGCACGCACAAGTCACGAACTGCTCTGCATTCTGAGGTCTATGCGCCTTGTAGTAATAAACTGTCTGGCAGTACTTGGCATTTGTATGAAAAATAGTACACTTGTCCACGGCAAACGACATCTGCCACAGCTGGCACCAGGAATCAAGGGTAGATAGGTCATCTTGAATGAGACGTACGGTTTCCTGAGTATTTACACGTGGTTGTGAGTAGACAACTTTAATGTCATAAGCAAAGATAAATGTAACACCATTTCTTATTCTCTGGAATATATCGTTAATATATATTATAAAAAGAAGCGGAATAAGAACACACCCTTGCATCACTCCACTGGTGATTGCCTTCGGTTTAGAGAAATGGTCACCGATGTGCACCACCTGTTGTCTATCAATTAGATATGAAGACAGCCAAGAAAACATCGGTTCTCCAAAGTCTATAGCCTTCAGTTTGTTCAGTAACCCTCGGAGGCACTTTATCAAAGGCTTTTTACATATAAGGAACAGGATTATAACACTGTTTCCGTTGACTACGGCAGCCGGAGTTTGAATCCTCCACGGCTTCGCAGTGTAAGTCGCTTCAGTAATATAGAATTACCCCTCCTTTTTTGTGACCCTATCGTTCCGGATCAGCAACATGCCCAGTAGGGAAACTTCAGCGTCCGTCATTCCCTTGTGCAACCACGTCTCGGTGATACCAATGACATCATATGACCTGGAAGCTTGATCTTGCAGTTCGGCCAGGTTATTAAAAAGACCCTGAGCATTCGTATACCGGCAGACCAGTTTATCGGTCTCTAGGACCGCGTAGAGGGTTGAAGGGGTCAAGTGTGGGAGAATGCCGACCGGTGGGTGGTGGACAGTTACTCGCTATGGATGGGATAATGATGCCTCGTTTGGAAGCTGATTTGGCCAAGGTGCGTCACAGTCTTCGTGTAGATCTACGGCAGAGTCAAGTTAAGCTCCTGTGTCATTGTCAGTACCTCTGCTGCTTCAGGTGCCTTGATAGTTGAACTTTGCAAAGCTTCTGTGACCTTTAACCGAAGTTCAGAAGGAAGACGTTTCCGATTTGTCCACCATCCATCCAAAACATCTGTTGCTTAGTGCTCTGACTGAACCACAAGTTTTAAGATTCTAGGGGCCGCACCCTATATAATTTGGTAAGTGATGTATCCTGTGAGCGATAGCGCCAAAATATTATCCAGAGAAGGTGTTTCACGGATGAACTGTACTGTACTGTACTATATCGTGTTTTCCGGTCTATTGAACATTGTTGGAAGGATGTTCTGGTACGCTATGTATGAAGATTGTGTTTATGCGGTCTTGATGTCTGTATCTGTTCTGTGTTACTTTTTGATTGTCGCGCGCTCCGAAGAACATCAGCATAGATGCGTATCCCACAGGATCGGTGGTTTAGCGCACTTGAGGAGAGCAAAACAGTTTCTACGTCGGTGGAGGATTCTAGTGTTACTCAGATGATGAGTAATTCATAATAAGTTTATGGGCTTGAATTTGACACTCAGCAGCATGCACCATGAGTTCCATTAGTCTTGATCGTCCGATAACTTACCCCGCAGTGGGATGGCGGTAGATTAAGGGACATTTGAGCATACGACAGTCCGGGCACTATTGTTGGATCCCTTCTTCTTTGATGTATAAGGTAGGGTACTCGTCTGTCCTGACCTGCTGACAAGTGTTTATTGCTTACTGTTTGTCCATCTATTCGCGTTAACGGTGTTTAGAACAGAAGAGCCCGCAACGGCGGCCTCCCGGCTGATCTTGGCAGCAATCTCTGCATATGTAACCGAGGTTCCGGGGGCTTTGTCTCGACAAGAGACATCAGTTTCCGGCGTGACTCAGCCCTAGTACAGCCGGTCGGGAAGCAACCCGCGTCCCGATGATGGGCGTCTCGAAACCGTGTCACATCCTTATGCTGCGCCCTCCGATTACCTCCTTTTTCGAATTGAGTCTGCTTGCTTACTGTTCGAACTCGCTTTTTTTCATGGCTTTTCGCTTTGGGGTCATCTTGGCCTTCGGGTCGGCCTGCATTGTGTGTCAACTGATGCTTACAGGTTCTGTTGTGATCCAAGTAGCCGCTCAGCTTTCTACTCCAAACCAAAAGCGTCTAGCAGAATATCCCACGGTAAGGTTAGTGGTTCCGAGGAGCTTTGCGTCTTAGTTTGATTCGGCCTCAGCTGATTGGCGTGTATGGTGCATGCTGCTGAGTGTCAAATTCAAGCCCATAAACTTATTATGAATTACTCATCATCTGAGTAACACTAGAATCCTCCACCGACGTAGAAACTGTTTTGCTCTCCTCAAGTGCGCTAAACCACCGATCCTGTGGGATACGCATCTATGCTGATGTTCTTCGGAGCGCGCGACAATCAAAAAGTAACACAGAACAGATACAGACATCAAGACCGCATAAACACAATCTTCATACATTTCTCATTTCCTACCATAATCTCGTAAATGACTTCGCCTTTACTGTGGATCACTCCTCCTATCAACCACCTTGTCCGTCCTCGGAAGTCTCGCGCGAACATCATGTCACCAATTTTGAAATGACGGAGCCTGTCTGTCAGGTTTTCCTCCGCTTGACAACAGCAATGCTCTTCTTTTCTGTTTGACATAAGGTTATCGGATAATGTCCGGATCTTTCGTCCAAATAAAATTTCGACAGGGGCACTTCCATCTGGGGAGTTTGCGTTTTGCGCATTCTGCTACATGCACAGAAAAGACTGGATCGCGCCCTTCGCGACCTTATTTTGTCCCGCTTTACAAAGAGAACGTTTGAATGTATCCACGAACCGTTCCACCAGTACGTTTGATTGCGGATGATAGGTTGGTGAGAACATCTGCTGAATACCTTTCTCCTTGCGTCACTCGCGAAAGGAAGTTGTAGTGAATGGTGTACCGTAGTCTCTCACTATTATCTCTGGCAGACCGAAATACTAGAAGAGCTTATCCAGCTCGTTGAGTGTGTACTGGGCAGTCGTACTTTGCATCGAGAACACATCGGGCCACTTGAAGGAAGAGTGCACCAAGACAAGATAGGATGGACCGGCGATGGGTCCTGCATAATCTAGGTGAATTCGCTGCAATGGCTTCTCTGCATTGGTACAAGGTTGCCAGAAGTACTTGGCAAGGGGCTTCGCCGTCAGTTAACAGGATTCCCCTTTTTGGCAGAATTGTTCGTTTTCTGTATCTATTCCAGGCCAAAATACAAACTGCGTGCTAAGGCTTTCATACGGTTGATACCTGGGTGTCTGGTATGAAATTGCTGTAAGACTTGCCTATTCAATTTCTTTGGCACCACTACCCGGTCTCCAAACATCAAAGCATTTTCCACAACAGACAGTAACCCACGTCGGTTGAAGTAAGGCTGCTAGTCAGAAAGGATGCCAGCTTTTGGCCAACCTGTTGGCACGTAAAGCATCACTATCTCCAGTGTTCTGTCTCAGGAAGTCTCGCGCGAATAGTGTCAGCTGGCATTGGTAATCTTCTGACATTATCGGTCAGGATTCGCCGGGCTTTTGATTCGAACTTGATGGCAAAGATCACACAATCATCATTCTCCTTTGGGTGCGAAGTGATGAGACAAAACAGGGCATCCGCTTGGCCGATTTGTTGCGTAGGTCGACACTGTATACCAAAAGCGTACGCGGACAGTATAGTCGCCCATCTTTGTAACAGATTCGCGGGAAAAACTGGAATTCTTTTCTTTGAGCCGGATATCGACAGCAATGGCTTATGATAAGTCAGGAGGGTGGAATGCCTGTCATAGAGCATCTTGTGGAACCGCTTCATGGCGAAAACGATTGCGAGTGCTTCCTTTTCAATCTGATTATTGTTCTTCTCAGCTGACGTTAGGGACCGCGCAGCGTGTGCAATCCTCTTTCCTCCTCCGCTCGGAAAAAGGTGGAAAATAAATGCGCCGATACCGCAATTGGAAGCGTCCTAGGCAACGATGATTTCCAAGTTCGGATTAAAATGAGTCAAAAGGAGATCAGAAGTGAGTGCTGCTTTAACTGCATCAAAGGACTGCCGGCATTCCTTCGTCTATCGCCAAACTTTATATTTTGTCAGCAACTGGTTCAGCGGACCGCTGATTTGCCGCAGGTTTGATAAGAAAACAGTGTAATGACTCACGAGACTGAGGAATGACCGAGGCTGTGCGACGTCTTTCAGAGGATCCATCTGTTTGATAGCTTAGATATTGGCGGGATCTGGGCGCCGGCCATATTGGTCTAAGATAATCCCGAGGAATCTAACACTATCTAACATGAACTCATATTTCTAAGCCCTTAATCGAAATCCAGCTTCTTCCAAACGTTCCAGTGCTCCCTCTAGTGTGTGCATCAATTCTTGCGGGTCTGTGCTCATAATCAGTACCTAATCCAGGTAGACTGTGGCATTGGGGAGATCGTTCAGCAGGGTATCCATAATTTGCTGGAAAATGGCCGGTGCGGTTTTCACCCCAAATGGCAGCCGGTTGTACTGGAAAAGCCCGAAGGGCGTATTAACCGTTAGTAACGTTCTGCACTCCTCGGCAACTGGAACTTGCAAGTAAGCGTCAGCTAGGTCAAGTTTTGCAGAGCATTTGCCACCGTTGAGTTTGGAGAACAAGGCTTCTATACAGGCAATGGGTACTGATGCGTCTCCAGCGCGGGATTCAGCCCTGTTGAAAAATCAGCACAGATACGGACCTTACAGTTCGCTTTCTTTACCATCAAAATCACTGTCGATCATTCCGGATAGTAGTGCGTTCGAGTATACCTTCGGATTGTAAACGATTTAGCTCGGCTCCTACTAGAGATTGAGTTGCGTACGGCACCGGGCGCGTTGGTCTGAAGACTGGTCTGGCATCTGCTTTGAGGTTCAACTCCCCCTGGCTACGCGACAGCATCCGAGACCGGGTTTTAACGTTTCATGGCGTCGCTTCAGGTCTTCAACTTTGTTGCACAATTCAAGGTTCATCATTGACATCTGTGTAGCTTGCTTGTCTTGCAACTGCTGGTATATACTGTTTACCGATTCGTCGAACAGGTTCAACTCGTCCGTCCAATCGAGTCCCAGCAAATCTAACTCTGGTTGATCTGTCACCAAGCACGTTGTGTGGATTTGTTGGCCTCGGAAACTGACTCGACAGTTCAACTCACCAAGCAGTTGTAACGTACCACCTGAAGCATTCCATGCCGTATGGGTCATTTGTACGAGTATCGGTCGCCCCAACCTGCGCCACGTGTCGCTAGAGATCAGAGTGATATCTGAAGCCGTACCAAGTTGTAACTTGACTTGTCTGCCATTGATTTCCACCGTGATCTACTTACGCCTGTTGACACCATCAAGCTTGAAAGTCGCAGTGATCGTTCAGATCCCATCAGGCCGTCTGAACGGTGTGGCATTGTTGCGCTTCTTTCTGGACAGAGTAGGACCACGTTCCAAACAACACGGCTCTTTAGGACCTTTTCTTCCGCATCCGTTGCAAATGTGATTTTTAAATAGACAGTTTCGAGCAAAACTCCATTCTCTACAAAACCAACAAAAGGATGGGGGTTTGTAATGTGATGAACTCACGTGAGTTGGTGCTTATTGAATAGTCTAGTTGACTGCACACTGAGGTCATGCTCCTTCGTTTTGAACAGCTGCACCAGAAACTTGGGACAACTACGTAGTCCAACGTAACCACTGCACTCAACTGTTAAGGGAAGGCAAAGCCGCCTGTCAGCAGAACATAGCAGCAACCTTCAGTGCTAACCACAAACTGCTGTACAAGCACGTTAATAGCCTACGAAAGGTGAGGCAAGGATTTCATCCACTCAAGACGGCTGATGCCCCAACAAGAACGTCTATGGAAGCTGCAAACGCGCTGCAGATGCAATACGCCCCCACGTTTCAAAGAGTCTTGCCACCAAGCGATCTACCAAGCTTTGTGTGTTCGTATCTGCACCGACACTAACAGTATTTAAAAGACGGTTGGACGATGCACTCATCCACTTACACTTTGTTACTTAACACTACGTCTCCATCCTACATCTAGAGTTTATCATTGAATTATTTGTTGTTAACTGTGGGTGCTGTGAATCTAAGAGGATCGCAGGACTGCAGCGAAGCAAACGATAAGTCCTTATTTTCATATTTAAAGTATTAACTATTTTACTATCCTTATCATCATTATTGTTATGTTGATATCCCATGCAACTATCCAACGGGACTTGTAAAGCAACGCTTCTTAACCCGTATAAATTCATTGTTCATTGTTCATTGATGCATTATGCTTCAGGTTCGTCATTCTCTGGCACTCACCAGTCACCTGCGGCAACGTGATGTCAGGATTCTGCTCAATCTTGCTCAGTACTCTTGTTCGTATGTCCGCATCTTTGGACGCTTGTAGGCCGCAAACGTAAGTGGGTCATTGGTACTGGTCGGCGGTCATTCTGTGAAACTGTAAATGTTCGCACTCCCAATTTACATGGCTCGGGTATGTGACCCAATCTTTGTCATCTTTCTTGGCCATCGTGAGGTATTTGTACCGGATGTTGAACAAGGATGTCAGCTTATCCAAAATGTGTGACACGACTGAGACAACTTCGTCCAAGGATAGGTTATTGCTCTTATTTGGTAAGATGAACTTTGTAAACATTCCCTGTTCAGCTGCACCCAACTTCCGGAATGTTGTGTATTCGGTCAGTATGCTTGACGGCTAGTCTAGACAGGCACGTGCACACAACCTCCCCCCACAAACACACACACACAAAGCGGCTAATCCTCTGCTTCCCTATTGGTCCATCCTTCTCCTTGCGACACTTAATGTGCTCACCTAGTCAGACATTGATCAGATTACAGTAGTTCGTTTACCGGAGTGACCTTCTTACTTCGGCCCGTGCATTTGACCTTCGTATACAGCAGCATCAAGAGAATTTCCGTCCCTTCTAGTGCATTTGCGAAATCAACACGAAACATGTCCTCATACTTGTGAAGTCAGGAAGCGAAAGCCACGCCAGCATCCGAATCATTATGGAATTCACTGATCTGCTGGTCAGGGTTTCTGGAAAGGGGACACTTTCATTTGGCGATAACCCAGGGCTGGACTGTATCGACAGCTTCTGCATTAACATCTCAATGGGCTTGGCCTGCTGCTGTCAAGTGTCTGCGATTGTTCGAAGCTGGCTGCCATTTATGTGTTCGATTGAGACTCGCATTGCCACTGTTGTAGCGAACACTGTTGTAACACTGACCTCGCTTCTGCTCTCCGAGGAACTACTTTGCCTAGCCGGAGACGAAAACAGAACACCCAAACCTGCTAGACCGAAGTATATTAGACACAGAACATGGTTCATTTTATAGGTCACAATCTCCTGTTGTAACTTCCTGGGCTGACTCAAGCCACTTGCCCTGGACAGATTTTACTCCCGTTTGCGCACTGTCACGTAGCAACCTGTTTCATGCTGACGGTTTGATTTCCTCAGCTTCCCGCGTGCCTTAGTCGTGTTACCGCCGTTCGGGTAGCAACCCGTGTGATGACGAATGGATTTCATCAGCTTCCGACGCGATTCAGCCCTGGTACAGCCGGTCGGGTAGCAACCCGCTTCCGGATGATAGGCGTCTCTAAAGCTTGTCACAGCTTTATGCTGCGGCCTTCGATTGCTTTTGGTCTCTACAATGTTTTCCTCAGGATCGCGGTAGACTTGTGGGATAGTGTTGATACGGTGTTGTTTGAACAACCTGGCAATTATTTCAGATTTGTGCTTTATGTACAGCAGAACTATACGTTTCGTTGTCGCGGATATACATTCGTTTTCTGTGGGTTTGCGGTTTAAGCACCTTCGGAGAAAAGTGCTTAGATATCCGATGCGTTTGAATGACTTATATAGGTGCTTTGCTTCTGCTCGTTTCGCTTCCGTCGTGCTGCAGTGATTTGCTATTCTACGGTACAATGTCTATACACAACATATTTTGTAACATCTAAGATGATTGCTGTTGAAGCTGAGAATCTGATCTGTATGCGTGCATTTTCTGTAAACCGATGTTTGCAATTAACCGTCCATTGTGCTGGTTAGTACACGTCCAAAAAAGAGAGTTTGTTTTCTTTCACTGATTCTATGGTAAACTCGGTGTCGTCCACGGTGTCGTTAAGCAGTTGTTGTGCAACAGATACTTGACTATATTAGAGTGTCATCGACGCAACGAACCCAATGTTTCGGATTAATAATCGGGAGTAGATCTTCTTCCAATTTTTGCATGACAATCTCGAAGTCCTCTCTCTCTTGAAGTCCCTTGTTGGAATACTGCTCAATGGTATACAATAGCCCAAACAAAGGAGACCACATTGTACTAGGAAATGCACAGGTAACATTCACAAAGCGCTTATTAGGTACCTCAAGGCCATTATAATATTTCGAGCGATGTGGGAAACTCAAACATTATCCCCTCTGGTTGAGACTCAAGAAGCATAACGCAATCATGTGATTTAACGTCCTGTACAAGAAAATGCCTCTTTCCAAACTTAACATGGTAATAATACTATCACCATTACAAAGCACATGAAATAAGGGAACTTCATTAGTTAAACGCAGGTCAAAAATCACCAGATCCGCCAACTTATACCTTGGTAGATACACTAGGATTTGGAACAAATTGTCTTTCGAAATACTTGCTGGTAATTCAGAGCACGGATTTCATATAGGGACCAGCAAATATTTAACCGTGCAAAAGGTGATCCACAGACTGGGGTGTCACATAACGAACAGCAAGCATAGGAACAAGGCATGGGATTCATATGCTTTAGAAAACAGTCTACAACAGAGAGTGAATATTGCAGTGGGAAGGACTCTACACTCACTGTCTTTCTCTTCTTTCCCCTACATGGATATGCCAACCACAATGTTATCAACAGCAGGTGTGTACTGAGGGAAGAAAACAATGAACACACTTCTCCGTCTTCATCGTAGATGCTACTATTACTCTTAAAGCAGTCTGCTCTTACATTTTCCTTTAATAGGCACCACTCTTGCTCCAGCACCATGTGAGTGCAACAACCAACATTCGATATTAGGAAATAGTCTTAAGCAAAGCAGCCGTCACAATGTGCTTAAAAAGACTTGTACATTCGTGAGTGTTCGTCACAGTTAGACCTCGGCAGACAGCCATCACACATCCACCACCGCGTCCTCGGTTGGTGGCGGCTTGCAAGGAAATTCGTTGAGCTGGGAGCCAGCCCTGTCCTCTGCACGTTCATAACATGTATATCAGTGGAGGATGAGTCGCGTTATACCGCAGTTAGATATCAGTCACAGCGGTCCGCTGCCGTCGCCCATGGCTCAGTGGCACAGGTCGCTGGCTCACAAGTGCCAAGTCGTGGGTTCGAATCCGACAGGATTCGGTGGGTACGCGCCACTGACGAGTCCCAGTAGGACGAGACGGCCGGCTAGCGCTTCCTTGTATGTGTGCTGTCTGTCTGCCTGGGTGTAACTGCGACGAGCACTCACGAAAAGCCTAATAACCTACACGAGTACTTGCAGCTAAACTTTAACATACTGTGTACTTGTGTTAAACCCATTTTCCTATTATTCAAAAGCACCTTCTAAGCTTTCGGTATTCATATTCTTAAGGGACCTACCAATCTCGATACAGACCTTTTGTGTAATATCAGATAACATACCGGAGGCACAATGAACCTTTGTGCCCTCACAAAATTGTGAATTCTTTTGCATTACTGTTGCACTTTTTCCGATCACTCCTGGTTGTTGTCCAGAAGAAGATTTTATTTATCTGAACATGTCACAGGCGTGTATCACTGAAAACGGGAATATACGATTTATTAATTTGTCACTCTACAAGTAGTCCCCTTGAACGGCCGCTTAAAACAGCGGACCTGAAGAGGCTAGTTACGTTCGACCACCGGTGCCTTCGTAATTTAGCTCACATTTGGTGGGAACACCGCGTGAGCAACGAGCGTGTTCGACGCCTTGTTTATGTCACTGGAAAAGGAAGTGAACCGCTCAGCACCGTTATTTCACGCATCAGGCTCCGATGGCTCGGCCACGTGTTACGCATGCCAGCCCACCGACTCCCGCGACGTGTGTTGTTTGAGCGCCGGGGGTGTGGATGGAAGAAGAGGAGGGGTGGCCAAGCGATAACTTGGTCGACAGGAATGAAAGCCCTCATTTCGAAGCTGGCCTCGGTTGAAGTGTCTCGGCTCCCTGGTTGGGGTACGAAAGACGATGGACACCTTTGGCTGGATACACTTGCTGACATGGCTAGGAGCCGACATCAATGGCGTTCGTGCTGTGAGTTTCTTTGTCCCACCCCATCCCTCTTAGCCTCCCTCTCCAACCACGATCTCACTATTTAGCCTTATATAATTTTGCATAGTAATTTTTTTTGGTGCACAGCAGCCGGCTGGTAGCTTACCGGAACGATGCCCATCCGTTACCGGTAGCTCAGCCAGCTTGCACCAGTTGCATTTTTTTCTCCTTTTTTCCATGTATTGCGGCACAGTAGCTGAGGTGTTCCCCACCTCTAGCTAACGTGTATGATGATGATGATGAGTCCCCTTGAACTGAAGAAGACGGCGGATGGACCATTCACAAATATTGTGCAGTTGGTTTTGAAGCTGTATATAGTTGTCTGGCACTTTCATCGGACACTAAACTTTGATCTCGTCGATGCAAATCAAACCGTTTGAAGTACTAAAGTTCACCAGATCTTTTCTGAAAAGTAATAACCAGCAAACCAAAATACTGAGCCTTGTAGCACACCGCATTCTAATCTTATAGTGTTTGGTACAGAGTCACGAATGCTCACATACAGACGGCTGTGCAAGAGGAAGTTATTGATCCACCCTCGGAGGGGATCACCAGTGCTGTTGGAGCGCCCAAAAAGATAACTCTTATCTTTCATGTACAATTTACTTGTTGACCGATTGTACATTACTCCTTCTTGTTTTAATCTTACAACCGGCTCGACACACAACTGCCTTGTAAGTCCCCGCGCTCACGTGTACGCTCTTGCCTCGCTTCATCCGTCCGCTTCTTGTTGTAGCCCATCGAATACAGTCCGCTGTGTCCGACTCCAATTGCCTTCTGATATCCGCGCTTAATTCCGCGCATCGTCTCGGACTAGTATTAACTAGTCCTACAAAATTGATGACCCCGATTCGCACGCGCGAATTCAATTTTTTTCTCGTTTGTATTTTTTGGTGAGTTCGTTCCTTTTTCTTGATTATATACCTATATTCATTTGTTTCTTGCGTAATTTTAGTACTTTTATCGTATTTTGTTCATTCTTTATCTTTCGACTCACATTTCGAGAGTGGCATCTGAGTCGTTTCACAGCGTAACCATGCTTACTTTGGCTGTTCCAAGTTTCATGGAACACAGTCCAGAAGTTTGGTTTAAGATATTCGAGATCGAACTAGAAAATAAGGGCATAACGGCGGACCGTCCGAGGTACAATCAGCTCGTCCCACGCCTTCCTCCGTCGGTAGTGACGCTGATTGAGGACATTCTACTCTGCCCATCGAATGAGGCAAAGTATGAAACGATGAAGCAAGCGATTTTGAAAGAGTTACGGCCCAGCGCACGAACTCGATTTGAGCAGCTCAATGGTCTCAGGCTTGGAGATCGCAAGCCGTCGGCATTGCTCCGCGAACTTCAGCGCATCGCTGGTCCCTTATTCTTGAGCGAAGAAGGGATAAAGGAGCTGTGGTTTGCACGTCTCCCAGAGCCATTGCCGATAATGCTGTCCATGTTTATAGATGCACCCCTGAAAGACTTAGCTACCAAGGCAGACGCTGCGTTCGAACGTTTTCCGCAGCAGACGACCAGTAACTCCGGTGACGTATTCTCACCGATGAAAACCGAATCTCATGTTTGTTCCCAGTCGCTAGACCGATCTGACTCTAAAGACGAGGAAATTGCGCTACTTCGCAGCAAGATAGCAGCAATGAAGGCTTCAAAGCAGCGTGTGCCACGGTCAAATGCTGACCACGTTTTGGCTACCGTTCATTGCGGCTCGTCTGTGCCTGCACCGAGTACGTCACGTTCGGCACGAAAGCGTAACATTTTCCCTACAAGTTCTCAGTCAGATAATGTCAAACCCGTCGAAGAAGTATGTTGGTATCACCGCCAATACGGTGGAAGAGCTAGACGTTGTCGGGCTCCCTGTATTAGGCACGACCCAGGGAAAACGAATAGCCCGCATACTAGCACTACAAACGTATCATTCAATAACCAAGCAAACCGACTGTTTTACGTTAAGGATCGACGTTCTTCCATCACGTTCCTCATCGACACGGGAGCGGAAGTCAGCGTCATCCCAGCGACCGCTAGCGACAAGCACTCGAAGCCTACGTACAATTTGCGTGCGGCCAACGGTTCTCCGATAGCTTCATTCGGTCAGCGCATGATGAACCTAGACCTCAATCTTCGCCGAGATTTTCAGTGGGTCTTCATGGTTGCGTCTGTACCCTTCGCAATTATCGGTATCGACTTCCTCCGACATTTTGGGTTGCTTGTTGATGCTGGTCGCCACAGACTTTTAGGCGATCGTACGAAACTAGGTGTTGATGGTGTCCTTTCAGATGCCCCGATAATCAGCCCTGTATTTCGGATCGCAGACGCACCGTCCGACTACTTGAGCCTCCTCTCCGAACACCCGCGACTGGTTCGACCGGCTGCAGAGCTTCCACCAGTCACGACAGAGGTCGCTCACCACATAGTTACGCGCGGTCAACCAGTTAGCGCACGACCAAGACGGCTTGCTCCAGACAAACTACGGGCAGCACGAGCCGAATTTGACCACATGCTTCAACTTGGTATCGTCAGACCGTCCAACAGCCCATGGGCGTCGCCTCTGCACATGGTCCTGAAGAAGGTCATGGGTGACTGGCGTCCTTGCGGCGACTACCGATCCTTGAATACGGTGACCACGCCTGATCGCTATCCGATCCCACACATAGTGGATCTCACCGCCAGTCTGGCAGGTAAAAGTATCTTCAGCAAAATCGACTTGGTACGCGCATACAACCAAATTCCGGTAGCCGAAGCGGACATCGCTAAAACTGCCGTGACGACTCCATTTGGTTTGTTCGAGTTTCTGCGCATGCCTTTTGGTCTAAGGAATGCCGCGCAAACTTTTCAGCGCTTCATCGACCAAGTTTGTCGCGGCTTAGACTTCGCTTACGCGTATCTCGATGACATATTAATCGCAAGCTCTTCACGAGAAGAGCATATGCGCCATCTACGAACGCTTTTTGATCGTTTATCTCAACACGGGGTGACGATCAACGCAGAAAAGTGTTCGTTTGGTGTCGATTCAGTCAACTTCCTCGGCCATCGTATCTCTTCTGCAGGCGTCGTGCCACTGCAGGATAAAATTCAAGCCATCATCGACTACCCCGAGCCTCATTCTTTCAAACAGCTCAGGCGTTTTGATGGCCTTGTCAACTTTTACCGACGATTTATACCCAACTGCGCCTCGCTGATGCAACCCCTCACGGACCTTCTCCGAGGGAAACTCAAGAAATTCGAATTTCCTGCCTCAGCACGCGCTGCTTTTAAGTCGCTGAAAGAGGCTATCGCCAACATAGCTTCTGTAGCGCATCACGATCCGGCCGCCCCACTGTCCCTCAGTACGGACGCCTCGGACGTGGCAGTCGGCGCTGTTTTGCAGCAACGCGTAGCCGACACGTGGCAGCCCTTAGCGTTTTTCTCCAAACGTCTACAACCTACCGAATCTCGCTACAGCACGTTCGGTAGAGAACTACTAGCAGTGTATCTAGCGATACGTCACTTTCGACACGCCTTAGAAGGCCGCTCCTTTGCCGTCTTCACCGACCACAAACCCCTGACTTACGTGCTCGGCTCGACTACCGACCGATACTCTCCTAGAGAGTCGCGCCACCTTGACTACATCGCTCAGTTTACGACCGATATACGGCATGTCTCAGGTGTGCACAACGCCGTCGTCGATGCACTTTCCCGCATTCAAGCTATTTCCGCTGACGCCGGCACTGCTATCGACTTGGCAGCCATGGCCACAGCACAACTCAACGATCCTGAGGTTGATCTACTACGCAGGTCTCCCTCATTGGATATACGACCCGTTCCGCTGACATCATCAGACGGAACGATACTCTGCGATTTATCTCTGGACACGCCGCGCCCAGTCGTCCCACGCGAGTTTCGGCAGACCGTGTTCGACACGTTGCACGGCTTGTCTCATCCAGGCGTTCGTGCATCGGTTAAACTCGTAACCGCACGATTCGTTTGGCGCAATGTTAATCGGGACGTCCGTACCTGGGCAGCTGCTTGCCTTCCGTGTCAACGCGCGAAGGTGCACAAGCACACGAGAAGCCCATTAGGCACGTTTCCGACGCCAGACGCACGTTTTCATCACGTGCACATCGACCTCGTAGGTCCTCTGCCGCCTTCCAAAGGCTATGTGTATCTGCTGACCTGTGTCGATCGATTCACTAGGTGGCCGGAAGCTATTCCTATACCTAACTGCTCTTCGGAAACAGTAGCGAAAGCTTTTCTGGAGCGTTGGGTAGCTCAATACGGCTGTCCCGCCATCGTGACCACCGATCGAGGGTCACATTTCTCGTCGACCTTTGCCACGTTGCTTAAGGATTTAGGCTGTCGCCACGTTCAGACGACAGCGTATCATCCGGCCGCTAACGGCATGGTGGAGCGTTTTCATCGCCAGTTGAAGGCAGCGCTACGTGCGCACGCAGATCCTTCATGGTCTGAAACGCTTCCCCTCGTTCTCTTAGGCTTAAGAAACACGGTTAAGACCGACTTCGACGCCACACCAGCGCAGCTAGTCTACGGTTGCACGCTGCGGTTGCCCGGACAGCTGGTAGCACCAGCCCCATGTACTTCCACTTTTGACTACGGAAGTTACACTGACCGATTGGCTCACCAGATGCGTGAGCTACGTCCACCCGCTCCTCGATCGCAGAAGACACCAGTGTACGTGCCCGAGAAGCTGTCTACGTGTTCACACGTCTTTCTTCGCGCAGACGGTGTTCGACAGCCTCTTCAGTCGCCGTACATAGGACCCTTCAAGGTGCTGCATCGTGCGAGTAAGGCGTGCACTATTGACCGCGGTGGTCGACACGAAGTCGTCACCATCGACCGTCTAAAACCCGCCTTCATGGAAGAAAACCCCTCGCCTACTTCGTCTAGTAGTGCTTCGTGCGACGTCACAACTCATCGCACCAACTTACAGCATCGTAGTCCAGTTCATCCAGACCACGATCTCGGTCTACAAGCCGTCCCAACATCTCCCGAATCTAGCGCGCCGCCTCCCACGACCAATCGCCGTGGTCGGGAGGTGCGTAAGCCCGTCCGTTTCTCCGACTATGTACAGTGTAAATATTTTTAGCTTTGTAGATATTGTATACATTTGCCCCGTTTTTGGTCGATTAACGTTTTGAAAACAAACAAAAATATCAAAAAACCTCCGCAAAACCTTTTACGAAAAAAATATTCAAAAACCAAAAAATATTTAAACACGCAGATCATTCGTTTGTTCTTTTTGGCGTTTTCTGCGCGTGTTTTTCTATTTTCTCGTCTCTACATGCCCCAACCCTCCCCTTCGATCGACTGGCCCCCACGAGGAATGTTTTCGAGGACCCTGACGCGAACACTGGTCGTTTCTCCGCGGGACGAGTGTCGTTTCTCCGTGGGACCATGGTCGTTTCTACGTGGGACGAGGGTCGTTTTGGCGCGGGGCGGGGTGCGGCGGGGGGAGAGACCACTCCCAAGCGCACCGTTTGGCAGCAGCGGAGGTTGAGGTCCTGTCGGCCTTTTTCTGGGCTAGCCAGTTTTTTGTAGTCCGACAAGCCCGCTCCAACGGCTCGCCGAAATGCACCCTGCCCTGCATTCAATAAATAACAAATCATAAACGGCACAGCGGACTCCGACTTCCGACGAACCCCCATTTACACGAACACACGCCCATTTTTACTCGGCACGATTTCGCCTTACGAACCTTGTTTCAATATTCCTTTTCGATTTCGAAGGCTTTCTATGTTCAGCCTTCTAGGGAGGGGAGCTCTGTAGCGCCCAAAAAGATAACTCTTATCTTTCATGTACAATTTACTTGTTGACCGATTGTACATTACTCCTTCTTGTTTTAATCTTACAACCGGCTCGACACACAACTGCCTTGTAAGTCCCCGCGCTCACGTGTACGCTCTTGCCTCGCTTCATCCGTCCGCTTCTTGTTGTAGCCCATCGAATACAGTCCGCTGTGTCCGACTCCAATTGCCTTCTGATATCCGCGCTTAATTCCGCGCATCGTCTCGGACTAGTATTAACTAGTCCTACACTGTATCCCTGAAGCTTGACCAGTGGAATGCAATAGTTCCTCCGGTTGAATTGGTTACTGTTGTGACCGATTCATCACCATGTCACCAGTCCTGTTTCATTTGCCGACTGAAACAAAGCAACTCTCCACCCATTGGCTGTGTGAAATCCGGACGGTTAAAGTTGAGTATTCTCTGTGTTGAGTCTGCTACCCCTTGTTTGAACACTGATACACATCCTGCATTTTCTGTTGCCTTTTTGATCCAAGTAAACATTTCAAGTAGACATTAAAGAAAAACTGCAAGGTCCACTGCTAGAGTGATGTAAGGATTCTGAGAACCTATGAATAAATTTTGCCTAACCAGCGGTAGTGCCTTCTAGGTAAAATACTGTAGTTTGCTTGCGATAGCTGTTAAAGCAACGGTTACACTGGACAAACTGATGTTGTTTACTTGGGGAAAGTTAGCGAGAATTATCCATGGCTTTTATAGCCATCTAGCCAAACAGCAGGAGCAGAATGTTCGCGGTAGCCACAGCAGTAGTCGTTAGGCCACCATCCGTCATGTGTGGTGGCAGCCCCAAATTAATCTTTCTGGCGCCGTACACATACTTGTAAGGCAGTTACAGATTGCTTGTAAAATTGAGTACCGTAGCCTCCTGTCATTCGTGCTTATCAGCTCTGAGGAGTGATGTGCAGTAGCTTCTGACAATCTCGTAGTTGTCCCCTGTGATATCACATGGGTTTTGTGCATGGTAAGTACAAGTCTCCCCACTTCTGCTGCTCTATTTATGAGTTTTGTTTCTGTTCCAGATATTAGTCTGGTGCGCATTTCTTACTGGCGCAAGGTATGAGGTAGCCTGAATGATCCTCTTGAGTTTATCCTATAATATATTCCACGTGTAGTTCTACAAACTTCGCAGCGAGATCCCAGCCAATGGTTTGCGCTAATTTGTAAAGCTTAAAATTACCAGTAGTAGTACGGCTAGATTTTCGTCCTTTTTATAAAGACAGCATAAAGCATTACCAACCGTAAGGGCTGCTAAATTGGTGCTACCTATGGGAAGGTCGTATGAGAATTACTCAAACATTAACTTCATTATTCGAGAGTAAGCAGAAGTGATTATCGGTTCGAGCCGCGGTGTCTGCTTGGTCGGCCCATTTAGTTATGCAAAACCACTGTGTCTATGAACTCCAGGTATTGATTTGAAGGATGACTCCCCGGGGGACGTTGTTACTATTGAAGGCACTCTGAAAGCGCCCTTTATAAAGCAGTGCGGGGACAATTTTGACACATCGCAGTACAAAGATTTGAACAGAAAGGTTTTGGTGTCTGCAGAGGAGTTCGAATGTTTGTAGACAGCCACCAGAAGACAAGATCATGCGTCTTACTTGGATATCTACCATCACGAATTGCTAAGTGCGGCTAACAAAATATGGCGTCAAGGAAAAATTGATTGTTCGGTACGGGCTTACATTTGATGTGATCTCGGTAATTGGCGGCAACCCTGTCACCGTGAGATGGCCGATCATTCCGCATGGCCGATATTTCTGAGTTCAAACTCTGGATCTAGTATGTTTTCAGGGAACTGGGTTTCCGTCATTAGTACGATAGGCACACTTGTTTTAAACCGATGGTGCAGTTCTGGCAGCTTACGGTGGAGACGTTGAGCGTTTGCACGTTAGCATTTCATTTGTTAACGCATTAGACCTTCAGGTTGCTGTGCTAGACCGGCACCATCGTGCCAGTTTGCTGACTCTTTGATACGGGTGTTTCGCAGTTGGTTTATTTGAGTTCGAGACAACAGAGTGCAGCACATTTGTACCTGCGGCCTGTATATTTCGAAGGAATTGTCTTACTCGTATGTCTTATGGCTCACATTTTATGTTTGCCTACCATGATTGCAATACCATTGACATCGCCTCTTCGACACGAAATCTCAATTGAGGCCACTGTTGCGGTCATAATGATCAAAGTTGCGGCGATACACTTCAAAGTAAACCGTGACCCCCATTGAGATGGCGTATTGGAATGCAGACCCACAGCAGATGATCCGAGACCAAACAATAGACTTCTATTACCGCACCAAACACTGTTTGCGGATCCGGGGCCTGACGACCACGCGTAAGCTGACACCAGGTTTCCTGAGGCCAGTGGACCGAATGAGTTGGAAAATCATCCGACTGTTGCCAGAGTTATCAGCGGTCTCAATCTCCAAAGCACACTGACTAACAAGCCTCGTGATCTTTGCTCACGATTTGCTTGGGCAGCAGGTTGACAGAGCGGCGCCGCTCGTTACAATCTGATTCTGCCGGGATATCTCTGCGGAAATCGAACAGCTCCAGAGAGTGAGCAGAGATCCAAGCCTTTAAGAGGCGTCAGGCAAGGCCGCAGCTTGGCTGTCCGGAAGTGGTCATCACCTTCTGTGCCCACGTTCAGTGCCGCTATATGTTTTGCGGTGAATTGCAACTGAGTGCGTACGCCAGTAAAGATTGATAGCTCACCTGGACTGAGGAATCAGTTAATCTGTTTGCACCGAGCTTGCGGAGCTTCGTTTTTGGGGATCCCCCCAAACACATGTAGACCTTCACGCAGATCAGTGCATGATCTGAGCCAATGATCTGCGGTCCAGTACGCAGCCAAGCCACCTGAGGCTGATTGTAATGTGATCAGTTTGGGACAAGGCTTGAGTTGGCTAAGAGGGACGCTAAGTTGCGGAACGCTTTTGCGTATGCCTGAAGCTGGTGCGCGAGCGAAACAGATGGCTGTCTTCGCACAATGTGAGAAGTCTCTGTCCGTTATCTGGGCTGTCCCCATCGAGTGCGTGGTGAGCACCACGGTGGCGTTTGTGTGATAACAGGCTGCCAACTGGTACATTGAACTCCCTAGCAAGAGCAACGAGATGCGATATTTTATCGTAGCGCAAGAGCTGGTGAAGCTCCCGATAACAGTGGTCTCTGACCAAGCCACTTTTGCAGTCATTTGGTGCGTACGCGGAGATCACAAGCAGGGTGTGTCTCTCCTCGCGACGCTTGTTGACTCTACATGAACCCCGAAGCCGAACTGTAAACAGTCGGCTGTGAATCGGGAAACGTTCCAGCAATGTCGCCTCTACCTTGACACAGTGCTATACCTACAGAAGCCAAATACGCTGAGGTTGTTTCTGGATCCTCAGAAAGACGCAGGTGATATCTGTTTTCGTGGTTTGTGGGGGATGTCTGCGTAAGCAAAGTGCAAAGATCATGCAATCAGATTTATGAAAGGCAGCAGACACCAACATCCACAGACCCCAGAGTGCTCGCAAGACCGGCTTGCTGTCCAATCTGCATGGGTGTTAGTACGTAGAAACACGCCAGACAAAACGAGGATCGGGGTCGAAGGAGAGGCTGAGGGTGAGTTCCGTAGTTCGCGGAGCAACCGGAATGGCAAAAAGAGTCAAGAACACAGAAATCGCTCAACAGATAATAAGAATTGTTAGCAAACAAACAATTGGCGTGTCGTGAAGTCGCGTGAATGTAAGAAGCAGCAGCAACAGCAGACGTGCAGGTCGTAAAACAGTCCATGGTTCTTGTTAGAGCTCATGCTAATACCCGGTCGCCCAAGCCGAAGTAAAGATTTGACTTAAGGGACACCACACGGAGGCTTTGACTAAATAGCTCACCCGCAAGAGCGAATTCAGGGAATCGCATGATACGCTATACACGGCTGTCTACTTGCGACGGTATCATCACACAGAAACACTAACTTCATGTAACCGTCAGGGCAGTTTGTTCTTTTACGATATTCAACAGTCCATCTGTAGTTATGATAGGGACTGCATGGACAAAACGGATTGTCGACAGGCTCAAAGAACCGCCGAATAGTTTACAGAGCCATGAGGGTCACCGATGTTGCAGCAAGAGAAGAATAATTAGACGGACTCGTTCAAACCAAGGCACTCCACTGTGACTCATCAGGACGTGACGTTAGTACACGGTAGCAATCGGAAACTACTAAAAGTAAATGAGGCATTGTTACTTATGACAAATCAATCGTTGCCATGTGCCCAGAGATCACTCAGTTAGGTCCAGGCACACAAAGAAACATAGACAACACGTGCAGCCATGGGTGTCCGACATTAACGATTGCGCATACATATTACTTGCACGGTAGGTGCAACTGATGGAAGCAACGAAAGCGTGAATGCTTCGCAAGGTGTCTCCTTTCTTCGAGGTTTTTTGGTCAAAGGGGATGTTCTAACGGCTTGTAACAAAAACACGGAAACTAACGATAGAGATCGCAATGCATAACTCAAGTGCGGCGTTATACTAGAAGAAACGTTATATACTCGAGCTCGATGTCGGGAAGTTTGTATCACGCATTCAGACCGCTTCATTCAAGCGAATGCAAGGAGATACTCCATAACTTACGATGCTTGCGTGTTCAAGCAAGCCATTAGAATCACAGAAAGGAGATGCGCATTTGTCAGTTTTGTAAAATGGACATCCACTGCGTCAGCGAAAGCAAATTGTTTAAGCAAACAGATTGTAACTAAAAGGACTGAAGCATCTCTACTATTAAAAGTGAAGAGTTAACTGCCGAACAAGCTGCAGGGGGCATTCGAGCCTGGAGTTACAAGCTCATTCTACCGCAATTCATCAATAAAAACTAGGTAAGGCCACCGAAATTACCAAAGGGACCAAAGAACTGAAAGTTTGTGATACAGTCAAACAAGAGCAATTGTTCGGAAAACAAAGCAAAAACTGAAGAAGCTCCAAGGACCAAGGACAATTGTGGATACTATATTGGTGATTTGGAGGAGAAGCATCGTTCTTCGTGCTATCAGATGCATGTGTCAACGACTTACTTTATTTAGTCTCTCTGTGCAGGCATCCCGCGGGAGTGAACAATCTGCACCCATAAATTCCGCTTTGCAGATGCATTTCACCTCATAGTCGTCAACGGTAACACAGCGTATTGTGTTCTCCGGGTGACAAGGACGAATCTGTTCGTTATTGCAAATAGCCGTGGGTCGGCAAAGCAGTTTATCGGAATCCCACTCGGAATTCTCATTGCAATCGCATTTATACTCGTTCTGTAATACCAATGTGCAAAGGAATGACATGCTGGTACGGTCCTTGAAATGCAACGGAAAACTTCACAATTAGCAACAGTGTTCCAATCAGGAATGTGATGTTCATGCGGCCTCACGCACACCAATACAGATGCTCCAGTATTTGCTACCTATCGTGTTCAGCCGACGTAGACCTGAGCGGATAACCTGTTTACAGGCTCACAATGAACACTGTGATTTAGGACGGAAGAAGCACGTGCTGTGCAACTTCTGCAGAACACCCGTGTGTAAGTGAATGTAACTCCATCTGACCATGAGGTGCCTTTCGAAGCGGATCACACTGGTTCGTGGCTACTAACCATCTTGTGATCTTATATGAATCGTTAAACAACTGGCGATTGGTGGTGGCGTCGTAACTCGATCGCATAAAGAACTTGTCAGCAAACCATAGCGCTGTTTCACCATGGTTGACCCTGCAACTTATATAAAACAAGCCTTGTTGTTTATTTTCAAACGGTTGCAGAACTTGGAAATTGGATGAGAAACAGCATCCACATAATTGCCTTAACCTTAACAACAGAAAGACAGTCCAGCTTTACAATACGAATGAGTTACCTCAAAAGGTCCGGTTACTTCACAATACTCGGTGTTTTTTGTGTTCTCCAGACGTCTACAGGGATTTCCAATGCACGTGTTTGGGCAGGTAGCCTGAATTTTGGCCAAGAGTGCAGTTGTATCTGAGTTTGTTTTTGTATGGTAGCTCTCCCAGGCCTATAACAAAAGGAATTCGGTAAGTTAAAAATAACTGGGAGTTTCATCGCTTTACTTGATTTTGAAGCTACGGACTTCGTCCCATTCCTAGGGCGACAGGTAAAACGGGTCATTGTTTTTTTAGAACCTGAACCATAGCTTCTTTTATGTTGGCAACTGCATGCTACCCATAAGATGAACCAGGATATGTGGGTAAATGTTTCCTTACTGAAAAACGATCTCATCCTTCTGCTGCCTATGATGAACCCCGGCCAGTATGGAACCATCACAGTTCTACAACTTCGGTAGACGCTATTCTAGATCTGTCATTTACTTTCCAATGTTTTACGGTCTACAGAGAGACTTTTGTAACTAAAGCATGTGATTTACACCCTCTAAAGTAATGTTTCTGTGTCCCCTGACTTATTGTAAGATACTGCACATAGGACATGCCTTTTCAAAACTTCTGTCAATGCGAGACGAAGGACCATGGAAATACGTTGGCTGTATGACAAAGAGGTATCAGAAGTTCTTCGGTGCGCTTCACTGACACTTCGCTGCTACGTCATCACCATCCGTCGCGCGTGGGCTCAGGTTACTGCGCGGTCGCTCGAATTCACCTGTATTCGAATCCGTGGCCGTTGGGTTGCAATGCAGACACTTCATCCCTTCGGTCTCAGGCGGACCGTTGGGTTCTTGAGCCCGATACGACATTCAAGTGAACAGCCAAGCCGTGTAGCTTCAATGCCTGATTACGGTTTGACTTCTGACCCAATTAATTGTGTGCGCGAAACTGGATTCCTATGTTTTGTTAGATAATGAGCGAAATGTCAAAGATTCAATATCCCTAAGTCCTCGTCCACAGGGAATCTGTCTGTACCAGTTAATCCTAATTGTAAACTGACTTCCTAGTCAATCCACGGTATTGACTGTTACCAATGCTTAACCTAAGTGAATGATACTCCTTTCAGCCAAGTATTTAAAACTATCGATTGTTGACCCGTCACTATCTTACCGATCCGACTCTCCGTGAGGCCTATCGCTGTGTTTGACGGGCTGGTGGAACAGACAATTACTAGACAACGAATACCGGCTTCATTTACTATCACGCCAACATAATGTTCCTCTGGTTCGAATAAGTTTGAAGTATTATTCATTACCTGCTAGATGGTACAAACATACCACAAGAGCCCCAGACTCGTGTGTCATTTAAAGGAAACTACAGGAAAGTAATGTAGGCCCTTGTTGCGCCAGATGTAAGGGAAGCTGATTTAACTGGGGGTTCATAGATCCGCAAACAACACCACAACTCATTGCCATTGATGCGGAGTTCACCGGTACTTGTCGCTTGTTCAACCGCCATTCATCCCTGCGTTAAGTGAAGGACAAACGGTGTTACTCCAGCCAGCCCCAGTATTGCATTGTTTATTCAGAGCACAACTTCGTGACATCAGCGGAAAGCTGAGGGCTTTGATACAACATTCAGAGGAAATTTACGAAGAACTACAAGCTGTGTTGATTTCATTGCTCATTGGCAATATATAACTTAAAGTATATGGTTCCATAACGGAGGAAGCAGATGAATATTGGGTGTCGCCCATCCGAAAACACCACACTTCACGACCAAGTTCGAAGTGATTTGATCTCATCTGGTAGAGAGAGCAGGCATCGAACCTGTAACCATCTGGATGTAAGTGGAAACATCTAGCCAAATAGGTTCGCTATTGGCTCTTTGCTTACAAATCTCCTAGGCTAACCATGTCAGGACTTTGGACGTAATTACTCTTATTTAGTCACCTAAACAATTAGTCGAGTTAATTCGCCTAGCATGGTTAAGTACTGTACTCAAAAGTGTCAGATTATGCTGCACTGGTATGAAGCTAATGCAGACAGGTCTTGGTCGGATCATGTTACTTTCTGGTAAACCGACCTCCTGATTAGGCTGCCATCCCTGCAATTGATGAGGATGTCCAAGTATGGCAGACAGTTCTTCTGTCCTACCTCACAGGTGACCTGAAATTTGTCATATGCGCCGTTAAGCTACTCTATCAACCGCGAAATCTGTTGCTTCGACGAACAAAAGGCCTGTAGGTTATCCACATAAGTAAATCGGCTTGGCTAATTCCGTAGATATGCCTCTCTACCATCAACCTGAAGAAATTGGTGAGTACATGGCGTAGTGATCTACCAAGTGTCCAGCCTAGCCTGTTTTACTCGGGTACCACAGCATGCATTCATGGGTGTTACTGTCGCACTGTGATTTTGCCTGTCAACACAGAGGGGATTGTTTCGTGAACCAAAAACTTAGACATACTCTTGAGTTGCACTTTGATGTGTAGTTTTTTGACTTCACATGGAACTAACAGGAACTGTGAGCGGCGAATGATGTCTGGTAATTTGAAATGAAATATATTCCTTGCATACTGTTTTGCAAGAATTCTACAATGTTTTTAGACTAAGGTAAATAATTTTCCCAGAAAGCAGAAGCCACGATTAAACTTTGCACAATAATCTGCATCGACAGGGCATCGAACCCCGGACGTACGGAGTACCGGTCAGCTGCTCTACCAACTGAGCTACCGAGGGCTGACGATCAAGTGTGCAATTTAATACAGGACTTCTGCTTGGTTCACAACGTTGGTAGAGCAGCGGACCGGTAATCCGTACGTCCGAGGTTCGATTCCCCGTCGAGGCAGATTATTGTGCGAAATTTAATCGTGGCTTCTACTTTCTGCAAAAATTACACTACTCACAAAACCACCAATAACCTAAAGTAAGTAATGTACAAACCGTCTTTGATCGTCCGCGGGCTAGATGCTTTACGATTCGATCGGGTACCACAAGGGGGACGTGCGTGCATGGCGGTCCGCATTGTCTGCATATCCACAGTTGTTATATGGCTAGCGAAGAGAGAACGCAGTTCCTAACCGCATTCGCCAACGTTCACAAATCCATACTATCGCATAACAGTTGGCTAGATGCACTTATTGGCAAAACCGAATGCAGTCTGACAAGTCAAAACGATGCGAGTAGGTTGGGGAGTCATGATGTCAAATAACCGCCTTTATTCTAATGACTCGACTCTAGACAAACTAGTACATCTAATGTGTGAGTAAATTCGGCGATGTTCAGCATTTTACCACGTGTTTTGTGTGTACAGCTGGGCAATTCTAGTGGATATGGGTAAAGGGTACTGTTTACATGATTGATAGCTCGATATCCTGGATCAAGTGCTTGAACATTTGACTGAGACGCGGTCAGCTTCCAGTATGGGTGGAGTAGTCTTCTCTCTTTACCGCCCTCTAGAAGAGGTCACAGAGTGACGAGAAACAAATCTTCAGCATTTTGAGGAGGAAGACGTGTTCAAAAATTTCAAGTACTGTAGCAGCGTAGAATGTGGAATGTGATATGGAGGCGAACCGTATGGTCGAACTCTAACTCGGCTCTCGCTTCGTCCGCTCTGGCCATTCTATTTCTCTTCACACATAACTGCGCGTGCATTGTTTCATTGAGTTCATTGATTTGTAGATCGCAGAAGGGAAGTCTCGTGTTAGTCCCGTCACCTCTAGCTTAGCAGAGAAGCAAGTGCACCATAGCGACCCAACAGTCCACAACTGATCAGGAGAGACGCAGAGGAAAAGTGCTGTCCAGGCACAACGCGCAGATGGGAATCCAAAAGCCGCTTGCAACTTTCCTCAGTCTGTGCGCTGACTACGCTTTCTGGGAAGCTGTTCCAGTCATTCACCACCCGGGTAGAAAGAGAGACGGCGGAGCGGACTCGGAGCATCCTCGGTTTAAATACTTTCCAAGTGCGACTTCGTGTTGAGCCTCCTACGTTGAGTTTAAAAAACTGACGCAGTTCATTTTCAAGTTCTCCTCTTAGTATGCGTCTGGTGAAAATGAGGTATCTACGGTGGCAACGGTAGTCCAGTGAGAAGAGGTTCATCTCTTGGAGTCAAAGTGGGAAGGGGAAATCCCGAAGTCCGAAGACAAACTTTTAGCCTCATCTCTGGACCCTTGCTATTAAGGTACATACTAGCTTTGAAAGCGTAAACTTAGCCGGTAGACCGTACTCGAAAATAGCTCCTACGTGAGGTGAATAGTAGCCTGAAGATCTTTGGTGTCATTCGAAGGAATGATCTTCTTATGGCACCCCACATCCTGTTAGCAGCGACCACTCTACTTAGTGTGTCCTAGGTGGCTTTTAGGTCCAGTGCAATTAATACACCTAGGTCTTTCTCCCGGGTGACATACTTGAGGAGAAAATCAATATAGTAGGTGCCAATTGGATCAGACACACCAGTCGGGAGGACAGATATTTGACATGGTTGATAGGTAGACCAACTTTGTGGACAAGTCGTGTAGTAGATCCAGCTTGGTCTGTGGTTTACCATCAGTATCGAGGTCCGAGACCTCTGACTAAACCTTGAGGTCATCAATATACATCAGGCATTCGGTTTGAAGCGTTTTGGGAAGGTCATTGATGAACAGCTTGAAAATTTCAGGTTCGAGGACAGATTCTTGCGGGACTCATCTGGTCATTAGCACTGGCTGTGAAAGGGTTTCATTCACTTGCACTTGCATGGTTCTGTCTCCCAAGGAGTCGCCGATCCACTAGTATAGGCGTCCACTGACACCAATTTCCCGGGGCTTGTACAATAATCACCGATGTGAGACCTTGGCAAACGCCTTGCTAAAGTCAACGAAGACAACATCTAGGCGTTTGCCGGCATCTGTTAATCTTGTTCATTTTACATCACCATCAGTAGTCCGTAGTACAGGAGCGTCCCTTCTGAAAGCCGTGCTGTGCAGTGGAGGTGATGTCCAGGTCAGATCTGTGCTTCTGTAGCTTCTCCATGACCTTGAAAATTATCGATGCCAGACAGATTGGGCGATAGTTCGTAGGGTCAAGAGGATTTCCACCTATGTGCTTCGGCATCCATATTCCCAGTTGGTGGGCAGGCGCCCAGCTTCTACAGAGAGGTGAAAAATCTGGCTGATGGGTGTGGCAAAGTAATCTGCCACTGTATTGAGAAAGATGGGATGCAACCAGTCACGGTCAGGTGACGAGTTAGGATCTAGCTCGAACAACATTTCTGTAACAGTTTCCGCGTTGAATTCGATGTCCTTGAGACGGTTTCGATCCGAAGCATCGAGATTGTTGAGCGGGTGGGTCCTCCAGTGCGTAAACGGATGAGTAATGCCGGGCCAGAAGATTTGCTTTCTCGCCGTCTTCGTACAGAACGAAATCGGTCCTACTGGATGACCAAGCGGTTACGTCACGGCCGACTTTGGTCCTTTTGTTAATATAAGCGTAGAGATTTGTAGGTCTGGACACAGACTATTCTGCCAGATTCTGCTCATTTGTTGCCTCTCCTCTCTCGCTTTTTCTTAGTACAAAAGTTCCTGACCCTTTGGTAGTTTGAATAGTCCAAGTCCACTTTAGTAGATTTGAAAAGGTTCCATAGTTTCTTTCGCTAATTCATTAGAAGCCGTATTTCCTGATGATTCCAAGGAGGAGCTCTCATGTAGAGTCTCTTTTAGAGTTTGGGACCATTTGTTCAGTGAGCTGATTCATTTGGGAGCGCAGAGGTTTTCAAGCACTATCGAAGTCCAGATTTTGTGAGGGATTCCAGTCCAACATGTTAGCCGCCTCTGTCAGACAGGTAGGATTGGTACGCCAGAAGTTTCGGTGGTAAATTCATCGGTTTTGACTGACAAATCGTCTTGTCCACGTAAAGAGGAGAGTACAGTGATACCTATGACCAGTTGGTGAGAGAACACTTAATCTAAAGATGTCAGAAGGTACAGGTAAGAGCACCACATAAATAATGCAGGGTGTTTGGCCTTGGAGTATTCTGGTGGGCGTGGAGACATACCGAGATAGGTTGGCACCAAGGACTGCTCCAAGAAGACCAGCATCAAATGACTGCGGAAAGTCAGCAGTGAACAAAATCCCAGTCATTACTAGGCGCATTGAAGTCACTCATTATTAGGCAGTCCCTGCTACACCCATAGGTTTTGAGTGAATCCAAACCTCGGTTGCCGTTACCCGACGGAGCCTTGTACACCACCCCGATGGTAAAGGGTTTGTATCCGTCATGGATCTGACACCAGAGCATTTCTATACCATCGTCACTAATAGTTTCAATGGTATGTACCTTGAGTTCACCTCTTCAGTACTGTATTACACCGTCTCCGGTTCCCGCCCGATTACGATCCACCCGTTAGAGCTGATATCTTGTGATATGGATCTCTCCATCCTGTATGTCCGAGGATAGCCATGTCTCTGTCAAGGCAAGCAGGTTTGGGCACAGCTCCGAGGTGGTGCAAAGGATTTCGTCCAGTATGTTTCTGATGCTCAGGACGTTGGCAGACATCACCCGCAGTCCAAATGTTATCCCTGATCTTACGACCCGGGCAGGACTATGGCTGGTCTCCAGCGAGCTCTCTGAGTTCTCTCCACAACGCGAAAATCCACGATGTGAGATGGGTTTCACCGCTAGCACTTCGGGTTCTCAGTTCATCAGCAGCCATTTTCTTTTTGACACGATCCTCTGGACAGAAATCCCACAAAACAAATAAAGTTTGTCCCTTGAGGAGTGAGGTCCGCTTAAGAATGCGGCAACATTCAGCGTCATCTTGGCAGACTATTTTAACTAAGCGACTTTTGGGGGTGTCGCCCTGCTTTATACCGAGTAGAAATGTGGATGTACAATTGATTTCAACTCTCCATCATCGAAAGTAGAGAGACCATATGCTCTAAAAAAGCTTTGTCGTCTAGTATTCTCTCTTCTGATGTTGCCTTGTCTGATTCCGGAGCATAACGATAATAAGACATTATTCATGAGCTGGGGATTGCATCTCTTGGGAACAGCCAGCTTTGTGAATTGTGTGATTGTCAACATCAAGTTCTCCAGCTCACGCATTCTGTCCAGGACGTGTTTCAGCTGGTGGCGCGAAGAGTCCTTCTGGGTCTTAGGCTTTTCAACCCCTTTTATTTTATTCTTGTGGACGGCTGTGCATGAGGTTGCAGTCGCTGATGTCACACTCTGTTTTACTACGGAGACATACGTCTTCATCGCGGATATTACCGCAACGTTTGTGCTCACCACAGCCCCATAGGTCCTCGTCTTTATTTTCGGCTTAGTTGCATCCATTTGGTCTTTGCAGACACTACTTTGCGTTGATAGTGTACCCTCTGAGGAAGAGGAGGGAATTCAGCTTCGATTTCGAGCTGGATTGCCAGGCCCGACGGGCAACGGTGTTTTAACCATCGTAGTGGAGGATGCACGGCTTCTTTTCTCTTTGGGTGTAGAGTTACCAGACGCAGGTAGGCACACAGCTGAAACACATGTTTCGTAGTCAGAGTTAGACGGAGCTTTTGCAGGAGTAGTAGACACGCTGAAGGAACGTAGGCTCATCAGAAGACTTTTGTCGCTAAGCACTGATAAATACGGGTTGCAGCGAAAGTTTATGCTTTTGGAGGCATTGTGCTGAAGACATTGATAGAGAACATGACTAATGTTACAGCGTCCTATGTGCGGCCATCACTCGCAGAGGACACGCTGGATGGCTTTTGACCGGGTGGTGACACCTTTCCCACAGTCCACATACTTGGTTGTCATTATCCGAGAGAAAAATTTGACAACAGTCAAATTTCGTCAAAAGTGTATATTCAAACACTTTTCTCCATAACATATTCACCTAAAAGTATTGCACGCCAGAAAATGAAGTTATCGCGTAGTTCAATGAGTGCTACTCAGTGCTTCAAACCTCTTGGATCTAAATTGTGTGGAGCATACTGCTGTTCCAGTTCTCAGTATTGGCATAATCTTTGTCTAGTTCAAAATGTGCAATTACATCATTCCTGAGCTTTTCTAGAAAAATTTTGGTCTCATTCGGGTGTAGAAGCTAAGAACTAATAAACGACCCTGTAACCATCCATGCAAGTTGCAGCGTAATAAACTTACGGTGTATTCGCGTCACCCATCCACTAAACATTGCTAGTCAGCGCCCCGTTTGCATCGTCGCGTAACATGAGCAGATCAATACGCGCTGCCGCTTCGTTTGAATGTGTGCGTACAACCGCGAGACAACCGATCGCTGAATCCGGCAACCTGCGCGCGACCGCGAGAGAGACGCAGTGTGACAGTTAGTTGCTTCAGCGGACTAACCTTGGCGCGGGAACAAGCAGTCTAGGGTCCAGGGTTGAACTAACCGTCGGCACGTTCCCGTGACCTGATAAACGCGAGTGACGGACCAGAAGCGCCTAAAGGCGCCTGTGGAACGTGCAACAAGCCTGCCAAAATGGGGACTTCCAGTTCAAATTGCTCCATCTATTACCATGCCAAATGTGGGAATACCAAAGCAAGCGAGTTTAGGCTGATCCGTAGCAAAGCAGACTCATTTTAGTTCCTTGCAAAAGTTCTAAGCCTAGAAACAGGCAAGCTAGCTGTTGGTACCATCAGCGTTTTGGTACCGCAGCCCGTAAATGTGTCAAACCTTGCACCTTTGCCGAGAAGCAGGGAAACCTCGGCCGGTCCGTAACGGCGACGAACGCGACTGGCCAACACCAAAGTCGCCTCATCCGCGTTAGGGATATAACTTCTGGCACCGAGTTTCTAGTCGACACTGGAGCCGAAGTTAGCGTCATACCCCGTAGCTCAGATGAGGTCGTCTCACCATCGCCGACCAAGCTGCGTGCCGCCAATGGCACACCAATCGCAACTTTCGGCGAAAAGCTGCTAGCGCTCAATTTAGGCCTCCGGCGAACCTTTCGCTGGCCTTTCATAATCGCTGCCGTGCCTTTCGCCATCATAGGCATAGACTTTCTTCAACGCTTCGACCTCATCGTCGACGCTAAAAGAATGAAGCTTATCGATTCCAGGACACAGCTCAGTATTATCGGGACCAGCGCCAACGTGGCTGCTATCACTCCCATTCGTGTCCTACCTCAAGCTTCACAGCCTTTTCTAGAACTTTTCAGCAAGCACCCTAAACTGGTTCGCGTCCTGAACGACTTGCCTCCTGTGACGTCGAACGTCATGCATTACATTTGCATTAAGGGCCCACCTGTTTCGGCTTGCCCTCGCCGATTAGCCGCGGACAAGCTCAAAGCTGCTAAGGCGGAATTCGAGCAAATGCTCGAACTGGGAATCATCCGCCCGTCCAAAAGTCCATGGGCATCACCATTACACATGGTGCCGAAGAAATCCGGTGACTGGCGCCCCTGTGGTGACTACAGGGCACTTAACAAAGTAACCGTCCCGGATGAATACCCCATTCTGCACATGCACGGCTTGACCTCAGCTCTAGCTGGCAAGTCTATCTTTAGCAAAGTCGACCTAGTTCGCGCCTATCATCAGATACCTGTCGCGCCAGATGACATTGCTAAAACAGCAGTCATCACGCCATTCGGCCTATTCGAGTACCTCAGAATGCCTTTCGGCCTCAGCAACGCTGCCCAAACTTTTCAGCGTTTCATTCATGAGGTAACGCGAGGACTCGAAGGCGTTTATCCTTATCTAGATGACATTCTTATCGCGAGCTCTTCTGATGAAGAACATCTTCATCAACCCAACACTCTATTCCAAAGCTTAACCCAGCATGGGGTTACCGCCAACCCCGATAAATGCGAGCTTGGCCAAAGTTCCATCGACTTCCTTGGCCACCGCATATCCGCCTCTGGTATTGAAGCTCTGCCAGACAAAATCCAGGCACTGAAGGACTACCCTGCTCCCAGTTCCTTCAAGCAGTTACGCCGATTTCTTGGCCTGGTTAACTATTATAGACGTTTTATTCCTAACTGCGCGAGCATTGTTCAACCAATGACTGACTTGCTCCGCGGTAAACAACGCTCTTTTCATTTTACAGACGATGCTAGACTGTCTTTCGAGAAGCTCAAAGACGCTATCTCCAACATAGCGCTTCTCGCCCATCCAGACACATCAGCACCACTCTCCCTGACGACTGACGCATCCGACACTGCCGTCGGTGCAGTTCTTCAACAACTCATCGACCATCGATGGATACCTCTAGGTTTCTTCTCGAAACGCTTACAACCTGCCGAATCGCGTTACAGCACCTTCGGTAGGGAACTGTTAGCTATCTACCTAGGTATCCGACATTTTCGTCATTATCTCGAAGGTCGAAATTTTACAGTCTTCACCGACCACAAGCCATTGATCTACGCAATCAATGGCGCAACGGACAAGTTTTCTCCGCGGGTAACTAGACACCTAGACTACGTTTCTCAGTTTACGACAAACGTACGACATGTCTCAGGTGCTCTCAATCCCGTCGCGGATGCGCTTTCACGCATTCAACAGATCAGCTTATCGCTTAGCACCAACGTTGATCTATCCGCTATGGCTGCTGCCCAACAAGCTTATCCCGACATACGCAAGTTACGACGCAACACCACTGAGACGATCACCATTGATCGACTCAAGCCAGCATTCTTCGACAAGTCTGACTCTTCGGTGCAGCAAGCACCTTCACAGCCTGTGCCATCACAGCTGGCACCGCAACCTCAGACGAGTCAGTCCGGTCCAGCAGAACCGACAACCCCAACCGACAGCACCCCTACTCGCCCTACACTCAATCGACGCGGTAGGAAGCTCAAACCTAAGGTTCGTTTTTCGGACTGCATTAGCACTTACTATTTTACATAGGACGTGCCTTTAAAATTTTCTGCTTTTACCAAACGTTTTTGAACATCCACACAAAAGATCAAAACGTTTTGAAATTACTAAAAAAACAGCAAAACCTTTTGAAAACCCAAAAACAGCTTTGCACGTTTTTCGCTTTGCACTCTTTTGTGTATTGCTATGCATTTATGCTGCTTTTTCGTTTTGCTTTCCATATACACCGTCGGTTGGTTGCACCTCGGTTTCACTTTCCGCTGGATCCCCGCACGTCAACTGCAAGTGGAACGAACTTCCTGCTCAACCGCACACGGGAACTTTATTAACTGTCCCCCCCCCACAAACAGTTTTTTTAACCGTTTCGACACCGTAGGGAGGACACGGGTGGGGGCCCGCTAGGGTCCGATTGCATGGTTCTCCCCCAGCAGCTGCATCGGGTTTCACAACCTGGTCTCGCAGAAGGCTGGCCCGCGACGGACAGTCCTCACGTAGATCGAAGGACTGCTTACACAGTCCCTTCTGGGAGAGGGCTATGTAGTAGTCTGGAGATTCCCCGGTTTGCCTGTGTAAAATTCTAACTAAAATTATTTAATTGTACACCTAGGCGACCGGTGTGGTTTGTTGAACTGCTTGCTGAGTTCGAATGCTTTACTTGCTCATCGCCATCTTTGCTTGGCGCTCGTTTCGGTTGCAACGCGCAACTGCCCTGTGTGCTGTGTTTGCTCCGTTCCCCTAGCTAGAGCGTCCACGGTGTCGTTCTTTTATAGCTAGATAACAGGGAATCTTTTACTGTACCAATAAAAGTTTCCCTGCAACTCGATCCGTCTTCTCGAATCGCTCTCTGGGCTCCCGGTACAGGCAACCCTCTAAATAAGCCGAGCTTAGAAGAGTTCGGCCTATACACTAAGCCAGAACCACTTATGCCCATGGTCTTCCCGAATCTCATGAGAGTGAGGCATGCGAAGCAAAACTCACAACCAGGAGCAATGGCGCAATATTCGTGAGACCCTGCTCTTAGATGACGCCGTTGTCACTTTTCCCAAGTCTGCCAAGATCAATAAGCTACGAAGGGTGCGCCTCAAGGATAAGTAAGGTTAGGCTACAAGACAGGCAGGTGACATTGAGGTTACTGAAGCGGTGGTATTCACTTTGGAACAGACTACCAACCTAGGTGCAGTTCAAAGTGGCGAGCGAAACTATCGTTTGATTTAAAGTGCCACCTCAGCAGACAAACTAAGTGTAGATTCGCTCCGAAATTCATACTGGTAGCCGGTCTGAAAGAGGTGATGATGGTTCTGCGCAATTCTGTATCCACTCTACATGCTTTGTGTAAACTGGGTTACCAGAGGGTCTAATCACAATTCCACCGGACCCAACTCCAAGGTACTCACTGATAATACCACAGAAAACGGTTAGTAACCGACGATACAACAGTCGGCAGAACCCCTTGCCTAGTCCATATGTCTTTCGGATCGCTTCTGAGAGCCGAAACACTTTCCTGTATGTACACAAATGTCCAAGGCCTGAATAGCAAAACCGCCGAGCTTCGGCTGCGTCAGGCAACAAAAGCTTGGGATCTCATTTTTACAACCGAGACTTGATTCCACTCAGAGGTTATGCATGCCGAAACCGCCATTCAGCGAATGTCATCGTTCCGATATTATCGTTCCATAATGAGGATGGTGTAATCTTACACCTATCGTAACGACTTACAATGCGAACCACTGGGTGATCCGGGGACGCGGTTCACCGATTCGTTATGGTGCCGTTTGCGTCGAAGTTACAATGACATGTGCTTCGTGGCAACTGTTTATGCCCCCCACCCCCGAATGTCCAATCCAGAAAGGGATTCCTGCCTAACATCAGCACTGACAAAAACTTACTCCCAACTTACAGCCAAGTTCTTATCTTCGGGAATTTAAAAATGCACAGTCTAGAATCCCCCGCATACCCCAGCGAAATATTCAAGGCCGAACTGCAGGACATTATCTCAAGTATTCCGCTCTACAACAACATCCCCTCAAGTAATAGGTACAGAACTGGTAACAAGCCATCTCTACTAAACGTCGTACATAAAATGAGGAACTCATGGTTGACGGGTCATTTATAGACACCCAACTGGGGTTAAATGATTATGTCACCATACATTATAACTATGTGTGCTACGCTGAATCTCCGGAGAAACACACACAGCCAACACGTACCAACACATACTAAAATTCCTGACGGATTTAACCGCGTTAGTTGCTAAAGATTTTTTAAAGATGGCTCTCTTAACAGCGGTTGGATGCAGTTTGTTGGACGCTTCAGCAATCTGATCGCAAATTCGGAAACTAAGCGGGTTCGTTCCATCAATCAATCGTCGTTTATCAGATGCAGAACACGAAAACTCAGGTCATTTAGGAATACAGATTGGCACAATTATAGAATCCGTCCTGGTCCTGAAATCTGGATAGACCACGTTACCAAGCACAACCTATGTAATATGCTTGTACGTTAGGACAAACTGATTCATCAACAACATTGAGTTTGTAAAGTTGCCAGCAATAAATAGCTCCTAACTGTTACCAGTATTCGCAAAGTGAATTACAGCATCCCACCCACTCAAAAGAACAGTCGGAGTGGCACAGAGCACTGAAGAAGCAAACAACACTCCACGGGTGCAGGATGCCTCGAGCTTCAAAAAGAAACGTCCGCCACTGTTACATACCTACATCCATACCACCATAAACAACATTGATTTTACTACCACATCGGTGCTGCAGAAACTGTTCTCACTGCGCACCTACTGTACTCCAGGAATCGAGGACACCGACCCAAGGGCACTGAACGTCGTAGCGACAACGTTGGCGGAGATATTATCGCATTTTTTCAAACTGCTTGGATGTACAAACTGCTCCAACCATGTGTAAACATGGTTTCATCATCATTCATCATTATACACGTCAGCTAGAGGTGGGAAACACCTCAGCTACTGTGCCGCAATACATACAGGAAAAGGAAAATAAATACAACAGTTGCATGCCAGCTGAGCTACCAGCAACGGATAGGCATCGTTCCGATAAGCAACCAGCCAGCTACTAGACAAAAAAGAAGTATTACGTTTTACACTATGAAATGAGATCGTAGGTGGAGGGGAAGGCTAAAAGGGATGGGGAGGGACAAAGAAACTCACAGCACGAACGCCACTGAGGTCGACTCCTTGCCATGTCAGCAAGTGTAACCAGCCAAACGTGTTCATCGTCTTTTGGACCCCAACCAGGGAGCCGTAACACTCCAACTGCGGCCAGCTCCGAAGTGAGAGCAGTCATTTCTCTGGACCAACTCATCGCTTGGCCACCTCTCCTCTTCTTCCATCCACATCCCCGGTGAGCAAACAACGCACGTCGTGGAAGTCGGTGGGCTGGCATGCGCAACACGTGACCGAGCCATCGGAGCCTGGTGCATGAAATGACGGTGCCGAGCGGTTCAGTTCCTTTTCCTGTGCCGTAAACAAGGAGTCGAACACGCTCGTTGCTCACGCGGTGTTCCCACCAGATGTGAGCCAAACTGCGAAGGCACCGGTGGTCGAACGGAACTAGCCACTTTATGTCCGCCGATCTTAGGGGGCCAGGTTTCGCAGCCGTATAGTAGGGTCGAACGTACCGCTGCATTGTACACTCTACCCTTCAAGGCGAGAGTGATGTCGCGCAGCCGCCATAGGTGGCGAAGGTTAGCAAAAGCACTTCGAGCTTTTGCTATACGGTTCGTGATCTCGTCTTCGATCCCAAGGGCGCTGATACAACTTCCCAGGTAGTTGAATTTCCGAATGACTTCTAGCTGATCCCCACCAAGGGTCAGCGCAGGAGGTGATCCCTGCCAATCTTGGAGGAACGCTTTGTATTTCGATGGTGCAAAGCAAAGCCCGAAGCGGCTGACAGCCAGTGCTAGTCTGTCCACCGCGGCTTGGCACATCTGGGAGCTGTCACAGATGAGGGCAATGTCGTCTGCATACTCCAAGTCGAGAAGTCGTTCTCCTGGGAGTAGCTCCACACCTTCCAAGTCATGTCCTGTAAGTGCAATCTCCATGACTTCGTCAATAGCGAAGTTGAAGAGGAAAGGTGACAACGGGCATCCTTGTCTCACACCGCTGGAGATATTGAAGGGTGGCGACAGCTTGTCATAAGCCCTCACTCTGTCCGTGTTACGCGCGTATAATGCTCGGATAATATTTACATAATTCTCGGGCACACCTTTCCTGAGTAAACAATTCCAAAGAGCACATCGATCAACCGAATCGAAGGCATCTGTGATGTCGAGGAACACGACTACGGTGGACCGCCAATATATTTGACGGTGCTCCAACAACTGACGCAAGGTGAAGATGTGGTCGATGCAGCCACGACCCCGACGAAACCCGGCTTGCTCCTCACGAATCTGGCTTTCACGAGTGCCAGTCAGTCTGTGAAAAATTATGGAGTCCAGTAATTTGGAGGCGATGGAGATCAGACTGATTCCTCTATGGTTGCCGCATTCCAAACGCGAGCCTCCTTTGGAGATGGGAACAATAACGGAGCGGCTCCAGTCGGTTGGGACAGTCTCTTGCTCCCACAGTTTCACTAGTAATTCATGTAAAGCATCAACAAGAGCAGAGCCTCCGAATTTGAAGAGGGCTGGAGGAAGATCATCTGGTCCCGCGGCTTTGTTCAACCTCAACAGTCCGATCCCACGTTCGACTTCTGAGCGAGAGGGTGGATCCAAAGGGACAGCCCACGAAGCAGGGCGATCACTGGCCGGCGAAGAATCGAACAATTCTAGCCGATTAAATTGCTTTTTAAAATGCTCAGCCCAACGGTCCAAACGTTTTGATAAGTTGTGGATAGGCTGTCCACTCTCGTCACGTATATTTTCACTAACACCAGGTCTCCTGTTGCCCGTTTCCCGTATCAGACGGAATAACTTACGATGGTTGCTAAGGGCAGCGGCCACTTCGATCTCTGACGCACGGTGAGACCATCAAGATTCACGGTCTGTCTTCAGGCTAGCACGGAGTTTTGCCCGGAGCTCTTTGCGAGTTTCATTGTGTTCGCAAGTTGCAGCCGGGATACGCCGGCGAGCACCGATAATTTCTAGAGACTACGAAGTGACCCAATAACCGTGTTGGCCATTAGACATACCGCCTGAGGATTTGCCTGCTGCTAGTAAGATCTGGTGAAGTAAACATGGTGTGGCGTGATCAAACCGTAAAGATGGTTTGATCACGCCAATTTCAAAAGTGGTGATCTCTCGGAATCCGAAAACTTTCGCCCAATGCTACTTCACGCTGTGCACTTAAAGGTGAAGACCATCATCCCTGAGGCTCTAGTCGACCATCTAGAAGGCCACATCACATCACTTGAGGATCACGGTTTCCACCAACACCGTTCACGTACAACAAACCTACTGCTTGTATGCAGTAGTTGGACGGAAGCGGCCGATGAAGGTAGAGGGACAGATGTCATTTACTTCGACTTCTCCAAAGCCTTCGACCAACTGGACCACCGTATTCTGCTTCATAGGCTTGAAAACAATAGAGTTGGTGATTCTGTCCTTGGGTAAATCAGGAATTTCTTGTAGAATCGGCAACTGCAGGTTTCGACTCGAAGTGCACTATCCTGATCCAATTCACATCTGATGCAGCGTTACAAAAGGATCAGTTGTGCCGCCGCGTTTGTTTATTGTGATCATCAACAAGCTTACGCGTTTGGTTGCTTCAGGTTTCTTGTTTTTGCTGATGACGTTAAGCTGTGGCGGCACTCGCCGGCAAAAGAGATTACAATACACTTCAGCGACACTTGCACATGGCTTATGGATGGCCACTCCACAATCTGCTCCTATGTTGACTCGTCTAATTGTAAAAAGATTCACACTCGTCACGAACCGAACATCGTATACTAGCTTGGAGACCATGTCCTGCAAGCAGCCACCCAAGCGTGCGACCGTGGGGTATGAATCCAGGCTCATCTGAGCTGCTCAGAACAGTCTGAGAAGGCGTCAAAAACTGGGAACCAACAAGTTGGCATGTAACGTAGGGCATTCAGGCGGTTCGATCCCTCTGTCTGCTCGCAGTTGCTCAACATATACGCGCGGTCTCATGTGAAATACGCAATCTAAGTTTGGCAGCTAAGATCTCGCAGCACTCGAGGTTCCACAGCAAAGAGCCACGAAGCACATCAAAGGTTTGTTACTTCTTCCATATCAACTTAGGCTGATGAATTTAAGCTTGTACAGCAGTCATTATCAACGCCTACGTGGCGAACTAATAATGGTCTGCCAGATTCTCAGGAGCCTTAACCGCGTCTGCCGCCACCTTCTCAACTCAGTCACAACACTACTTTGAGGGGCAGTCAGTTCAAGTTAGCCACGCAATACAGTCTGCTAGAATGTCGGCGAAACTTTCACTCGCTTCCTGTGTGAAAGTCATGGAACGCCCTCCCAAATTATGTTGTTTCCGCCTCCACTTTAGCTGTACTTAAACTATTCCTTGACGTTGCCCGAACTCACCTAGGTTTCGAGATATAGCCTGTGTACATTGACGGACGATATAATGTGACGAACGTTGTACAATTAGTACTAACCTACGCTGAGATTGGTTCTTTACTGTATGCCTCTGTAAGAACACAGTGATGAGTACACTAAAACGGTTGTCAATTTATCACCGCATTTTATGTTCACCGTGTTATAGTTGTCATTCTTACCAACCTATGGAACTTGTTAATCCTCCGCTTTTTTACCCGTAATATACCGTTATTTCATCGTACCCTTGGTCCAAAAGCCTCTCAACGACTACTTTTAATGATAGAGTTAACTAAGTCGCTGAGGCAGTATCGAGTTTTGCCGGTTGCCGCAGCGATACGGAATAGTTCAACGTTGGTCATGCACTGTCAGGAAAATGGGAACACATCGTATTTGCGCCGAAAAGGAGAATAAGAAGAGAGAGAGTGAGTGAGAGGGTCACCAGGCAGTTGCACACTATAAAGCGTTCGAGTGCACAAAGCATTGTACCGATTCTACAGATCCCAATCCTACCGAATTTTGTATCATTTTGCTTGGAAGACTGACCGACTTCTCGTGCACCCGGAACCGCATGGTATAGTTTGAAGCTCACCGTCCGATCTAATTAAGGGAGAAGAGAATGTGGTGTCTATTTCACTTCTTTTGATTCGCCATGTCCGCATTCAGTGGTGATCTTGTTTAGTAATTGCTGCAAAATTTCATTTTTAACCAATGAGGTTCAGGAATGCCCAGCGATTTAAATCCAGAAAGTCCATGGTTAATCTAAGAAGATCGCGCTGCTGTTGCTTAGCATTCAGTAAGCAATCTGACCCAGTTTGATTAAGATAGTTGTGTGGTGGCCACATGTGTACTCAGTCCAACAGCGCAAGCCGATTTTTTAACCACATATTCTCGAACACATTCCTGTGACATGATCTTTTATCATTGGTCCAGGATGCACACAGACGGATGTGATGGGCAGTCGAGCGGTTTGATACTGCTAGCTATTCGCTAAAACTTAACGTCGAAGGACATCACTGTATAAGCTAGGATGTTCAGATCGTTAACCATGACAGTGGCACGGCTTTGCAACGCTCACAGGTTAAGATAAGGAGGCGAGCATTCCTGTAACTTTAGCATTAAAACGCCAGGGGTTATTTGCTGGACGCTATGAACAATGGAACTATGGTATAATAGGGCGAAAAATCCAAGATTTGGCAAGTCCCGTGAGATGGTTTGTGTGAATTGCATAGGTTCAAAAAAGTGAAGAGTATTTCAAACTTACTACCCAGATCCTGGGCAACAGAAACAACATGCTAAACAGCCTTTCAAGCGCACTAACAACGCCAGCATGAAGAGTTACTAGCTGCGCTAGCGTGCCCATTTAAGTTACGTTTACCCTTTACAGCTGAACATCAACAGTAGGTTTAACGACACAACCCAAACTTATCAGAAAATATCATGGCGGGGGAAATCTACGCAGATATCCGCTCATTTCGGAAAATCATAATAAAAATATAGCAATTGGGTATTGCCCTCTCGAAAACACTGCAAAACCACGACACGCTTCGATATCATTTCATTTCGTCAGGTGGAGATAGCATACCTCGAACCCGCGACCATTAGAATAGTGGCCGATATCTCTACTCCTTTGGCTACCGGGTCACGGCCGGCAACGCCTGGCACAACGGTAAATGACTGATTGGAGGGTCAATTTTGGACTACACATTTTGTGATTGGATTGCGACACGCAATCTCAGTGTTGACCGCGATTCTCATTAAAGTAAACCTTGGTCTTTCGATCACTGCATGCGTGGAACGTGGGACCATTGGGATCTTAATTGTGTCCGATAACCCTAAGCTACCGGGTCACGACGGGCAAAGCTTGGCACCATGGTTAATGATGGATTATGAGGGTCATTTTTGAAGTAACCGTTGTGTGGATGGGTTGCGACAAGCGCAATCAATGGCCCGGGTTCGATGTTTGATATCACTATCTGATGCGATGGGATAACATCGAAAATGGTCATTTGAGTGCAGTGTTTTCGGGCGGGCAACACCCAATTTCTGCCTGCTTAGGTTATAGTCGCGATTGATAGACCAGAGTCCAATTCAATAGGAATCGCGGTCAACATTGAGTTTGCATGTCGCAATCCATCCACAAAACGTGTATTTTAAAATAATCCACAAATTCCATAATAAATATGTTTGCATATCCAATGGAATTCCACGGTGTAGTCGTGGTTTACCATCAAATTTTTACCTGCTTTTGAAACCATATTAACATACCATGCGGATCGTCTACAGATTCACCATGCTTAGTCGTAGAAAACCGTTTCCACCGGTTCAGTATATCTCGCAACTTTGCGAATCCTCCTGTTTACGCCAATTACAAGGAATTACAGGAGGAATGCTCGGATTAGTTTGATTTCCTTAGTTATGTTTCTCCTAATCCTGACATCTCAGTGCTGTGTAACAAGTGAGGACAAAGCGGTGCCGGTAACGCCAGTCGAACAGGCCAGGTGGTACAACCAAGAATATTAAGTTTAAAATCAGCTAGTTAAACTTCGCGAGCAGATTATCGGGATTACTCATACATAAATGCATCTCCCTGCGAGTTTCACTGCTCGCGTTACCCGCCGCGACTCAGCAGTGTAGGAGTTGAGGGTTCGTGTGATAACTGTAACGTCTCGATTTCTGGTCACAATCCTACTATCTCTGTCTAACCAGTACTCAACTGGTCAGTGAGTGCATTGTCGCGAACGGTTGAGACCCGGCAAATAACGCCGTGTCGGTTCCACTGTTTGATCGTGTTTCAATTTAACCGTTGGGTATAAGATGCGTCGGACCCTTCATCTCTATAGTGAATTGAGAGAACTGGTGAAAGACATGAGGGGCACGAGCGCACATTGGCCGATAAGGATATGCGCAGTGAATCCAAATTGTTAGATACACGTGCAACAGTGAAGTACGACCTGAACAGTATTAACTCACCTTTGTGCACCACAGGTACAGGAAAATGGTAGGCATGCCCTGCACAGGATCGATCAGTGTTTGCCTGACTGATTTAGCGGCTGGTGGCTCTTGTTCACAATGTATATTTGTCGCACGTGGTACACAGCAAACCCATCCAGCGCAGAATAAATTCTTTATTTTTTCTCTGAAATTTGCGTAGGACCTCCCGACGGATTCATTTTCGTCGTAGGCACTTTCCAAGATGTGAACAAGGGAATAGTCTGAAACGATAGAAAGGAGTGAGTGCATGTGCATTGAAAGTGAAATGTTTGCGATTTTAGTACTTTGCAACACTTGGTTTTATTGGTCTTTGTATTGTGTGACTGTCCATCGGTTTTAATGAGTGCACAACCCTTCCACTTTCGATTTCTCGGTCAGACATGCACTAAATTATGTTGTGCTATTGCTAACTTGCTCTCAGTCTATTGTAGCTTATTATAGTGCACAATGAAGCCGGTTACTTTTCACTTATGGATATTTGATATCCAGGAGACTTTCTGATTGTCGTCACAACTAGTACCCCAGTGATCCATTTTGAAAACTCCATGGTAGACATTTTAAATTCAACATCCTAGTGAGACCGAACCTTATCTTTTTGTTTGATGTTTCCCCGTTTCCATTGCCTAGTATCCTTTCACGATGACTCATCCTGAACTTGAATCATCCGACACTGCTTATAACGTTGTCAATACTCCAGTCACTCCTTTTATAAGTAGTGATCAAAAATTTTAGTTTGTGTTCTTGAATTCCGAATTCACTCACCATATTACCACTTCAACTCCTTCGACGTGTAATCAGCTACTTTTTGTCTACTTAGAATCGTAACTCTGTCATTCAGGGACCTGTTAATGCACCCTGCTACTGAGTAACATTACGACACCCTAAAGCAAGCCGCCATAAACAGAGTTAGAGTTTCGCACCGGACCAGTCTTCAACAGCCCTTTCTAGGCCCGCAGTTGAGTGAAAAGAAGTGCTCTATACCGTTGAGCTATATGCTATAGTTGCTTGATAAATCACCAATGTAAGAGACACTAACGCGCAAACTCTGGTTACAACGCTTACCAGAAACAGCACGAGATATTTTTGCAGAGATTCAATTGCAATCGCCGGGCTACGCCCTTCAGATCGTCCACTCAGTGTGGACAGTTTTAGGTATCAACTGAATTACGTAACTGCACCCTTGTTGCAGCCTCCAAGTGGTCATAACACTGATCCAGCTAACTATCCACACACCACTTCATTGCCCCAGCCTCACGGAGTTAACGAGGGTCTTAACGGAACTAGCAGCAATATTTCGGAACTTTGTCCCAGGCTTTCGAACAGCAATGCACTCTGATAATGCAACATCGCTCACCTAGATGCAACGAAAACGCAGGAAGCAATGACTACTGTTGGCAACATCACCGCTTTGGTGTGCGAACCAAGCATTGTACTACACTATGCACTTTTACTACAAGTCAACAGCGGAATACCGGGATCGAGACTTAACATTGATTAGCGTCATTGGCCCAATCGACAGTAGTCGTCTCCTCTGTGTTATGGACTGCAAATCGCGTTACTGGTTGGAACCGTGGCCGGAGAAAGCGTGGTGCCTGCTGCACCTGGTAAGGAGACTCCGTGTTCACCCGCAAATTTCGTGCTGCCAAATGCATACTCATCTCTGCATATGGCCAACGCTTGATAAACATTAAACTTGGGCAGCCGTCCCTTTTGCCATCAGTGGTATAAAATTCCTCAGATATTTCGATCTCTTTGTTGACGTAAAACGAAAGAGGATAGTCAACCTCGCAACAACGTTTAGCGTCCGTTGCAACAACGTCGATATGATATTTATCACCCTCATCTATGACTTCCTACAGACCTCACCCAATTGTGCCGACCTTTTCTCTCATTACCCTAAGCTCATTCAATCGGTGGACATGATTTTCTCTGTGGAATCCAAAGTCAGTTATCGTGTCCGGACTAATGTCCCACCCGTCCCATAATAACCGAGCTGTCTTTCACCAGAAAAACGAGGCTAACTTGGGTGTTTTAGGAGCGCAATAGAAATCTGAACTATCAATCCCTTAGACATCCCGTGGTCCTCCATAATTCAGATGGTCCCAAAGAAATCTGGAAGCAGGCATTCTTTCCGTGACTACGCGCGTTAAACAACTAACGGTCACCGACAGATACCCTATCCCTCACATGCAGGACATCCCAAGTAAGACGGATTTCAGCAAAATCTACAATGTTGGTGTCTGTCAACAAATCACTGTAGAAGAGAAAGAGATGTCTAAAACAGTCGTTATCATCCCCTCCGGCTTGTTCGGGATTTTAAGAATTCCTTTTGGATTGTACAATGTTGCACAGACCTTACAACGTTTCATCCACGATGTCACTCCTAGTCTAGATTTTGCTTACCTTAACCTCGACAACACTCTTTTAGCCAGTTCATCCGACGAGAAGTCACTCGGTCATCCCCTTCCAGCAACTGACCCAATACATAGTAGCATAACCGTTAACCTGAATAAGTGCAAACCTGGAAAGTCTACGGTAGAAATCCTAGGCCATTTCACCTCGCCGCCTGGCGTCACAATCCTTGCAGATATAATTCAGGCTTTCACTAACTTCTCAGCTCTACATTCATACACACACCTCCGTCGGTTTTTTGGTTTAATCGAGATTTCATTCACCGCTGTGCTCAGCTCATTTAGCCCCTGACTGACCTATTTAAAGAAAACGAGCGTAAGCTTGTTTTACATAATGCTACACACACGACTTTCACAGAGTCTAAAAATGCTTTATCCAACTTATCTCACTTAGCTGACTCCGCACCGTATGATTCAGACGTTAGGGTAGGAGCTGTTGGTCAACAACACGTTGGTGGTCAGTGGCTACCATCCTCCTTCTTGCCCAAACGCTAGCAACCAGTGGAATCCCGCTGCAGCACGTTCAATAAAAGTTGCTTGCTGTTTGCTTAGCTATCCTTCACTTTCGACACACATTAATAGGTTGCGCATTCATCATCTACACTGACAACGAGCCACATATCAGCACACTCAACTAAACTGCCGACGAAATTCTTCACGGGAAACTGCTTACTTAGACTTTGTCATGAACTTCACTGCTGATGTCGACAACCCCGTCTCTGACGCTTGCTCACGCGTCAGACTCACCATCCCCTGTGTGCCATTTAGAGACTTTGTCGCCGTAACCTCGGCCCAGGCCCAAGATGAAGATATTCAATGCTCTTTGCAGTCCAATTCGCTGTACGTGAAACCCATTTCTTTCCGAACCATGGATGGAACTGCCCTTTGCGACACTTCCACAGGTTGTCCTACACCCCTCCTGGCTTCTTGTTTCAGACGCACAGTCTCTGACACCTTTCACTCACTTTCTCATCATGGTATTCGTGCATAATTGGAATTTGTTACCCAAAGTTTCATTTTGCCAGTCGCAAGTAGTGAAGTTCGCAACTGAACTTCTGCTTAGCATCACTATCAGCGCACAAGGTACCGCGTCACACCCACAGTCTTCTGGGCTTATTCATCTCCCCAATTTCTAGGTTCTCACAAGTATAGTTGGACCTGGTATGACCTTTAACTCTTCCCTTATTTCGCAGTTAGATTGTAAATCATGATGGTCAGCTATAGTACCCAACGGCTCAGTGGTATAAGCTGCTGGCTATTTGGTGCCAGCTGCAAGAAGTCAAGGGATCGGTTCCCTGAAAGTGACCGAAGGAATGCACACCAAAGAGGAGTCCCAATAGGGCAAAACGATCATTCGGCGCTTTTCGGGATTGGTAAGTGTTTTATCTAGCTTGTCATCTAATTGCGATACACTAAATAAATATATGTGGCGATCACTTTAGCAGATGGCTAGCAGCCATTCTTGTAAAGAACTGTACGACGGAAACTGTCATCCGTGCCTTCTTGGACCGTTGGCTGTCTCACTACGGACGCCCGTCCACCATCACAACCGACCGTCAAACGTCCTTCAAATATTCGTCATCTGACATGTTCTGCAACTTGCTAGGCTGTCGGGGGATTAATACGACCTAGTTGAACAATTTCCTACATAGGTAAAGTCCCTATGTGCCATTTCTGACTCTGACTTTGGCGAAAACATTTTGCGTGTCCTGGGTATTTTGCATGAACATCAAAGCTGACCTGCAGGCCGCAACAGAACCAGTCATCCCAGATTTCTCTATACCCTTGACACTATGCCAACCCAAGCAGGTCAATCATCCGATACGTTATTCAGGTTTTAGAACCGTTTACTATTCATCTTAACACACGTGTTTCACATCTTTTACGGTTGTTGTGTATTGCATTCAGACGATTTGCAAACAAACAAAAAATAGAGGAAGTAAGGGACCGAAAGCGTGTAATTTATTTTGCTTCATATACTTGTCTCGTGTTCCTTGCGGCATAACGCTCTCACGACCACCTCCAGACCCTTACGGAGTTTTACATTTCAGAAGCTCGGTTATCCGGAAAAATGGGGCGAATTCTTACACACTGGCTCGCAGCCTCAGAAACAATTACTGTAAGCGACAATTCGCTTGGAAGTCTTGACTGAATGCGTTTCCACCGGTTTCAACAAAACAAGACCGGAACTGGAATACGGTACTATTGGCAATCAATTAAAAACAAATATACAATACCTCAATAATCTGTGCTTCCGGCACAGACACTTTAACAACAGCAACTCAAAAATAGCCAACAAGTATTGATTCAGGACGCACGTAGGAACGAACTCGTCTCAGTGAACTGTGGCTTAAAACAGGCTTACACAGAAGCAATCAGAAAGAAGGGACTCAACCATGAGCCGTGGGTGTCAGAATCAGCACATTATACACAGTGATGGCATTGTGTGCCAGTTTACACAAGGGGGAACAAACAGTAGGCCTATCAAACCAAATGGTTTCAATGTGTGACCTACATTCACAACAACTGCAATATTGCCAGGTCACATGTGGTGAACGGTGGTGAGTCCAATGGACAGATTGAAACATTCTAAGTGCGTCGATTACACATCGGGCTTTACTACGTGAAACGATAGTGGTTTGTTCCAATGTAAGAAAAGTAGGTGAAACGTGGTTGAATCTAGGTCATTCACATTCTCACAGTGCAAAATAAACGTAATTACTCTAGTATCGGTAACCTATTATGATGTACCAGAGAAACTAAGTTTTTGGGACAAGGACAAATTGGGTAAATGGTAGATGGAATCACAGCCAGGGTATCATTGAACGGGATGAAGGTATCACAGGATAGGTCATTCGGGATTCTTCTACAATTACCCTAGCTCCAAATGACCACTTCTTCTACTGGTGATGAAAACAGCTAGTTTGCCTCGCGTGCGCTTGACTGTGTTTTTCCATTGATGATGCTTGGAATTCGGCATTTTTAGCAGTGGACTGGGGTGCGGTAGGGGAGAGACTTATCTCAAGCGCACCGCTGTAGCAGCAGCAGCAGCAGCAGTAGCAGCAGCGGCGGGGGCGACGGCGTCGGTGAAACTGTTCAGTCTGCTTTCTGGCCTAGCTAGTAACTTGTAGTCCGAAATCCGGCGCCGACGATCCACTGATGTTACAGTCTACACCTAAATAATCCCAAGTGACAAACAACAAGCAAGTCTGAAACCAGCGAAGTCCACGCATCCCTTTTATACGACTCCTGTGTTACTTCATTCATTATCCTATTCTACCATCCTCACTTACTGTCTCCCTACCTGATATCTCTGGTAATGGACTTCTTCATACAGCCTTATAGGAAGAGACTCCTGTAGTGAAAGTGAGAAATTTGCACCTCCACATTTTGCGACACTGGACCTTACTACTCTTTGTACCCACCAACCGTCCATTTGTTTTACTCAGTGTGCAGCCCGTTTACTTCTGAATTTCGTGTCAGCCGTGCACTAAGTCGTTATATAGTCTTTCTGACCTACTTTCAGTCCATTGTAGCTCATTATACTATACGTCAAGTCAAGAAGATTTTTCACTTCGGAATATTTAGTATCCAGTGACCTTCTTTTTGGTTTTCGTCGCAAACAGTACTCTACACAAGTTTCTTCTAGTTTTGAGTCAATTTTGGTTGTGGTAATAACAAAGCCCACGGGTATATTGTAACTGCGGTTGGCACAAAAGTAACTGCAATTTGCCGATTGCCGTTGGGGCGCAGTCTTTTCAACTCCTACTGCCTTATAAGCGCGAAGCATGGTACATCGGTTTGCATCTCATTGTCCATAAGGAATATCTCCCATTGGGTAACGGAATTTCAAACCGATACCAAACACCGACTTTAAGTCACTTTCTGTAAACTGCTGTAGTTGACAGGCATTCACTATTCAGTTACCCAGGAAGACGACCTTGAAGTGATAATTCATGCTTATTTGGGTAGTTCAGCACAAGCTGAGAAAGCTTCAAAACCGGGAACCAACACATTGGTATCCAGCGGAGGGTATTCGGGCGTTTGATCCATCTGTCTTCTTGTAGATGCTTAGCGCATACATGCGGCCTCATGTTGAATACGCTATATAGGTGTGGCGGCCATGGTGCCATAAAAATCACACCGAGCCAAAGACTCCAAAAAAACAGCCACCAAGCACATCAAAATATTGGAGGGTCATTTTGAAGTACACCTTGTGTGCATGGGTCGCGAGGTGCAATCTCAATGTGGACCACAATTCCCATTGAAGTGAACCTAGTGTCGTAAATCTCGGTCCATCAGGGACAAATGGTTTATTCGACAAAGCAAGCTCAGCGAAAATCACAGCATAACAAGCGTGTAGAAACTTCGAGGTAAAGAACTGGCCCATTTCCATAAATAACGACGCTTCTACACTTATGAGGTTCTTCCATTGAACCAGTTCAACAAACCCGCTCCATCGTAGCCAAATATGTACCAATCAACGCTTAGGCGAAATATGCGTAGGTGTCCAATAAAATGCTCCATTCGTTTGCGGCAAGCCAGCCACCTACTTCGCCATGTAGATCCATGCCTTTTTCATGCTTACACATTCCAATCACATCCTTCCCTTTTTCTGATCATCCGCATCGGTGTCGCGGAAGAGTCCGTACACTTCCACAACGCGTGGTCTTGGCTGCCCCCATAATTGTGACCTCTCCTTTACCCGCCAAATGTTTTGCTGCAGATTCACTTTCTCGTTCCCGTTGTCGCCTCAGCTGCACTCGATTTCTTCTGATTACGTTCCCTCCAGTGCTGACTTCATAAGAGCTTCCCCCGACTTTAGCGTTTACTACATCTTTCTTCCATCGTTCGTTGACACCTGGTATTGGTTTGATCCACACTTCATCACTTACTGATAGTTCAGGTAGAGCCTGGGTCCCGCGGTCCTAATGCCGTTTTTGATCGGCCATCCGTTTTCTTAAATTCCTTTGCAGCTGCTCATGAGACGTCAAGGCAGCGTGTAAAAGTGCTGCCGCCGCAGGCATTACGGTTCTTGTTCTTCTGTTGCACAAACGCTGAACTGGAGCGAAAGTTTAGAACGCAGTACTTGTAGGTTGCGGGCTATTGTCCAAAACCAATTCCTCCGGTATTCCGTGTCTGGCCCATTAATATCTAAGCTTATTGATGACTGCTTCCGTGGTGATAGCGGTGAGAGGATCTATCACGAAATTCTCGCGGTAGGAGTTCACTTTCCCGTCGTCATACAACAAGTCAGCTTCTACTCTCTGCCATGGTCGATGTGGAATCACACGCAACATCATTGGTTCACTCGCTTGGTGAGCGTCGTGGGACCGGCAGGCTGAAAACCTTGATACTAGGTATCGGATTTGACTCGTCATCCTGGGCCAGCACATCAGTTCGCGTGCTTTGCTAATGCTGTAGTTAACACCCAATTGAGCTCGATGAGCATGTTCTAGCATCTGGTTGCGAAGCGACAGTGGGATCAAAACGCGGTTTTCTTTGAATAGCAAACCGTCATATACCGTAAGTATATCCCGAAAGTAGAAGAACAGCGTTAATTCCTTCTAACTTTTGCCCTTTGTGTCCGGTCATCCACTCAAAATCACATTTCGCAACGCTACACATGTCGCGTCTGCCTCCGTATAACGCCTTACTTTCAGACGATCTTCTGTTACCGCCAAATGTTGTGCCGGATTTATTGCCTCGATTTCTTCTTGTTGGTGTTTGACTATCGGAAGACGAGCTCTCGACAAAGCCTCCATGATGAACATTTGCGTCCCCGGGGTGTACAAAAGACCTATTTATTATTTTTGGAGCCGAATAAGCATTCTTTGAAGACGTCGAGTGACACTATTTAATGGTTCGCTGGCTGTTGATACGAGCGGTTTATGGTCAGTACACACTATATTCTTCCTCCCAAAGATGTGATTCCTGAATCGCTCCATGGCGTAGACAACACTGAACATCTCCTTTTCGATCTGCGCGTAGCGTCATCATCAGAACACGTTAGCAGTGGATGATAAACCACCTCAGTTAATGTGCCGAGATACAAAAGATAAGAGACTAACAAATTACACTATAACTTACACAAATTACAACACACACAAATATGAGGTTAAGTATTATCTTTTGCGTGGTGCATGAGATCGTGATTGGAGGGGAGGCTAAGCAGGAGGGGGATGGACAAAGGAACTCAAAACACTAACGCCACTGCGGCCGGCTCCTAGCCATATCAGCAAGTGTGTCCAACCAAACGTGTTCATCGTCCTTAGGAGCCCAGCCAGGCAGTCGGGATACATCAACCGACGCCAACTTCGAAGTGAGGATTTTCATTTCTCTAGACCAAGTCATCACTTAGCCTCCCCTCCTCCTCTTCCAACCGCACCCACAACGCGCAAACAATGCACATCGCGGGAGTCGGTGTCCTGGCATGCACAACATGTGGCCCAGCCATCGGAGCCTGGTGCGTGATATAATGGTGTTGAGCGGTTCACTCGCTCTTCCTGCACCAAATACGCGACGTCGAACACGCTCATTGCTCACGCGGTGCTCCCACCAGACATGAGCTAAGCTGCGAACGCAGCGATGAGCGATGGTGGCTAGCCTCTATATGTCTGTCGATCTGGTGGGCCAGGTTTTACAACCACCTAAGAGGGGTAAACGGACGGCTGCGTTATAATCTCTGACCTTCAGGGCGAGCGTGATGTTACGTCTGCGCCGCAGGTGGCGGAGTTTGGCAAAAGCACCGCGAGCTTTTGTGCATAACACTGTTCCACCATCGTGAGCGCTCGACTGCGAAAATCCAAGGGCTTACCAAGCTGTATTAGAACAGCGTCTATTCCGCTGACTGATGTCACATTGCGTCTCCAAATACAGAGCTGAATCATAGTAGCCGAGTACTGGTTGTAAGGGCGGCCTCCTGCTCTTTACCCCAACTCCACTTTACACTTTTGTGTGTCAGCTTCTGAATGGGGGTCATGATCTCAGTTAGCTTGGTAAGAAACGGCTCAAATAATTCACCATGCCATGTAAGCGACCAACAGCCCTGACATCCTCAGGTTGTAGCATTGCCTGCACAGACTTGATTTTTTCGGGATCGATCTTTATATCCTCGGATGTCAGAACGTGCTCAGGAAGAATAACTTCCGACTTCCAAAATTCAACTTTCCCCGTTTGAGCGTTATGTTCTTTTGCAAGCAATACTGCGAAAGCTGGGGCAGCTTGGTGTCATGTTCCTGGTCAGTCCAGCGGTAAATCAAATCATATTCTGCTACATATGTCACACCATCTAGATCGTCAACAGCTTGCAGTAACCGCTTCTGGAGAATTTCGCTCGAGACGTTCAAACCAAACGGTAAACGTAGCCAGCGAAAACGCCCGAAGTGTGTGGGGAAAGCTGCCAAGAAACTGGATTCATCATCTAGGAGCACGTGCCAGAACCTCGATGATAGATCGATTTTGGTGAAGTACTTCGTTTTAGCCAAACGACACAGGATATCTAACGTTGGCAGCGCATAGTGCTCCCTGCGTGGAGCTTCACTCAGTGGCATAGGATCTATGCACAGATGCAAATCACCGCACTTTTCATAACAATCGCGACTTGGCTAACCCAGTCTGTCTGTTCGTCAATGTTAGCAATTATGCCCACTTGCGTTGTTACTTAATTCGGGGCCGAACTTATCATTTAAGGCAAACGGAACCCTTCTAGCCGGCAGCGCAGTCGGTCGTATTGATGGATCTAGTGACAAATGTACTGAACCTTCAAACCTCCCCAAACCTGGGCTAAACACGGACGGACACGGCTCACTAACATCTGTTTCCGCTCGATACGTATGCAAAAATGATCATGGTTAAAATGAACAAAGCCAAGACACTGGATAGAAGCAATGCCTAGAATCGGCATGAGATCTTCCTCCATGACTATGAAATCCAACTGATATGAGAATTCTTCTTTGGGATTGATTACTTCGATTGTGGCCATGTCCTTCGGTTGAAGCTTGGAGCCACCGCACGCGCGCAAGAACTCCTGACCTGGTCGCACATCAATTCCTGGACATCGCATTGTAGGTGCTGTGTTGATAGTAGCATGGGTGTCTAAGTGGATGCGCACGATTTCGTCGCCATTCAATAAACTTGCGTAGACGCACTTCTTTGGTCCGCTCCGCGACAAGTTGCTGATTGGAGGCTTAGAGTCGGAGCAATTTGTGTCACGACTGAGTGCATTCACTTAAGGAGACTGGCAGCATCGAGCGAAATGACTTTATATGCTACTTCTAGCGCAAGTTTGACCCCACGCCGGACATTGATCATGATCCTTCGGGTGTCGCGCAACGCATTCTTTGCAAGTTTCGTGGGTCTTGGAAACAGGCTTAGCAATTCTGACAGGTAAACCGGACACGGCACATAGCTCTGCATCAGATGGCAACCACATTTGCTGGATGTGGCGTGTAGCTGACGATTCGTTGAGGCATATATCAAGGTATTGTCTGAGCGATAACTGACGTCGCAGCAACTGCCGCTTGAAAATGTTTTCATCATTGATACCCGACACGTTTCTGTCTCGAATGAGACTGTCAGCCATACCATCGCAAAAATTATAGGAACGAGCCAGGATAGTCAGTTCCGCAACATAGTGCTTGGTAGATTTGTTCGGGCGCCTGTTTCGTGTCAACAAAAGCTACCACTGATACTTCCCGTTAATCCAGTCCACAAATAAATCGCCTAATTTTCGGATGACTGTTTCCAGATCAGCTGAGTCATGGTACTTTCCGTACCGCACAGTTTCCAGGACGCGTCATGCTTCGTCTCCGATCGTATGTAGAAACATCGCCAGGCGAAATGTTATCGGTTGTTCCTACAGACGTACCAGTAAGCAAAAATCGATCCACTTGCTTTTCCACGTTCTCCAATTATTGGCCAACCTATATTCTTCCCTGTTCAACCGGGCAGGCAACTGCACGGCGACTGAGTACTGTTCAGCGATCTTCTCTTGGTCTTCTCTGATGCCATGTCGCAAAGCTCGGTCATTCAGCGACAAATGCTTTATTCGACAAAGCAAGCATAACAGAGTGTAGAAACCTCAAAGTAAATAACTTGACCACTTCCATAAATAACGACGCTTCTACACACATGAGATGATAAAAATAATGTATCAGCTGTACGACGTAACGGCGTGGCGCTGCTTACGACCACCACCAATCGCACGCTGGCTGAGTATACCACGAAGACGTCCATCCCTACGCGGATTCGAACACGCGCCGCAAGATTACGAGACAAGCTCGTTACCTACAGGCTACGGGCCGACATTCATGAGATTCCTGATTTGAATTAGTTAAATCAACCCGTTCCAGCGTAGCCAACTACGTACCAATCAGCGCGTAGGTGAACTATGTAGGGGCGTCCAATCAACTGCTCTGTTCGCTTGCGGCAAGCGAGTTGCCCACTTCGCCATGTAAATCCGTATCGTACTTGTGCTTACACAATCCCATCACACCTAGGTCAATCGATCACTAGGACCGTTGCTGAAGCTGATGGAAATTAGGTGTTGCCCACCCGAAAACACCGCACCCATGATGCGGTTCGATTTTATTTGATCTCATCAGATAAAGATAGCAAGCATCGAATCCGGGACCATAAACTTGTGCTTAGCAATGCCCACCGTGACCCTGTGACTTAGGGGCAGAGGTCACAAAAAACATTCCAATGGTCCCAAGTTCGATTCATACCATCTCCATCTGATGAGATCAAATTGCATCTGAAAGCGTCATGGAGTGCAGTGTTTTTCAGCGGGCTACCCCCTATTTCGATCCACATCAAAAGTTTGTTTCACCTTCTATATCAGTATAGCTTTTGAGTCCTAAGATTATACAGCGTTCAGTATCTGCGCCCAGCTGGTGACCTTATAATTGCCTACCACATTTTGAGGCAGCCCAATCACGATCACTTCTGCCTACTGCAATTCAGTTGTAACACGAGCCTGATGGCCAGCAGTTCAAGCTGGCCACGCAAGACAGCCGGCCAGGATGTTGCTGAAACGTTGACTCCCTTCGTGTGTGTCAACCATGAAATGCTTTCACTAATTACGTCGTTTGTGCACTCACTTCGTCCTTGTTTAAAAAACCCGTTGACGTTTACCTGATCCGCCTACATTACGACATCTAGCCAGTATACATCGAGATACCGTATAACGTGAAAGCGTTGCACCAACAAACATTGCCCCACACAAACAAAACAGGCACGTTTATGCATGCCACAATGTACACAATATGGTGAGTTCAGCAAAACGCTTTTCATTTTACCGCTATGATTTTACCCTTTCTGTGGACCTGAGTATTGCCGTCCTACAACACTTTGTACCAACCAGAAAGATAACTGCTATCTTCTGTGTACAAGTTTAAGTGCTGACCAATTGTACATTATTCTTCACCAGGTCAATCCCTTATCGGGGTTCCGGATCTTGTTACGTCATACTAATGCACGCCTTTTACGATTTGCCGAGGCCGTCGCGATAAGCCGAATTAGACCAGCTTTGTGTCCAAAAGCAATTAGTTGTCAACCTGCGGTTGCCGTGGACCTAATCCCAATAACAATGACTACAACCATAAATTTGATTGGCTTGACTGTGCCCTGCAAGATATATAAAAGAATTTCCCTGTTATTGTATTGGTACTGACGAGATAATACGAAATGCTAGCACCTGCCAATATTCGGTTTCTCATTTCGTTGTTCAAACTTCTGAAGGGAACTAACTGTTTTAAATTTTACCAGGATTGAGTGACACTCGTCATTCGCTTGACTATGCCGACCTGCTCGGTTTTGCCCAATGCTCCCATGCAACCGCTGAACAATTGCTCGATTTGCGCTCGACGTGTGGGGCCTCGTTCCAAAACCATCACATGCTCAATGTGTTTACACCGTGTTCACGCTACTTGTGACACTTCACTCCACGCAACCGACATCGAATTCTGCCGCTCGCATCCGCAAACCGTACTGCGCTACATCTGCTTGGTTTGCCTCCCTGCCATTGCGCATTCTGGGCGTGATATCCCTAGTGACCGCTCCTTCACCACATGCCCTATGGTGGGCTCGCTTGTCTCGTCCCCTGCTAACCCGTCCTCCTCATCGCGTAACAACGAGCCGCAACCGCAGTCGCTCCGGTCATCACGAGTGGTCGAGACGCCGGATAACGCCAACCGCACAGAAGTACGTCTGCTCAATCTGGAAGGACAGCTGCGGAATCTACTGCTGAAATTCGATGGCCTAGCCGAACGACAACAGCCGATTTCCAGCCCTCCGGACTCGCATGTTGTCTCGTTACAGAATGCCGATCCGTCCAGCACTCGTCAACGCGCAACGCTCCCGGCGAAGGCCCGCCCACCTAGAAAGCCTACTGCCCCCCCCCAAGTTCGCGTCCAAATAAACCTGCAACGCGTGGCTCCACCCCTAACTCTGTCATATGCACGAACGTTCCAGAGTCTATCGACCCGCAACTTCGGAATCGACATTCTCATGACTCCATCATGTGGAGCTCAATCTGTGACGCTCTAAACCTTCCCGAGATTAAACCCTGCAATCTCACAAGATTGACTCCTCACCCTTCATCTCCGAACGTCGGTAAGTCAAGACTCCTTCATGTTGATCTGTAGCCAGGCACGGCCATGGATGATGTTCTGCTATCTGCGTACCTTCTCCAAAGCAACGCTTTCCTTGACGCCTACCACAATAGTATCTTCCCCGACATCCTTTGGACTGAGCGCGTAGCGCGAAAACAGCAGCCGGCGCCACCCACCCAACCCTGCTCCATCATAGTGCGCGGCGTTCCAGAACAGCATGCCCGTGACGCAACCTTACAACAGCGACAGCATCACGACTGTGACCATTGTCAATGGAATCACGAGGGACGTTCACCGCCTACCGCATCCAACAAGTTATACAGGAACGGCCCACCATCTGCTGAAAGTGAGTTTCCTCACCGCTAGCGTGGCAACCGATGTCCTCACCTTCTGGTATGCTAATAAAAGAGGAGCAGCACCAGATGTCCAATTACGTCCAGAAAGCCACTCGGTGACGAGACTCACGGCCTGCCACACCCCCAGCAGCAGCTGCCCACTTGATACCTTCACCACACGTTGCCCTAACCGTATCTAGATTGTCCACTACCGAACCAACTGCACCACTGTCTGGAGTCACCTGCTCCCCTGCACACTCTTACCGGCAGCCTCCCAACGAACCTCACGCATCTACCCACCCCTGCTTCTATGATCCACACCCTGCACTCCCCAAGTTCCAGCAAGCTTAACGTCTCCATTACTCCAAACAAAAAACGGTGTACTGCCGGTCACCTGTTGGCCCGCAGCGCGGTAATCGCTCCCGCACTCGTCACGCAGACAAAGCTTGCTTGCATTTATACGAATGCACAGGGTCTCCTAAGCAAACTTCCGGAACTCCAATCTCGACTTCTGTCAACGCCAGCGGACCTAATAGCCATAACGGAAACGTGACTATCCGGGGACATCACCGACAATGAAATCCAACTTCCTCCCATGTCCGTCCTCCGCTTCGATCGCTCAACCCCAGGTGGTGATGTCGCGCTGCAATACGGCACCTCCCTCGGTCGCACCATCGTGGCAGATTCTGCTTTGCAGTCTCCTGACACCATGTGGTGCGAAGTCGTACTAACTGCCAAACACTCCTGTTGTCTTGGTATCATTTATCGCCCTCCTAACAACTCCTCCGAGAATGACGCAAAACTTGCACCATATCCATTTCATCCCATCTCTCAGATACACACACACCTTATTACGGGAGATTTCAAGCTACCCGGTTTATTTCGCTCCGTTCCGATGACTGGCTCTTTTGCGTCAAGCCTCATGGGGCTTCTTCACCCGGCCCCGCTGTACAACCATACCTGCCAGCCAACCAGATTCCGAACAAACAAACAACCATCTCTCCTGGACCTCATCCACACCAACGAAGAACGGATGGTAGAGCACGTCGAATATAACTCCCCTTTGAGGCTCAGCGATCATTGCGTCCTCCGGTACGAATTGGTATGCTTTGCCGAAACGCCTGCCGACATGCTGACTCACATGCAACGCTGGACTGATTACGAAAAGTTAAGCAATCTCATTTCCGCAAACAATTGGTTACCGAAACCTCATTTGAGCGCCGACAAAGCGTGGTCAATGTTCTGCACTAATCTACGCGAACTGTGCTACTTAATCACGATCTACAAACAGGTTTCCATAAGGAAGAAATGTTTCACGCTCGTCCGAAGTCGAACCTCTAAGTGGATTGCCCACAGGGACACAGCATGGAGAAAAATCGTTCCTGTCCAACAGCTACTCACTGGGGAGCCAACAGAATTCTCCATAACCAAAGCGTCCAGCTTAAACGCGAAGATAAAAGTGAGCAGCAGTGCCAGCTTGTGCGCAGATTTTCTGCCAACCCAAAGCCCTTTATAGTCCCGTCAACCGCCTTCGGCAAGTTAAACACGGTATCACTGCGCTGAGGACACTCACAGGGCTCACAAAATCAGCGAACGAGGCCACAGAATTCCTGTGGCAACATTAAGCATGTTTTTTTCTTTCCATCAGTCCACACAAGGACGCAACATGCCTTGTTCGCAGCCTCAACATCCCGGACAAGTGTTCAGTTCAATCCGAAGAAGGTTCTGGCAAAGCTTAAATCCCCGCGGGTAACAGCCTCCCCAGGCGCAGAAGGTTCCCATTCAAAGCTCCTGCGAACATGTGCTGCAGCTCTAGCTTTACCTCTAGCGAGGCTATTCACCCATTTCTTGTGGTGTGGTGAAGTCCTCAACGACTGGAAATGCGGTAGAATTACGCCAATCTACAAAGGCGGCACGCGTAAGGACCTCGTGAACTATCGAGTGATAACACTCCAATCTGATGGAATCGATCATCGCCGATGCTTTACTGGACCACTTTGATGCTCAGAAACTGCTTTCTGACTGCCAGCACGGCTTCCGACGGCAACGGTCATGCCTGAGTAACCTGCTACTGGCACGGGATAGCTGGACAACTGCGGCTGACACCGGCTTGGAAACGCAAGTCATCTTGTTAGATTTCTCCCAAACTTTCGACAAAGTCGACCATGTCATTCTAATGCACAAGCTGTCGTTCTGCGGTATCTCAGGAGCCTTAATGGACTGGATCCGGAACAACCTCCACCACCGTACCGTCCAAGTACGTGTCTCGAGCGCTGTCTTCCCTTATCCCTGTGACAAGCGGAGTTCCACAGGGGTCTGTGCTTAGACCGGAATTCTTCCTATCCTTCATCGATGATATCAAAATACAAGTCGAGTCCTCAGTGCTGCTCTACGGCGACGACGCGAAGCTGTGGCGCACGATCAATACTCCAGACGATACCTGCGCACTTCAGAATGATCTCAACCGTCTGCACCAGTGGTCCCTGGAAAACAACCTCCCGTTTTCGAAATGTCGCGTCCTCTTCACCCGCCTTTCCGCTTCTCCAATATACTTCCTGGGAGAGTCCGTTCTCCAGGTCTCATCAGCTGAGAGAGATTTGGGGGTCAACACCCAAACTAACATTTCAGTATTTGTTTCCTGCGAAAGCAGCCTCTGCTGTTAACAGAAAGTTGAGACTGTTAAAACGTGCCTTCGGCCAAATCGACGCGCGGAATTTTCGCCTCCTCCTAAACGCTTTCCTACGTCCTCACTTGGAGTTTGCTATCCAGGCTTGGAGCCCCTGGTTGCTCAAAGACCAGCGTATGCTTAAATTTTCACAATATCGGGCGACAAAATTATTATGTGGTCTCGGACACTTGGATTATCCACAACGTCTCCGTCGCCTTGGTCTCTTCCCCATGAAATACCGACGGCTTCGGGGCGATTTGATCCTCGTATCTGCAATCCTATCCAACCCTGGTCACTCCTGCCGCCACTTAATGAAACTGCACCACTCATGCTCACAGCTTCGTGGTCACCCACTCTGGCTCACACATCAGCACAGCCGGGTGAACTGCAGGCGACACTTCTTCGCTCTGCGAGTCTGCGGACCATGAAACGTCCTACCTGCCGAGGTAATCTTGGCATCTTCTGTGGGTGATTTCAAGACTCGCCTAGACCGTCATCTTGCCGATCTGCATCGTGATCTCCCCTGAGACAACTAACTGCAGTTTGGAATACCATACCCCAGACTAGCCCCAGTCATCCTGTCACTTCTCACCAAGCGAAACAGCTGGTTCCTCTACTCCCAATGTTCACGATTTACATGTTGTTGGTAACATTTTTCCCTTGTGCTACTCTTCTTCTTTTCCTAACTGTACCAGAGAGCCTGGTGGGGTGTCACGCTTCGAGCCAGCATACATTCTGTTCAAATGCCATATAGGTTTGATGAAGATATAGCTAACACGCGAATCCAACTAGCTATAAGGTTGCTTGGCCTTTTCATATGAACCGACCCTACTTCTTTACACCTTATGGGTCACGTAAAGCTCCAGCTAGTTTTTCCCATGAAGTACAATGTTCCAAATCGGTGACCCCGATAAGCACGTGCGAGTTTCAGCATTTTTCGTCTGTATTTTTTGGTGCGTTCGTTCCATTTTCTCGATTATATAAGCCTATTTATCTTTTCTTGTCATTTTTAGTAGTTTCAGCTTGTTTTTCATTCTTGATCTTCTTGATTCACAATTCGAAAGTGGCATCTGAGTCGCTTCACAACGTAAACATGCTTACTTTGGCTGTCCCAAGTTTCATGGAACAGAGGTTGGATTTGCGATATTCGAAATCGAACTGGAAAATAATGGCATTCAGACTGACCGTTCGAGGTACAGTCAGCTAGCCCTACGGCTTCCTTCGCCGGTTATGACGCTGGTTCAGGACATTCTACTCGGCGCACCGAATGAGCCAAAGTACGAAACGATGAAGCAAGCAATTCTAAAGGAGTTACAGCCCAGCGCAAGGGATCCATTTGAACAGCTCAGTGGTATCAAGCGCGGAGATCGCAAGCCATCTACATTGCTACGCGAAATTCAGCGCATCGCTATTCCCTTATTTTTGGGCGAAGAAGAGATAAAGAAGTTGTGGTTTGCACGTCTTCCAGAGCTATTGCCGGTACTGCTGTCCATGTTTCTAGATATGCTGTTGAAAGAATTAGCTATTAAAGCAGATACTGCGTTCGAACGTCTTCCGCATCAGACAATCAGTAGCCTCTGTGACGTATTCTCATCGATGAAAAGGGAGTCTTACAGTTGCTCCAAGTCGTCAGACCAAGATGACCCCAAAAACGAGAAAATTGCGTTACTTCGCAGCAGGATAGCAGCAGTGAAAGCTTAGCAGCAGCGTGTGCCACGGTCAGACGCCGACCACGTTTTAGCTACCGTTCATTGCGGCTCATCTGTGCCTGCCCGGAGTACATCTCGTTCGACACAAAAGCGCAACCTCTTCTCTACAGGTTCTCAGCCAGACACTACAAAACCCATCGAAGAATTCTGTTGGTATCATTGCCAAGATGGTGGAAAAGCTAGAGGTTATCGGGCTCCTTGCATTACGCACGCATGGAAAAATGGCCCACATAGTAGCACGACCAACGCACCCATCAACAGCCAAACTAATTGCATGTTTTACGTTGAGGATCGACGTTCTTCCATCACCCGTCTCGTCGACATGGGAGCGGAAGTCAACATCAGCCATGCAAAAGCGAACGATAAGCACTCAGAGCCTACGTACAACCTGCGTGTGGCCAACTGTTCTTCGATAGCTTAATTCGTTCGGCGCGTGATGAACCTGGACCTAAATCTACGCCGAGATTTTCAGTGGGTCTTCGTGGTTGTGTATGTACGCCTCGTAATTATCAGTATCGACTTCCTCCCACATTTTGGGCTGTTTGTTGATGCTAATCGCCACAGACGTTTAGACGACTGCACTAAACTAGGGTTTGAAGGCGGTATTTCAGACGCCCCGATAAACAATCCCGTTTTTGGAATCGCTGATAAACCTACAGATTATGCGAACCTACTGTCTGGATACTCGCGACTGGCACAATCAGTTGCAGAGCTTCCGTCAGTCACGACAAAGAGCGTTCATCACATTGTCATGCGCGGTCCGCTAACCAGCGCCCGAAGACGATTCGCCTCCTACAAGTTACGTGCCGCAAGAGCTCGGTTTTATCAGACCATTCAACAGCCCATGGGCGACATCTCTCCATATGGTTCCGAAGAAGACCATGGGGAACTGGCATCCTTGTGGCGATTATCGTTCCCTAAGCAATGCGACCACCTATTATTGCTATCCCATCTCATCTATCTTGCATCTCACCGCAGCCTGGCAGGTAAAAATATTTTCATTAAAAGCGACTTGGTGCGCGCTTACAACCAAATTCCGGTAGCCGAAGCGGACATTGCTATAACTGCAGGGACAACTCCATTTGGTTTGTTCAAATTCCTGCGCATGCGGTTTGGTCAAAAGTATGCCGCGCAAACTTTTCAGCGTTTCATCGACCAAGTTTGTCGTAGCCCAGACTTTGCTTATGCCCACCTCGATGATATCTTATTCGCTATCTCCACACGAGAAGAGTACTCACGCCACGTTCGAACACTTTGATCGTTTATCTCAACACTGAATGACGATCAAGGCAGAAACGTGGCCGGTTGGTGTCGATGTGGCCGGTTCTCATGGCAACCATATCTGCTACAGGCGTTGTGCCACTACAGAATAAAATGAAGGCTATCCTCGACTACCGCGAGCCTCACTCTTACAAACAGCTAAGACGCTTTGATGGCCTTGTCAATTTTTATCGCTGTTTTATACCTAGCTGTGCTTCGCTTATGCAATCCCTCACGGGTCTTCTCCGAGGGAAACCCAAGAAATTCGATTTTTCTGCTGCAGCACGCGCTGCCTCCCAGGTTTTGCAAGGAGTTATTGCCAACATAGCTTCTACAGTGCAGTACGATTCGGCAGCCCCACTGTCGCTCAATACCGAAGTTTCCGACGTGGCCGTTAGGGCGGTCTTACAACAAAAGGTAGGTAACGTTTGGCAGATGTTGTCATTTTCCCCCAAACGTTTGTAACCTGCTGCATCTCGTTACAGTACTTTGGGTAGAGAACTATTGGTCATTTATGTATCCATACGTTATTTTCGACATGTCTTGAAGGCCGCTCCTTTGCCGTCTTCACCGACTACAAACACTTAACTTACGTGCTTAGCTCGATTACCGATCGATACTGTCCTAGAGAGTCACGCCACCTAGACAATATCGCTCAGATTACAACCCATAAATGATATGTTTCATGTGGGCACAACACCGTCGCGGACGCACTTTCCCGAATTCAAGCGATCTCCGCTGACGCGGGCACCGATCACGACTTGACAGTCATGGCCGCAGCGCAACTCAATAATTCTGAGGTTGAGATACCACGCAGGTCTCCTCACTGGACATAGGACCCGTTTCGCTGACATCATCAGACGGAACTATACTGAGCACTGGGCACGCCGCGTCCAGTTGTCCCACGTGAGTTTCGGCAGACCGTGTTCGACACGTTGCACGGCTTGTCTCATCCGGGCGTTCGTGCATCGGTTAAACTCGTAACCACACGGTTCTTCTGGCGCAATGTCAATCGTGACGTTCGTACTTGGGCAGCTGATGCCTTACTTGTCAAAGTGCGCAAGTGCATAAGCACACAAAGAGCCCACTAGGCACGTTTCCGACACCAGATGCATGTTTCCACTACGTGCACGTCGATCTCGTAGGTCCTCTACCGCCTTCCAAAGGCTTGGTATACCTACTAACTTGCCCCGACCGATTTATCAGGTGGCCAGAGTCTATTCCCATTCCGAACTACTCTTCTGAAACAGTAGCATAAGCATTTTCGGAGCACTGCGTAGCGCAGTATGGCTGTTGCACCATCGAGACCACTGATCGAAGGTCACCTTTCTCGTCGAGTTTTGCTACGTTGCTTAAGGATTTAGGCTGTCGCCACGTTCAGACGACGACGTATTACCCGGCCGCTAACGACATGGTGGAGCGTTTTCACCTCCAGTTGAAGGCAACGCTACGTGCGCACACAGATCCTTCATGGTCTGAAACACTTCCCCTCGTCCTCCCAGGCTTAAGAAACACGGTTAAGACCGACTTCGATGCAACTCCAGCGCAGCTTGTCTACAGCTGCATGCTGCATTTGACTAGACAGCTGGTGGCACCAGCCCCGTCTACTTCCTCTTTTGACTATGGAAGTTACACCGATCGATTGGTTCACCACATGTGTGAGCTACGTCCACCCGCTCCACGATTGCAGAAGACACCAGTGTAGGTGTTCACACGTCCACCTCTGCGCAGGCCATGTTAGGCAGCCTCTTCAGTCGCCGGATATGGGACGCTTCAAAGTGCTACACCGTACGAATATGACGTACACTACTGACCGCCGTGGTCAACACGAAGTCGCCACCATCGATCGCCTGAAACCAGCTTTCATCAATGAGGCCGCTAGATCTATGGCTACTTCGAACGCTTAGTGGGACGTTCCGAATAATCGCGTCCCGTTAAAAACACGTAGCATTCCTACAACGAGGACCGATTTAGGTTCACAGGCTAGGGTCGTTCCGACGTCATCGTCTAGTGTGAGCCTATCGCCTCTCACGACCAATAGCCGTGGTCGGGAGGTTCGTAAGCCCGTTCGCTTTTCCAATTATGTACAGTGTAAAGACTTTTAGGTTTGTAAATATTATAGGTATTTGCTCCGTTCTTGGTCGACTAACGTTTTGAAAACGCAAAAATCAAAACTTTCGCAAAACCAGATTTAAAAAACATCAAAAACTCAAACATTTTCCCACGCAGATCATGCGTTCGTTCATTTTAGCGTCTTCTGCGTGTCGTTTTCTGCTTTCCCGTCTCTAGATGCCCCCACTTCCCCTTCGAGCGACTGGCCCACGCGATCGACCTTTTCGAGAATCTCTGTAGTCAACGCGGTTTCAGACGCGAACGCGAGTCGTTTCTCTGTGGGGGGATAGTCGTTTCTTCGTGGGACTATGGTCGTTTTGGTACGAGGCGGGGTGCGGCGGGGGGAGAGACCACAGTCAAGCTCACCGTTTAGCAGTGACGGAGGTTGAGGTCCTGTGACCTTTTTCTGGGCTAGCCAGTTATTTTGAAGTCTGATAAGTCCGCTCGAACGGCTCGCCGAAATGCACCATACCATGCAATCAACACATAATAAATAACAAACGGTACAGCGGACTCTGACTTCCGGCGAACCCCCATTTGACACCAACGCTCACTCATTCTTACTAGGCAAGATTTTGTCCTATGAACTTCGATGCATCCGTCATTCTCGAAAGCGAAGGCTTCCTATGTTCAGCCTTCTAGGGGAGAGGTCTGTAGCGCCCAAAAACTTAACTGCTATCTTTTATGTACAAGTTTAAGTGCTGACCAAGTGTACATTATTCTTTATTGTTTAACCTTCCTTACAACCGGCTCGTTCTGTAAGTTGCCAAGCTGACGTTTCGCTCCTGCCTCACTTCATCCGTCCACCACTTTTGTAGCCTATCGAATATAGTCCGCTGTATCCGACTTCAATTGCCTTCTGACATCCGCACTTCATTACGCGCATCGTCTCGGACTAGTATTTACTAGTCCTACAACTTGTCATCATTCGCTTTTTGCTAGCACTATACTAGTGTTCCATCGTTATCTCTCTTTACGACTTCCGGGACCGCAGCTTGTATGACGATGCATTTTCGGAGGAAATGTTTATGTTGTAGAAAACTGAACCTAAATCTCTCGCAAATGATAGATAATGTGTGTACACGTACAGACCTAACTGCGGATAGCGACCTCCTATGCGTTCTGTTCTCTTGAGGCAGGTCCCCATCTACGCTTATTTGTAGACGTTTGTGCCATCCGCTTGGCCATGCCCAACCTTTCGCTCACGCCCAATACGCCTGTTTGCTCACTGAACACTTGCTCAATTTGCACTCAACGTGTAGGGCCTCGTTCTAAAGTCATCACATGCTCAATCTGTCTGCACCATGTTCACGCTTCCTGTGACAAGTCGGTGCATGCAACCGACATCGAATTCTGTCTCTCGCATCCACAAACGGTCCTGCGGTACTTCTGCCTGGTTTGCGTGCCCATCCTAGCGAATTTCGGGCGCGATAACCCTAGCGAGATTTTCTCCACGACGTGTTCTATGCCTAGTTCTGTTATTTCCTCTCCTATTAACCCGTCCTCCACACCACGTAATAACTTGTCGCAGAAGCAGTCGCCCCGGTCATCACGATTCGTCGAGCCGCCCAGCAACAATACCCACTCGGAAATGCGCTTGCTTAAGCTGAAAGAACAGCTACATAACCTACTGCGGTAAGTCGATAGCCTAACCAAACGACGACAGCAACTCTCATCCGTCTTGATTCACATGTCATCTCATCGTTACAAACTGCTGATATGTTCGACAGTCTTAGACGCCCAACGCTCCTGCAGGAAGCCGTCCCACAAAGTAAGCTTGCTACCGAACCACAGCCGCCTTCGTCTAAGCGAATAACGAGTAGCCCCACTTCTACTTCTGTCATATGCACAAATGTGCCGGAATCCAATGACCCGCAACGTCAGAATCGGCATTCTTATGATCCCACTATGTGGAGCTCGATCTGTATGGCGTTAAACCTCCCTGAGACAAAACCAATTAGTCTCACAAGACTGAATCGCAACCCTTCATCTCCGAACGCCGGTAAGCCAAGACTTCTGCGTGTTGACTTGCAGAAAGGCCCAGCTATGGAGGATGTCCTTTTTCACCACACCTACTCCGAAACAACGCGTCGTTCGGAATCCAGCATATTCATATGTTCCCCGAAATCCCTTGGACTAAGAGCGCTGCGCACAGACAGCAATTGACTTCACCCACTCAACCATGCTTTATCATAGTGCATGGCGTTCCAGAACCGTGCGCCCCTGAGGCAACCTTACAATAGCGACAACAGCATAACTGTAACCAATGGCGGTTCCTTCAGCAGACAGTAAATATTGTCAACGTGATCACGACGAACGTTCACCGCCTATCTTGCCCAGCAAGTTATACAGGAACCTCCCACCGTCTCCCGAAACTGACATTCCTTTCGGCTAGCATGGCAACCGATGCCTACATCTGGTATGCTAATAAAAGACGAGCACCACCAGATATCCGTCTGCGTCCTGAGGGACACGCGGTGCCAATGCGCACAGCTTCCCACAGACCCTAGCTGAAGCAGCCCCTTTTCCGTACCGACACACCCTGGCCAAACCGTCGTCAGGCGGTCCATCCCCGAAACAACTGCCTCACAGCCTGAGTAATCTGCTCACCTACACATTCCAACCTTCGGTCTATCAACGACCCTCGCTCCGCTACCCATCTGTGCTCCGACGACCCACACCTTGCTTCCCCAACTATCAACCTTAGAGGCTTCACCTCTCTAAACCAAGAAATGGCGTACTGCCGATCATTTGTTGACCGGTAGCACCCGAACTACTTCGCGCTCACCACTTAAAACGTGCCTCGCCTGTATCTACACGAACGCAAAGGGCCTAATGCCTCAACTTCCACAACTCCAATCCCGACTTCTGTCAACGCCAGTAGACCTATTAACCATAACGGAAACATGACCCTCCGATGACATAACCGACGGTGAAATCCAACTTCCTCACATGTCAGTTAATCACTCTGACCGCGCAACCCCGGGTGGCGGTATCCCACAGAACTACTACACCTCCATCAGTTGCAGCATCTTAACATACATTGCCCTCCAGGCTCCAGACACCACATTGTGCGAGGTCGTACCAACTGCCAATCAACTCTACAGTTCTGGTATCATTTACCGCCTCCTAACAACTCTCCGGGGAAGGACGCACGACTACTGCACGTCGTCCACTTTATGCTATCCCACAAACACACTTTCTTTTCATGGGAGATTTCAATCTGTCCCGTCTATTTTATTCTGTCCTGACGTCTGGCTCCTTTGCATCAGGCCACGTTGATCTTCTTCACACTGCCCCGTTGTACAAGCAAACCTATCCGCCAACCAGCTTCTGATCCAACAGCCAGTCATTCCTTCTAGAGCTCATCCTCACTAACGAAAAACTGATGGTTAACACGTCGAGTTTGAGGCCCCGCTGCGACTCAGAGACCACTGCTACCTCCGTTTCGATTTTGTATGCTTTGCGGACAAACCCTTCAACATGCTAAGTTATATCAAACGCTGGACTCATTACGGAAAGTTGAACATTCTCATGTGCGTTAACAACTGGTCACCGGAGTCCCGGCCGAGTGACGACTGCGTGAGGTCAACCTTTGGTCTTACCATACGTGAACTCTGCTCCACTACGACGACCTGTAAACAAGTTTCCATAAGGAAGAGACGCCCAGCTCTCATCCGAATTCGCACACGGAAGTGGATTGCCTCCAGGGACACGGCATGGAGAAACTATCGCTCCCATCCAACGGCTGCTCGGTGGGAATGTTACCGATCCATCCGTAACCAATGCGTCCAACTTATACGCAAAGATAAGAGTGAGCATCAGCATTAGCTCATGTGCAAATTTTCATCCAATCCTAAAGGCTTGTATAATCTCGTCAACAGTCTTCGATAAGTTAAGCACGGTGTCACCGCGCTGACGACCTCCACGGGGCTCACAAAGTCAGCGAACGAGGCGACAGAATTCCTGTGCCAATAGTACACATCCACATTCTCCGTTCCGTCAGTGCATACAACGATAGTAGCTTCTTCGGGTTAATCCTCAAGGTCCATGGCGACTGTACACTTCATTCCGGAAAAGGTCCTGGCGGAATTCAAATCCCTACGGCTAACGGCTTCTCCTGACGCTGGTGGTTTCCACCCAAGGCTCTTGCGAGCGGGCGCTGCAGCTTCAGCTGTTCACCCACTTCTTCTCGCAAGGTGAAGTTCTTAATGGTTAGAAATGGGGTACTACTACATCAATCTACAAAGGTGGCACTCGCAAAGACCCGGTCAATTATCGACCCATAACCCTCTTCTCTACGACCTCCATAGTTATGGAATCGATCATCGCAGACGCTTTAATGGACCACATGGAGGTCCAGAAATTACTCTCCAATTGCCAGCATGGCATCCAGCGACAACGGTAGTGCCTGAGTAACCTGCTACTTGGCAGAGATAGCTGACGACTGCTGCCGACTCTGGCCTAAAAACACATGTCATATTCTTGGATTTCGCTAAAATCTTCGACAAAATCAACCACAAGATCCCACTACACAAAATGTCGTACGGCATAACCGGAGTCTTGATGGACTGGATTCGGAACTACCTTCACAACCATATCGTCCAAGTACGCGTCGACGGATCGTTGTCCCCCTTCATCCTTACCATAAGCGGAGCCCCACAGGGGTCTGTTCTCGAACCGGACTTCTTCCTAGCCACAACGCAAGTGGAGTCTTCGTTACTGCCATATGCGGACGACGCGAAGCTGTGGCGTACAATTAACCCTGTGCATGATGCCTGTGCACTTCAGATGAACTTTGACCGTCTACACCAGTGGTCCATGTAAAACAACCTTCCATTTAACGCTTCGAAATGTCGCGTCCTCTCTACCCGTCCCTCCACTTCGTTGTCTAAATACTTCTAGGAGCATCTATTCTCCAGCTCTCGCAAGCCGAAAGAGACTTGTGCATTATTACTCAGACGAATCTTTCAGTATCCGTTTACTGCGGCTGTTGAAACGAGCCTTCGGTCAAATTGGCCATAGTGCTTTTTGCCTCCCCCTCAACGTTTTTCTCCGCCCCACTTGGAGTTTGCGATTCAGACTTGTAGCCGCTGGTTTCTGAAGGACCAAGGTATACTTGAATCCCCAAAACGACTTCCCTGCCTGGACCACTAGACGCCCAAGTACTGATGTCGCCGGAGCAACTTGATCTTTGTATTTACGCTCTTATCCTGCCCTGGGCATCCTTGTCGCCACCTACACACACTGCACCACTCCCACCTAAGTGGTCACCCACTGAGGCTCACCCATCAGCACAGTCGGCTGAACTACAGGTGGCACTTCTTCGCTTTGGGAATCTGCCGACCTTGGAATGCTCTGCTTACCGACCTAGCCTCGGCACCTACTGTGGTTGATTTTAGGACTTGCCTGGATTGTCATCTTGCTGAGCTACACGGCGACCTTCCTTGCGACAACTATCCTCTACTACATATCGTATTCCATACTAGCTCCAGGCAAGTTTTAGCTGCCTCCCACCCGACGCGGCAGCTTGTTCTTTAACTTTAAACACTTCCGATATGGGTTTCTTCTTTCATTTGTTTCTTCTCTTCCTAATTCCTTCCGATAGCCGTTTAGGGGGGGCTTGGTGGGATGTCATGCTTTGAGCCGGCGTGCATTTTGTTTAAGTGGTACGTAAGACGGATGAAGAAACGGCTAACATGTGAGTCTAACCCGCTATAAGATTGCTTGATCTTTCATCAGACCCGACCCTAATTTATTGACCCTATGAGTTATGTAAAGCTGGAGCTTGTATTCCCATTAAATATAATGTTCCAAGGTTATGGGTAAACCTGTACATGATGATTGGACCAGGAACACCGGGTCGTGTCTCTCGTTTCCGAAAAATATATTATTATTTTTATTATTCCTGTCATATTATTATTATTATCATGAAAACTAGTTTAATGGAAGCCCCAAGAGGGGAGGATAAAGAAACTCCTATCACAAACACCACTAAAGTTGGCTCTTTGTCATGCCAGCATGTATGTTCAACAAAATATGTCCTCAGTACCTCAAAATAAGCATATAACCGACTACGAATTCATTAGTTCGGAATGTTTTAGAACGTAAAACGGTTTTGTATAGACATGTATTACGGTAACGTCACGCTGGTGACACAAGAGGTATTTCAAACCAAGGGAATCAGGACATAATTTGGTTGGATTTTATTACAAATTCGGGTGGTAATTGTGGGAAATAATCACAGCCAGTGGGTAATGAGGGTTACAGTTCATTTGTCAAGGGATCACTCTAGCACAACAACAATTATGGTACGTCCCTAAGTGATCCGCGTTACGGGTCATTTGCTTGTCAGATGCAATATTGTTCACGTTTCTCTAGATTCTAGTGATGATATTTCAACGTTCTCGCTGCAACTTATGTCCGTCCAGCGATGATGTTCCGATTGGCCGAGTCAAGACTGTCAGCCACGTGTTTGATATCTCGACCCCGTCAATTTTGCTTACGGATGCAACGTCCTTCGGGATCTTCACTGTCTCAGCAATTACTATTCGGCTTGTTGCTTGCAGTCCTCACATGCTCTCGTTATTATCCAAGCTGATGTCCTGTTTCCAGTCTAGCGCATGTACTGCTACCCCCGAAACATTCAGTAAGGCCTTATATTCGGGCTCAGTTCTCGGTACACACCGAACTTGCCGCTTCCGTCCTGTTATACTTATGCGCTGTTCTATCGCTGTTTGGTCTATGTACATGTATGCACAGTCTGCAATTTCTTATACAAACGCGATTCGTCGTTTTCGTTCACCAATGTTGAACGGAGAGTTTGACCCAGTTGGATAACCACTGTTATCTTCTTCTTAATTACTACCTGTTTGCTCACTTCAGAAATTTTCTCTTTGTGAGGATATTATGATGTCTGATACCTCAGTATGCAACCCACTTAGAACGGAAGCCAAACGCATCGTGTGAGGAAGAGTTGTCTTGAAACCTAACATGCGTAATTGAACTGATTACAACTGGTCAATCAACCGATCGCACGAAACAACACAGGCGATATTTGGCAGAATTGTCCAGCTGTGAATGACTATCACGCGTGAGTTCTTCTAACAGACGGACTCCACCGTCCTGATTGAGAACATACGGCCGTCTGTAACCGATGTTTCACCTTTCAAAAGTGTCCTCGTCTTTGCAACTGCAACCCTGGAGTTGCGAGACATCAATCTATGCCAACTTCGAAGTATGGACCTTCATTCCTCTTTACCAAGCCACCGGTTGGCCTCCCTCCTCTCCTTCTACTTAGACGACGGTTGCGCAAACAGCGCAAGTCGTTGGGGTCGGTGGGCTTGCATACGTAATACAGAACGTAGCCATAGTAGCGTGCTACTTGAAAATATGGTGCTGAGCGGTTCACTATTTCTTCCTGTGCCAAAAAGCTATACAGCGAACACTCGTGCTGCTCACGCAGTATTCATACTAGCTATGAGCCAAACTGCGAAGGTCCCAACTGGTGAACGTAGCAGTTGGCTTAAAACCTGAAGTTTGTCTCACGAGTTTACACAATTCCTGCTCAAGCATCATCAGCATCATCATCATGATTACATGTTAGCTGAAGGTGGAAAACACCTCAGCTATTGTGCCGCAATACAAAAGAAAAGAAAAGAAAAAACAAACGGTGGCACGCCCGCTGAGTCCCCACTAACGGATGGACATCATTCCGGAGAGCTAACAGCTGGCTATCACCTATCAGGTGAGATCATGATTGGAGGGGGATGCTAAGCAGGTGGGGGATGGGCAAAGGAACTCACAACACAAACGCCACTGGGGCCGGATCCTAGCCATATCAGCAAGTGTGTCGAACCAAACGTGTTCACCGTTCTTAGAACCCCAGCCACGCAGTCGGGATGCACCAACCGACGCCAACTTCGAAGTGAGGGTTTTCATTTCTCTCTACCAAGTCATCACTTGGCCTCCCCTCCTCCTCTTCCAACCGCACCCACAACGCGCAAACAATGCACGTCGCGGGAGTCGGTGTGCTAGCACGCGCAACACGTGGCCCAGCACAAAGCTGGCTGAGCACAAAAGCAGGTTTTGATTAGTTGATTACCCATTTTCCATTGATTTTGTTCACCGTGGATATACTTGAAGATTCCGCTGCACCATGCTGTTTGATGAAATAAATTGAGTTCTGTAACCAGAACTGGGAAACCTGACTGCATTATCCAAAACTAAATATTCAAAATAACCAATTTGTCCAAAATTTCACTTTCTTTTTGCACTTATTCAATTCGCTGATTGCATAGAAATAAAATGCACACAGTTTCCAAAACTCAACTCTTTTCACTTTTTGTCTCTTTGTTTGGTACACAAGCATTTTCTCTAAAAGCAACGAGTTGTTCTTTGACGGAGCCATATCTATTTACGCTGGCTGGACTGAGGACGCATTTTTGAATGCATCGTATGGGAACACAACCCCAAAGATCTCGGGAAGCGCCTGTTGGCCATTGTTGAAGCAACATCATTCAGACTACTGCAAGTAGGAGTCGCTAGTACAAGCTCTCACTCTGCCATGGTCGGAACTTAGGCCTATGTCCGTATTTAATACTGACCACGGCTGACTGTGACTGACCAAATCATCCTTACTTCATGTGCTGATCAGTTAGTACATGCGCGCGCGACGTCTATCTCCTGATTGGATTGAACAGTTTATCGATTCGTTTCACCGTCCCTTCTTTAAACTGTGATCCAACCAATCGCCCTCAAGTATTAGGTCGCCTCTTGTGTTCTCTCATCCCTTCTTATAAACGCATGTCTGGTGAGAATTACCGAAAGACATCTCTTCTCAAGCCTCATGCTAATGTCTGATTGGGCAAAATTTTCGAACTATTGTAATAACCGGATGAGACAAAACTGTTAAACTTGCCGATTTGAAGGATGTTTGTGGCACTCAACACAACGCCGTACGTACCTATCACCTGTAAACGACAGCGATATTAGACCAGCAAGGTTTAATTGTGACGTGATACTAAGGTCGTAGAAATGATGTCTCGCCGATATCGCCCACTCGTCATGCGACAGTAGCTTGTTTGTGACTTTAGGTAGGGTGTAGGCGTTTCTAACCCTAAATTAGCTTAAGGTAGCTGACGCCTTACCTTAGGTCTCTAGATTCCCTATAAATAATCTATAATCAATCATGAAGTAATGGACTGATGCTATTAAGGCACTTTGCTAATGTATAAAGTTATTAATATTGCTGTTGACGAGCGACCAATTTGCAAAACCAAATCCTGCTATCACTTTCACATGGCAATTTCCACTTAAGTTGCGAAATTTTAACTAGTATGTAGCCTAGCGACCTAGCTAAATGTGCAACTACCCGTAGATAAAACACACTGCTAACATCACAATTTAGTGGTAATGCGTTAGGAGATGCGATTTCGTTTTGGTTCACCAGGATTATTATGCCGCATGCATGCACACGTGTGCCCCATGTCCAAAGAAGTCTGCTGCCAACTTAAATTTGTCAACCACTTCAAGAATGATATAGGTTATAAGCAGACAACAGAATCATAAATGTATCGTCATAATTGCATACCTAGTCACACAATATTTAGCTTCAAATTTTTCATTTAGTACCTTAGCCTATGTCACTTAGTTCCGACAACAGTGGCACTCTTGGCAAGTCATCATTGATCATAAGTTTGACATTTCCCCACTAGTTCACTCATATTTGGTTGTTGTTCACAAGTGTATAGACGTCACTTGCGAGTTGGATGCGGTGAGCCACTAGACTATCAAATAAAATGCGCACGCATTCGAATTTTTGTTGTGATAATGTCACTAACGTTTTAACCCACACACTGGCCGGATTTATCATAAATCTCTCTTCTTTTCTTGCGTTTCCTAAGACGCTGCATGGTGCTACCTTAAGCGGCTTCTATAGACAGTAGTCTCATCCAGCGAACTTGTTCCCGTATTTCTGTTGGTGTTCATTTTCTTTTTTATCTCTCTACCGCTTAACCTTTTCCCAAGCATGGTGTAGTACACAATTGTCAGGTCATTTTGGATCCATCATGATTTCCTGAGTTGGTTGCAAGTGTGGAGAGTATACCTGTGACACTGCAGCCACAGATAAAATTTAGCGTGACAGACGCTCACCGTGGTACTCATCATCATCATCAGCAGCAGCATCATTATACACGTCAGTTAGAGGTGGGAAACATCTCAGCTACTGTGCTGCAATACATACAGGACAAGGAAAATAAATACAACAGTTGCATGCCATCTGAGCTACCAGCAACGGATAGGCTTCGTTCCGGAAAGCTACCAGCCGGCTACTAGGCAAAAAGAAAAATTATTATGCTTTATGCTATGAAATAAGATCGTCGGTGGGGGGAGGCTAAAAAGGATGGGGAGGGACAAGGAAACTCACAGCACGAACGCCACTGAGGTCGACTCCTTGCCAGGTCAGCAAGTGTATCCAGCCAAACGTGTTCATCGTCTTTTGGAACCCAACCAGGGAGTCGTACCACTCCAACTGCGGCCAGCTCCGAAGTGAGGGCATTCATTCCTCTGGACCAACTCATCGCTTGGCCACCTCTCCTCTTCTTCCATCCACATCCCCGGTGAGCAAACAACGCACGTCGTGGAAGTCGGTGGGTTGGCATGCATAAGCCGTGGCCGAGCCATCGGAGCCTGGTGCATGAAATGACGGTGCCGAGCGGTTCAGTTCCTTTTCCTGTGCCATAAACAAGGAGTCGAACACTCTCGTTGCTCACGCGGTGTTCCCACCAGATGTGAGCCAAACTGCGAAGGCACCGGTGGTCGAACGGAACTAGCCACTTTATGTCCGCCGATCTTGGGGGCCAGGTTTCACAACCGTACAATAGGATCGAACGTACCGCTGCATTGTACACTCTACCCTTCAAGGCGAGAGTGATGTCGCGCCGCCGAGATAGGTGGTGAAGGTTAGCAGAAGCACTTCGAGCTTTTGCTATACGGTTCGTGGTCTCATCTTCAATCCCAAGGGGGCTGATACAACTTCCCAGGTAGTTGAATTTCCGAACGACTTCTAGCTGATCCACACCAAGGGCCAGCGTAGGAGGCGGTCCAGACCAATCTTGGAGGAACGCTTTGCATTTTGATGGTGCAGAGCAAAGCCCGAAGTGGCTGACAGCCAGTGCTAATCTGTCCACCGCGACTTGGCACGTCTGGGAGCTGGCACAGATGAGGGCAATGTCGTCTGCATACTCCAAGTCGAGAAGTCGTTCTCCTGGGAGTAGCCCCACACCTTTTAAGTCGTGTCCTGTAAATGCAATCTCCATGACTTCGTCAATAGCGAAGTTGAAGAGGAAAGGTGACAACGGGCATCCTTGTCTCACACCGCTGGAGATATTGAAGGGTGGCGACAGCTTGCCGTAAGCCATCACTCTGCCCGAGCTACGCGCGTATAATGCTCGGATAATATTTACATAGTTCTCGGGCACACCTTTCCTGAGTAGACAATTCCAAAGAGCACATCGATCAACCGAAGCGAAGGCACCTTTGATGTTGAGGAACATCATCATCCTCAGTACACGTTAGCTGGAGGTGGAAAACACCTCAGCTATTGTGCCGCAATACAAAAGAAAAGAAAAGAAAAAACAAACGGTGGCACGCCCGCTGAGTCCACACTAACGGATGGACATCATTCCGGAGAGCTAACAGCTGGCTATCACCTATCAGGTGAGATCATGATTGGAGGGGGATGCTAAGCAGGTGGGGGATGGGCAAAGGAACTCACAACACAAACGCCACTGGGGCCGGATCCTAGCCATATCAGCAAGTGTGTCCAACCAAACGTGTTCACCGTTCTTAGAACCCCAGCCACGCAGTCGGGATGCACCAACCGACGCCAACTTCGAAGTGAGGGTTTTCATTTCTCTCTACCAAGTCATCACTTGGCCTCCCCTCCTCCTCTTCCAACCGCACCCACAACGCGCAAACAATGCACGTCGCGGGAGTCGGTGTGCTAGCACGCGCAACACGTGGCCCAGCTATCGGAGCCTGGCGCGTGATATAATGGTGCTGAGCGGTTCACTCGCTCTTCCTGCACCAAATAAGCGACGTCGAACACGCTCATTGCTCACGCGGTGCTCCCACCAGACATGAGCTAAGCTGCGGAGGCAGCGATGATCGAATGTGACGAGCCTTTTCATGTCTGTCGACCTTATGGGCCAGATTTCACAGCCATATAAGAGAGTTGAACGTACGGCTGCGTTGTAAACTCTGCCCTTCAGGGCGAGAGTAATGTCGCGTCTGCGCTACAGGTGCCGGAGATTGGCAAAAGCACCTCGAACTTTTGCTACACGGTTCGTAACCTCATCTTCAATCCCACGGGTGCTAATATAGCTGCCCAGGTACTTGAATTTCTGAACGACTTCTAGTAGATCACCACCAAGCGTCAGCGCAGGGTTGGGTCCCTGCCAATCTTGGAGAAGTACTTTGCATTTCGATGGAGCAAAGCATAGCCCAAAATGATTGACAGCCAGTGCTAATCGGTCCAGTGCTATTTGGCATGTTTGGGAGCTGTCGCAGATTAGGGCAATATCGTCTGCATACTCCAAGTCAAGAAGTCGCTCACCAGGAAGTAGCTCCACACCTTCTAGGTCGTATCCAGTGAACACTGTTTCCATGACTTCATCAATAGCGAAGTTGAAAAGGAAATTCGACAGCGGGCATCCTTGTCGAGGAACACGACTACGGTGGACAGCCAATATATTTGACGGTGCTCCAACAACTGACGCAAGGTGAAGATGTGGTCGATGCAACCACGACCCCGACGAAACCCGGCTTGCTCCTCACGAATCTGGCTTTCACGAGCGCCAGTCAGTCGGTGAAGAATTATGGAGGCCAGTAATTTGGAGGCGATAGAGATCAGACTGATTCCTCTATGGTTGCCGAATTCGAACGCGAGCATCCTTTGAATATGGGAACAATAACGGAGCGGCTCCAGTCGGGTGGGACAGTCTCTTGCTCCCACAGTTTCACTAGTAATTCATGTAAAACATCAACAACAGCAGAGCCTCCAAATTTGAAGAGGGCTGGAGGAAGATCATCTGGTCCCGCGGCTTTGTTCAACCTCAACAGTCCGATCTCACGTTCGACTTCTGAGCGAGAGGGTGGATCCAAAGGGACAGCCAACGGTGCAGGGCGATCACTGGCCGACGAAGAATCGAACCATTCTAGCCGATTAAATTGCTTTTCAGAATGCTCAGCCCAACGCCCTAAGCGTTTTGACAAATTGTGGATAGGCTGTCCACTCTCGTCACAAATTGTTTCACTAACACCAGGTCTCCTGTTGCCCGTTTCCCGTATCAGACGGAATAACTTACGATGATTGCTAAGGGCAGCGGCCACTTCCATCTCTGACGCACGATGAGACCACCATGACTTGCGGTCTCTCTTTAAGCTAGCACGTCGTCTAGCCCGGAGCTCTCTGCGAGTTTCATTGTGTTCGCAAGTTGCAGCCGGAATTTGCCGGCGAGCATTGATATGTTCTAGAGACTGCGAAGAGACCCAATATCCATGTTGGCTAGTAGACATATCACATGAGGATTTGCCTGCTGCTAGTAAGGTCTGGTGAACATGTGACCAGTGACCATCAGTTGTTGGTGGACTGAGTGTCCGCTGAGCTCGGCAGGTTAACTGCAAACGTTTCGTCACCACTCGAGGTGACGTCATCAGTGCGCGTGTAATTAGCACACTGATGATGTCACCTCAAATGGTGACGAAACGTTTGCAGTCAACCTGCCGAGCTCGGCGAACACTCAGTCCACCAAGTGAACAACCTGAGCTACTAACATTTGCTTCCATATCGCGACCATTAGTTGTCTCCAGTGAGCGCTTACTCAACTCGCATGTCAGCGTACTTCGATACGCATTCAGAACAGCTGGCTTTGTCAGTTAGCTAGTGTCAATGCGCCCACAGCGTCGTCGTGGGCGTCCGCCAAAACGCATCCGCATGTCAGCACATACAAGTGTATGATCGGTGTCCAAACGTGCTCCAAATCGAGCGACAGTTCTGGATGCAGCCTCTCCAGCGATAACTTATCGCAATGTGATCGATCTGCGTCCAAGGCTTGTTCGAGGCTGGTGGGCGCCAAGTCACCCTCCGGCGGGTGTTGTGTCGGAAGTTAGTGCTCTCAAGAAATAAGCGGGTATTTCGCACAAATGAAGTAACCGCTCACCGCTCATTACGGGAGTCTACACTGTGCTGACCGCCCAGATGCATTTCATCAGTGGACAACTTTCCAACTTGTGCGCCGTGGTACTAGAACAAATACAGATTCCATTTGTCTATATGCTCAGCGTCCTTAATTGAATTGGATGTGTTTTCATTGCGCTTGCCTGGCCGACACTTGTTCGCCTTTACTATGTGACTAACAGTTGGTTCCACGCGCAGATACTGAAAAGATGTGAAATGTTCCCACATGCCCAACGCAGCAGAAAATGTATCCCGAGAGCAACCATCACTCATTGACGCCACAAGCACGCGAAATGATGATCTACAATCGTCTTTTGTGTGCCATTTACATAGCGCGGAGATTGCAGTGTGCCATTGATAAGTGTGCTTTTACACAATCAAAGGGCGATGACGTGCGAGGCCAAAGTTAGACAAACTTGATTTGTGCATACAGAATATTCTTGCGTTTTTATGATACCCGATGTGTAAGCATCAAAAGAGTCCACAGCGTCGGTCTTCGGAGGGAAACACAGGGGCTGCGCCAGAAGAGTTGTTAAGTCAAATTCGTTTAAGTATAAGAATCCAGTTTACCGCGACCTGCGGCTTAGTCGAGCAGGTAGACTAAGGGCTGATATCAAGTGGCACCGAATACACCAGATTCAGGGGCGACGGTTGTTTACGTATGCCCGAAGCATAATAGCATCAGCAAATCCACTGTACAAGTTGGTGAAGTTCTTACTTATGAACATTGCAATACAGAACCAAGATAAACATCAGTTCATGAACCTTGGGTTCAAGAACACTTTGTCGATGAAACTGCTAGAGTAGTTACGTCAACTGGACTTTCTAATGACAACCTTTTAACGTGAAAAAGGTCTCGTAACTTGTCCAGACTGCAAAACGTGAAATTCATATTCGGTTTTTGACTACTGAACGCGGGTCATTATGAAATAACGTGATTTAGTCTTTGGCGGTGGAAAATAAGAGTTCCGTAACCGTCTTCAGTTCACTGACGGAGTACATGCCATAAAAATTACCTAATGTTGTGGCTGTCTTAGCGTTACCGTCCACATTCGCGCAAGTAGAGAGCGTCATCATCATTATACACGTTAGCTTCAGGTGAGAAACACAGCTATCGTGCCGCAATACAAAAGACAAGTAGAAAAAAACAGAAGCACGCCGGCTGAGTCCCCAGTAACGGATGGACGTCGTTCCGGAGAACTAACAGCCATCTATCATACCGCAAAAAGAGATATATTATGCCTAACGAATGTGATCGTGATTGGAGGGGTGGCTAAACAGGAGTGGAATGGACAAAGAAACTCACAATACAAACGCCATTGGGGCCGGCTCCTAGCCATATCAACAAGTGTGTCCAACCAAACGTGTTCATCGTCCTTAGGACCCAAGCCACGCAGTCCAGATGCATCAATCGATGCTAACTTCAAAGTGAGGATTTTCATTTCTCTCGACCAAGTCATCACTTGACCTCCCCTCCTCCTCATCCAACCGCACCCCGGCTTCCAAACAATGCACGAAGCGGGAGTCGGTGTGCTGACATGCGCAACATGTGGCCCAGCCATCGGAGCCTGGTGCGTGATATAATGGTGTTGGGCGGTTCACTCGCTCTTCCTGCACCAAATACGCGACGCAGAACATGCCCATTGCTCACGCAGTGGTCCCACCAGATATGAGCTAAGCTACGAACGCAGCGATGAGCGATGGTGGCTAGCCTCTTTATGTCTGTCGACCTGATGGGCCAGGTTTCACAACCGTATAATAGGTCTTCTTTATAAATTTGGCCCTTCAGGGCGAGAGTGATATCACGCCTGCGCCACAGGTGGCGGAGATTGGCAAAACACCTCGAGCTTTTTCTATGCCATTCGTAATCTCAGCTTCGATCGCACGGGCGCTAACATAGCTGGTCAGATACTTGAATTCCTGAACAAATTCTAGCCGATCACAACTAAGGAACAGCGCAGGGGCAGGTTCTTGTTAATCTTGGAGCATAACTTTGCATTTTGATGGAGCAAAGCATAGCTCAAAACGATTGACAGCCAGTGCTAATCGGTCGAGTGCAGCCTGACACGTTTGGGCGCTGTGACATATGATGGCAATGTCGTCCGCATACTCCAAGTCAAGAAGTCGCTCAGCAGGTGGTAGTCCCACACCTTCTAAGTCGTGTCTAGTGAATGCTATTTCCATGACTCCATCAATAGGAAAGTTAAATAGGAAAGGTGACAGCAGACAACCTTGTCTCACACCGTCGGGCGGCGACGGTTTGCCATAAACCGTCCCTCTGCCCGAACTATGCGCTTACAGTGCATTGATAATGCTTACTTACTTATCGGACACACGTTTCCTGAGTAGTTAGTCCCAAAGGGCACATCGATCCACCGAATAGACGGCACATTTGATGTCTAGAAACACGATAACGGTGGGTCGCCAATAAACATGGCGGTGCTCCAACGACTGACGCAACGTGAAGATGTGGTCGATGCAGCCACTATCTCGACGGAACCCGGCTTACTCTTCGTGGATCTGGTCTTCACGAGCGTCAGTCAGTCTGTGGAGAACGACAGAGGCAAGCAACTTACAGGCAATTGAGGTAAGACTGATTCGTCATATCTAGACTCAATCAGACAGCCGTCACACGCCCGGACAAACACTGTACGCGCGTTTCATCCGTTCGGGAATCGTCAGCAGTGCGCATTCCATCGGACCCTGGTAGGGCTCGAACCCGCAACTCGACTGTTGCCAGGCCGTGGTTGAGATCACTGAGCTGCGGGGGACGGTATCGACCATCGTGAATAAGTTACTGGATGAGATATAGCGCCGCTCACCATCCACTGACTTACACGTTACTGCCGTGCAGAGGACAGGGTATCCCCCTCACCAAGCGACGAGCTTACCAAACTTAAGCCGCCAATTAACTTATGGCATTATAAGCAGTTTGGTCTACGTACTGATTACATAGGACTAGTAGGTGGAGTTGAATGGTATAGGTATATCACATCTAATAACTTATTCACGATGGTCGATGCCGTCCCCCGCAGCTCAGTGGTCTCAACCACGGACTGACAACAGTCGAGTTGTGGGTTCGAACCCTACCAGGTTCCGATGGGATGCGCACTGCTGACGATTCCCGAAAGGATGAAACGCGCGTACAGTGCTTTTCCGGGCGTGTGACGGCTGTCTGAGTGAGTCTAGATGTGACGTATTTCAACCTATACCATTCAACTCCCCCACTAGTCCTATGTAATCAGTACGTAGACCAAACTGCTTATAATGCCATAAGTTAATTGGCGGCTTAAGTTTGGTAAGCTCGTCGCTTGATGAAGGGGCTACCCTACCCTCTGCACGGCAGTAATATGTAAGTCAGTGGATAGTGAGCGGAGTTATATCGAATCTATGTCTATTGCACAGAGATCTGTGGTGGTTGGCGGCATCCGGTTCAGGATTTGCCTGTAAATACGCCTCCATAGGACAGCCACAGAAAGCCTGTGCATAAACAGAGACAAAGGATGGCTTGCGCTGCTCCACCCACACCTCCATCCCCACGTCCCCATATGCAGTGTAAAACCGAAGGAATAAGACCGCTAGGCATGGGGACGTGAGCCACCTATCACCGGTGGAGCCGGACCACACTCTTTCCACATGCATGGTAGCATCAATCCTGTCTATCAATGTGGGGAACCTTGCGTACCAGACGTACACAACGCGATGGCTGGCCCGTAGCTCGTTTCACACTGGTTGCATGGAACCATACTTTGAACCTAATGCGGTCACGAAGACCATACGCCGGGTCCTCCCAGCAACGACCAAATTTCTTCTGGAGCCAGCATAAACGTGGTGGAGGGTGTTAGACAGGTAGGCACGTAGTCAACATTCACATCAAGCGCAACCACGCCGGGGATATCAAAGAACAAACAATCTCTGAAATGCAAGAATCAACATTCACAAACACTTACAGGCCAACTACAATGATGATGCAGCGTACGTACCACACCCACCGTCTTACTGGCCTAGATTAGTAAATCAAACGGATGCGGACGCAGCGCACCTACAAATCGCTGCGCTGAGTACCCTTAAATAATCAGTTGACGCATTATCTTTTAGATGCTTATCTCACGCGCCCACGCTGGTGGCTTACCAAGCCCGTCTGGCTCAGGCACTCGTGACTGAATATGCTACAGGTGGGATAGACTCCATCGGTGCCTGTCGCTTCCGTTCCCAGTGTTTCTCCTTCGTCGGTAACAGTGCTTTCTGCTGCACCTAGATAACCACCTTCTTGATCAACTCACGCCATTGGTGCCAATCAAATGCCTTTGATTCCCAACACCTGAAAACAGCATCAGATTGTGATAAACTCACCTTGATCGTCTGCTGATAACGTGACTACGATTTTCTAGCGTACCGCTTCCCTGCATTAATTTGGATGTACAAAGCTGTTTGGGTATTTTCGTCAAATTCATTCAGCTGATATGCCTCAGCTAACTCAGGTGATGCAGCAGCAATATGCAATCCAGTGCATGCATGCCATTGCGGCGCAGCGCTTCCGTGTCTGCAATACTGTCGCACCAACCGATGCGCATAATTCGGCGCAGACAGTGTTGATGAAACCGATCTAGATAACGGAAATCCGTTCGGTAAATTGTCCATGTTTTGTTGTCGCGTAGGAAAACGGACGTCATCATGGACTTGTATACCAACAGCTTCGTTCCAATGGTAAGCTGGTATTTGTTCCACACACGTTTCTTCAGTTGGCCAAAACCAGCAGCTGCTTTCAATACGTGCATGCGCAGTTTGCTCGTCATCTGCAGGTTACTTGATATTACGCAGATGCAGCACTCACCGGTCAAGCTGGGGTAGGTATCATTCTAAGCTCCAAGGCTGAGCCATCGTTGGTTGATTGGATTCCGGTGAACAGCCATTTGAGTTGAGCCCGTTTGACGACACCGACTAAGGTTGATTCATGAAGTAGGACAAAACGCTGTTGGTTTGTGATTTCCGCTTATGCTCACACCAACTGCAGTTCTAATGCTGTGAAGGACACATTCTATTATGAACTGAACGCGCTGCTGCGCAGTGCTACTAGTTAAGACGTTAAGCTACTTGCAGGGATATGAACGCACAAGTAGGGCGTTTGAGCTCCTCAAAATCTCAGCTGGATGGTAATTATGGGCCTAACTCCGAGCGGACTGACAACGGTGACCGTCTGCTGCAACTGTGTGCGGAGCTCCAGTTGTTTCTGAGTAGCACTACTTTTAGAAACACTGGGCACCGAAGTGCCACTTGGCCTCCTATAGCTGGCCCGCGATGGACTCAAATGGATCACATTGCCATAAGTCAAAGTTGGCGTGGTTCCATCCTGGATTGCCGCTCGTACTGGAATACCGGCGTTGACTCTGATCATGCCTTGGTATGCTGTCGTTTCCCCGTAAATTTTACCTTGACGCTCACCAAGCGTCTCCCCCGATTGTCAACTGAGAAATTGTCTCAACCCTCGGGCAGGCAACACTGTCGGGAATAGTAAATATTAATGTGTCAGCTGTACGCCGTAACAGCTCTTCGCTGCCGCGCGATCGTCACCAGTCGCACGCGGGCTGAATATACCGGAAGGACTTCCATCCCTTGGCGGATTCGAACCCGCACCGCAAGATCACGAGACAAGCTCGTTACCACTAGGCCACGGGCCGACAAGCCTATCAAGACGCACTGCCTACAGAACTTTCGCTGCTTTGTCCTAATGACACTGAGCTTCAGTGGAGCTCTGCTGTCATGCACGATGCAGGAGCATCTGCTTGTGGCACTGTCATTCGTCACCACACTAGTTACTGCATATCACTGGAATCTAGAAGAAACCTCTCGGTTGGCTCTGAGCCCAATGTGACCAGACGGATTATTAAGCGCAAACTAAAGCGGACCTTGCGTGCTGACGAAGAAGCCTGGTGGATCAGTCGGACTGAAGAAATGGAGGAGGTAGGAGCAGTAGGCCATTACCGCAAGGTCTTCCAGCTGATGCGCAGCACTAGGCCCAGGAAACCAGGCGTCAGTGAGTGATGCGCCCACAGGCAGTGTTCCGTGTCGCCTCTATTGACTGTGAATGTACACGTGTGTGTGTCCATCAATACGTGTGTGTGTGTTTCGTCCTTCCTCTCATTGCGCTCATTGGCCAAGTCCCTCTTTGCCTGATCGAACACTGGAATCAGCACTCACGTTAGTTGCTTGCTTTCTTGCTGCTTGCTTCCACACATTTCCTGCATGCACCGTTGCTTACGATATACTTTCATTGCCCCGTCATTGTTTTGAGTCATCTGGGTGTAACAGTGAGACAATCGGAGACAGCGCGGGTGCACTGATACACAATAAGGAGCATCGGATGGCTCGTGTAGCAACCCAAAAGATATTTCTTATCTTATGTACAAATTTGTTACTCAACCGTACATTATTGGTTTTTGTTTTAACGCCGACACCACGGCCATTTTTAACTACGTCCGGCTCATCACTTATATCCACGGTGAGTTCCCACACGGACCTACGCTCTCGTCGCTTCACCCGTTTTTCGTTTAATTGTAGCCTTTCTTGAATACAATCCGTTGTGTCCGTTTCTCCAGTTTTCTGGCATCCGTACCAGAGCAAAGACAGTCTCGGACTAGTATAGACTAGTTTTACACTCGTTGGGTAGAACACATTCAAAATCAGTTTGGCTGGTCCCCTGCTTCCGGACCTCTTTCTACTCGGGCGATACATGACGGGCCATAGACGGTTAGTTTACAGCCTTCGTCAGAGGCCGATGTCAGAAAAGCGATCTCAGCCCTCAATCCTTTTCGCGCCGCTGGCTCAGATTCCCTCCCACCTGCACTGTTTAAGGATGGAGGTGAAGTCCTCAGCAAAGCACTGACCTCTCTTTCGAATATATCTGGAAGGAAGAGTGTCCCGGCTAACTGGAGTGAAGCGATTGTAGTGGCAATGTACAAGAAAGGTAGTCGCACAGACTGTTCTAATCACAGGAGTGTTAGCCTAACGCCAGTTGTTACAAAAGTACTGGCCTCGATACTCGTTTGTCACCTCACTGTGGAACGGGAACCCAGGATAAGGGAAAAGCAGGCAGGTTTCTGCCAAGGATGTGGCTAGATAGACCATATATTCACTTTGCGGCAGATGCTAAAGCAGTGCCACTCATACCGCAGATCGACAATGGCTGTGTTCCTTGCTTTTAAGGGTGCGTTCGATTCAGTCGATTGATGATTTCTGTCCGAAGTACTTTCGCGGAAAGGTGTTCCCACGAAATATGTGAACATCCTACGTGCTCTGTACTCGAACACTACAGGCCGCGTCAGGGTCTACGGTGACCTGTCAGATAGATTTCCGACAACAAGTGACGGTCGTCAGAGTTGTCCGATTACCATATTTTGTTCAAGCTTGTCGTGGACCCTATCATGGAGTGTTCCCTTACGGAATCTCACGGTGTATGCGTTAAGGTCCTGGCTGGTGAAAGATTCGTTAATCTTGATTGTGCGGACGATATCTTCTTGCTTTTTGACAATGTTGCGGCTGCACAATTAACTCTGAATAGCCAGTCTAGCGTGGTTCCATTATTTTGTATGCATTCGTACCTTCAAAATGCAAAGCGCTGCTTCAGGAACACCCGAAAGTTGATGATTCCTTGACCGTTGATAACGAGGATCTCGAGGTACTTGATTGATTCACTTACCTTGGCGGCTGCATTAGCAACGATGGGCACATAGAAACTGAAGTCAGTTCACGCATTGCAAACGCCAGAACTGACTTCTTGAAACTGCGGAATCTTTGGTGACAGGAGGGAGTTTCTCTCTGCAAGGCCGTGTATACAAGGCCACAGTGAGTGCCGTCCTCAGCTATGATAGTGAAACATGGCCCCTTCGCTCTAAAGATCTGAGGCAACTTCTGAGGTCTTTGATCATCGTTGTCTGCGAAGCATTGATAGTGTCGGATGGCACCAGCGTGTCCGTAAGAATGAAGTGCGTGGGCGGGTATGAGGTAGTGATAATCATGCTAACTCCTTAGGATAACAGATAGCAGTTAATAAGTTTCGTTGGCTTGGGCACGTGCTGCATATGCCTGGTCACCGCTTACCTAGGAGGGCTATGTTTAGTCTGCCAGGTGTAGGGTGGTGTAAAGCTCGAAGTGGACAGATGTTGACTTGGCAGCGGGATATGAAGTCACTGACGACCAAACTGGGTGCCATTGGCCGGTCTCGCCTTCCGGACTGGAATCCACGTGACCCACATTGTGCTTGGCTCGAGACTTTACAGGAAATGTCTCGCAACCAACACCAATGGCGCATCTGCAGCCGTCTCCTAGTCAGATTGCCTGCTAACAGTGTGTTTGGTGCTGAATTATCTGTTGGCTAATGGATGATTGCAACGCGGGACAGTGAAAGCCGCAAAGAAGCTCTCTGGCCGATGCCACATTATCTCTGCTTGATAGCCAGCTGTTTGTGACGGTATGTTGTTAACACAAAGTGTAGGCGCCTTGACCCTGAATGTTTGCTTATGGCACTAGGATTTTCAGGTAAGTCTCTCGTTTCCTCCGCTTATTATTTTTATTCTATAGGTCATCGTGATTTTATGGCACCAAAGCATCAGTTCAAATGACTACTGTACTGCTGTTGATGATGATGACGACGATGAGGATGATGAGGATGATGATGACGATGACGATGATGATGATATTACGCTTCCCATATTGCAAAATTTTGATGTTCTTTCCAGCATGTCCTCAACAGCCTGGATTTGAGGTACGCCTACGAACTCCATTCATGGTGTAAGCTGGAAAAGACAAGCAGTCTTGATTGTGTTGATGGTGAGCCCGAATTTGGTTGCTGTCGAAGCCAGAGCACTAATCATGTGCTGCAACTCATCCGCGCTGTGTGCAAATAACGCAAAGTTGTCAGAGAACATCAATATACGGATAGTTATCTCACACACAAGTGTTCTCCTCCTGAAACGACTGATATTCCCACCATCAATACAGTGCTCCACACGGACACCGTAAGCACAAGCGGCATCAAAAGCACATCACTGCATGTAGATAAATATTAAACAGAGCATGGGCTAAGATACAGCCTTGCTTCACACCAACGACAACTGCAAAGTTATCCGAGGTCTGTCCACTTAGCTGTATCCTCACCGACATACCATTGTTCAGACATTCAAGTTAACTTACAAGCTTACTCTGACAACCAAACTTACCTAACACCAGCCACAATGCCTCGCGGTTCGCCGTATCAAATGCCTTGGTGAAATCAACAAAAAACGAGTACAAAAGCTGGTGTCGTTCTCTACACTTCTGCAACTGAGGAGTCGCAGACACCATAGCTATGGGGCTTCTACCCGAATGCACTCTACACTGCTCTTCTACCATGTTAGGTTTCACAAACTTATAGCGCCTGTAAATTTACTTATCTTTCATTGTACATTCCTTTCCTACTACAACCAATTCTTGTACATTAACCTTGTACACTTGTTTTGAACCACGCGGGCAAATCGACGTGTTCTCTCTGTGTTCTTGTGCCACGGATTTTATGGCATTGTCGGTCACTACGTTCTAACCTAGAGAAATATTCATCCACAGATCTCGTTCCGTCTCAACTGGTTTCACCATCGTCGTTTGTCATCCATCGGAGTGGCTGACGCAAGAGGACTAGGAAGTTTTATGTGGTTGGACTTCTAACCCACGTCGAAACCCTTCTGTGAGTCTTGTCATTTCTGATCATCATTTATTCATCTTTATTTCTCTTTGGGTCCGAGTCCACTACATAACTGGTGGCCCCGAATTTTTTCTTAGTACTTTATTTTTTGTAAGCTCAGAACTCCCAATATTCTTTTTTTGCACGACTACTATGGAATCCAAACCTAGTTCGAGTACGGTTCCCTGTGAAACCATATTTCCTTTAATTTACCTGCTTTTGGTGCATCTAATCCTCGCGTTTGGTTCACGCAAATTGAGGCATATTTCCGTTTCCGTAGGATTACTACACAAGAGACTATGTTTTCCTATGTGGCTACTCAGCTCCCTACGGATATTGCCACTGAGGTGATCGACGTCCTAGACACAATGCCAACAGAATTTCCTTACGATACCCTTAAAGCTGCTGTGTTAAAACGCACGACCGCTTCAGACGAGTCTCGCTTAAAGCAACTCCTATCTGGTGTTGAACTTGGCGACCGCTCCCCATCTCAGTTACTGCGACACATGAGAACTTTAGTTGGTAGCTACAAAGTTGATGACTCAGTCCTGCGCCAACTTTGGACTAAATGTCTACCACCTAATACCGTCCTGGTTTTGTCCGTCCAAGGTGATGAAACTTCGCTTGATAAGTTGGCTGAACTAGCTGACAAGGTGCATGAATGCTTTTTCAAGCATCCCATTAATCAGGTCTCGCAGCCTACTAACGCGTTTGAAAGTACATCTGTAATGGATAGGCTGCAGAACCAGATTGAACAGCTAACCGTCCAACTTTCCGTCATCACCAAACGTCTTAACCGCCGTCGAAGTGTATCACCTGACCGTAACACACGTGCTCTACCCTCCAACCGTGACCAACTGAATCGTTTCTGTTATTTTCACAAACGATTTGGGGATGCTGCATGGAACTGTAGGCCGTGGTGTTCGCACCCTAAAACCTTTCGCTTACAGGACCAACAGGGAAACTCGCCGGCCAGCCAGTAATGGCGACAGCTGCCGCTGGCCAACACCATAGTCGCCTTCTCCACGTGTTCGACAACTCAACCGGCTACCGTTTTCTCGTCGACACGGGTGCCGAAGTTAGCGTCATACCTGTAGGTACACACAAACGCCAACTTTCTCCGGGACATGTCATACTCCAGGTGGCCAATGGTACGAAAATTCAGACGTACGGTCAGAAACTGTTAACCCTAGATCTGGGACTCCGACGTCGACTACCTTGGCTTTTCTTAATCGCCGACGTTCAGAAGCCCATTCTTGGCATCGATTTCTTGACGAAGTTTGGCATCATCGTTGATCTCGGAAACAGGAAACTCCGTGATAGCATCACCTCACTTACTGTCTCCGGCAAAGTCCTCGCTATCGACTCGATTGGCATTCGTTTGGCTCTGCCTTCCGACAATAGGTTTACTGCTCTTCTGCGCAAGTTTCTGTCTATTTATCAACCGATCAGCGACGACTTTCAGCCCAAACACGAAATCCGCCATCACATCGAAACCAAAGGCAATCCTGTCACCGCCAGACCACGACGTCTTGCTCCCGACAAACTCGCCATTGCCAAATCTGAATTTCAACACATGATGAATTTAGGCATTATTCGTCCATCGAATAGCCTATGGTCATCCCCACTTCACATGGTTTCAAAGAAATCCACAGGGGATTGGCGACCATGCGGCGACTATCGCGCTCTACATAACGCTACTGTTCCAGATAAATAAATAAATAAATAAATTGTATATGGCTCGACGATGCGAGAAGCCGTTCCCAGAAGGGACGGATCAAATAATGGTACAGCAGTTTCATATCATGGTCTAATAAATTTAAAAAATGTGAGCACAAAATGAAAAGTTGTGTAGCGCGAAGCGGTCCAAAATATTTACATTCCTCTTGTTCTATCGTCTGACAAGTTTTTAGCAGTCACATGAGAGTTGATCACACACGAAAAAAAAGAAAAAATGAGAGAGAATGAAGTGCTGCGGGCCAACAAAATATAACCACTTGTGCACTTGACCACATGCATTTTTCAGGCACCATTAACTCCGTTCTCAAAAGCGTTATCTAAGGACTGTGCTGTTCGAAACATTTTTATCACATTTTGAACAGTTAAATGATCTTTTATCTAAAGCTTAAACAAACGCAATGTGCACCAAGTTCTGATAGCTCTTGGAAGTTTGTTCCAAAGCTTTGAGCAGTGTATTGAGAAGAAACGCTCCCTAATTCGCGTATTGAACTTTGGAATCATGACCGTTGTCTCCTTATTTCGTAGCTCGTATCTAGTGTTAACGGACATATGGACACAGTTAGCATAATTGTGCATGTGATGGTGAATTATTCTGTACAGGAAACACAAGTTCATCTCCATTATCCGTAGCCAAAGTGGGTCAAGTCCAAGTTTTTCACTGCGCTCTCTGGAGGTCATCTTGGAGGAATATCCGCACAGCTTCTTTGTAAAGCGTCGCTGTACCCTCGCAAGAGCATGCTGGTCAGATTTCCGCAGATTCGACTGTAGTGAGCAGTATTCCATGCCAGGTAACACATATGTTTTGTAAAGCCAGATACGAGATTCTGTGAGTTGAAATTTATGACAGGTATAGCCAATAGTTTTCATGGCTTTCGAAACTTGGAAGTCACAATGTTCCGAAAAGTTGAAGGTAGTGGAATACCGCACACCCAAGTCGCGAATCACTTTGCACTGTGATATAAACGTGCCTTGTAATAATAGACTGCCTGGTGGAACTTCGCATTTGTACGACAGAATATTACACTTGTCCACGGAAAAGGACATCTGCCACAGTTTGCTCCAGGATTCAAGTGCCGATAGATCTTCCTGAATGTGGCACAAGGCTGCGCGGGTATCTGCACGTTCTAGTGAGTAGACGATTTTAATGTCATCAGCAAATAGAAAAGTAGCACCATGTCTCATTCTATGAAATACATCGTTGACGTAGAGGAGAAAAAGAAGTGGACCAAGTACACTTCCCTGAATTACTCCACTGGTGACTGCTTTCGGTTTAATGACACGGTCGCCAATACGCACCACCTGATGTCTGTCAGCTAGGTATGACGACAACCAAGAAAACATTGGTTCTCCAATACCTATTTCCTTCAGTTTGAGGAGTAGTCTTCGATGCGGCACTCTGTTGAATGCTTTTTGCATGTCTAAGAACAGGACAATAACACTGTTGCCTTTGTCTATGGCAGCCGTTGTGTGGTTTATGAAGTCTGTCTGGCATGTCGCACAAGATCTGCCCTGCAAAAAACCGTGTGGTGAATTGTTGATGACGTTTTTCTTATTCAAGAAAATAAGTAATTCATCTTTCACTATCCCTTCCATAATTCTAGATAATACAGGTGTGTGATTGATGGGGCGATAGTTTTTAATTTCGTGAACGTTTCCATTTTTATGCCGCGGGATAACAACGGAAGTCTTCCAGTGATTAGGATATACTGCACTGTTAAAAGAGAGCGTAAAAATGTTGAGCAATAGAAGAGGCAAGTCGCTCCCACCGCTTTTTAACAAACAAGGGGGAATTCCATCAGATCCTGGGTAAGTCAAGGAAGACAAGCGGGAGACTTGACCGGAGATTTTTGCAACAGTGAATTCCACTGTGCATAAACTTTCAGCAATGTGTGGTGTGACAAGCGCTGGTGTGGCTAGCGGTTCATCAACCATTGATTGGGCGAAATAGGCGCTGAAAGCCTCACAAATTTCACCCGGTGCATCAAGGTATGTGCCATCCGGCATAATGATAAAATTGATGGAATTTCTGCGACGCAAACCTCTGGCACGAAAAAGTTTGGACAGTTCCGTTGTTTTATTCGCGCCATTCAAAGCTTTGTATTCTTCTAATATGAGATTGCGAACATTTAGATGCCCGAGTTCTTCGATGATCTTTGCCTGCTGCAGTATTAGCGCAAAGTCTGCTGTTAATCTGAATTTCCGCCAGATCTTATGAAGCTTGCGTGTGATACCTAACACTTTGCGATCGGGTTTTTGTTTTCTTAGGCGGGCACGCTTTAGAGGCACTAATGAATCAATGCAAAGACCGATGATATCATAGAACACGTCTGCTGCTTTTTGAGGGCATGGAGAGAGGAAGAAATCATCTCAGTTCATCGAACGAACCATATCCTTAAACGTGTTCCAGTTGACGGAGTTGAATAAACGATAGTGTAGTGGGTGTGGTTCATTTTCCATGCGTAATCTTAAACAGCATTTGACCACCCGATGGTCGCTCCCAGGGAATTCAATAAGGACCGTTACATTAATAGCAGGTATGCCCAGCGAGAAAATGAGATCTATATGGGTCTATACAGGAAACGCCTTTTCTCTAAAATTGATCTAGTCCGCGCGTATTACCAGATTCCGATGGCCTCAGAAGACATACCTAAGAGCGCAATCACGACGCCATTCGGTCTTTACGAGTTTCTCCGTATGCCGTTTGGTCTCCGAAACGCTGCCCAGACTTTTCAGCGATTTATTGACCAAGTTCTTCGTGATCTTGATTTTGTCTTCGCCTATATCAACGACATTTTGGTGGCCAGCGCAACAGAAGAGGAACATCTGTCTCATTTACACCAGGTTTTCCAACGTCTAGCTCATTTTGGTGTCACAATCAACCCTGCTAAGTGCATTTTTGGCATGCCTAGTATCGATTTTCTTGGACATCACATCGACTCCACAGGTATACGTCCACTTCCGGACAAGGTCACTGCCATCACCGACTACCCTGTGCCTCAGTCCATAAAGAGCCTCCGACGTTTCCTCGGTCTCATTAACTACTACTGTCGTTTTATCGCTAACTGTTCCGATGTCCTAAAACCGCTTACCGATTTACTGCAGCGTAACCCGAGAAAGCTAATTCTGTCACCCGACGCTCTAGCTGCTTTCGAAAAAGCCAAACAAACGCTAGCAACCGCGACTTCGCTGAGCCATCTGAACACAGACGCCAGCACCAGGTTAGTACTTAAAACCGACGCGTCGCAATCAGCCGTCGGAGCCGTTTTACAACAGGTCATAGACAACGAAGTCCAGCCTCTGTCCTTCTTCTCACGGAAGCTCCAGCCGGCTCAAACCAGGTACAGCACGTTCGGCCGTGAACTTCTTGCTGTTTACCTCGCCATTAAGCACTTCCGCCACATCCTCGAAGGACGCCACTTCTTTGTTCTAACTGCCCATAAGCCGCTTGTCTACGCATTTAAATCGCCAGCTGATCGCTATTCTCCTCGGGAGACAAGGCATCTTGATTATATCTCGCAGTTTACCTCTGTCATCCACTACATCGAGGGGCCAGGCAACATTGTCGCTGACGCGTTATCCCGCACCGACATTCACCAACTGTCGACATTGTCCATCCACTTAGAGGACATTGCTGCTGCACAAATCACTGACTCTGATTTCGAATCTGTTCGCAATAACAAAGCACTGAAGTTCGTCCAGTTATCCTTGCTTCACTGTGATTCGAAAATACATTGTGACATTTCCACGGGTAAGCCGCGTCCATACGTTCCATTGTCGTACCGGCGGAAAATTTTCGATCATCTTCATGACCTCTCCCATCCGAGCATCCGTTCTACCGTTAAGCTCATCACGGATCGCTATATTTGGCCAAACATGAATACTGACATCAGGCAATGGGCAAAATCCTGTATTCAATGCTAAAAGAGTAAAGTTCATCGTCATACCATTACCACTCCAGGAACTTTCTCACTTCCAGACGCGCGTTTCAAACACGTTCACCTGGATATAGTTGGACCATTGCCTCCTTCAAACGGTTTTACGCACTTATTGACTTGTGTTGATGGTTTCACAAGATGGCCGCATGCAGTCCCACTGTGTGATACCTCTGCCGAAACTGTCGCTCACACTTTCGTTGAATCGTGGGCATCTGTCTTTGGTGTACCGGCGACCATTACCACCGATAGAGGACCACAGTTCACGTCCACCCTATTTCGTGACTTAAACCGCCTCATGGGATGCAACCACTTACGCACTACCGCATATCACCCTGCTTCTAATGGTTTGGTGGAACGTTTCCATAGACAGTTGAAGGCAGCTTTAACAGCCAGCGCTACATCCTGGTACAAAGCCTTACCTATCATACTGCTCAGTATACGCAACACAAGCAAGGAAGACATCGGCTGCTCTCCTGTTGAGCTTACCTTCGGTACAACGCTCCGACTTTCTGGTGAGATGATCATCGATTCCAGAATCACCACTTCATATGTTGCCCGGCTTAAACATCATATGAGTCAGCTCCAGCCAACGCCGACGAGAAGGACATCACGCATACCACAAGTTCATAAGGATTTACATTCATGCCCCTTCGTATTCGTTCGCGTTGATGCTGTTCGCAAGCCCCTGCAACCGCCTTATGAAGGGCCATTCAAAGTGGTTTCGCGACATGACAAGTATTACGTTGTCGATCGTAACGGCACGCCTGATTCTGTCAGTCTCGATGGTTTGAAAGTTGCCTACCTGGATGATTGTTCCAGCTCCACTCCGGTTTTCTCACACTCATCCTCCTCTGCTACTGATCCTCGTACCGAATGTACTCGTATGCATCCAACGACAACTACGCCTACAGACTCTACCTGTTTACCACAACTCCCTACAACACATACTCGTTCTTGTAGGGCTAACAAAACTCCTGTGCGTTTCCGCGACTACACACAATAATACTATCGAGCGTTTTCTCTCGTTCCAACGCTCTAGGGGGGAGTTCTGTAACGCCTGTAAATTTACTTATCTTTCATTGTACCTTCCTTTCCTATTACAACCAATTCTTGTACATTAACCTTGTATACTTGTTTTGATTGATAAATAACACACTTTTTGAACCACGCGGGCAAATCGACGTGTTCTCTCTGTGTTCTTGTGCCACGGATTTTATGGCATTGTCGGTCACTACGTTCTAACCTAGAGCAATATTCATCTACTGATCTCATTCCGTCTCAACTGGTTTCACCATCGTCGTTTGTCATCCATCGGAGTGGCTGACGCAAGAGGACTAGGAAGTTTTATGTGGTTGGACTTCTAACCCACGTCGAAACCCTTCTGTGAGTCTTGTCATTTCTGATCATCATTTATTCATCTTTATTTCTCTTTGGGTCCGAGTCCACTACAAACTGACTGACGAGGCGGTTGAGCAGGATTCGGACAATCATCTTGACTACACAACTCTGTAAGTTGATGCAAAGATAGTTTGTACAACATTGCTTGCTCTCTTTGCACTTTGGCAGTGGTAGCACAAGGGTATCCTGCATGTCGGCCGACACCTCCGCTTCAGTCCTCACACGTTGCACTAAGCGGTGCAGCGTGGTCATCAAAGTGGGTCCACCATGTTTCAGTAATTCAGGCGGGATCCCGTCTGAACCAGCCACTTGCCGGTTTGCAGTTAAGCAAGTGATTCCTGTGTCGCATCCGCTGTCGGTGTGTCGGCAAGCTATATCATCATCTCTCGCCGTTACATCATATGCAGCACATCCCAGTCAATCTCTGAACGGTTATCCAGGAGACAAGAAAAGCGCTTTCGCCAGATATGATTTATGTTTCTTGTCTGTATGTAGGCAGCGCACCTGAAGTAAAACCCAGCAGCTTTCGCAGTGACTGAATTGTAGGTGTATACACCGCCTTCAAGGAGTCGCAGAATCCAGTATCTTGACAGCCTACGGCGCAGCATTCCACGTGTTGCGCCCTCTCCATCCACCATGCACTCTTGAGTTAGTCGCAGTCGACGTTGGCGAAAAGGACTCTACTGCTCGCAGTTGGCAGGGTCCGCCACATGTGTAGCGAATGTTGCATTCCTCTCCGACACCGATGCGCCAATGGTCGCACTATTGTCATTAAACCAATCGGGCCGCTTACAGTTTGCGCCCCCGACGTTTTCCTCTGCAATAACTGCCAGCTGCTTACCTACGTGGCACAGGTCACTCAAGGAGGCTATGGGTTCGATATCCTCAAGTCGGGTAGCCATCGTCTTCTCCTATTTCATCCTTTTTTAGGACGTATCAAAAAAACGAACATAAATTGTTTGCCGGTTCACTACAGGTAAGCAATACGTGGATTTACAAATATATGTGTGTTGTTCAATGTTCAACACTTGACAAATATACAATTGGCAGTACCACAACACATAGATAAGAACAACAAAAAAGGAAAAGCAAGTAGCCAGATTGAAGGGTTTGGAAGGTTTAATAGGTTAAGGCGTTGTGTGGGCAGATACCATCCCGGTTACCCAGGCCGAGGAGGAGGGTTGACTTAAGGGACCCCACCCCGATGGCACAAGATCTGTATCACAGATTGTGTATTATATATATATATATATATATATATATATATATATATATATATATATGGTTGGCGGCATCAGGTTTCGGATTTGCCTGTCCCTGTGGCCAGCCACAGGACGCCTGCGCCTACAGAGGGACCACAGGTGGTTTACGCTGCACCACCCACAGCTCCAACTACATACCACATAGCCAGTGTAAACCCGAAGGAATAAGACCGGGAGGCATGCGGATGGGAGCCACATTTCATCAACGGAGCCGGCCCACACTCATTCACAGGCAAACATAAGCACGCTGTGTTTGGGAATCAAGCGCACACAAGGCGGTGGCTGGACATTAGTCCGCTCCACACTGAGCGCATGGAACCACTCTTTGATCCTAACACGGCCACAAGAACCGTGCACCCTGTCCCCTCCAGCAACGACCAACTGTCTCCTGAAGCCAGTATGGATGAGGTAGTGGGTAATAGACAGGTAGGCACCCAGTCAACATGAACATCAAGCGCAGCCACACCTGGGATATCAAGCAACAGCCAATCACTTGAGAGCAAGCTTAAAAAGAAAAGAAATCGAGTGATGCATAAGGAAACGTGACAAAAATCTTAAATTAATGAGCATATGAAACAAGTTGTTTACATACGAATCCGTGATAAGTTCACGAGGTTAGAAAGTACATTTTACGGAAATGACACAAACGCGAAAATGTTATCGAAATTAACTACCATTGGCTTAAGCGAGGTGTGAAAGTTAATGGAATAGAGTAAAGGTAGACATTTATATGAGAAAGAAAAGCATTAAAGCAAAATTGAAAAACAACCACCTGAAATAAATAGACTTAGCATGCAAGCACGCGGTTAGTAAATCGAATGCAGCGTGCCTACAAACGCTGCGCCGGTTCTGCCTACGTTCTCTGAGGGACCCGTCCTCGTTTCGGTAGTGGTCCCGGGTGGCCCCGCTCATGGCTCACGGGGCCTGCCTGACTCAGGCACTAGCGACCGCATGTGCCACAGCACCATGCGCTTGATGTCGATGGAGTGCAGCCCATCGTTGCTTGCCGCTTTCGCAATTGCTATGTTTTCTCTGCATGTATGAGGTCTTTCTCTCGCATTTCGGTAACTGCTTTCGTGATCAATTTGCGCCAAGCATGACGACCAACCGCCTTCGATTCCCATGACCTGCAAACAACATTAGAATGTGTGAGGCTCACATTAATCATGTCCTGATAACGTAACTTTGGTTTCCCCGCATGCCGCTTCCCACTACTCAGCTGAGCATGTAATAGTTGTTTCGGTATCCGCATCGAAGCCATACGGCTCATATGACCGAGCCACCTCATGTGTCTTAGCAAAAGTATGCAGTCCACTGCACACATCCCACTTCGACGCAACAATTCCGTGTCTGTGACTCTGTCTTCCCAAGTGATGCGCAAAATGCGTCGCAAACACTGTTGATGGAACCGCTCGAGATAACGCATATGCCGACGGCACCTGGTCCACGTTTCACTGCCGTATAGAAGAACGGACAGCACCATAGATTTGTACACCATCAGCTTCGTGCCAATGATAAGCTGAAGGTTGTTCCATACTCGGTACTCTAGCTTCCCCAATGCCGCCGCTGCATTCGACACGCGGATACGAAGCTCATTGTTTAGCTGCTGATCAGTCGATATCACGCTCCCAAAGTAGCTGAAGCGGGAGGTTGTTTCCAATATTTCAGCACCAACGCTGATTCGCGGTAATATTGAAGACTGCACCTCCGGTGAAGGCTAAAAGAGGCAAACAGTTTTTATATTACTCATTAGTAGCAGGATTTTAGTTGTAAATCTGATAAGGCTTTCATCCCAACAGTTCACAAGCTACATAGCAGAGCCTAGTCCGGAAAAGCGCCAGACGCGTTTCGCCCTATTGGGGCTCGTCAGTGGCGCGCATTCCCTCGGTCCTCTAAGGAGGATCGAACCCATGACCGCTAGAGGCAGATGCCAACTAGCCAGCAGCTTAAGCCACTGAGCCATGGGGGACGTTGGCTGGGCTACATAATTTGCAAACTAGCTGGGATATAGCACCACCTATCTACCACTGTCACTGACAGTGGTTAGCCTGCAAGGTGATGCTGCTTGTGTTTATGTTGTGCCCGAATTTGGCCGCTGTCGAAGTCAGAGCACTAGTCATGTGTTGCAACTCATCCGCGCTGTGTGAAAACAACGCGCAGTCCTCAGCGAACAGCAACATACGGATAGTTGTCTCACAGACTAGAGTTCTCGCACCGAAACGACGGATGTTCAGCAACCCACCATCAATACGGTGCTCCATACGAACACCGTAAGCACAAGCGGCATCAAAAGCACACGACAACATTGCATGAAGATATATATTAAACAGGGCAGGAGCTAAGACACAACCTTGCTTCACACCAGAGACAACTGAAAAGTCATCAGAGGTCTCTCCACTCAGCTGCACCCTCGCTCGCACACCAATGTGCAGACATTCAATTAAACTTACAAACTTACGCAAGCAACCAAACTTACCCAACACCAGCAACAATGCCTCGCGGTACACCGTATCAAATGCCTTGGTGAAATCAACAAAAAGCGAGTACAAAAGCTGGTGTCGTTCTCTGCACTTCTCCTGCAACTGATGTGTCGCAAACACCATATCGATAGGGCTGCGACCCGAACGGAATCAACATTGCGCATCCGCCACCTTCGGCTCCAAAACCTGACTGACGATGCGGTTAAACAGCATTCGGGTAATCACCTTGCCCACACAACTCAGCAAGTTGATGCCATTAACATTTATTCTTGACATTTGCATGCATGGCTCGAGGGATGAGCTGTACAGCAATATGCCAAGAGAGGACGAATGTCCCGGCAGAATAGGAAACACTGATTGAAATAAAAAACTTCAAACAGTGGTCGGAACCGCGTCAATTGTCACCGTGTGGGATTGGGTGCATGTTATGTAAGGCGTGATGATTCACCACGCATGTAGGTGTCGTAGACCTTCAGAGTCAGACGAAGAGTAGAAACACAGAGGTCAGAAATATCAAGTGATGTCATCCTGAGTGCGGTAAGATGTTTGGCTGAGGTGGAACATATCATCCCTCGATTATTGATAACGACGGGGTGGTGAACAATATTTGTCGTTTCAGGAAACTGTTTACGTATGTATCGCGATATGGCTGCGGCATTCTCCCCTGATCCGTAGTTATCCACTTTCAATTTACAAGTACAATCCATTCGGTACGCGTCACAGATGACCACGTCCACAATGTGAACCGTAGAATTGCTAACCGCAAGCAGGTCTGGCTTGATGAAGGAGGTGGCTGTCGGAATCCTAGGCTCCATAACAATGTTAATGCTTCGGCGCCGCAATTGCCTGGCAATCTGTTGGGCAATTTCATTGTGACGTTTACAGCGGACATCATGCGTGATGCAGCACACCTGAAGAACATGTGACAGAGTCTCTTTTTGTCCGCAGCTCCCGCGGCAGTTGAGAGAAGCCGGGCCATTTGTAGATCTGCCTCTGCTCCGTCGCGTTTTGGTAGAAAGAACACCCCCCCGTAGTTGGACACCCCGTATGAAAAGACGTGGAAAAATCCTGGTGGGGTCCCTCAGCCAGTGGTGAGCGGAAGGTGACGTGACCACATTTCGCAAGGGAGAGCCATCCAAGGGAGCAAAAAAAGCATCTCTCCAGGCTTCCGCAGCTGAGCTTTTATCCATGACGACGCGATTACCGATGGTAACAGTGGAGCGCGCTAGACGATGGATGACAGCGGATGCAGGGTCCCGGATCGCCCAACTGGTCACTGGATGGCAGTTGGCTAGGTGTCGTTCCAGCCTCTTCTTCCGTAGCAGGGGAATACTCGTTGACGGACACGGAATACCCAAACCAAAGTTTGCAATGGGAGCGTGAAGATATGCAATGGAAGTGTCTGACGGCAAGCGCAGCCATTTTCTGACGTGTGATCTGACAATGCGATCCAACCGCTTCAGTGTATTCCGGTGAACCACTGCCAGAGCTAACTGATGAACATGCTTGGGGAGCAGATAGGTCCTCAGAATCTCAAGTCGTTGTTGTGGTTTAAGCGGTGCCTTGGTAACTTCGTTAAGTTGCACAGTAATATCGTCGATTACTGTTAGAGGGAGCTTACCCTTCCAGTTAAAAGGCAGGCCCAACATCTTGAACTTTTCATCGGGCTGAATGGAGGGAATAAAAATAGGACCACAGTCCAAAGCATTCGTATTCAGTATGGTTCGTTTGCGAGCGCCATCAACAATTATATTTACCGAGAAAGATTTTAGATGGTTGATGTTGAGGCCGACGCACTGCAGTCGTTGATGGAATCACTGAAGGTGATCTCCTAGAGAAATGCGGTCTTGAGCAAAGATGATCACGTCGTCCGCGTAAGCGAGGTACTCAATCGGGCCAGCCGGTGATATCCAAGGCGAAGTGGCGACTCCGTGTACAACTTCATCTAGGGACATTATGAAGAACAAAGGCGGAAGCGGATCTCCTTGCCGGACCCCTCTATCAGGATGAAGCTTGACATCATCAAAGATTGAGGACGCGGAGCTGTAATACGATGTCAAGTAATCTAATAATAGTGGGAGGGGGGCTCCGAAAGCAGCTGTTGCTCGAAGTAAGGAGTGATGAGAAATGGAATCGAACGCCTTCGAGATATCCACTGCCGCAAATGAAAGGAGGGTACGAGAAGAATGAGAATGGCGAAGAGCAGCATGGAGTATGGACGGGGCTTCGAAAGCGCCATCTTTACGAAGAAAACCAAATTGAAGGCGGTCGGTAGGGAAAGTCGGAACCCAACGATCAAAGAGGATACGATGAAGAAGGCGTGTGAATACAGATGAAACTGCGATTGGACGGAATTGGTCAGGGGAGATGGGCTGGGAAACTTTTGGTACGAAGGTGATCCGAGCAGTGTTCATGTGGATGGGAAATGGGTAGGAAGCAAGAAGACAGTTGAGAAAAGAAGTTACAAAGTAGGGATCCATCCTTGAAATATCGGCTGGCTTGATGCGGTCTACACCGGGAGCCGAACCCCGCGTCTGTTTGAGAACACTCTGCATCTCCTCCAGGAAAATTGGCTTCACCAAGTCATCATTAGCTGAAAGGAATCGACGCGGTGCGCGCTCATCATTAGCAGAAGGTCTGGAGAGGACGTTCTTCCAATATTTCGTGAAACCTGGAATGTTCTCGTCCTCATTAAGAAAGGCAGTGCGCCATCTTCCGTCAATCACCGTACTTGCAGCGTCTTTCCGGCGGGTATGATAAAGACGTTGAATATGGCCATATTGTAGGCGTCGCCGGTGCTGATTGTTTCGAATCTTAACGGTATGTACACGTTTTTTCGAAGGCCTCCATCTGTGTGGAAAGAGAGTAGCACACACATCGTTTAGGGCCTCACTAAATGCTATCCTCGATCCATCAGTAGCGAATGAATTCACCAGATTCCGAAGTATGCGGTGTTCCTCCTTGGCAGGAGAGGCGCAGTTGCAAAGATGCTGTTGGGCAGCTAGCAGCAGAGTGCGGAATACTGGTGTTGGCGCGGACGCAATGGAAGCTTCGTAATTAGAATTGGAAGCTTCTGGTTGATCCTGTACCGCAATGGCCGTGGGGCACCTAGTAGACGGAGGGGCCATAATACCAGCTGAAGTTTCGCTAGAGAAACTTATGGTAGACGACTGCTCCTGAGGGCATACTGTTGCCTCTGGAACTAACGCTGCAGATGAGTGAGGCGAGGTTGAATAATCTATCGAGGCAGTGGGGGATGGTACATTAAAACGCAAATCAGCGTCGGAGGAGGCGGTGGTCACCGCAGGATTGCCTTCGTACGATTCTCGAGGGGTTTGTGTAGACACACCCAAGTTAGTAGTTAATGTGGGCTGAGGTTGATGGAATTCATCGGACGCTATGGTTGAGAAGGGTGACGCTCGTACGGTTCCATCTGGAGGCGTGATTGGATGTTTGGTTTCAGTCGATGGTTGCGGAAATGCACTGGAAGTGAACGTTGTGTGGTGTTGATGAAAGAACCATCTAAGTCGTTGCAAGCGTTTTCTGATACCGTCTCTGTTGCGAAAGGGAAAGACGCGCCTCATTCGTTCTAAAAGGATATTTAAGGAAGGAGACGTAACCGCAAAACGTGAGGCTGCTAAAAGTAGGGATTTGTCATCCCTGGCTGACCAGTTGTAAGATTGCCTCGGTAGTCGGGCTAGACAGTCTGCATTATAACTGACAGGATGCTGATGTCTCCAATGCAGAGACAGGCCATTTATAGTCGAAAACGTACGGTGACATGTTGGGCATTCGAAACTGGAAGTATTCCTGGCAGCGGCTGTGATAAGTAAACTCGTAGGGTTCCTGAGATGGACCGCCAAATGGCGCCGCAGGCCGCTCCTAGATTTAAACGTCCTCGAGCACAGCGAACAAGAGGGAGGCTGGAGTATGTCAGAGATCGTCGCCGGATCGAAGGCGTGAGATTTGGATATTGATAAAGTAGCTTCGGCAGGAGAAACTCTTCGTCGTGGTGATGGCAGCAACTGAGGGAGGCGACCAAGTAGTACACATGGTTGTCGTGATCCCGATGGTAGGGCTATGGGTGATAAGGGTGAGTGTGTGGGTGACGGGTGGACGCGGTTCCGAGAACTGGCTATTGAGTCGGCAGAGGCCGGTCCGTTTGATTCGTTGAAAGAGCAACCAGCAAATCCACTGCACTGACTCTGCAGGGCAGGGGATGAAGGGAAACAGGTGGGAGCCTGCGCCGCGGGCCGTTCATAGGTCCCTATCCGCGGCTGGGGTGAGGGGGGGTGCATCGAGTTGGACGTGTATAAAATGGCATTCGGGTCATTGGAGGGGTTAAAATCTGGGGCGTTGGTGATAAAAGGGTTGTTGGGCGATCCGGGACGACAGCGGAGGTGCGAAATAGCCGGCTGGCGACAAGTAAAATATTTCCAAGTATAAAGTACTTCCAATTCTTTGTTGCTGTCAGAGGCAGGTGATAAGCTGAATGATGTACGAGAGGAGGCTGAGCCGGTGGGAGGCGCAACAGGAGCAGAGGGGCGATGTGATCGATTCTCTGGAGTGGGTGAAGCGGTCTCTTTGGACGCTAAGGATATCACAGGAAAGCTCGGTGTGTTTTGCTCCGGACTGTGGTTACTGATTGTGTCCTCAGTAATATTATCGGTTGCACCCGTCGTGGGTGTTAACGACTGTTGAGGTTGGTGGCGATGAAGGCGGCGGCCTGGAGGGCGTTTCCATGTTAGAAATTGGAGCCGTTTCCTTATTGCTGTCATCGTTCGGAAGGAAAGTTTAGTTTGTAAAAGTGGCAGAAGCTGCGCTAGTGAAGATACAGATTCGCCTAAATGAGCTGCGTGCAGTAATAACTGAGCATCTTCCTCCGCAGACCAGTGTACTGAGGATATGGACGCTCGGGATAACAGCATGTCTTGGTAAATAGTGGGGTGTGCCTGGCGGCAGTGAGTGGTAAGCGCTCTTGCTGAGGCGAATTGACGATTGCATTGTTGGCATGACATCACCTGAGCACCGCGCATACGTAGGTCGTGGGGATATCGTTTGTGGTATCCGGTATGCCGAGTAAGACCAGCAGCGTGACAGATATTACAGGTGTAATTTTGCAACACAGTGTGAGGAGTCGAAAGTATGGCGGAGGTTGCCATTGTTGGTTGTGGAATGTTGTTTGTTACTCCGTCGATGTGCAGTGATGGGGAATTCATATTTGAGATGTGTGAGTGAATATGTGCACGGTGCATGAATCCGCAGTCGACTAAAAGAGACTATCTATAGGGCTCAGGCCACAATAAGTGAAAAATAGGAATAAAAGCTAAAGCAGAATAGGGGAAGGGAAATGGTGTAGGCGAGAAGGATAATGGAAGAATTTATAGAATGCATGAATTACCCCAAGTAAAATATGATTGAGATCTAAACACGAGCGCAAAAATTCTCTAGCTAGTCGGTCAGGTCAAATATTGTTCGCAGCATGCGTAAACGACAAAAACGGACGAATAAAAAATAGCGGTTGCCAGAATACACCCGAAAAATACCAAGGTAGGTGGACAACACTTGAAAGCCCAGAAAAATACCCCTACTTCAATCACAATTTATCAGCAACATCTGTAAAACATCAAAAAATAAAAGCCCCTCTAACAACGTGAGACCCATGACGATCGTAAAGCGTTGGCGAAACTTCGCCCAATTAAGATGAAAACCAGGCATGCGGGGTCAATGTGGCATCAATCAATAACACTATAGGTCAGATAGGCGGGCAAAATCTTTGTAGAGTGTTGATCAAAACTTAGCCTAAACTGACGAGAAGCTATTGGGGGCGATCAATATCAAACGTCGGTTCATCAAAAAGAGGCTCATCAAGAGGAAGCTAAAAGTTTGGAGTTTCCTAGGAATACAAACCAACATGCATAAAAGAGACCTTGTAAAAAGCACAATCAATGTATGTAGTATACAATAACAGCAAAATAATTGTATGTACGCATGTTGAAGGTATAAAATTCCCTTAGAGAAAATCCTTATAAAAAGACATTGTAGTAGGAGGCTCAGCCGGAATATGACATATAAAAAGCAAATGTAGGCTAATCCCACAAAATTCATGAGCGTAAGATGACCTAAAAGAAAGAACTAAAAAACTACATAAGATGGACATAAAATGTAGAAGAAACGTGGCCCAAACCCTACGGAAAAACCACCTCAGTCAGACTCATGGTACATGTTGGACAAGTGAAAACGTTTGCCACAGTTCTTGTAAAAAAAGGTTGTGAACTGGTCCAAAATTCTTCTTTCAGCAAATTCAGTGCACAGTTTCCAGCAAAACAGTGTATAATAGTCCGAATTCCGTTGACTGGCAAGAAGAAACAACACAAAACTGCCGGAGCACAGTAAACACGTCCGCCACACAACTCAGTAAGTGCAACATTGCTTGCTCCCTTTACCCTTGTACAGTAATAGCACAAGAGCTTCTTTCACGTCAGCGGGCACCTCCTCCTCAATCCATACACGTTGCACCAAGTGGTGCAGCGCAGTCAACAAAGCGGGTCCGCCGTGTTTCAATACTTCTAGCGGAATCCCGTCGGTACGCTTGACGTTTCGCAGCTGAGTAAGTGCTCTCTGCGTCTCATCCAGTGTTGGCGTGTCCGCCAGACTCGTCTTCAAATCCTGCTGCTTCAGGCAGTTCAATGTAGGCCAGTCGACCTCTGAACGGTTGTTCAAGAGACAGTCAAAGTGTTTTCGCCAGATCTGCATTATGTCTGCAGTCTGTGTGCAGGTAGCGCCTGAACAATCATCGATCAGCGTCCTCAGCGGCTCCAATCTCGGTCTATACACCGCCTTCAAGGAGTCAAAGAATTCTTTGTGTTGGCGGCGTTCGGCGTAGCATTCCATCTGCTTCGCCTTCTCCGTCCACCATGCATCTTCTATGCGACGGAGCTCTTGGGTCTGTCGCCGTCGAAGTTTGCGAAACTGACTACTCTTCCCCAAGTCACTGGGGTCTGCCACATGTGCAGCAAGTGCTGCATTCTTCTCCGACACCAATGCGCCAATCGTCGCATTGTTGTCATCAAACCAATCAGGCCGCTTACACTTTGTGCGCCCGATGGTTTCCTCGGCAGCAGCTGTCACCTGGTCGCGAATGTGTTGCCACAGGTCGCCCACTGCGGCTATGCCTTCCAGATCACACAGGCGTGCAGCCATCGCTTTCTCCAGCTCAGTACGTTTCGCCACAGTATCGAGGGAGAGAATGTTGAATTTACAACGAATCACGGCGGGAGTGCAATACATAGATTTATGAACGTATTTGTACAGTTTGGTGCCCACCAATTTGTGACCAGTGCCACACTCAGCTCCCCGCAGTACACGTGTCATGCGCACTTCACGCATATCACACTGACGTACGATGACATAGTCGAGCTGTTGAGGGTGACGACTCCGTGGGTGCGTCCAACTTGCTACATCACTCGCACTCAGTACAATCTGACTGGTCATGATCAACGGGCCGTGAGTGGCACACAGTGAGCACAGTCTGTCACCGTTCGCATTCGCTGAACCAATACCATGCGGACCGATAACATCTGTCTACACCGATGCATCACGACCAACGCGCGCGTTGAAATCACCCAGCAAAAATAGCCGGTCACTGCTCGGCACAGACCGTATCACGGAGGATAGTTGAGTGTAGAACTGATCACGCGTGTCATCAGGATAACACATGGTCGAACCGTACGTGCTTAGAAAAGTGGCAAACTTACCTCTTCCGAGTCATAGGCGAACAGTCACCAGTCGCGCGCTGATGTCCGTTGGTTCACCCATCAGCAGGCCATGGAGGCGATCGGATATTGCAAATCCGACCCCATGATCACGTGGTGCTGGGGCGGCGTTGCCCACCCAGTAGAATGTGTAGCCAGCACCTGCTTCATGCAACTTACCCTTCTCGGCAAGCCGAGTTTCACTGAGCGCCGCAATATCCATGTGGTAGCGCGTCAGTTACATCGAGACCAGTGCAGTGCGTCACTCCAGGCGCTAACTGGAGTTACGGTCTAGTAGTGTGCGTACGTTCCAGCACCCGATGCTTGGTGCTTTGCGCGCAGGCATACGATTGCATTGGTAGGCAATCGCACGCGAGATGGTGTTGTGCTTCGGTGGTTTGCTTGAGGGACTCCACCTGGAGCCTTTGGCTCAATAGCCTGAGCTCCAAGGCAGCAGGGCAATTAACGAAGACCGTTGACATCTGGGTAGCTCATTTGCCTTCTTTGGGTTCAGTAGCAGCTCACAGAGTGGCCAGTGGCCAATAAAGTTGTTCATCCGCCCTCCGTTAGGTACTCACTTATGGTTACCGCAGTGAGCGCGTGTCATTTGCAGGAGAAATGCTGAGGGCGACACCAGCCATTGTACTCGTTTTTTGTATACTTCACCAAGGCATTTGGCACGGTGATCCTGGAGACATTGTGGTTACTGTTGGGTAAGTTTGTTTGGCTGAGTACAGTTTTGTTCGCCCCAAACAATGATCAATGCCAAAATCAGCTCCATGCAGTACACGTGTCATGCGTACTTCACGCATGACACGCTGGTATATAATGACATTGTCGAGCAGGTGAGTGTGAGCACTTCGTGTATGCGTGCAAATAGCTTTATCACTTGCACCCAGTGCAAACGGTTTGTTCATGCTCAGCGGACCGTTGGTGGTTCACAGTATGAGCATCCGGTCACTGTTCCTGTTGGATGCGCCAGTACCATACGCACCAATTATGTCTGTCCAATTCGCATCATTAATCCCAACGCGCGCGTAGTAATCATCTAGTAAGAATAGTTGATCGCTCCCTGACACAGATCGTATCACAGAATATAAGTGAGTGTAAAACCGATCCCACTTGTCCTCAGGATAATACTTAGTTGGAACATACATGCTAATAAAAGTGGACAGCTTACCTCTTCCAAGTCGCATTCAAAGTGTCATCAGGTGCAGACTAACCCCAGTTGGCGCTACCACCAACGGGCTATTTAGGCGGTCGGATAGTGCAAATCCGACCCCATCTTCACGTTAGCTGTGATGACGTTCCCCACCCAGTAGCACGTGTACCCAGCACCAGTTTAATTCAGCTTGCCTTGATTAGCGAGCCGAGTCTCACTGAGCGTGGTGACGTCGGTCCGCAGCGCGCGAGTTCCATCGCGACCAGCGCAACGCGTCGCTCAGGTCGCTCACTCGTATGCCCGTCGCGTAAAATGCGCAGGTTCCAGCAACCGATGTTGAGTGCTTTGCGCGGATGCATACGACTGCAGTGACGGATAATCGCGCGAATATGTACCTGGATTGGAAGAAGTAGTGGGTTAGGTTAAAGGGGGACGGGGAGAGTATGGAAACGTTTTCGCTTGTCCAACCCGCTGTATGCAGCAGGTAAGGCTGTCATCTTCCTAAATCCTCTATGCCGCGGCCGATGCAGCATGGCGCCATTCATAGTTGTTGGTTGGACGAGGATACCGCCGGCGCGTCCACACCTAACAGTCAAAGACATAGATCAGAAGTACGCCCTAATGGTAGCGGGCCGTGTGCCATGAGTTAACGAATCAACTCTTGCTGAAGTATGTGTGTGTGTGTGTGTGTGTCCTAACTCGTAGCAAGATGAATGTAACCCAACCCTCACCAAACAGTTGCCACTCCAAAGCGTCTAGGACATAAGCCCACTGCACAGCATTAGGGGCAGCAAGTCGACAATCTGTCCGGATCTAGCCACCACAGACGCAAGCTCACCATTAATTTACCCGCAATATATATATTTATATATATATATGGCGGAAGAGCTTATGGTGTGTTGAGGCTGGTGGTGGCTAGATCTTGACAGATGGTCTACCCACTGCTGCTATCGTTGTGTCATTGGCTCAGGTTCTGGACGCCTATGCGTGGCGACCGCTGGGTAAGAACTGCGTTGCCCGCTTCTCTCTTCTAGGATCCAGGACAGCAATCCGCATGGGTCAGTGAACTGACCATGTGCTCGACAGGCTGCCTTTCGAGCGTACATTTAAGCGAAGGCTTTGGCTGAGGACCCTAGTAGTTCTTCTGTCAGGTGTGGGCGCCCTGCCAGTATCTTAGTCCATCCACTTCGGAAGTTAGAAGGTGGTCGATGGCCCTCTTCCCGTAAAATCTAACCATGGGAGACAACAGGTCTATGGGTTAGAAGCGCACAGCTCGATTGGCGTAGAGCACGAGCGCCACGCATTGTCTCTGATGGTGGGACGGCACCTCCGGGTGTTCAATTGTTTGCTACTGCGCGCCTCAAGCCAGACAGCCTCTGAACAAATTGGTGCAAATCCGCCAATACCGTCCTTCTACTGGCCGTGCGTGCAATTGTATCCTACTTAGGTCGCAAAACATATATTACTCGTTCCAGCACCTCAAAGGCTGCGTGCGATGGCTGTCAAACAGATCCCAATCTGTCTCCGCGATCACATTCCCAAAGTGGATTTGCTCCGCACTGCCTTGTGGGTCAGACTATTAAGCCAAAGGATCAAGTGGAGACCCTCAAGCAAAACTCCGAACAACCCACTGCCTTGTGGGTCAGGCTATTGGGCCAAAGGCTCCAGGTGGAGTCCCTCAAGCAAACATCTAAATCGCCCACTGCGTTGTGGGTAAGGCTATTGAGCCAAAGGCTCCGCGTGGCGTCCCTCAAGCAAACCACCGAAGCACTACACCATCTCGCGTGCGATGCCCCACCAATGCAATCGTATGCCTGCGCGCAAAGCACTAAGCATCGGGTGCTGGAACGTACGCACACTACTGGACCGTAACTCCAGTAAGCGCCTGGAGTGACGCACTGCACCGGTCTCGATGTAACTGACGCGCTATCACATCGATATCGCGGCGCTCAGTGAAACTCGGCTTGCTGAGCAGGGTAACTTGCATGAAGCAGGTGCTGGCTACACATTCTACTGGGTGGGCAGCGCCGCCTCCCTACCACGTGATCATGGGGTCGGATTTGCAATATCCGATCGCCTCCATGGCCTGCTGATGGGTGAACCAACGGACATCAGCGCGCGACTGATGACTGTTCGCCTACGACTCGGAAGAGGTAAGTTTGCCACTTTTCTAAGCACGTACGGTTCGACCATGTGTTATCCTGATGACACGCGTGATCAGTTCTACACTCAACTATCCTCCGTGATACGGTCTGTGCCGAGCAGTGTCCGGATATTTTTGCTGGGTGATTTCAACGCGCGCGTTGGTCGTGATGCATCGGTGTGGACAGATGTTATCGGTCCGCATGGTATTGGTTCAGCGAATGCGAACGGTGACAGACTGTGCTCACTGTGTGCCACTCACGGCCTGTTGATCATGACCAGTCAGATTGTACTGAGTGCGAGTGGTGTAGCAAGTTGGACGCACCCACGGAGTCGTCACCTTCAACAGCTCGACTATGTCATCGTACGTCAGTGTGATGTGCATGAAGTGCGCATGACATGTGTACTGCGTGGAGCTGAGTGTGGCACTGGTCACAAATTGGTGGGCACCAAACTGTACAAATACGTTCATAAATCTATGTATTGCACTCTCGCCATGAATCGGCGTAAATTCAACATTCTCTTTCTCGGTACTGTGGAGAAACGTATTGGTGTGGACTGCGTAGCCACATTGGGTGACCTGTGGCAACACATTCGCGACCAGGTGACAGCTGCTGCCGAGAAAACCATCGGGCGCATAAACTGTAAGCGGCCTGATTGGTTTGATGACAACAATGCGACGATTGGCGCGTTGGTGTCGGAGAAGAATGCAGCACTTGCTGCATATGTGGCAGACGCCAGTGACTTGGGGAAGAGTAGTCAGTTTCGCAAACTTCGACGGCGACAGACCCAAGAGCTCCGTCGCATAAAAGATGCATGGTGGACGGAGAAGGCGAAGCAGATGGAATGCTACGCCGAACGCCGCCAACACAAAGAATTCTTTGACTCCTTGAAGGCGGTGTATGGACCGGGACTGGAGCCGCTGAGGACGCTGATCGATGGTTGTTCAGACGCTACCTGCACACAGACTGCAGACATAATGCAGATCTGGCGAAAACACTTTGACCGTCTCTTGAACAACCGTTCAGAGGTCGACTGGCTTACATTGAACTGCCTGAAGCAGCAGGATTTGAAGACGAGTCTGGCGGACACGCCAACGCTGGATGAGACGCAGAGAGCACTTACTCAGCTGCGAAACGTCAAGCGTACCGACGGGATTCCGCCTGAAGTATTGAAACACGGCGGACCCGCTTTGTTGACTGCGTTGCACCACTTGGTGCAACGTGTATGGATTGAGGAGGAGGTGCCCGCTGACGTGAAGGATGCTCTTGTGCTATTACTGTACAAGGGTAAAGGGAGCAAGCAATGTTGCTTGAATTATCGTGTCATCAACTTGCTGAGTTTTGTTTGCAAGGTGATTGCCCGAATCCTGTTTAACCGCGTCGTCAATCAGGTTTTGGAACCGAAGGTAGCGGATGCGCAATGTTGATTCCGTTCGGGTCGCAGCCCTATAGATATGGTGTTTGCGACTCATCAGTTGCAGGAGAAGTGCAGAGAACGACACCAGCTTTTGTACTCGCTTTTTGTTGATTTTACCAAGGCATTTGATACGGTGAACCGCGAGGCATTGTGGCTGGTGTTGGGTAAGTTTGGTTGCCCGCGTAAGTTTGTAAGTTTAATTGAATGTCTGCACATCGGTGTGCGAGCGAGGGTGCAGCCGAGTGGAGAGACCTCGGATGACTTTGCAGTTGTCTCTGGTGTGAAGGAAGGCTGTGGCTTAGCTCCTGCCCTGTTTCGTATCTATCTTCATGCAATGTTGTCCTGCTTTTTTGATGCCGCTTATGCTTACGGTGTTCGTGTGGAGCACCGTAGTGATGGTGGGTTGCTGAACATCCGTCGTTTCGGTGCGAGAACTCTAGTCTGTGAGACAACTATCCGAATGTTGCTGTTTGCTGACGACTGTGTGTTGTTTGCACACAGCGCGGATGTGTTGCAGCACATGACTAGTGCTCTGGCTTCGACAGCGGCCAAATTCGGGCACAACATAAACACAAGCAAAACTGTCTGTCTCTTTCAGCCTTCACCGGAGGTGCGATCTCCAATATTGCCGCGAATCAGCATTGGTGCTGAAGTATTGGAAACCACCTACCGCTTCTGCTACCTTAGGAGTGTGATGTCGACTGATCAGCAGCTACACAGTGAGCTGCGTATTCGCGTGTCGAAGGCAGCGGCGGCATTCGGGAAGCTAGAGTACCGAGTGTGGAACAACCATCAGCTTACCAGTGGCACGAAGCTGATGGTGTGCAAATCCATGGTGCTGTCCGTTCTGCTATGTGGCAGTTAAACTTGGACGATCTACCGGTGAGATGCGCGATATCTCGAGCGGTTCCATCAACAGTGTTTGCGACGGATTTTACGCATTAGTTGGGGCGACGGAGTTGCGGTCATAGAAGTGTTGCGCCGTAGTGGAATGTATGCAGATGAGTGCATACGTTTGCTGAGACACCTGAGGTGGATTCGTCATGTAAGCCGTATGGATTCAACGCGGATACCGAAGCGACTCTTATATGGTCAGCTGAGTGTATGCAAGCGGCATGTATGGAAACTGAAGCTTCTTTACTAGGACATGATCAAAGTGAGCCTCTCTGTACTAATTTTGATTGCAGGTCATAGGAGTCGAAGGCGGTTGCTTGGCGTGCATGGCGCGATCTGATCACGAAGGTAGTTGCCGAGGTGCAAGAGAAATCCATCACGCATGCAGAGAAGAATTGGAAATGGGCGAAGCCATAGGCGCAGATGGGTTGTACTGCATAAACATCGAGCTCATGTTGCGGTAGCACATGCGGTCGCGAGTGCCTGAGTCAGGCAGGCCTAGTAAGCCATGAGTAAGGCCACTCGTAGCCAACACCGAAACGACGACGGGTCTTGCAGAGAACGCAGGGGTAACCAACACAATTTTTGTAGATACGCTGCATTCGATTTACTAACCGCGTTGTTGCATGCTAAGTCTCTTCATTTTAGGTAGTGGGTTTTCAATTTTGTCCTAATGCTTTTTATATCAAATTAATGTGTAACTGAATTATCCTCTACAAACTTGCACATGTCCCTTAAACTAATTTATTTAACTTCGATAACATGTTCGCTTATAAGGCATATGCTTAAAATATATTTTCTAACGTCTTGAGTTTTTCGCGGATTTGTTCCTAGCCAATTTATTTTATATGCTCATTTATTGAAGAGTTATGTTACCGCAGCTGTATGCATTAATCGATTCTTTTTATTTTATCTCGTCGTTTCAAGTGATTGGCTGTCGTTTGATATCTTCGATGTGGCTGTGCTTGATGTGCATGTTGACAAGGTGTCTACCTGTCTATTACCCACTATATCGTCCATACTGGCTCCAAGAGACAGTTGGTCGTTGCTGGAGAGCATGAGGTGCATGGTCCTTGTGGCCGTGCTAGGCTGAAAGAGTTGTTCCATGCACTCATTGTAGAGCGAACTACGGTCCAGACACTGCCTTGTGTGCGCTTGATTCCCAAATATAGCCTGCTTGTGTTTACCTGTGAAGGAGTATGGACCAGCTCCGTTGATGAAACGTGGCTCCCAACCACATGCCCCTGGTCTTATTCCCTCGGGTTTCCAATGGATATGGGGTGTGTGGTTGGAGCTGTGGGTGGTGCAGCGTAAGCCACCTATGGTCCCTCTGTAGGCGCAGGCGTTCTGTGGCTGGCCACAGCGACAGGCAAATCTGAAAGCTGATACTGCCAACCATATATAACTATATATATTCGATGCTACCAGCTCAAGTGCCTCTCACAGCGATGTTCCACTGATTATTCTAGGCCCACCAGTGCTCATTATGTGTATAGTAGATTATTTGACGACCGCAGCGGACGAACTTCGCGACACGAGTTGGAGTCCCGAACGGGGCCTGCAAAGGGCCGCGCAGAAAGCTGACTTACTCAGTTCGCCATGCACGACGCAAGTTGCTGCTCGATCCATGGCAGCTCACCGAATTAGTCCACTATCTTGGCACGGGTTGCTATGCGGCAGGCGTGAATATGGCTACAGCCAAGCATTGGAGACCGCGAGCACGGTTAGACGTATCTAGACAGGTGACGTCAATCGCCTCAACAACGCACGGTCGGAGGTGAACACAAGTGATCTATAAAGATAACCATGTTCTGACTCTAATACACACAGGTATAACAATTTTCCTCTTTTACTTGTATCTGGCTGGTTTGGCGGCCCCCCGGACAGACAGTGTAAGCAGCGTAGCGTTATAACTGGACTTGGCTCCTCTACTTGAACATCCTTGCTATACTGGTGAAGGTATAGCTTGCAAATGGATGCATGGAAAACACGCTATCCAATATCCTTTACGAGATGGTTGACCTTGTGAAACTACCCTATTAACGCTAAAAAGCGTCCTATGTCATCTTTCTTTGGCAACTGAAGGACAGCGCAATGTTCTATCAGCAGCAAGAAGTTGCGATGGACCAATAAGATGCTTGATTTTAGCGGCTTTGCATCAAACGAATTTATCTCCCTAGTACAATGTTAGCATGCCACTAAAAAGCGTAACAGGATCTATTCCACTTCAAAAGGGTCATACGCAACAAAGGATATGAGGCTTTCTTTTTTATATTAGGTGATGTCACTTTCTGTCTTGAAATACTGTGTGTCAAGTTGGGTGATGTTTTTCGGATACATGCTGCTAGTATATAAAGAATACAGACAGTAGTAACTGAGGTGATTAAGTGCCTGCAATGTTATTCATCTGAATAGTATCTTAGGTGCCTTGACAACTTATATTTGGAATGGCGCGGATTTTGAGGCAATATGATTGGGTTTTGCAAGATTTCTGAAGGTCTGTAGGAGTATCAAGCTTACTGATCTGTCTGAAACATAATACTTTTACATTCCGCAGGAATGTGAACTTAAGTTTAAGCATTTGAGGACTACAGCGGATACCAAGGCAAAGGTTTTGTGCTTCGGGTAGTTCGCAATTGGAACGATCTTCGACCTGCTTATGTGCAATGTATTACCATAAAGACCTTCACAAGACGCCTAGACAGGTGTTGGATGGACCCTTTCTTAAACTGATTGCAAGTTTGTTGAAGATCATCGCTGAGATCTTTTAGTCCATGATCCATGAAAGTGCAAAGACCACTTTTACGTTTGATTTACCATTTGCAGTAGCAAGGGGCGCAGCTCATGCTATAAAGTGTATGAGACATGGTCAGCTTGTTAGTGAACGAAACGCTTGGTAAGCGGGAGTCTTTATCAAGTTTAAGTTTGCATTCAAACTCAATTGACACTGGACCGATAGGAAATTCCGTGTACGTTTAGAAGCGGTTCGCCGTAGTCCCATCTCATTTAATCAGACTCTCATACGTCCGATAAAGCACTAGATAGCTGTTTCAACCTCCTGGGCGCGTCCGTCGTGCGCATTCCCCAGACCCGTGCGGGGTCCTGACCCCATAACTTCCGGATGCCAGCGATATGTGTCACTAAGCCATGTGTGACTGCAGTTGCGCTACATAACTGACAGTTGGTTAGGATTTAGCGCGGGTCATTCTCCATTGCTATGCCAGTTACGAACTGTGCAGAGGACAGTGGTTGGCCTCAGAGTTACGACTTTCCCTATAACGACTGTATACGACACAGCACTTTAAAACCATACGGACTGGTTTTGGTCACTAATAAGCAGTGGAAATTTGGGTCAGTTTAGTAGTAATTCGCTGCAGTATCACTCAGTCAGGCAGATACGCTATATCTCAGTCAACTGTCAATCAATCAGGTCCACCGCCGTTACACATGGCTTAGTGACACAAGCTGCTGGCATCCGAAAGTCATGGAGTCGGAATCCGCGGCGGTCCGAAGAACGCGCACCACTGACGAGACGCAGAAGGTTAAAACAGCTGTCTAATACTTTTTCAGACGTGTAAAGGCTTCTGACTAAGCGACTGCAACAAATTGCATTTAAAATAATACCTAACTCCAAACTATTCATTAGTAATATCAGGTGTATGTTCATTCGTGAGTGCGTTGTTGAGCCAAGGTAGTTGTTGATGGTAATAGCTGCAACCTAGGAAAATGAGAGCAAAAAGCTTGAAGCGCACCATGGTCGACCAAGTAACGTCCACCTGGCTCACACTAGCCTGCCTGCCGCAGTAAGTAGAAAGAAATAAAGAAACATAATATTGACAATATGTGACAGTAACATTTGGGATGTATAATAGAAGCTTTGGAACTAGAATCTGGGAGCCGCAAGTCTATAGCGAATTTTTCTACGGTTTGTAATAATACCACTCTCTAAAGCAACGCCTTTCAGGAAGTAACCACTCTACGTAGCAGTCAAAGGTCGTCCCCATCAGATCGTGGTTTGCGCAACTACATCGAATGACTGCGGAGAGCTGAGGTAAAGTTAGCCTGAAAAACTAAGAGAAATCATGGCCAATCTTCTCTGTCTGTATGCATGAGGCCAGAATCAAGTCTCCACGATATCAATCATAGTGCAGCGAAAACATTCTGAACTTAAGGAATATCCCTGGATACGGCAGGTGCCGTATACGTTGAAGCATTTTGGTGCCAACCCTAGGATCCGCTCATTGAGATTATATTACAAACCAAACACATTGGACAAGGTTGAAAGCATTATCTACACTTCGGCCTAATAAAGGCTGAGAACCACCTGATGAACATCTCCAGTGTGATGATTCCAAATAAACTTCGGTTCATCCACATTTTTCTGGATCATTTTCCGGTAGCTTTCTTTCCGTACGCATTAGGATTGAAATGCCATTACAGAAGAACACAAATTTAGACTGCAAAGAAACTTAAAACACCTCATTGTCACCTAGCAGATATCGTGTGGAAGGAGCATTAGGTCCTTGACCTAGGGTTGAACACCTGAAATAATTAATAAGCACCTGCTGCAAAATATGACCTGACACGATGTATTTCCGACTTACGTTTTACATAACAGTACGTGACTGGTTTTGTTGATGTGGATAGCCACAGTTTATCAATATTTATTACAGGTATGAAAATAATCGTGTTTTCCGTGTAATCATTGGAGTATCATTGGAGTGGTAGAGAGCAGATAGGGCATCCTGTGTCAGCTCCATCACATCCCGTTCAGAGCAAGGATTGTGCGACATGTTGCGAGGCGGTATTCCGCAAGGGACCATTACGGTCGCATCGAAAACAGCAGGATCCTTGCATACTCAGCAGATAGGAGTCTAACAATTTCTTAAAATTGTAATTTGAAGCAGTTACGTAAACGTGCTGTTTGGCTAGTGTAATAAATACAAGAAGACTTCAAAATAGCTTAAAACTTTGATATAAATTAATAACTAATTAAAGGTTTAAAAGAAACTTGATAATATAAATAATAATGAACTCACTTCTTGAGCCATCCTCGATAATAGATGCACCTAGTGGAAACAGTTTGGTGCCCCAAGAACCTCTTGGAAAGCCGCGCAAATATAGCCTTCCTAATCGATGATGCTGTATGGATATATCCTGTACGACATAAGATTTTGTGAATTCCTCTCCCCAGTAGTCAGCATTCATAGTCATAGCATATTTCAGGAACAAAATAAATACAAAAAGGTTAGGAGGATACATGTTAGCACATCTGAATTCGGCCATTTGATTTTAATTTTTGGAATTTAACTTCCAGTAGGATGGATTGTGAGAGTAAGTAATTGCAAATTCAATTTGCTTGCAGCTAATATGTAATTAGTGGCACATTCCGTTTAAAATATGCAGATGAACAAGTTCATATGTGCCAATACGTGATCTTAATGGTGTTTTCTACATCAAACTGAGATTCCGTGTGTGGTAGCCCTATCCGATTGTAAATGATCCACGCTGGTATGAAAATGTAGAACGGTAACTACTAACGAATTCAAATGAGTATCACATTTAGGAACTGTATTTATTCATTTACGAGAAGTTAAAAGTCAATGTAGTTATAGAGATCAAACGACAGTTATAGGTATAAAAATCCGTTTTAGCCAAATACTATAAAAACAAACATTCTTTTTATTTACTGAGTAATATCACGCACTCGCTACCTTTAGTAACCGTTGCTAACCGCCAGGTGTGTTGCGTACCCAAAACACGCTTTTAGTATTTTGAAACGTTAGTTTTTGCGGTTGTTTCAGCCTTTAAAACGTCCACATCCGGTATTTCTAGACCAGTCTTATGATGGATTCCAGCTTTCCTAATCGGAAGGGAAATGTGTGTGCGGGTGGGTTCAAGACTGTCCTTCCGCCAACGGTTTCTCCGTTGCGTTCTGCAAGGTTCAGGCCTTGCCCTCCAACTCTTCAGTTTATACCTTAATGATCCAACTGATTAACTGTGTGTGCCATCCCTAATTTTTGCGGAGAACTTGAAACTAGTTCACGATAGACGATCCGATTGCTCCACTGACCATTCAGAGGGCTCTGGATAGAATTTGGGACTGCTCAATTTTGTGGCAATTGCCCGTCAATTTAGCGAAACCTTCAGTTTTACACGTTGGTCCGAATGACTTGCCGTGGAGTTATTTACTTGGCGGCAACGAGATACCGCGAGTCCAACTCCAATCTGACCTCGGTGTTTTGCTGTCATCTGACTTTAAGTCCAGTGAATACTGGACGACAGCTGCTCGCAAAGGTTCCAACATGTTGTGCATGATCCACAGGTCATTCGGGATCATGACCACCGAAATGTTTGTTACCCTATTTTCGGCTTTTGTAAGGCCGCAGTTGGAATACTGCGTTCAGGCTTGTGCTCCATGCCTGGTTTGTGATAAGATGATAATTGAACGAGTCCTGCGGTCCGGGAAGAAAATGGTGCAAGGATTAAAGAAGCTGACGTACCCGGAGAGGATACGTAACTTAAATAGGTTTTCCATGTATTACAGGTGGCTTCGGGGCGACTTGATCCTCGTGTATCGTATACTGATGGGTCACGTTGGTCCCGCTTTGACTGGACTGTTTCGCCGAACTCGAGCGCCAACCCACCGTGGCCACCCATTAAAATTGCACATACCCCGGTCTGACTGGGCTTCGGCAGCTTTTCGGTTAATGCGTAGGGTCATAACTTATTGGAACGCACTGCCTGCAGATGGGTGTTGGTATCGACGACGAAAGAGTTCCATCGTCGACTTGACGCTCTCGGTCTGCAGTTTACAGTCTTCCCCTTCATGTCTCCAACCTTACTCGTCTGTTACGGCCTACGCTTCTTTAACTCATTTTTACTTGCATTTTAACATTGCCCACGAACTTCCATACGCTTTTCTTCTATCTTTTCTTTCCCCCACTAACACTACTGTTTTCTTTTATTCTTCAAGTGGCTGGCACAGCGGGGACTGCTAGTGCAGGGCACGTGGGCATTGTTTGGTTGACCAGGTGAACGTCTGTGTTGATTTGGCTCTCCTTTGGCACATGAAGGCACCGGTTTCCGTGCTGGATCAACGACGTTTTCGAAGATGGAACATACGAGGGATTTTCCTACTGTTCCTGTTCCACCCGAACATGAACTCGACACAACTCGTTTGGTGAGTGCCTTGCTGCACCTTTTCTTGCTCTGGTTGATTCGCTACCTATTTTTGTAGCCTGCACCATATACTTTGGGTTCAGACGCCTCCAGCTTCTAAACTAGCCTTTATTTGACACGTCTCTTGCGTGTCACTGATTACCGACCATTATCCCAGGCTCCACCCAACAGGTGACCGCATGGGTTGCGACTGGCTTGTGAGGTTTAAATATTTGTTACTTAAGTTAAATAGCATGACGAATGTTTCTGTCAGACTTTTCTCGTCAATTGGAAGCTTTTCTTATTTTAGAATACACGCTCCTTGGAACTTATATAAAGTGCTCGAAATTAGCACTATTCTCCTTGCTATACACCACTATAAGATTAAAATTACTACTTTGCAACTAACACACTTTTCTTCTCCTCAAGCGTTATACGAATAAAAGAAAATTGCTATGGATCTTCCGATATTTCATCTGTTAATGTGTTAGCCAGGCCACCCCTCAACAAAACCTGAGTAACATTGATCTGTGCCTCTCGCCATAGGAGCCAGCAAGCCCATGGTTATGTCCCCCAGCAGCACTTCAAAGCATCCTACTAGCAGGACTAAAGAGCTGCATGGAAACAGTCCACTCGGTTATTTGAACGCGGTGCCCTCATGCTTATCTTCGTGCACGTCTTCAACTGGCAGCCCACAGAGCACAACTAGCCACTCCGAAGGAGCAACGCCTCCTGTTACATTCACTGACCATGCAACCCGAATTGAGCCACCGTGGAGCGCGGCGTGGAGGAGCCGTTCCTTTGTGACACCTAGCACCATAAGGTAGCACTCCGTGTTTTCTGAAGCCGGTTTGCGCCACTCACGCAATTATTCACTGAGGACCTTTCATGCAACGGAGTCTGACATTTTAGCTCTGACAAATCCGTTATGGGAATGCCGCTACATTTTTACAAAGTTCGGACTAATAACCATTGAACCTCGAGGAGAAATGTGGCAATTTAAAAGGAATTTCGCGTCTTGGCTAACGGAGGCCAAATACCTCTCGTATTTCGCGAATTGTCTTGAAAAATGACATAGTTCCCGCGGCTTTTATCTCCCAAAGCTCGTGTGCACAATGTCAAAAGCTTCAGCGCTCACCAGCCTTACTTTAGAAAAACCAAAGTGCCTTCGAACGGGCATCAATGAACTTGAGCAACCAGCTCAGCAGAGTGCGAGCAAGCTGCAGCTCATAAATTTCGTGTGCTGCGCCCGCGTTAGCTGACAAACAAGCCTGTACTTATGTTGGCACGCAATCCAAGGAGTTGCCGTTCATTTTGGAGCTTACGAACATTCGCAGTATCAAGCTTGAGCTTGATGATGTATTTCTCTGTGCGGACAACCTTGCCTCGATATATGTTGTCCGACTGAAACATGGCTTCAACTTGGTAAACCGGTCCCGAAATTAACCGCGGTAGAGCCACTGGATCCAAGTGCCAATGCCAAAAACGTTCACGGCGGCGTATTATTTCATATAAATCCTGGTATTCGAGGTGAACACATGTCTACGCATCACGTGCGCTGACGAGCAGTTCGAGCAAATTCAGTATAGAGTAAATTTTGGGCCGAATGAACGAAGAGTGGTAGGCGTCGTCCGGTGCCTTGTGAATTCGTCTTGCGATTGGATCGAGGTAGTGTAGCAGCAGCTGAACTGCCGTACGTGCCGTTGTTGGGTGACTTCAATTCTCCGAATTTCGATTGGCAACGGTATCGCACTCTGCTTGGAAGTCTCATCTTCGCGTTTGTAAATATGATGATAGCAATGAATGCTGTGCAACACACCCCGAAACCAACTAGACTTCTTTCGGGGCAACCTAAAGATTGCTTGATCTCCTTTCTGCAAACAGTGAGCAACCAACCGAAACCATTAAGCTATTTGTGCCAATTGGGTGTAGTGACCATCCCACCTTAAGGCAATCCAAAGTTTACCATCTTGGGGATCCTTACGACCACTCCATCCTAACATCTGGAAGAACAACTTGGAGAGCTATCGGATTACTGCTGGTTGGTTACTGCTTGGTTGACATGTATGACTGTATTTTGGCATGTTGGGTAGTACCGCAGCAATGCCTAACCGATTTATTTAAGCACACCGTTCCTTTGCCATCAATTAAACGTCAAACGAGGAACCACGGATTGCTAAGGAATAAGTTGTACTGTCTGGACTATGCGCGGTTGTGGAAGCGTTGCATAAGCTCAAAACCACCACAAACAATAGGCTTTTCATGCTAACAAGATTAGGGTGGCCCCTTCTGTTACCCTCTTCTTTAAGGCGATCTTCCCAAGGAACATCGGGTCATCTGCGCACTCCGCCCGTTGAGTTGCGAAGCCGAACTGATGAGAGCAGGACATCCGTTGTCTCATCCGCCTAGTTCAGGTTTATTCGAAGATTTCGAGATTTACCAGAGTGCACTGAGGTGGTGTGACGCGCTGCGCTTTGCCTCATAGTACGCACAACCCGAACACCAATTGTAGCGAAGATGGAACTCCACTGGTTGCGATCACCCTGCAACTTGCCTTTCCTAGTGCCAGAGTTGGGCTCAGGAAAATGGTGCACACGAGAGTTAATGCAACGTGGTTTTGTCCAACGGGTGTCGGCTTTAAAGTTGTTGCTGGTACTTGGGCTATTTAGAAGTCACCACTGACATTGACGGCGAAAGCTGCGTTGCTTCACGTGTGCTCGGTACAGCAGATGTACATACGTGGATCTCTCCAGGTGTGTTTATCAAAGCAACCAATGCGTACGTTACCTGCATGTTCTCTGCACCCGGTTGCCCCCGGCTCTGAGCTGTCGGTGTCATAATCAAATTACCAGCTGAAGCCACCAGGGGTAAAGGAGTAGTAACAGGCACGCTTGAAGTTTGTCAACTTATGGAAGTGTGGGACCCAGAGGCGTTAGAGTCATAGACGCTGCAGTGCGGTTGGCACGTCTAGGTCTCTTCTTAGGCTTAGATTCAGCGAGTACTTTGACTGGTTAAGTAGTAGCGTAGCCAAAATTACCTCCTCGTGGTGCCAGCTGGGTGGTTTGGGTTTACCCCGTTCCAGCAAACAGTTCGGCGGCAGTGTTCCAGGTGTCGGGGGTTCACCTGGCAAGCGTTCTCCTTATAAAATGCCACAACTGTCTGTTTAACAGCACTGTGACCGCGGTTGTGACCCGCCAACAACTAACGTCACCCTATTGCTTCACTTGGGAGCAGCATCAAGTCCACCATTCTCAAGCATTCCATTAGCACTGGCGACACGGTCAAATGTGCAGCAAAGCAAATACATATCCCATAAACAGGACTAGACATGCCTACATTCACACCTACAAACGTTCATATATCAACATGTGCGAATCCTATTGTTCCATGGCATATTATCACATCCCAGTTTGTACTCCTAACATGAACGTGCCTGTGCAGGCGTTCCTCGCTTGGTCGAGCATTAACAATTTACAGGAGAGTAGTAGGGGGAGGTGAATGGTACAGGTAGAAATTCGTCACATCTAGACTCACGCAGACTGCCGTCACACGCCCGGAAAAACACGGTACGCGCATTTTAGCCTTTCGGGAATCATCAGCAGGGCGCATTCCATCGGACCCTTGGTAGGGCTCGAACCCGCAACTCGACTGTTGCCAGTCCGTGCTTATGACCACCGAGCTGCGGGGACGGCAACGACCATGTGAGGAATTTCTACCTATACCATTCAACTCCCCTTACTACCATTCTGTAAGCAGTACGCAGACCAAACTGCTTATGATGCCATAATTTAATTGGCGGCTTAAGTTTGGTACGCTCGTCGCTTGGTGAAGGGCTACCCTGTCCTCTGCACGACAGTAACGTTTAGGTCAGTGGATGGTGAGCGGCGCTATATCTCATCCAGTAACTTATTCACGATGGTCGATGCCGTCCCACGCAGCTCAGTGATCTCAACCAAGGACTGGCAACGGTCGAGTTGCGGGTTCGGGCCCCACCAGGGTCCGATGGGATACGTACTGCTGATGATTCCCGAACGGATGAAACACGCGTACAGCGCTTTTCCGGGCGTGTGGCGGCTCTCTGATTGAGTCTAGATGTGACAAATTCCTACCTATACCATTAACAATTTAGCTATCCATTTATTTAGCTTATTATTTACAAAATGCGCAGTTATCTTAGTCCTCATATCGCAATTTCCATGATTAAAGATAAACAGCTGAAAACTGGAATAACTCGATATGTTGGAAAAACCAACATGTGTCAGCAACTTTGTTTGTCTGTTTCCATTCTGGAACGAATTCGTCTATACACTGCGACCAGTAGTATCTAATACACCTATAACAGGTTCCACGGACTTTGCGGAGGATCTTCGACAGAACAGCATTGGAATGCTGGTACCCTGTTATCATTTGCAGCAAGGTCTATCCGAGTGGTTTTATGGTACTGGCACTCACGTTTGCAGAAATTTCTATGAGCCAGACTTGTGCGTGAGACATAACCAGTTCAAAACACGCACCCAGGTTAAGCATTGTTCAACTCGCACGAAGATCAATTGGTTGTGACAGATATATGTCACACCGCCTGCCTTACGCTCGTCGTGCACACTGTCAGGTTCAGTGATCAAATATCACGCGGTTGAACGCACACACGCAAACAAAATGTCGGTGTATATTGTTCGTCCTGCTTGACGCTACGATAGAGCTCGTGCGCTGTCAAGCGCCCGTAACTAGCTCGGATGCGGTGTTCTGTATATAAGCAAAGCGAAATGACTGTATCATCGTTATGCCGCAAATTACAGGGTTGTTTGTTAGTCCTCAGCTCTTTCGTCCGAATGAGGCGAAAATGTTTCAGGAAAAGCCGGTTTGAGGTAGATACACAAGTAAAACTCAACAAGGAATAAGAACAAATAAATAAAGCTATTTTTCTAGACTTGGATAGAAGCTGTGCGTTCGAGTGATTAGATCATAATGTACAGTAGCCCCATGCTCTTTCATGGGTTTTAATATAGTTAAATTTATGTACTCCTTGAGTGCGAGTACTGCACCAACGCTGTAGGAACCGGCGCTCAACGATAATTATTCCGGCTCCATTAGCCATCTTCGGTAGATTACGGTCCCGATAAATGCTGGACTGTTGAAAATATATAATAAACTCGGTGACCAAAAGGATGTCAAAAATGTGATTTGTAATGCTTTTTAGCGAAATTACATGAAATAGTTTTAAATGAATGTCTTCTAAAAGCGGACGGCACAACGGCGTATTTAGCTGGAGATTACAGACTTAGAATAAGCCAATATATCTGAGCAACGGATGACCTCGAGATACAAACTCGGGTGGTTATAATCGCAGCCAAAAGAAAAACTGTTTTTAGCGTCAATCTTGCTAAAATTAAAAACTAGTTATCGAAAGCAAAATAATCGCTTGATCACTGTACCTGACAAGAGCAAGGTTGCCGTAATAACTGCAGTATTTTCTGAGTTCTTGAGCGACTGTCCATAACGTAGCCAAAAAACCTTGCTACCAATGCCACATAACTTTTCAAGCATAGTCGGTGAAAATAAGAAAAAGTATAAAAAGTACCTCCTTACTAGAGAATCTATATAGGGCTGCGTATGTAGGAATATACAGTTTAGCTCCAAGGTATCAGGACGTACAATGTACGACGCAGTGGCCGCAACACACATGTTCCAAGCGTAAGTAATAAAACCTGGACGAATACGTACAACATGTACAGCGAAAAGCTCGAAAGCCACTACAGGATGTTTTGCCTGCGTAAAATTAAGATACTTTGTAATTAGATCGAGGTCACAAGACCTCGGTGTGTCGTTTTCTGAGACTAGTTGGTCGAAGATACCACTGTGTAAGTAAAATCTCCAAATTGCTCAAACTTTAAGCTGTTTGAATGTTGTTTAGAGGCTATGTGCGTCTGGTCTACATGGATTACACAGGAAAACTCAGTGTGCATTTGACTAGAATGAGTTTGTAAACCCCAACAAATTATTGGACAAATAACGCATGCTTTATCAATTTTAGCTTATTTTATACATCCCTATACATAGACCCTTACTGCCAATAAGCTACATACGTTTATCGGCCAGAATACAGGAATGCGCATCCAAAAAATGGCAAAATGCTCCTGAAGGTGGACTTTGCTAGCGCCTGCATGGCTAGGGCCTCAGTAATTTTGTTTTCTATGGGTAGGGTTTTCCAGACCTGAAGCAGTATTGTGCTCCGTGTGTCGGGACGCTCTACAGTGCAACATATTTTTCTTTACGAGCTTTCGCTCTCTACTTTTGGAGGTTCAGTATGGGTGACCTCGGTGCAAATAAAGCTTTACTGTCCCACAAACTACCACCTTTATGTATGTTCTGGTGAGAGCTATTTTAGTTCGCCAGGCAGCATAGCTGAATAATAGTGTAAGTCAGGAACAGCCAAGTACGTAGGAAATGAGAGCCGTTCTTGCCCCCGCCTCTACGCATGACGCAGAGTGAGCAATGCAGCCAGTGTAAAGTTGAAGTTTGAACAGGTGACCAAGCTAAGGCAAGTAGTGGTTCAAACTAGCTAGAGTTCCAGCTAGCCGGTTTGGCAGGGGTCTCTGGCACATGGCTAGCTTTCATGCCAGTGTCAGAGAACATAAAATATTAAATGTTAGGGTGGCGTAACTGGCGATCAAAAGTGGACCTAGTTCATCATACCACCAGTCTATCGGTGGTTACAATAGTGATTTGCGAATATACAACTCCAATAAGAGATGAGATGTGGGGCCAAGAGGAGATATATTGGAGGATAAGGTGTCTGGTTTAGGAGACTATGACTCAACTGACGGGGCACATACTATTAAGTTTGGCTCAGAAATTTCGTATCAAGCCAGTTTGCTCCATTCCTTTAGTGACTTCAGTTGACAAAAGGCATGCTTCTTGTAACGGCGCCATGGCGATGCTAACATCCACTACGAGGATAAGGGCTAGTGGGGTTTCCCTATACTGATGAACAGCGCCCATGTAGGTAAAAAGGTGTAGGATTAAAAGAGTAGATTTACGTTGTGTTATACCGATAGGTTCAGTTGGACTCTGTTTAGAGCATAGGAGAGATGGACTCCATGGACTAACAGCACAGTTGTGCGCATGCTCGCGTCTCCGCTGCGGAACGTTTGGCAAACTATGTTTACCATGTTTGGTCCACTTATGCGGAGCTGCAGGACAAACTAGTCAAAAGGTAGTAATAGTTATGAAAATGCCGGCGAGTAAATGGTGGCGACGTTATGGTTTAGGTATATAAGCCGGCAAATCAGGGAGGTTCACCTTGCGCTCAGGAACGGTTATAGCAATACCTAATACTAGATATTAAAGTGTGGGTCACAAATAGCTCGAAAAGCGATCTATGACATAGGAAACACCGTGGCTGACAAAGATCTGTGGCTTTAGGGAAGCATAAAGGAACGGAAGGCAGAAACCGAATGGAGGTGTAACGTAAGGTGATCTTTTAAATGGGGCAAATAGGATAAGGAAATAAGGGACGCAACTCAATCTGCTTCTTGCGGGCTATAAATAAATACTTTATTCTCGACAAAGCGAGGCAAGTCTTTTCGATATGAGCAGCATATTGCAACATTTTACATGATAGCATGGTTAGCAGGACCAAGGGCAGGAGTAGTACAAATGAAGTCAGTAGTGTGGGCCCACATGGCTCAAAGATTGCTTGAAGTCTAGCTTCACAGAATGCGATGTAGAGCTAAGAATCAGATCATTAATGTGGAGCATGTTGATGAGGAACTAGTCCGATGAGGTCGTGCACGCAGTGCGGGTCAGGTGAGTGAAGCATGAGGAAAAACTGTAAAAATATTTTAAGAATATTGTCGTGGCACTGCTCAAATATGTAGGCGTAGTCGTAGTAGAGCAGATATATGTACAGTATTTAGGAAATGCGGTATCGGTCAACTTGCCAGTGCGTGAGTAAGGCAGTGACTTTATTGAGCAGCGAGTCACATCCGCTACGCCTCAGAGATGTTAAACAGCCATTTGTGGCTTTTTGTAAAGAAAATGCTTGCCAGGCCAAAATCCACCACGTCCTGGAACCCTGCTGACTGGTGATTTGACATTGCCAAGGTTGCAGCCGTCCGATTATCTTCGTGGACATTCGCAGTCATGTTGCGCCAATTTGTTTCCTATGGTTGGGTAGCTGTCTCTTTCGAAGTCGACCGCAAGTAGTTGGAGCTGTTGCAGTCAGAGGCCTCAGGTGAATAGTATTGCTTTGATTAGTTTGCTGGGTTCCTTTAGTACTTCAGGATTGCGAAGGGTGGATGATTTGATTGTTCTGTGCTGATTCCGTGTCCAGGTGCGCGTCGCAGGTTTGTTCCCAAAGGTGTTGCGTACAATGTTATCCTTTAGAACAAGGGAGAAAAGAAACAAGGACCGAGCAACCTGCCAATGAAATTGAACGGGACTACGTTAAAACATAAATTTAAAATTTTTGGTAACGTACTGTTTAAAAGCAATGGAACGGCCGAATATGTTTTTCATCTTATTCATTGTTTAGCATGCAGATACCAGCCCGGATATTTGTTGAATGTCAGCGACAAATGCTGTCCTAACTGGCCTAGCGTACGCAACAGTTGTCCTGTGTGGACATCGGGAGTAGCAGGGATTGTTAACCGGTGAATGAGTTGAGGGAATCAGAAGAACATAGTAAGTAATGAAATATGCCACTAAGATGTAGATGGGCGATCGGGCGACAGTGGCAGAGCTTATGGTTCGAAAATGTTGGAGAGTCATTGGAGTTGCTACGCGGGGTTAGAGATCCATGAAAATAATAACCTAGCATACACAGTACTCGGATGCTACAGCAAAACCTGGGTAATCGTGCCAGCGGGTGCTTCGGGTAAATCCTGTTCCAGCAACTGGTTCGGCGGCAGTGTGGCACGAGGTGGCGAGATTTTACCTGGCAAGCGTTCTCCCTATAAAAACCACAGATATTCGTTTAACGACAAGGTGACGCGGCGGATGTGACTCGCTACAAAATAAATTCACTGCCTCTTCCATTTTCCGGAGGATCATTCACACATCACGAACGTCATCCTATTCGAAACGTTACCTTGGTTTCTCCCTTTGATAACGAACACAGCGAACAAAGCACACAGACTCACATTTACCTAATCACACAACATGACTACTTCCAAATACAGACATAAACATACTTTTACATGTCAACAGACACATACATTCCTATGCTATTTGTCAAAGTATAATAATTTGTGCAATTGCCGACCATACATGTCTGTATTACTATGATCACGCCCTTGATGGTGTGCCACGCAATGACGAGAATAAACTATTTATTTATTCAGGTATTTATATCCTACAGCTGTAGCGAGAATAAGGTTGCATACCCAGCTCTGAAATGGACCTGGAATAGCGGAAACAGTTAGGGACGTCTACAATGCAGCGTACAAGTCAAGGGCGATACCGAGAGGCGGATTAATTATGAGAAAGGAACTGTCCGCTGTCGTATGACGAGGTACGGACTGATAGGCATGCAACATCAAAAGCAGGAGCGAGAGGAGAAGAGATGGCATACCAAGGCTGTAGCGAGAAAAGGGTTGTAGAGCCAGCGCTGAAGGTGGCCAATAATAGCAGTATAGTGAGAGCAGCAGCGCCTTAAGCTGCTATGTGTTCCACTAAGGTGGACATCCAGCCTGGAACGTAAAAGTCAAATATGCGGCTGGTTAGTGAGTTGCTGGCAGCCTGATTAATGAATAATCAGGATCGGTACGCTAATTTAGGCTCGGTATAGACTAGTAAGTTACAGTGTTGAAAACAGGAGAGAGAACAGGCAGCAATAATTACAACAGCGGTAGAGCGAAAACGGCTGTGGTGCGGCTCTGTAAATGCCCAAAGGTAAGAGAATAATACAGACAGCACCATCAGGTGCTGTGTTCCACTCGAGGACTGGCAGGTTGCGCTGGAACTAGGGGTACCTAGACCACTATTGAAGGGTTGCGATATTGACCAGAAGGGGTGCTGAACACAAAGTACCTAAGAGTAGGGTTAAGCATAGGTGTGGATGAGACCTGAAAACCGCAATTGGCCAGAATCTGATGCTGGTGAAATAAGGGTGACATCCGAAAGGCGGGAAATGTGAACACTACAGTGTAGAGTGAAGTCAAGATGGGGCGGTAGGATGGAGCCGTATAAGGAATAGAATAAGCAGGGATGCGAATGCAAGAGGCAGTCGTTAATGTGAGCTAAAATACTTGGTGGGGTAGCCGAGAGGCAACACTCAATCAAAGACCGAACATTTCAAGTTCGGTAGGAGGGACTAAGTATACAGATAATGAATCAGACACAGATAAGTATTATGAGTATTTGAGTATTAATGAGTACCGTCGCCAGTGGCAGCCGACGCCGATTTCGAACCTAAAACTAGCAAGAGAGCTCGGAATTGAGCAAAAAGATGCACAGTCATGTGTAGCAACACGTGAAGCACAATAATTCTTCATGGTTGAGCGACCTCAACCCCCAGAAGCGGAGCAGTTAATGCCCTACTAACGCAGAACCAACTGGAGTTCACGTCTCGAGGCATTTTGCGAAGTCTTTGATATTCATTGCTTTATTGTTAGCGACAGGCTCCTTTAGCTCACTGGTGTTGGTGACAGCCTTCTGGATATAGAAACTAGACTCTAAGAGATAATATTTTCAGTATTTGTCTAACAATTATTCGCGTTTTTAGGCCAAAGCTGTCAATTGGTCCTGAAGGTCCCCTGTATTATCCAGGTAGACCTGACGCATGGTATCTTGTTTTAATCTTCGCAATCACTTAAAGGCTCAAAAATATTGCACGCTTTCTTCGTGGTGATTTTTGTTTGCTCAGCATCTTCTGAAAATGGTACACCGAGTCCTTCTGACCGTAGGCCAATTATAATTTTCCGGAAGCCTCTTGCATACATAACATTCCTTATTGGATTCCTAGCGTTTTCGCGGAACATTATCACTCAGTTACCTACATTTGTTAAGTATGTCTGAAAAGTTTGCTTTTCGGCCACTGAAGTTGTAACTAGTTACTGCGAGGAATTTTAGGTTATATAGAACACTTTTAGATAGGTATGCCTAGTAAAAAGTAATACCGCTTTGCTACTTTTAACATTGCTTTTCCTTTTTCTGCTACCTGCCCGCAAAGCAGAAAGCCATTTTAGCGAAATAAAATAATGGCGCTATTCGTAGGCCGCCATTCAATCGCGACTAACTTGCTGACTACCGCACCTATAGCATTGCTTTTACTTTTAACGTAGTCAGCGGTTAAAACTTATTATGATCAGCTTATTTTAGTACTAATTTTCGTAAGATTCTAGCCTTAGGAAAGGTTTCTCATTTGTTCTGACATTTACTTTGTCTGAATGTTGGGGTGGTGGACTATTCTTCTTCCTGCCGTGGCGGGCCACTTAATGAGATGATCGCATAGTAGACGTTAAAATCGCAATCAAGGCGCTTGGAAACATAGAAAATTTATAAAAAGATTAAATGGAAGTTACAGTGGTAGTTTTAATTGACGAATTTGTCAATCCGTATATAATGGACCGCGCTATGGTGTTCCACCATACCTGCCAGCGCTATGAACGCTACGTGCTTCACATTTGTAAGGGGTCAGCAACGCTGGATTCGGATGGGGTTTACGGTTGCATTCACTCAACCTCAGCAACACAGCGTGTGGTGGACGATGAGCAGTTATTCAATCAGCTAATGAAGATGAAATATAGAACAACTGTAGTGTTCATGGAAGACTGCTCGACTTTTTAACAACCCTGCAAGTCATTTCTCACGTAGGCTTTTGAACTTGCCAGTCGATGCCGCCGAAATCGTGGTATTGTGCTACCGGGGAGAGGACATATTTGTACCTTAAGTACATATGGGCTCATGCCCACCGGAAACGTGGTGCTGGCCGCCATTAACTGATTTCACTTACCTTGTCAAAGCTGCTCATTTAGTTACAGTGACTGCAATTGTGCCGTTCATGTCACGTGTAGTTTTGTCGATGGTTCCTATAAGATAACGGATTTCTCTATGATGTATAGTAATGATTTTCACGTGGGAAAACCATGCTTATATGTGCGTACTCGCAGGCTCTCACAGGAGGATAAGGAGCAAGTTTTCGAGCTCATGCAGTGATTTAAGGGTACGCGCGAGATAAGTGATTTTTCCTTTGTCACCTTCCAAGTGCAGTTGAAACGTGCAGACGTCAGGTCTATAGGTAACCGGCACGCTAAAATGGAGCGAGGGAATGAAACCGTTCGAGTGAGGAGGTTGCTGCAGGAGGAAGGTATATGCGACATAGTGAACAACGAAGGTATAGCGCAGTATGCATTTGATACACTGCGAAGCGTTATACCATTAGGTAATCGCTTCTGCGATGTTCTCTTAGTAGACACCACACATCAGCACAACCAAGGTGCTTAGGTGCTATGGCATGCAATGCTTGTTAAGGAAACCGGCTTTGTTCCTCGTCTTTCTGTGACCTTATGATTAAAGAAATTGGGCTCCGTTACCATGATGCGGCGCAACGAATGAGGGAGCATTAAACAAAACCCGTACCGCAAGAAGCTGATGCTAGATCGTTGATTAGCGGAAGTGAACGCTTTCAAAGCATACATTCCAAACGCGCAAGTAAGGTTTTGTCGCTTCCATGTACTAAGGGACAGGCGAAAGCGCTGCGCTCATTTTGAAGGTTGCACCGCTATGGAAGGCAAGAAATTTGTGCAATGGATGAGTAATTTGGTGTATACACAAAGCAAACCGCAGTTCAACAACTTGCTTACTGCCATCGGGGCTCGAATTAAGGAGGCTTTTAGGTATTTGAATAGCGCGTGGCTCTCCTGCACGGAAAACTGGGCAGGACACATTTTACAGTGCGTAAGAAATTTGAGCTATTTCTCCACGAACAGAGTGGTGGTAGAAAATAGACGCCTGAAACACGGTTGGTTTAGTAGGTCAAGTCTCCTTCAATTGTTTAGGCAGGTGTTACGACGGAAGCATGCATTAGGTAAGGCAAAGGAAGGCCGCCTAGCGAACGCGCACATGAGTGAGGTCAAAACTCCCTCATGTGCGCGTTGGTTAACCGAGGTTTTGCGTTCCTTAGGGACATGTCCCCGTAAGTGTTGCTGAAGCACCTATCGATAAACAAGGTGACAGGCATGGGATATAGCAAGGCGTTCTGGAATCTGCGCTTGGGCGTTACATCCAGGTGAATTATGCAGGTGCCACGGTTTGCGAATTCGCATTCACAATGCATTGGAATTTGCCGTGTGCTCATGCCCTACAGGTATGCAAGCTAATCGGCTATCCACAAGGAAAGCTGTTCAAGGGATGTCGTTAGTTTTTAACTGCGCAGGCACCGGAGAAAGTTTCCCAGTCTGGAAAACAAAGTACCAATAGGTGCACAAGGCTTCAAAGTGCACGGGTGCCGAGAACCTAGCCATTAGTGAAAGTGTTGGGAAGGAATTAGCTATGGCGTTAAACGCAATGGGCGTTTCCAACTTCCGTAAACAGGTGCGGGCTCTAAAGGATCACGCCGGGCGTCATTGTGCGAGGCCTGCTTTAGAACTGATGGCCAGGGATCCCCTAGTCGCAACTAACAGAGGCGTGTGGTTGTTTCCATAGATAGACAGGCAGAGGATGAATATACCGCTGTTTGTTGTTAGCCCTCAACGTCATAGCGTAAATTGCCAGGAGCGCCGTCCAAATGAACGCTGAGTCACGCCAGTAGAGAAGTGGATGATGAAGACATAGTAATAGTAGGGGATCCGTTACAGAAGATGAATTTCCGACAAAGCAAGACTATAACTGCAGCGGCACACCGCTTGCAGAATAAGCGGCGAGGGTCTGCGCAGGTATCCCATGGTTGCAACGCGTCACGTTTGCGGTATAGAGCAGCGGGATTCCGTGGACGTAGAGGTAAAGTGGGTTCAATGCTGCGACTTCAAGCCCTGGTGCCATGAAACGTGCGCGGGCCTGCGGGAACCAGATGAGTCGTACCAGTGTGTGGACTACCAACAGGTCATGAGGGACGACTGAGAGGAGTATGCACACTTCCGTAAGCGGAGGTCAGTGAACGTGCGTACATCCAAAGGTGTTGAAAACAGAACAATATAAATAATTTTGAAAACTTTAAAATAAAAATTTCGGAAAACCCAAAAAGGCGACAGGTTTTGCACAAGGAAATCTGTATTTCTCCATATACGCCTACATGATTTTGATCCGTTTTGGGTTAACCATGCCTGTCATTATGCATGGTTTTCAATACCTGTCATTAACCGACACTGCCTTTTACTTTTGCATGGTACAACCGGAGGTGGTCTTCCTTTGGATGCAGATGTCGTCGCATGGAAACTACGTGCGTTAGCTTTTATGGCACTGTAAGGGAGTAGAAGAGTGGGAACTCCCTAGGACCCCTTCGCCTGGTTCTTCCCCAGCAGCTGCATCAGGTTTCACCACCTGGTCTCGCAAAAGGCTGGCCCGCGACGGATGGTCCTCAGTTAGATCGAAGGGTCAGCGCGATCACTCCGCAGTGGCGAGCGCTCACCGACCCGGAGATATTCCCTTTGTCTGCAGCAAGTTTTGCAAACTATTATGTAACCGTACCCTACGTTGTACTTTAGGTTACTTGGTGGTTTGCTTGCTGAAATGTTGTTCTTGATTGCTTGCGTCCTTTAAACAAGAGTACATGTAACAGGCAGACTGTGCATCCGCGCGGTTTATTACGTGGAACTACAGTGGACCTCCCCATCCTTCGTAGCTAGTTCCATATTTCATGTCATTCAGATAGCTGGATGGTACGTTTCCACAATAAACGTATGTCGTATCCCCTTACCTTGCCTTATAACTGTACTTTGTGGTTTATTTGATGACGTTTTCGTGCGGTCAAGTACTTTGGTCATACCGTGCGAAAAGTGCGCAATGGTAGCTTCTTGTGACGGTGAAATGATGCACAACTACTTGTTGAAACAACTTTTTTCTGCTGCTGCATTCACCGGTTTGACATCGCTCGGGCATAACAGATGAACCTAGTCCAGTCAGCGAATAGGATAGTGGGGATGGTGCTACGGATAGTGATGTAGACACCACGACCATGTTGGCTTCATGAAACATAGGGATATACGTACTCAAAGCGTGATAGAAGAAACATTGGAAGGAGTGTGATGGCCTATTACAAGAAGTTACACAGACTGATGGCGAGTAATGGGACCGTACAATCAAAGGGAACTGCAACTATCGGAGAAGCGCTTGAGTGCTGTTTCCAGCGGATCGTTTACACAGGAATCACTACCATGCTACCAATTGTTGATGCATTTAAAAGGAAACAGCTGACGATACCCTGGTTACCAATATTATGCCCACACTGAGTATAAGCGTATATAAGGCTGTAATGGTCGACAGTTGGATATCGTCAGAAGGGAAAGGTTAAGTGTGGCCATCCACGGGCAGTAAGGTGAAAACCGCGCCTATGTGGCCTTGGTGTGTTAGGCAAACAAGGATGTACGTGGGAAACGCTGCAGTGTTGTTTTGCTACCTAATTGGTGTTCAAAACGAAACTGCAGCTTCATAGAAAATACCTTCCGCCAGTGACTTTCATCAGTCGATAACCACTTCAAAACCGTGAGGCAGTCTGAATGCGGCTCGTGTACCTTAAAGGGATGGCCAGGAAGACAATACCACCGTAGCCCAGGCTAAGTAGCCAGCTCGTGTGGTCCAACGCTCCAAGTTCAAATGCGATGGTTGAGGGTTCATAACATTACGTCATGCGGAAACAATGGGGATGATGCCTCTAGATCACCCAGGAGATCATGTACGAGTAGCGGGAAGAGCAACGGTCCGAGCACGAAGCCCTGAACAGCCTTACACGGAGCGGAGGGAATTTAAGCCCGTTCATGTTTCCTAACCGGTGAACATACGTCGTGATTACGTTAACCGTATTGCGTTTGCGGAGACTACTTGGCGCAGCCGGCAACAGGGCGTGTAGTGACAGAGCCGCGGATGCAGCAGAAAGCGCTTACGTAGGTAAAGTATATGGGCTACACAGCCAGTTGGAGGCGTTGATGCATAGGTAGGTCACACGGTATACATGCCGTTATCATAAATAGCAGGAAGGGGTAGTTGTAACATGAAGGCAAAATCTAGCTGTTGTGGACGCTCATTCCCATGCAACGTGGCCATAAATATGTGACAGCCTTGTAAGGCGCACCGGCCACACATCAGATCACTGAGTTATGGGTTATCGTACGTGTGCAGCATAAGCACATTTTTGCGATGGTTGCACAATTACTAATGAGAAACTATTCAGAGCCTTCATAAAAGGAATGCAAATGGGAAGTCATTATACCAACGGAATCTCACTGTTGAATGCGAACGATTAGTGCTCACTGTATACATGGGTGAGTAGCATAATAAACCACTATGACATGACCCAGATTAGGGAATAGCTCCATCGAGCGTTCGTTTGGCCGAAATGGGCAAATTATGAAACAGCTGTATCAAGCTTAGCGTAGCAAGCTAGAATCGTCAACAAAAAGATTAGAGGTGCAAAGCGCTGGCTTTGCCAAGGTAGAAAACATGTAAACCGGTTACATCGGGCATTGTGATTCCATGTGGTCTCGTCCGTAGATCAGCATACAATAACGAAGCAATGGTTTGCTTTGGATACACCAATTATTAAACGGCTGCGTCAGGCTTCGTGATTGCAGGTATCCTCGTCCACAGATCGGTAGCTACCAAGCGATGGCTTTGCTGAAATAGACAATCTATAAAATGGTTGCATCGGGCTATGTAAATCTAGGTAGTATCGTCCAAAGATGAGAATAGAGGTACCAAACGATAGCTTAGTAACGATAACCCATGTAAAAAATGGCAGCAGCAAGCATCTTAAATCTAAGCAGGATCATCTGCAGACCACAATAGAGTTGCCAAGCGACGGCTTGGCAGCGATTAACCAGCTATAAAAGGATAGCAGCAGCCTTCTTGTATCTAGGCGGCACCGTCCACAGATCAGAATAGAGCTACCAAACGATGGTTTGACAGAGATGGACCACCTAACAAACGGTTGCATCGGGCTATGGGAATTTAAGAACCGTCGTCCAAAGTTCAGAATACAGCTACAAGGATGTGGGTTGGCTAAGATAGACTATTTGCAAGATACTTCCAACTGGGTAGGTGAGACAAAGTTATATCGTCCATATGTCAGATTGGAGATACCAAGCAATGGCATTACTGAGCTGGACTATTTATAAAATTGTTGCATTAGGCAATGTGAACCTAGGAACCATAGTCCAAAGTTCAGAATAGAGCTACAAAGCGATGGCTTGGCCGAGATAAACCATTTGCAAAATGTTTCTAACAGTCTCGGTGATACTAAGTTGTATCGTCCACGGGTCAGATAAAAGCTAACAAGCAATTGCATTGCAGAGATAAAACGGTTACAAAATAGTCACACTAGGCTGTGAATCTAGGAAGTATTGTCCAAAGTTCAGCATAGGGTTAGAAATCATTAGCTTGGCTGAGATTAACCATTTGCAAAATTGTTCCAGTAGCCTCGGTGATACTAAGTTGTACCGTCCACAGGTCAGACTGGAGATACCAAGCAAGGGCATAACGGAGATAGACTATTTACAAAATTTTTGCATTAGGCTAGGTGAATCTAGGAACCATCGTATAGAGTTCAGGATAGAGCTACAAAGCGATGGCCTGGCTAAGGTAGACCATTGAAACATTGGTTTCATCGTGCTAGATGAGTCCAGGTTGCGCCGTCTTCAGATCAGCATGGAGCTACATAGCGATGGCTTAACTGAGATAGACCATTTTTCAAGTGGTTCCAACAGCCTAGGTAACACTAAATAGTATCGTCAACCTATAGGATTTGAGCTACCAAGCATTGGATTAACTTAGATAAAACCTTTGCAAAATGGTGGCAGTAGGGTAAGAAAATCTAGGAACTATGGCACAACGTTCAGTGTAGAGCTATCAACCGGTATCTTGGCAGACAGCGACCATCTACAAAGTGGCAGCAGCAGGCTTCCTGCATTGGGGTAGCGTCGTACACAGGCCAGCATGGAGCTACCAAGGGATGGATTGGCTGGGATGGACTATGTATAATATGGTAGCAGCAGGCTTCGTGAAACAACGTATCACCTTACAAAGTTCAGAATGAAGCTACAAAGCAATGGCTTGGCTGAGATAGATTATCTATAAAACGGTTGCATCAAGCTATGTGCATCGAAGTACCATTGTACAAAGTTCAGAATGGAGCTAGCAAGCAAAGTCACGTTAACTTACCTGTTGGAACCATTAATTAGGTGCCTTCGCTAAAGTATAGCATTAACATTGCGGTTGTAAATGGCTTCACGAATCACGGTATCTTTGTATATGGTCCATACTATGCATCGTTATTCCACATGAGGATTTCAGTCGATTCAGTAATTTCCTTAGTACCAGCAGCACATATTTGCATAATCATAACATTGTTTATCCAGCAGGAAGACTCTCTTGCGTCTAGGAGGACACGGTAGCCAGGAGCCACGACCTTTAAACGGAAAATACAGCTCAATATGAGCTTGCGGTTAAAAATGGTATAAAGCCAAAAGGAGAGCCTTTCGCAAACGCGCTATACAAGCTGAATTAATGGCCGGTGTCACATTATTTAGCTTTGACACCTTCCTATTTAGGGACAAAAACTTTAGGTATCCTCGGTTAAAATTTGAAGCCCAGCTGGAGTAGGTACCGTTTTAAGTATCCAGTGTTACCTCGCCTCTTGGATACGAGGGGATTCTAGAGGTATAAGCTTGCAATTTGCGGCGTGAACTCTCCCGATAATAGAGTAGTAGAGTTTTACACTTTTAACTGCTTGGCAGCAACAGGTATATCGCGCGCTTAATAAAATTAATCACTACCGAATTAGAGCGCCAGCAATCAACGTTAACGCAACCAATGGGTTATTTTACCATTAATTTGTATTTCTATAGTTAATGACGCCGCCTAAGTATCTCACCTAAAAACGCATTTTACTTTTATTTGCAGTACTAGAAATTATTTATTAACCTTTTGTTATGCTTCATTCTGCCGCTAATCCTTCCTTTTATGTTCGCATCAGTAAGTATGAAGACTGAGCATGCAGAAGTAGTCATAAGAATTTATAATGACGTTCGTGGTGAATAGGATCCTGCTTCCAGAGAAACGTGCATACCTACGGCTCTGCGCAAACTTTCGCCACTAATAAATCAAGCAGCAGGATGGTGGCATGAAGAAGCCAGCTAAGTTCTAAGTTTAAAGAAAGTATAGGAAAGTTTGTGGCGAAGTGGATCCTGCATCCAAAGAAAACGCGCACAAATGCGGTTATGCAGACCTTTTCCCACTAATATAATGAAAGAGCACAAAAGGTTTTGAAAGCAGCAGATAAGCTTCGCGGTGTGGGCGTACATCCACTTCAACTCTCTACGCAAACTGGCCTTGCATTCGTAGTTGTGAACAAGGAAAATATACTCTCACTGTTCCCACTCCCATGTAAGAGCCTGGTAGTTGTGTAAATACTGATTTGATTCCTTGCAGGTTCATCATCTAGCAAGTCTAGAAATATACCTTTATTTATTTATTGGACCACGGATAAAATAGGAAAAATTATAACAGTGACGCCTAACCATAAATTCTTTATAGTGCTGCGTATCTAGTAAGGTACAATATAGCCTTAAGATAGCAGTATTTACGGTGTACGACGCAGTGAACGCAAACAACACTTTTCAAGCGTGGGTAATAAAACACGGACGAGTAAGTAAAATATATACACGAAAACGCTCCAAAGTCACTATAGAATGTTTTGCCTGCACGAACTTTCATGACTCTGTTACGATTTCATAGTCGAAAGACCTCCGTGTGTCGTTTACAGAGGCCAGTTGTTCAAAGAAATCGCTGCGTAAGTATAAATCTACTAGTATTTAACCTAGCTTAACCTACGTTTGTGTTCTAACTTGGCGCGGCACCACCTCAGTAGACTTAATGCAACTCGCGAAGCACTACGTCTACGACGCTACAGGTTAGTCAAATGGACCCAGAGTACGTTGTTATTAGGAATCGATTTTAATACGTAGCCAAAGCCAATATTGCATAGGAGCTTTGACCGCAGAAATAAGGAAAATACTGCAAAACGTTTGTCACTCTTATTCCCTGAGGCTGGTTACTTTCCCAACGATAAGGAGAATAGGGGCCAGCGATAACTTTTGGAATAAGAGTAGAGGAACAATTCATGAACAAGAGCGAAGTATCTACACGTATCTAGATAGGTGCTTATGATGTGACGTAGCTAAAATGCCTGTTGTGTGCGGGATGGAATCGGCGAAATATGTGGTGTGAAGAGTTAGAAAACATGTTGTGGTGTTGAAAAGAAAACATGGGTATATATACGTGGACCTCCTAAGCAGCGACGCTATGTGGACTGGGGAAGACTGGACGTGTATATATCAGATCGGGCTGTTGGATAACAAGTGTAAAGCGTTGATGCTGGAAGGCGAGAAACTTGGCAAGTGGTCAGTTGCCAACAGGTCTGTTTGAGAAGCTTCACGCACTGGCAGCTTGTAGAATAAAACCTCAAAGGAATTTGAGACGATAAAATATTGATTCATTTGGTGCCGGAACACATGCGGCGCTGTGCACGACCTCACTGGAGGGGTAGCCTATTCCAGATATTTGCGTAACTGCTCAGGAAGAATGTTGCACGAGGGCTTGTAGTCGAGTTCGGAAGCCACATGGTAATCAGTGTATTCTGGATGTCATATTCTCCTTTTGTTGAAGTTGGTGGAAATCCTGATGATTGGATGAGCAAGTGGATGATGTCAAAGCGTATTGAGTTTCATCTTCAGCCTACGAAGACACACAGGATCGAGGATCAGAATCCGGCAGCGAGTGCAATGACTGAGGTTACGGCTAAAATAGGATCTATCTAGTAAAATGGCGCCGTACCCACGCGATCGCTTGAGTAATACTGTAAACCTTTGAGCAGAACTCCATTACATGGCGAGTACAGGTCTTGTAATGCAAGAGTTTTGCTTTGGTTTAGTCAGATAATCTGAGGAACTTAGCATTAATTTGTTAGCTTCGGCATCAGTGCTCTGTTCGTGTTCAGATGAGTTCAGGTTCTTAGAACGATTTCCGAACTTGGTCACGCTGAATAAGCAATGTGCTTTAGTAATCATGGGGCGCGCCTGTATGTGACGACAAATCTTTTTCAACGGAGCAGCGCATTTTGGATTTGGAGCACTACATACCAATTGCATCGAGGTCAGGCTGTATGTTATGCAGTGTAGCATCCAGAGGTACGCGGTCAAATGTGTAGGCAATATTAAGATTTCAGGTAAACAGAGAGGGAGAAACATGTTTCAAGGCTTTGACAACATTGTTTATGTATAGCAAATTAGCGGTGAGCCTAGTAAACTGCCCTTAAATGCGCCACTGATAGCCTGCCTGCAACAGGACAGAAAAGAACCAATAATGACTGCCTGGGTTTTATTTTCAGGGAACGATTTAATCCAGGTGAGAAGAAGTCATGCATGCCATGTTTCGACAGCATAGTCAGAAGTCCGTCGTGAGGTACCCGGTCATACGTCTTCTTCATGTAAAGGAATATAAAAAGGCATGCGTTGCCTTTGTCTACGAGGTCTGTAATGCGGTTTAGGAGCTCGAGTAAGCATGATTGGCATGCGCAACGTTAGATACACTCATGCCGCGACTTCCTCATTGTTTCGCGACAGTAGGAAATCGGAGGTCTGTTTGTTCATTATCTTCTCCATGATTTTAAGGAGGCTGGAGGTGTGTCTTATTGGCTGGAAGTTAGTCACTTTATCCTTGGGTCAACGCTTGTGGCGCGAGAGTACGATAAGATGCTTCCATTGACATGGAACATGGCTGGATTGCATGGAGTGGTTATGTAGGTTTTGTAGTAGAAGAGATAGGTTGGCGCCTCCCTGTTTTGGCCGTATTGTGGGAATGCCATCAAGGCCTTCACAGTAGCAGACCTTAACCGAGCTTAGTGACTTCCAGTTGACTGGTACGCTGCATTCAGCCGGAGTTGTGTGACAGTTGTAAGTGCTTTAAGTTTTGTAAACGGTTGGACGCCATCGTTGGCATTGAAGGCTGCGCATAAGGGGTGGTTGAAGGCGTCGCTAATAACTGACGGACCTTTGACTGATGACGGTCAAGATAAGTTGGTATTGGGGACAATAGCATCTTGGCAATTGCTAGGGATGAGTAGATGGACAAGGTCCTTTGTTTTCTTAGGCCGAGAGCGCGCATTACTTTCCTCTTCGCGGCGTTTCTCAGAACCATTCCGTTTAAGTTCGGTAGAGTTTGTAAAATTTAAACAGTAGGGTGATATCCTGAGTTGTTATAAAAGCGCTTGCAAGTTTGCTAACTTTACGTTTCAAATCTGCATACGCCGCTATGTCCTTGTTTAGTCCAAGAGACGCAAAGCGTGTACTGGTGCCTAGCGTGTCTAGACAGTTGTTGAATTTTGTGTGGAGGATGTCGATTGTCTGCTTGGTCTCCCGTAAGGAATAACCTATCCCAAGAGCCATTTGGTTGCATTGCGGAAGTCCCTCAATCAACTTTACGGCATGACCGATGGTAATCTTCCCAGTCTTCGAGCGCAAGGTTGTTAGCGGGCAGAAGGAGGTTTAGTCACCATGCTTGAGCCGCTGTCTGGCTAACAGTTGATTATGCAAGCATACTCGGCTGCAATTCCAAGTGAGAAAGAGGTCTTAAGCACTAGGATCTATATATAAACATGCGACACCGAGACGGTTACGTTCAACCAACATTCATAGCGTGTGTACCAGAAAGTAACTTTTTCCCAGGGTCAACTTTGGAAGCCTACAATAACCATAATGGGTGGCAAGGCACTAATGTAAAATATTTGCGTCTGATTCTCAGTTTCCGGGCTTTTAAGAACTTCTTTAATGCTTGTATTACGTATAGTATTTATTACCAAAGCACATAGCGCTTCTCGCGAAACGGCTACTCGGTGATAGCATTGACAAGTTGGTCAAAGTTTAACCACTTTTGCTTGTGCTGGTTAAAGTGTGAAGCTGATAACCCATACAACGGACAATTAGGCATGCGCTTGGCTGCAGGCAAATAACTAAGCACCTACATAAAAGTATCAAGATTACTGGGTACAATGTGTCGTACTCTCGGTTTTGAGCGACCAGTCCATGATTCTACTCATTTAGCACATTGATAACAGAGTAGCTTAAACAGAGCTATGACGGTACAAATTACATGCAACATGGTTAATGCTGGAGAATACCGTCGTCCTTCCCGCTGTGTTGTGAGAACGCCTAAGTAAAAAGAATTCCCTAGATCGAGGCATTTAATGTGCCGTTTCCAGCATATAAAAATAATTTTATGCAATCTTGTTAAACCTAATTTTTGCTGTGGTATAGGGAAAACGGCTTGGTGGGTGGGTACAATAAGTGCACTTATGGGTTTAGTTAACATTGATAAAAGCGGACGCTTTGTTGACTGAATGGCCGCCGACATAAAAGTTGTGTGCACATGTGGCTGCATCACCCTGTATAAGCGCTTGTGCTGCACTCTCAGCTATCAGCTGGAACTTACTGCAGAACTAGAAATTTATGCATTACGCACAAAGTTTAGGAATTGCGCAAAAGAGTAAGGAAGTAGGCATCTCCATACTTTAAAACTATACGGAGAGCAGTTAACTGTCTTCCATTGCGTAAATAGCAGTTAAGGTATTATTCCATTAGGAATTTTATAAAATGTCCTCCGTTTTATCTAGTTTAACTGGAGTTCAGTGGAAAAGTAGCGATATTAGGTTTGGTGCCTTGGAAGAACTAGCTTACAATATCATTTTCATCATAAATGGAGAAACATCGACGTTGATGGATGCGGTGAAACACAAGGAATCCGTATATAACCCCAGCCAACTTCAAATTGCTCGATGCATTAAGGCTTTGATTGAAGCCGTGACACACACACGACGAAATGAAGTAAAACATGGCAGCTGCGCTGAAAAGCAGGTCTAAAAGGTGTTCTTCAATTTATGCTTTGAAACACTAAGCCGAATATACAAGCACAATGATAATAGTTAGTCAGTTCCAACAATTTGTCACGGGTCGCGCAAGACAGTTAGTATGAATGCCAGTATTCATCCGTAAGATTTCTAGGTTGCGTGAGTGCCCTAGGGTGATTGGTGCATTTGTACTGCAGAACATTTGCTGTGAATAAGGAAACTGTCCTAGTCGAAGGTTTCCAAAAGCTGTAAAGAGAACAAGTCCTATTCTGCTGTATATCAGTGTGGGAAGTCGCAACTTAAGGCAACTCAGTTAGCAGGCCGCCACGAAGCGTAAGAATTAGGCGAGTGGCTGTATTGCACTTTAACCAGCTGTTTCAGTCCACGCTTTGTGCTGGGATAGCAAGCCAGTGCACTGTAGGCTAACAACAAGCGCGCCACGGAGACATATTGAGCAACGGCAGTTTCCTCAGATCAAACGCGAAATGTCTGCCTTGGTGACAAAAGTATGCGAAAGCTGAAACATTAGACCTTATGGTATTCCCCGTAGACCACTCTGTGGAACCCACCTAGTCGGTAGGTTATGTGCCCGGACAATGATACCGCATATGCACTGAGGTTTTGGCTCACCCGCTCAACTTTACACCCCACTCTCCATAATCCTACTTCCGTCCAATACCGCCGACCCCAACCGCAACTATGAATCCTGACTAAGCTGTTTGTTGAGCCCAAAAAATCGGGTGCACCGTGACTGCGATTAGTAGTATGAAAACTTGGTCTTAGCGTTGTTAGGGCTACAGTGCTATTCGAATTGTGGCTAATGCGTGGTTCCAGGAAGTGGTGGGTGCTTGCTTAGCAGGCGTTCTCACTATAAACAGCCACAAATGGCTGCTTAAAGACACTGCGACGCGGCGGATGGGATTAGACAAAAAAGCAAAGGCACTTCCTACTGCTTTACACGGGAAATGAACCCACTAACCGATATAGGGGAGCACAACGTGTTTGTCAAAAATTTACTGAGTAACTATGCCCAAGGAAAAATGGTAAGGAAGCTCCGGAACCACTCGAAACCCACCTAGGCGTTCCGTAACAGAAACACTTATAGATTTCACCGCGCTTAGACGCCCCTCCTCTCTGTAACCTATGAACACGCCCATCAACCTTGCGTCATTCCTAGGTGAAGGGTATGTTCAATTTTTAGAGCCATGTAGTTGGCCAACATTTATCTCTGCTAGTTGTTGTACATAGCTTACAGTATTTCTGTGGCTCGGTCAACTGGTTGATGATGCCGGTACTGGTGTGTCTCGCTCCGGCAGGAACATACCTATTTATTTATTTAATTATCATCCGACAAATGTGTCCCATTGGAATGGAATTTCAAAGTCTCTTGCTACTTCGGCAGTACGCCGTAGGCAACGAAGAGGTTTCAACTAGCCCACGTTGCAGCAAACCCTAATCGACGTAGGTCGGTATTACCTCGGTATTACCTCTACTCGCGATGTAATGGAGTTCTGCTCAAAGGTTTACAGTATTACTCAAGCAATCGAGGGGGTTCAGCGCCAGTTTACTAGATAGATCCTAGTTTTCGTCATAATCTCAGGCAATGCACGCGCTGCCGGATTCTGTTCCTCGATCCTGCGTGTCTTCGTAGGCTGAAGATGAATCTCAATACGCTTTGACATCATCCACGTGCTCATCCACTCACCAGGATTTCCCCCAAACTTCAACAAAAGGAGAATACGATATCTAGCATACATAGCTTACCTGTGGATTCCGAAGTCGCTCACAAACCCTCGTGCAACCTTCTTCCTGAACAGTTACGCAAATACCTGGAATAGGCTACCCCTCCAGTGAGGTCGTGCACAGCGCCGCATGTATTCCGGCACAACGTGAATCAATATTTTACCGTCACAAAGTCCGTTGAGGTTTTATTCCACAAGCGCCCTACGAATGCAGTGAGTTGAAAAGTGATGAAGGTAAAGCTAAAGGCTAGGTACTGAAGTTGTAGATAATTTGGAAGCACTGAAGTTTGCCTGCTTGGATGGATTCGTTATTGTCCTGCAATATCCTATATGAGGAATGCCTACGGAGTTGCGAACCAGCCAGTCAGTAGTATCGGTTGTACTATTGGTTGAGCTTGTGGAACATTGACAATATGGGTGTTGAAGAAGGGAAGCCGGAGGGGTGTATATACCGGTTGCTCTTTACGGACTTTGGACAAAAGTGTCAGTAGGGCAACCGAAGCGCGTCAGGAACTGAGCAAATTGGCTTACTACGTTTTGCACTCAGTATACTAGTTTCAGCACCTTAAGATACGCGCGACTGAGCAAGTTGAGACTTCCTGGGGGTTGTGACAGCAGTAATGGATAAGAGGAAAACATGTGTGGCCACTGATGGAGACAATTCATGAGGGTAAACGTACCTATTAGCACCTCCAGGATTGCTAGCACTAATAGGTTAGAAGTATGCTCGTTAGACATGCTAAATGGCAAGTTTGAAGCTGTCGTAACGAGCAAAGTGATGTAGGCAGAATGTTAACCAGCCAATGATTAGGGAGTGAGTGGATAGGTGAGCCAGCAGACTTGCTGAAGCAGAATTTCGCGGACTAAAGCTCGTAAGGATGTTGACCAAAATGAATAAGATTGTATCGATGATACTACGAAGTGGTTGTATCCAGATAGAAAGCAACAAGTCAAGACAAGGATAGCACAATGGTTGCCATAGGCAGGGTGGCGCATAGTAAAAACAGGAGAGAATGGCTGGGTGATGATCGATGCCGGTAAGCATCGGATCAGGGGAGACCGTGCTAAGTGAGGCCTCGGTGGTTAATCATGGGTATAAGCCCAAGGTGCTTATATGTCACATGGCTATAAGGATTGTAAAAGTGCACAGAAGTACGGAATTTGTGGCAAGACTATTTGTTTCGGTATTGTCAGTTGCTCAAGAACTCCTGAAATGCCACAAGTATTGCAATAATTTTGCGCGTATCCAATACAGCGATTAAGCAATGTTCCAACCAGCCCAGCTAGTTTTAGGTTCAGCAATACTCGTTGCAAAACAGGTTTTACTTTTGGCTGCGATTAAAGCCATTTGTGTTTGGCAATCGAACTCACCCGTCAATCTAACATATTTGTTATAATTCGTGATTAGGTTTTGCAGAGAAATACGCCGAAACGTCGTCCGTTTTTAGTAGATATTTATTTTTAAATTTTTACAAGTATGTTCGCTGGCAATCATCACAAAGCTCATGTTTCGACATTTCTGCTGTCAGCAATTTCCTCTCGTTCCATTAGTTTACCATTTATCGAAATCCGTAATCTACCAAACATGTCTAATGGAGGTGGAATGAATGTTGTTGAAACACCGGGTCCTACTGCGTTGGCGTTCGGTGCTTCGCTTCCCAACCGGGCTTTTGTACGACGGAAAGCAGCCGATAATACTTCGAAGCGATATGATCGACTGTAGAAACCATCCACTTACTCACAGAACGCGTGGATGACCGTTCACAATTTGCAGGTGGCAGTAGCAATCGTCTATTGAACTAGTGGGTGCCTCAAGCGCCAAGTACGCCACCCTGGTGAATTACTCTTGCTCAAGGAGTACATAGAGGTAACCCTATTATTGCTCGTGTAAGTGCAGTGTTTATTGTACATGGTTATCTGACGTCTCGAGAACACAACGGCTACCAAAGTCTAAGAATACAGTTTTGTTGCTTTATTTAATTACGTAGTTATCGAACGCTTTTCCTCCTAGTGGAATGCTTAGCAGTGCATTCCCCTTAACCTCTCAAACGCGGGCGGACACTGCTGCGCAATTACTCCGGCTTTTACCCTAACTGTTTTCTATGTACATTCTACTGCTGTGGCACCGTGGAATTGCACTTTCGGGCGATGACCTTAAGCCATTGAGGCACAGCTGCCACATTTTATAGCGCGAACGTATGTCAATTTCCTTGCTGGTGCTGCTACACTACCTTCGCTGCAGCATTTGCTCCTTCCACATCTCGCTTCTTCTGTTAACTATGACGGCTACGTGAAATATATTCCATTATTCCTTAGTCCACAAGGGGCACCTGCGTTATATTTAATCCTGCTCTTAACTTCGCCGTTCATGTTGTCCATTTGACTAAAATGTGACAACGTAGAACTTCACCTTCACTTAATGCATTTAATAGGTTGAGAAGCTCCCGCCCCATTTTATGCCTCAACGGTAGGTTCATAACAATACTTAATCTGCAACGCTGGCATTGCTGCATCTGCAACATTTGGTCCCATCACTTGCTGCTCCTTCTCTTAACTGAATTCTGGCAGTCCATGTTCAGTAATCTCACAACAACAGGAGTATTCCGCTTCACTTTAATGAGGCTCCCACCGTTACAATTCTCTGTGTTTATTTGACTAACAGATGACCCCTTGGAACTAGAACTTTGAGTGGTGCATTTAGTTAAATAAATGGTTTATTTTTTGAATACGTAAGACAGGCTAGTAAAGGCATGATCATAGTATTATTATAACGATTGATCAATAAATGTGTAATAGTATAATAGGATTTTCATATATGTTGATCCATGAATTTAGGCAGGTAGGTAGGTGTTGCTTGCGTTTGTAAATGTGTTGCTGCTCTTTTAAATGCATTCAACGTCGCCAGTGTATGTAGACACAGCTGCCACGCGTTATCCCATAAACCTACATCTACTCCATTGCCGGTTCCGCTAGCCTAGCTTCGCTGCAGCATTTGCGGTTAACACTTATGGCTCTTGCTCTTAACTAGGCGACTAGAAGGTACATGCCACATATTCTCTTGACATCTAGGGGCTTCGGCTCCGTATTAAATACAGTGCCTATCCCCAACTTTTGCTGTATTCTCCTGACATTGCTGTGCCACCGTACCACTTCGCCATCTAATGATGTACTTATTTTTTGAGGCGCTGCTGCCCCATTCTGTTCCACAACTAGGTTCCAATCGTTGTTTGTTTTGAAACACTATATTTGCAGCAGCTATGACAATTCGTCCTGGCACTTTCCGCTCCTCCTCTCAACAAACTACATGGCGGTCGAAAGGCCTAATCCCATCGACCACGACTGGCTTTCGCGTCGTGCTTAACGTTGCTACCACACATACTCTTCTCTGTGTTCATTTGAAGTTACTGTGACAAAGTATTACTCCACCTTCGGGTAGTGCACTTGTACACTTCGGCTGCCTACAACACTTACTTTTGCTGGCACGTTGACGTATGCTGTGACACTGTAGGTATCCAGTAGTGACCAAAAGACTTAATCAGACTGGCGTTTATGGCCACTGGTACTCACTCTACTAGCGCCATTAGTTGTGGCTTGCCTTATCTTTGACACCTCCGGTTAGTCACGGTGAGTCGATGTAGGCTCTCCGCATCTGTGTACATATCCGGAATCTGCTAGAAGCAACTCCTTTTATATTCACGTTTTGTTCTCTTGGATTCTCTGCATCATTTAACTTCGCTAGTTTGTTAACCTATGCTGCAACACTGGTATACACTATATATGTATCTCAATTTTTAGCACCCAATCGCGTATCTTTGAAACCAATCCATTTTATCGGTTTGTGCTTTCTCCCTTACCAGCCACTAGGGGAGCTAACTCCTATGTACCACGACGCCATCGCCTAGCTTTACGTGTTTTCATCCGTCCTTTACATCCGTATTCATGACCACTATTCATTACTGCCACATCTTCCTTGCCTATCCACACTGAAATCTGCCTCACGTGTATCATCCATCGTGACCACAATGGAACCTTATTTCCTAGAAAACATTTCCAAAATAAATATGTTCGGAAACGATGTACGGATTAGCTGAAACTCATACGGCTGTCTTAGTTCGTCTGTAGTAAGAGCACGTAGACCTTTTTGTTTCGTGCATGGGTGCCGGCTTTTTGGCCACGTTGTAGCCTTTATCTCCATTTCCAAGACTTGAAAGTAATGACTTGACGCGATAGCTGATCAGCCAGTAGAATGTTTTACAACCAACCTGTAGGCATGTAAAACGCCTCAACGTACTCAAAAGGGGACAGGATTTTTACTTGGAAACTTGGCCTCTGAAAAACTCTTTTAATGCTCAGGATATCTGGATGAAAAATACCGTCATGCAAAAAGCTATCGCGCACTCCGGCTTTTAAATTTGATTGGCTTCCGTAAAAATTAACAGACAATTACTAAGCCATTATTCTAGCCAAGTGAAAACAGAGTCTTTATCGGACAGCGGACACCCAAGTGCACGGTCGGGAAGTCAGAAGCATTACAAGTTTTAGCTTACGGACGGCAACTTTACTGCAGGCTTTACTTGCAGGCTTTCTCCATAAGAAAGGCTACAAATGTCTGCTTATCATCACTGCAACTTGGTAGATACGACACGCTAATGAATAAATTCACGGCTCACAATTTCGCGCCTTCAAGTTGCTCAGTCATATATTTTATCCAAGGTTGACATGATGTAAGTTAATGCACTCGAGAAAAAATGTTTATCTGTTTATTTTTACACGTTATTTAAGAGCATGGGAGTTGTGTAGATACTGCTATGTTTCCCCGCGGGCAATGCATCTAGCATTGGTTTAGAATTACACTTTCGTACTAAATCTAATCAGCGCTGCGGATTAATTTGCTATCACAACGGTAGTATTAAATGCTTGATTGCTCTGCACCTTGTCTTCACCACAGCTACAGTATTTGGTCCAATCACTTATTGCTCAGTCTCTTAACAGACAGCTTGGCGGTCAAGTTCCTTAGCTTATTTTGTGTGCAACACTTCGTGCACGGCCGCAAGTTAAGTCAGCTCAAGCTTCGTCCTCTTTGGCCAGCCTTATGCTACCTATACAATATTGTGCATGAGCACGATCGAACCCCTTTGGTGAGCTCTACTCAGTGCTTTCCAACGCTTGGATCTAGCTTGTGTGTACCATACCGTTGCACCAGTTCTTTGTTTTGGCATACGCTTTGCAAAATTCTACCCACGTCAAACGGAAGCTTTACGGGACAGCGCTTTGGTCCCATTCCGACGAAGTAGCTGAGGACTAACGAACAACCCTGTAACTTGCAGCATAACAAAGGTACCGCCATTTTACTTCTCTAAGGTATTGAACATGGCATCCAAGGCAATTGCGGACGCTTGTCAGCGCACCTTCTCTATCGCAGCGTCAGGCAGGACGAGCATTACACACCGTGGTTTGGTGGGGTGTGTGCGTTCAACCGCGTGATGTTCGATCACTGAACCCGGCAGTTTGCACGACGAGCTAAAGGCAGGCGGCGTGACATGGTTGGCGGCATCCGGTTTCGGATTTGCCTGTCACTGTGACCAGCCACAAAACGCCTGCGCCTACAGAGGGACCATAGATGGCTTGCGCTGCACCACCCACAGCTCCATCCACACACCCCATATCCAGTGTAAACCCGAAAGAATAAGACCGGGAGGTGTGTGGATGTGAGCCAAGTTTCATCATCGGAGCCGGCCCACACTCCTTCCGAGGCAAACACAAACACGCTGTATTTGGGAATCAAACGCACACAAGGCGGTGGCTGGACCGTAGTCCGCTCCACACTGAGTGGATGGAACCACTCTTTGATCCTAACACGGCCACAAGGACCGTGCACCCCGTCCCGTCCAGCAACGACCAACTGTATTCTGGAGACAGTATGGATGAGGTAGTGGGTAGCCGACAGGTAGGCGCTTTGTCAACATGCACATCAAGCGCAGCCGCACCAGGGATGTCAAACAACAGCCAATCACTTGAAATAACAGTAACAAATAAAATATATCTGTTAAAGAATACGGCTATGCAGATATAACTCTTCCCTAAATTAGCATATGAAGTGTGTTGGTTAGCAACGAATCCGCGATAAGTAAAAAATGTCCAGAAGTGACTCAGGAAATGCTACAAACGCAATAAAGTTAACGAAGATAAGCACAATTACCGTAAGCAACGTGGAAATTTAATAGAAGCTTATTCCGGTAGGCAGAACAAATCAAAGGAATTGGAATGAAATTTATCCAGCTTAAAAAGAGACCTAATCTAGTTGCATGTTGGTTAAGCCCAACTGCGGTGAAGAAGCTTCATGAATGCAACATCAGCCTTAGCATGGGGCACACATACATACATGGTTGGTGGCATCCGCTTCTGGATTTGCCTGTCTCTGTGGCAGGCCAAAGGACACTGCGCCTACAGAGAGACCATGGGTGGCTTGCGCTGCACCACCCACAGCTCCATCCACACATTCCATATCCAGTGTAAACCCGAAAGAATAAGACCGGGAGGCATGTGGACGGGAGTCACGTTTCGTCAACGGAGCCGGCCCACACTCCTTCCGAGGCAAACACAAGCACACTGTATTTGGGAATCAAGCACACACAAGGCGATGGCTGGACCGTAGTCCGCTCCACACTGAGTGGATGGAACCACTCTTTGATCCTAACACGGCCACAAGGACCGTGCACCCCGTCCCGTCCAGCAACGACCAACTGTATTCTGGAGACAGTATGGATGAGGTAGTGGGTAGCCGACAGGTAGGCGCTTTGTCCACATGCACCTCAAGCGCAGCCACACCGGGGATATCAAACAACAGCCAATCACTTGAGAGAGAGATACAAAGAGCATAACTCTATTACTGCATAAGGAAACGATGACATAAACCTTAAGATAATGAGCATATGAAATAAGTTGTTTACAAACGAACCCTAGATATGTTCACGAGGTCGGAAAGCATACTTTACGAAAATGGCACGGACACAAAAATGTTATGGAAATCAAATACAATCGGGTTAAGCGAGGTGTGAAAGTTAATGGAATAGAGCAAAGGTTGACATTTATATGAGAAAGAAAAGCATTAAAGCAAAGTTGAAAACCAACCACCTGAAATAAATGGACTTAGCATGCAAGCACGCGGTTAGTAAATCGAATGCAGCGTACCTACAGACGCTGCGCCGGTTCTGCCCACGTTCTCTGCAGGACCCATCTTCACTTCGGTAGTGGTCGCGAGTGGCCTCGCTCATGGCTCACTAAGCCTGCCTGAATAAGGTACTAGCGACCGCATGTTCTACAGCACCACGCGCTTGATGTCGATGGAGAACAACCCATCGGTGCTTGCCGCTTCCGCACTTGCCGCTTCTTCTCTGCATGCATGAAGGCTTTCTCCTTCACCTCGGCAACTGTCTTCGTGATCAAATCGCGCCATACACGCCGATCAACCGCCCTCGATTCCCATGATCTACAATCAAGATTAGAACGGGTGAGGCTCACTTTAATCAAATCCGGGTAACGGAACTTTGGTTTCCCCACGTGCCACTTTATATATACATATATATATATATATATTCACAATCAGAGTAAAGATAATGTGCCATTAGAACTATGGTAGAAATAAAAAAATATAAAAGGCGAAATACAATAACAGAAGAAACGACGCTTTCTGGGTTTTCGCACACGCCGTTTTGAGTTGCTTTCTGTTTCGGAGATTTTTGTGTTCGAATAGGGACTAACTAGTAGATGCTGCGGTGAAACAGCACTGGTGTCACTGATGTCTGTTGCGCGCCATGACATCCAACGTTTCCAAACACGGAGAGTCATTATCGCGTGCCTCCAGTCTACAAGTCCAACCCGTCCGCCCGGTGCTAAACTCGAGGTTGCCTTCTTTATGCTTCTCCATATCATTGGTTGTCCACCGCGGCACTATTTCCAATCGTTTCCGGGAAGCGCAAACAGCGTTTGAAGGGGAACGCGATAGACCGGCATGAGCATTTGGTGACAGAGCAAACGCATGTGATGTCGTACAATAAGGTTTAGGAAGCAAGGGCTTTTAGCCCCAACCACAACGGCTCGGACTTCATGTTTATGTGGTATCACCAGTACACACGAGCAATCCTTTACATACAACGGTTAGCAAAAAACGGCTATCATTTCACGTGTTCCGAGCGAATAGGCCGTCTCTAAGCCGTACAAGAGAACGGATGGACGGACGGAGGCAATGTACACCCTGCTCTTGAGCTTGAAACTGACATCGCGAATATATCATAGGAGTCGCAGGTTGATGCATGGAAGGCGGGTCCTTGCGATCCGATGTAGACGCTATCCACAATACTGATCTTGGTGTGAGTTAAACAACCCTTAACCCGGATGCGTGCTTTGAACTGTTTATGTCTCACGCACAAGCCTGGCTCATAGAAATTTCTGCAAACGTGAATGCCAGTACCATAAAACCACTCGGATAAACCTTGCTGCAAACGATAACAGGGTACCAGCATTCCAATGCTGCTCTGTCGAAGATCCTCTGCAAAGATCGGAGTAACCTGTTCTAGGTGTATTAGATACTACTAGCCGCAGTGTATAGACGAATTCGCTAGAGAATGGAGAGAGACAAACGAAGTTGCTGACACATGTTGGCTTTTCCAACATGTCAACTTATTCCATTTTTCAGCTGTTTATCTTTGCTCGTGGAAAGTGGGATATGAGGACTGAGATAACTGCGATTTTATAAATACTAAGCTAAATAAATGGATAGATAAATGTTAATGCTCGACCAAGAAGGGAACGCTTGCACAGACACGTTCATGCTAGGAGTACAAACTGTGATATGATACTATACCATGGAACAATAGGATTCGCACATGTTGATATATGAACGTTTGTAGGTGTGCATGTAGACACGTCTAGTCCTGTTTATGGGATATGTAAATGCTTTTCTGCACATTTGATTGTGTCGCCAGTGTTAAGGGATGCTTGAGAATGGTAGACTTGATGCTGCTCTCAAGTGAAGCAAGAGCGTGACGTTAGTTGGTGGCGAGACACAACCGCGAAGTCACAGTGTTGTTAAACAGAGAGTTGTGGCATTTTATAAGGAGACCGCTTGCCGGGCGAACGCCTAACACGTCCTGGAACACTGCCGCCGAACTAGTTGCTGGAACGGGGTAAACCCAAACCACCCAGCTGGCAACACGAGGAGGTAAATATGACTACGCTAATACTTCATGCAGCCAAAGTACTCGCTGACTCTAAGCCTAAGAAGATACCTAGACGATCCAACCGCAATGCAGCGTCCATGTCTCTAACTCCTCTGTGTCCCTCATTTCCATAATCGAACAGGTTTTAGTCACTCCTGTTACTGCTCCCTTAACAAAGGCCGCTTCACCTAGCGATTGGACCATGACATCGACAGCTCAGAGCCGGAGGCAATCCGGTGCAGATAACAAGCAGGTAACGTACGCATTGATTACCTCGATAAACACACCTGGAGAGACCCACGTATGTCCAGCTTCCCTGCCGAGCATACGTGGAGCAACGCAACTTTTACCGTCAATGTCAGTGGTGACTTTTACCTAGCCTAACGGCCAGTAGCAACTTTAAAGCCGGCACTTGTTGGACAAAACCACGTTGCATTAACTTACGTGTGCCCCATTGTTCCCGAGCCCAACTCTGGCACAATAAAAAGCAAGTTGCAGGGCGATCGCAACCAGTTTAATTGCATCCTCGATGCGGTTGGGATTCGGGTTGCTCGTAGTATGCGGTGACGCCTTGCGCGTCGCCCGACAGTGCACTCTGGTGAATCTCGAATTTTTTCGAATATCCTGAACCACGCGGATGGGACATCGGATATCCTGTTATCATCATTTCGGCTTCGCAACTCAAGGGGAGGAGTGCGTGCCTGGCCCCATGACCCTCGGGAAGATCGCCTAAAGGGAGTGGGTGACAAGGTGCCCTAATCGCGTTAGGACGAAAACCATATTTGTACATGGTGTTCCCGAACTTTCTGGACCCTCGTGTTTACGTAGCGCAGTTACGCGACCGGGTGCAGTGCGCTAAATTCGCGAACCACGCTTGCATGACAATGTTATTTTCAAATCTCTAACGAAAGTTTTGGCATCACTCAACTACAAGGGTATCGGTCCAAACTTAATGAGTAGGATTATACTCTGAAGGAAGACGCAAGCTCGAGTAAACAAATAATAAATTTTTGAGCCAGGTTGCCAGCCAACGTCTTGCTAACGGCAGCAGGCACACGACCACGAGTCCTAAGCATTTAATTAATAAAGTAATAAATGAATAAAAGTACAATTCTAGGTTTTGCCAGAAGCTGTGCCCATTAGGGGCAGATCATACCGTACAGTAATCGCACGCTCTTGCATTGGTAATAACTGAGTTAATTTTTTATACTCCTTGCTCAACAGTACTTCACCAAGAAGGCGTAGATAGCGTTGATGTCACCTAATAGTTCAACGGGCCTTTGCTTTGGCTGCCTGCAAATTGTGATCTGTCATCAATGTGTTCCGTAAGTAAGTAGATGGTTTCTGCCGTCGATTGTCATGCTTCTCAATGTTATCGGCTACGTTCCATTTCCCAAGAGTCCGTTTGTTCACCGCTTAATCACCGTACGCCAACACAGTAGTAACGGTATTTCAACGATATTCATTCTAGCTTCAGCAGCTATTTTCGGTAGCTTAGGGGTGTTGTGTGCCTGGTTTACCCAGCCGGGTCAGCAGCAAATACTCATACTGTTTCTGCACACAAAATCTCTATTCCAAAGTCTAAGGAAACGTACAACGGGCTAAATATTTAAAAACGAAATCGTTCACTCGCTCGATCACCTGATGCTCCGCACTAAGACATACAAGTCCCTTCGCCCCAGCTTTCGGCCAGGTCACATTCTTTCCTTTTTCTTTTTTGTTTTGGTGTTGCAAGTTTCGTATTACATTCCGCTGTGACATGGCTTTCGAACCTGGACAGCGCTCTAAGTTGATTTATTCGGCCGAGGCGGTTTTTCGTCCGATTGAAGATCCTTTCCTCAGCTCCTCTCTTCCGCCGCCTTTGTTGGATTCCCTACGGTTTCCGACCCACTGATGCTCAACTTTTCCGACACCCTTTCCCACTAGGTATCTTTTTAAACAAGAGTTCATTTCCAGGCTATAGAATATAAGGCTGTCTTGGTTAAGGATTTTGTAACGTGTCTTTAGCCGGCGTAAACGCTTTCAAAGACGGTCTCGCCTAGGATTAGTGCTAATTTTTTGGGTTACAAATGTACGGTGGCTTTAGTGTCAGCATGCGGTTAAACCGGATGTCCTTGAGTCGCCAGTATTGCAGTAGCGCATCCTTCCTCGTAATGATCCCAAGTGCTATTTGCCGTAACCTTTGCGCTACTTGCGGATTTATCCTATATAGTGACCTAACGTTGGTCATTCGACAGCAACGGGCAAGCCGGGTTTATCGGCCTTTACACAAATCACTAAATCGCTGAAGCTCTTCTTGAAGTTCCGGTTCCTTTTGTGATGGCATCGGTTCCTGCCGTCTAGTATCCATATCGCATCATGGTCGATGGCGTACCTGAAAATGAATAACTGGTACGGCGTAGGATATGTATGCAACCCGAGCACCGTCGCAAAGTACATCCACTTTGCACACCACAGAACCAGCTTTCGGAGCGTGAACCCACAGTCATCTGTAATAGTGTCGGCATTGCTACAAAGGGCTGCCAGATAAAGCAAAGCTACTGCTTACTCATCGGGTTCTTCTTTCCTATATCGCCAGGTTGTGTGCCTGGTTCACCAAGCAGCTTAAACAGAAATGCTCGCACCGTCTCTGCACACAAATGCTCTATTCTCAAGTCTAAGGCAAAGTACAATAAGCTGGGTGTCTTAACTTACTGATCCACTCGGTCGATCGCTGATCGACCGCACTGGGACAGCCGAGTCCTTTCGCCCCAGCTTTCAGCTACATCACCAGGGTCCCGTTAAATGGGGGACTCAAGGAAAGAGAGAAAAGCGATGACAGCAGAATTGTCTAAAAATGGGATTTGTAATGAATTCTAGTGAAAGTAACTTGAAAAGGTTTACAAGTAAGTATCTACTAAAAACGGACAGCACTTAGGTGTATTTAGCCGGAAAACTTAATCGTAAATCATAACAAAGGTGTCAGTTGGACGGATGAGTTCGGGCGCCAAACACAAATGACGTTAATCGCAGCCAAAAGTTAAACCTGTTTTGCAGCGAGTGTTGCAGAACCTAAAACTAGATAGGCTGGTCGGAAAATTGCTTAATCGCTTTATAGGATATGCGCAAAATTACTGCAACACTTGCATCATTTCAGAAGTTCTGGAGCAACTGACAATACCGAAGCCACTATCCTTGTCACGAATTGCGAACTTCCTTTTTAAGCTACTACGGTGATATTAAAATTAGAAAAGTGCCTCATTGCAATTGAACCTTTCTAGGCTGAGCATCCAGAATTGTACAATATAGTCCTAAGTTAGTAATGCTTATGATATGCAAAGCAGTAGTCACCAACCACCCGTACTAAGCGTACGTAATAAAATATGGACGAATACGTAAAAAATATGCACGGAAACGCTAAAAAGCCACCATAAAATGTTTTGCCTGCACGAAAGTACATGACACGTCGTAAATATTTCATAATCAATTGACCCCGTGGGTCGTTTCCAGACACCCTTTGTCGAAGAAACCACGGTATAGGTAAAACTTTTAAAATTATTCAACTTTAAGCGGTTGTGAATGTTGTTTGGATATTATGTGTGTCTGGTCGGCATGGATAAGCCTTGGCAGCTCGGTGTCAATTTGACACGTATGAGCCTGTCAACCTCATCGATTTATTAGACCAATTCCGAAAGCTTTATCAGTTTTAGCTTATTTTATGCCTCCATACACTTGGGATCCCACAGCCAATAAATTACATACGTCTGTCGTCAAGAATAAAGAAACTAGCATCAAAATGTGGCAAAAAGCTTGTAATCGTGTAATTCACTGGAGCGTGCATGGCCAGGACCGCAAGAGCTTGATTTAAAAGGTTATGGTTTTGCAGCCTTAAAGCATTATTGTGCTTCAGGCGCTTCCCCTTCTACTGTGCAACTGTTTGCATTTTATTAGCTTTCGCCCTCTAATTTTCTAAAGTCCAGTATGGATGAAATGGATGTAAAATAAGACTTGAATTTCGCAGGAGCTATCATATCGGCGCACGTTCTAGCGAGGTATTTCTTTGCCAAACAGCATAGCTTAATTATAGTATAAGTCAGAACAGACAGGTACGCAGAAAAGGGGAGCTGTTGGGTAACCACTTCTACGCTTGACGCAGGGTGGACAACGGAGCCAGTGACAAGCTAAATTTTGAACAGATGATCAACCTAAGGCAAGCAGTGGTTAGAAATAGCTGGATCTTTAGTTAGCCGATGTGACAAGGGTCTCTGGCACATGGCTAGCTTTCTTGGCAATGGCAGAGAACATGAAATAATAAATGTTAGGGCTGCATGAATGGCAACCAAAAATTGATCTGGTTCATCATGCCACAAGTCTACCAGTGTTTCTAATAGTGATTAGCGAATGTTCAACTCAGATAAAAGCTAAGGGATATGGGGCCAAGCGAAGGTAAATTGGAGTGCAAAACGTCTGGCTTAGAAGACCATGACAAAATTGACGGTGTATATAGTATTACCTTTGACTCAGCAACTTCGTATCAATCGAGCTTGGTCCAATCTTCGTAGTGAAGTAAGTTGGAACAAGGTATGCTTTTAGTAACGGCGCCATCGCGAGGCTAACAACCACTATGAGGATAAGGGCTAGTGAAGTTCCCCTAGTAGCCAGACCTTTAGTGTTGTTGGTAGCAACCATATTCGTAGTCCCACGATTAGAACGGATAGGGCAGGAATAAGGGATATATAAAGGACTAATGGCGGAAGTTAAAGGGATGGTTGAGGCCATATTGATAAACAGCGTCCATATAGGCAACTAAGCGTGGGTGTAAGAGCGCAGGGTGGTACTGAATAAAAGTTATGGGTTCCGTTAGGCTCCGATAATAAGTGGTAAGAGATAGACCCCACGAACTATCAGCCCATTTGTGCTCACACATGATTGGCTATATCATGCCTGGTTAAACCCGGAAACCTAATGGGTGGTACGTATGCAGTGATTGCCGAGAGGTTCCTCAATGCACTTAGTAATGAGGTCCTGAGACAGGTAAAATGCTAACCTAAGATAGTCGTTTTTAATGTGCCAGGCCGCCTTAAGGTCTACACGATTAGGAAGATATTGAAGAACAAATGCGGCCTGAAGCTCAAGCTACTAATTTGCACCAGGTTGAAGAAAGCGACATTAAAAACCAATGTTTTCGACTATGCAACTTTCATACGGTGAGGTTGCTCCACAAATTCCTCTCTTACCAAACGCTAGTTGGTCGCGCACAAATATTGTCCACTTAACGTTAGTGAACGCAAAGACTGCTACGCAATGCCGCCACCACAAACGGACTTTGTCTAATGCTACTCATAAGCAGAGCCGAAAACTTTTGACTTTCTGCAGGCACGTTTTAGCTTGACTGCCCTAGCACCATTGAGTTAGGTATCTCAGAGGTTGGAGATCACGATGAGATCATGTAAATAATACAAAGACTGCTTGAAAACGAAATGACTTGACCTGGGGAGTATGAAGCCCCAGAATGCCAAAAGTCTGGGGGAGACAAGCAGTTTTCCCGATGCGAACCTCAAAGCTTGTTTGCCAATCCCCGAGCACGTAACCGCATACACCGCTCGTCTCACTTGACTAGGAGGAAAAGTCTTAGAGACAACGTCTTTATACATGGCAAACGCAGCTGGCTGCACACTGACTGCCGGAGTACCCAACCTTGGCCAACGAGAGACTAGTTCGTCCCTGGTCCGGAGTCAACACACCCTGACTCCTCCGAGTAAATAAACCCGAGAGTTAGTTACACCACATAGCTCGCCTGTTACGAACAAGCCCTGGCCACCCACGATAGTGCTAACCAAGACGGAAATGTCACTGCATTCGAACTCAGTAATGAGAGGTGACGGCTTTTACCATTGCGTACAATGCGGCGTTCAACTGCGCGATCAACAAAGTCTATGGAATCCCCGAAAAGTTGCTAGAGGTTGAGCGAATGAGCAAAGGAATAAGTAAATTCGCGGCATCAATAGGCTTTAGTGCTAAAAAGGTGTCCATTATACTCACTATTATGACAACTTGTGAAGGGCTTCGAAGTGATAACATGCTGAGCAAAGTATAATTCGGGCCACCTAAAAGAAATAAGTTACGCGCGTTTTCGACACTTGGGAAGGCTGACCAGAACACAGGGCCAACTTCGAGTTGCGATTGTCCACAATACCCATCCTTAAGGGCAAGGTGATACGTAGTCACTTGAACAAGTTCGTGTCTCACAATACAGCGCCACCTAGAGCAAGAAGTCCCGACGTATGGACAACGCTGAGAATCTCACGCGAATTTGTTAGCTTTTCTGCAACTTACTTGAAACCACCGAGACCGGTCGTTACCTTAAAATGCAAATCGCCGCCGGATTCTGCTTGGGGCAAAGGTATCTGCAGTATCCGGAACTTAATCGTTCTCGCTGGAACATTGGTGGAGGAGTTTAGGCGCGCGATTGCAGCAGTCAACCGAATTGCAGAAAATTCGTTTCAGGTATAGCCGCTTTATGGACGAGTCCTCAACTAGCCGGCTCCAATGGGACTGAGTTTTGAGGAAGGAAAAGTAGAAATTAGTTGGATTAAATTAAAAGCACTGCGCAAGGCAACCGAGATAAAGCAGCTTCATTTCGGACCACCAAAGCGTAATGAAATGAAACCTGCCTCAAATAGTATCCGATGGACCTCACGTACGAACCCTACAGATAAGACGCCCGAGACGAGAACTCCTTCTAGTGGTCATTAGCAACCTCAGAAACGTTAAAACGGCAAAGCACCGAAGCCACCTAGTAGCTCAATATAATCGTTTTCCGGTTAAGACAATGCAGGGTACATTAGTTTTCTGTTCACCGTTCCAGATGCCACCTGGGTGGATGAGTTCAAACAAGCATTAATCGTGGTCAACGGTTTTGCTACTAACTGTGTGGATTGAGAGTATCACCAAACGTTTCAATAAAATTGTGGCTCCCATACAAGTCACTGTTAAGGATGAAGTTGAGCTGAACAGACCTGTAACAAACTTTGATCAACTCCGCAAAGCAATCATGAGTAACCAGCTGTATCTGAGACTTCCAAAACGCGGCATGCTAAAATCTGCTTTGATTAAGGTGGAAACGATCAGCCGTTCACCGAATGTAAACAATGCACACAAGGTTAGCACCACGGGCGGTAGCGCTTCATACAACACTTAACAGAACCACAGAAGTTCAGATTTTACTACAATGGCTTCATCCAACAGTAGGAGGCAAATGCATCAGACGTTTAGGCCAAACAATTAACCTGGTACCACCCCACAACAAGAGACTTTTTATTTCAGGTAGGGATGAGCTGGGACAACCTCAGCCCGACGCTCAAAAAGCAGTACCGAGCAACCCGCCGTTAAGTCTGCTCACAGTTCCCGCATCTTCTCCAAATGGCTCAGTAGCAACCATTGATGTCTTTGCGTCAGTTGTAAAGCTAGGAGACTCCGACACTTCCTTCTTACTCATACTTATCAACCCCAATTCACTTAGTAATAAGATGCACGTTCTACGTCTATTGGCCACCCTTACCGCACCAGACACAAAGTTTGCCACTGTAACGTGGTTCACAGCATGCAATATGTATGTTTACCAAACGCTTACTAGATATCGGCTGCATATACAATCTCGACTACACCAACGAGGTAGAGGAAGTGCTACCTAAATGAAACCAAAGCACCCAGCAAGAACGGAAAGCATTACAAATGCAAAGAACCTGGAATCCGTATGGATAATAGCCCATATCCTGGGCTCCAAAGTATTATTAGGGTGGTTTTATAGAGCCCATGATGCAAAGCAGGCAAGCGATAATGCACCCATGAAATCTTTCGGGCGTACATCTACCCGTCCCTGTGAATACAAAACTGTCGCAGATGATTTCAACTTGCCTGACCGGGAAGGCTTCCCGCCCACCGCACCTGCGAAATATGCGAGGTTAATAGCTTACATCATCCTGGGCTGTTTGGAGCAGCGTGTTCCTACCCCTACCAGGAGAAGCATATATTGGACTTCGTATTTACTATAGTCATCCTAAAACTGAGAGTATCAGTAGGCCATGATTTCCATGGTAACGATCATAATGTACTACACTGCTGTACATAAAAGTTCCGTCGCTGGTCCTGCTAGACCAGATGCAATCCAGCTTCACCGGCAGAAGAAACCATAAATTAGGTTACAGCCTTACTTATTAGGTCGATACATTTGGATGAGTTCTTTTTATCCGACTCCCTAGAGCACTCTGCTATCCGTTCTTTAGCGATCAGTTTGTGTCTGAACTGCATCGCACCATTTTCCCATTTAACATAAAGTCCGTCAATTATGACCATTCTAGAAGTTGTTTATTAAATGCTTCAGCAAGGGCGCTTTTACTGTAGATGGCTTAAGTTTGCCTATACCATGAAGGCAAATGAATACGCTATTGCGTTATCGGCCAGACCTGCGCTAAAGCATACTGGCCAAGCACGGATAGTGATGATTAGTGTTAATAGATCCAAGCAATTCAGCTAGCTGCTGCGGTCATGCAACTGTTACCAAGTTCCAAGGATATTCCTCTTACGAACGGGCCCTATCGAAACCCATTGATCCGCTTGTTATAGGTGAGACTTGCAACTCCTAATTTAAGGAGTCTTAACGTTTAGAAACAAGCCCAGTCAGTGACTGCTGCAAGTAAGCACTAGTAATTCACAGTGACGGCAAAGGTTGTCCTCAAAGATATCAGAGACTTTGACCGTTAAGTCTTGACCGTTAGACCTTGGTCTAGATGGCATTCCGCCCATTCAGGTGCTGGAAAGCAAGGCGGCGGATTGATGGCCCGGGATTCACCTCATGAGGTAGGAGAAGTGCCGAGACCTCGAAAGAAGTGCATAAGCTGCTTGTAAGCGACAAGTACAGGCGCATTCTTGTTTGGGGCAGCAGGTTAACTTTTCCACGGATTTTAAATTTCAGCGTGCTACCACGTCCGGATCCCTAACTGCAGTCGATGATTGCAGTAGCTGCTCAAAACTGGCCTACATTTCCCAATACGAACCAGCTCATAAGTTCATAAAAACCGGATGCGATGGGTTTATAAGGAAGCAAACTCTCACAGGTCGCATGGAGATTGGTTTGTTTTAATGTATAGGACCAAATAAAGTAATAAACATGATTCACTCTGCAATGAGTCATACCTAGCTAGACTTGATAACGCGACGCCAATGGTTAACATTACAAAGACCACAATTTGATTCGAACTCAAAATGCCTCAAAAACTGTTTCAATTTTAGATAATATGAGAATGTAATGGTGTTCTACCGTAGGTCAATAATGGTTGATAAAGTCTGGTTTGTTAAAATTTATTTTTTCATTACTTGATTTGGCATGCCTTGAAAAATTGGAAACTAACATTTTGTTTGCTTATTTTCTTATATTGACCTACTCGTTGTGTAGATAAAGTTGGATCGCGCATGCTAACATGTAAGGCAGCGTTTACCTTTGAAGCAAGTAACACTTGCGTTTTAATTACAGGAAGATCATTGTTTTACTCTTTGAAAGCATCTAAAGGAACAAACGACTAACAGCGAAGATCCTCGACAAAGGATCTGCTTGCAACCCACCTGGCCCGTGGGTTAACTGCCAGGACATACGCTCCCGAACACACAAAACACACCAATACCTTCAAATACTTTCTAACCCTCACAATGCTCCGCTTCATTCCCATGAATGTACAACAGATACGACAGTATCGCTGGGCTCAACCAAGTACGGTGGATCCTGACTTAGCCACGCTGTCCGCTACGTAATGGTAATGGATATAGCGTGACCACGAATAGCTACGAGATAAATCGGTTCGAATGCAGCCTTGCAATTGCTATTTGACTCAAATTACGATTGATAGAAGGGTTCCAGGACGTGGTGGGTATTTTGCCTAGCAAGCCTTCTCCCACGAAGAAACCACGGATGTCTGTTTAAAAACACTGCAAAGTAGCGCCTGTGACTCGGCACCGAATAAAGTCACCACACTTTGCATCGCACTGGCAAGTCGCCCTACTTCACACACCACTAATTCGCGGCCACGCGTTCACTCGTTTATGTACCGGCATTAATTGTATTCAATCTTTCCTTATCGGTGCAACGCAAACTAAGCTGCTTTTTATGAGGTTACCTTTTATTTGCAAGTTCTTGCTTGTAATCTATCCGGAACTTGGCAAACCGGCAGTGCTTGTCAAATGTTAAGCATGCTCAGTTTGGTGGGCCTGAAAACATTCCATCACAAGATTTTATTCACTTCTTATCAGGTTGCGGTGGTATCGTTATAATAAAATGGCTAAACCCAGTTGTGAAGCCCTCGAAGGAGGATGATTTTGCCAAAAGAGCAAAACCGATTTCCGCCTACCATAACACCATCAGGAGCAACTGCTATCCATTGCTACTGGAAAGGTGCAAGTAATATCTTTTAGGGAATACAAAGTATATGCCATGTAAGGGTGCTCGGAAATATTTTGATCATCTTAAATAGCGATAAGACTGTCTGGGACGAGGGTCCTGATGTTCTCCCATTGTGGCAGGTAAACCAACACTCCATGTGCTGTTTCCAAAGTAACACCGGGTAAAACATGTAAAAATACAAGTGCAAACTGCTCAGAGCACACGAGTTCGGACCGCAAGTAAGTGACGTCTGTCCGGATTAGCAAATAGATTAGCCAGTCCGAAATCTGGTTTGTAATACACACAGGATAACCTCCTACCCATATCCGGGTGAGGGAACTGTGTACTTCATGAGCGTACAGATCCGAGTGGTTGAGAGTAGATCGGTCGTAATCAAGGTACAGTTTATTAGGTGCTAAACTAAAGGTTGCTGCAAATCTTGGAAAGACAGGCTGAGACATGAGGCAGGCGAACATGCAGTTATAACATAATGCATCGGAAACGTATATGAAAAAGTGAACGGCCTGCAAAATTGCATGTAATGAAGAATCCATGTGTACTATTAGTATAGTTACGAATGGATGAATAAATTATTATAGTCTCGAGGTAACAAGGCACACCAAATGCGCATGTTAACTCCTTGCCACGGGCTACCAATATATCGTTCACAAACTAATCGGATATTGCACGTTGTTAAGCTGGCTCTAACCCCACTGTTTGCGTCCATTTGCCTGCAGATGACACCGTAGAAGTCCGCGTTCGAGTTGCTCACTTAATTTGGTGTTCCTGGGAAATTTTAAACTGTGCGTTTGTGTTACCTGCAATCTCTCCATACTCCGAATCGCAAACAGCAGCGTATTGGCTCCATTTGGGTTACTTTAAGGCAAAACCTTCCTACCACAAATTCGTATGTACCGGTTTTAGACTTGTCCAAGCCACTTTTCTACTGTCATCGTGCTCACGGTTTGCATTTTAGCCCGTATATACCCGTGTTGTACCTGTTTTATCTCGTTTATTTACAACGAGGCTGGCAGTTGCGTGCCGCCTATATGCGTCAAGAAACCGGGGAAATCCACAACACCTTCCATAGCTAAGGCTAGTCCACCCCAAACACGGGAGTGCAAATTTATACTCTCGGATCCACTGGCCAATGCTTTGCAAAAGGTTTCTGCTCTGAAAAGTCAAAGGAACGAGCTAAAAAGTCAACTTTTGTCTATTACGGAGAACCTTCGCAAGCTGGCGCCTTGAGCCTGTAACCAAATACCAAACTTAGAAACTCTGTCTTACATTTGAAACGGGTGAATTACTATGTAATATTGCGCATGAAATCAGTGAACGCATGCGCCGCACCAACAACGCTCTTGTACTCAATGTACAAAACCAAATGCCTCACCATAATTTGCTGCATATACTTTTAGTTGTTTGTAAAATGCCACCTGGTTGTTGCACGGCCACTTGCTTATGTAAAATCCCTGGCTGGTATCGCCCAACCATGATCCAATTTGGCAACCACGGCTTCGCTAAAAGATTTATTGACGCCCGGTTTCGCTGAAGACTGCAGCCTAATCTCGGACCAATCTTGATCATACCAGACAAAACACCACTGCAGAGGTCTAGTTTATCTGGTTATTCAAAATTAACCCAAAGAACAACTCCATCAATACCATCCTTGGGAGCGCAACTGCCTAATATTCATCTTAATACAACTCCTACCGCCTGCTCTTTGATGGCTTATAATGTAGATATGGATATATCACCAGAACGACATGTAGACCGCGCCGCTTTAAAGCCCACTGGGAACAAAGTACGCATAAAAAGCTGTGAAACCGAAACTTTTTCATTGACAGCAACCACCAGCGCAGCAGTAGGCTAGGCAAGACAAAGCGTGCGTTCACTCAACCTGTCCGACTTGAACAATGAACAACGAACAATGAGTTATAACGGGTATAAAAGCAGGAGCTTGACAGGTTCAGTAGGGCATTTAGAGTGCGCAGATAGGTCAAGCGATAATGAAATCCTCGGTTCGGGCGAGTACAGAGTTAACTGCACGGCCGTATAAAGGGAGTTTGAAATGAGAATGTACGCACACAAAGCAATACGGGGGTTGGGTACTGATCACGTAATAAACAAGAAAAAAGGAATAGAAAGGACAACGCTTACTTTTGTGCAGCTACCTCGGGTCGACGGGATACAGCAATCCAGTTTCTAGGGTGGTAGCGTTTATCAACTTGTGTGCAAATGTTTAGAGCGAATCATTTTTTAGTAGGGATATGACACTGGCCACTGGCTGTCGTGCAATAGCGCCAGCAACCGGTGGTCATGGGCTATAGCACGTAATGTAAATGTGACAGAGTTTCTTCAAGGCGTTTCATGAAAAGGGGTAGGATGGGTGCATTAATTATATGTTCCGGGAGGCGTACCATAGCTGTGACACTCGAAAGGAGAAAAGGTTTTGCCGACATTCCAGGCGGCTGTACTGCGTGAACAGCTTAAACTGATCAACTCTTGGCCAGGTGTTTTGGCTGAGTATCTGAAGGGAATGGCATTAGTGGTTGGGGTTTCTCAGGGCTTGGTACACCACTATGAGATCGCCCTTCGGACGCCGATAATTTCCGTTGTATATTTTGAGAGGCTGCAGCCTGAGTGGGTAGGGGAGGCTGCTCTAACGTCTGAAGATCTTCGTTGCCCTACGTTGTGCACTATGGAGCGTGTTGAGATGGTGCTTTAGCCAGGGTTGCCACGCTTGAATAACGTGACACGGAATGCGAAATTGAGAGCATTGACCTCCTGTCAGCTTACACACCCCTTGCCAGTGTCATACATGAACCGGTGCAACCTCCCACTGGTCGGACTCCTATGTCTAGCAACCCTCACCTACGATGTTTGATTGATAAGACTTCTCGGCTTCCATCAAAGCCACTACCGTACAGCAAAGGTAGGACATACAAACGTTGTAAAATGGCCAAGCTGAAGCCTTGTAAACGCCGCATAAGCGAAACACCCAGTCGGTTCACAGGGACATATCAAAACTCCTACCTCCTTATTATGGGCCAAAGATTACTAATCTAACCGCCAAACTGGAACATACTAATCGCCAGCTGTATCTACTCAACAGTCAGCCCCACGCTACGTCAGTCGCTTTCGCGAAAGTCAGCTTTCGTTGCTGGTTGAGCCACAATGCCACATAGGCAACGACCAACTAGATATTACAACTGTATGCGTGTCACAAACACCGCACCCTCCTGGCCTTATGAACCCCGCGAATATGTAACTCGGCCACCACATGCCATGACTCTGCGCATCCCCCAGACCTCTCCCCTATCCCTATTTTTATGGAACGCTGCAAGTTTGCGGGACCCCTGTCCAAGCGCCCCTGGATGCTGATACGGCGCTATATCACCTAACTGGACTGCTGAACATGATGCAACTGACGCCGTCCAGCCTGCTCGAGCCACGTGGACGACGTTTTGATCCACTGCACTACACCTGACCACGTACCTAGTCTCTCCACTCCAATTTATACACAACCGACTCCATCTTACACCTCTCCAACATACTGTCCATGGACTCCGACCACCTCTTACCTTATCTTCCGCCGGTCCACTGACCGTGCACTACCACGCATGCTTACAAACAAAACTTTTACCCCAACGGGGCTCGCCGGATGTGAGGTTGGCCGGCTCCCACATCCACACCAATCCAACCGACTCGTCTACTATCCTCCTCTTAAATGCTCGATCCATCAAAACTAACTGCATCTCCTTGTTCCTTTCAACCTTCTGTCCAGCTCGCACATAGTGCTGATAACTGAAAAGCGGCACGCAGCTGATACGTCTGATGCGTCATTGCACAGTCCTGGGTGCACGACGTTGTAGCGGGCGCATCAATCAACGAGGCGGCGGTTGTCTTATATAGGTCAGCAATCAATTCCACGCGTCATCTTTCCTAACTATACGACTTAGAAATCTCGAAGATTTTGTCTGGATTCAGGCCATAGGAAACCAACTTGACATCCTGATCGGCTGCATCTACGACCCACTGCATCCGATTAGTGCTAGAGCTGACGTATTGGCTAAGTTCTTTCGCGATGTTTCATTCCGCCCTGCCTGTCACAACCTAATCAGCGGAGACTTCAATATGCGCCACATCTCTCGGCTTAGTCAATCAGCACCATCCAGGTATAGAGAATTTGTAGATACCGTCTTCACACATGACTGGACCCAGCATGTGCGCGCACCCACAAGGCAGCCTAACACCCTGGACTTAATCTTCACCAACAGTATCCCGCATGCAAGTGCCAGCTTGATAGGTAGCATTCCCGGTAGTGACCACAATGCTGTGTGGCTAACATTCAAGCTTCCCGAATTCCGTCACCATGTTAGCCCAGTCTACACTGCTTTTAGGTCTCACCATCACAGGAATTGGGAGGACTTCTCTTCATTTCTCCGTGCCGCTCCTTGGGACGCTAGCTTCATGGCACTTAGTACGGACATTGCGACTTGTGAACTGTAATATAACTTCATGGTTCGCCTTGATATCCTAACCCCACCACAAAGCTCGACCAGGAGACTCAAAATTCCGAGGACGCCCCTACGAGTAAAATTACCACTGAGCTTAAGAAAATGCGCTCTCGCTATAAGCATACTATGGATATTCACCTCGTAATTAGTATGAGCAAATCCTAGTCGAGTGGAGAAATTCGCAGTCATTTAGCTAGTTTAGCTGAGCGCACAGCACTGCGTAGCAGGAACAAGGTAACTTCACTCGTGCGACGTATGAAACATTGCAACGGTCGCAACGACTTGCCGATAAACTCACCAGTGCTTCCCGATAATAGGGTCATCGTTGACACAGCAGCGTTGTACACTTTCCTTAACGCGCACTGTTATGCCTTCATCAGCACTAATTTGTTACACGCCCGACTACGAGTATAAAGTTTACAGAAGATCGCATTCACAACATTGATGTTAACTTGAACGATATCAATCCAGCGCTGGGCTCACTGAAGTTGTCACACAACCGCGGTCCCGACGGAGTACCATCTTCCATACTACTACTCGGGGACCCGGATATCCTGATCCTTCTTCTTAACGTTTTCACCTTCTCTAGGATGAGCGGAAGCTACGCAACTATATGGAAGCACTCCATAGTCCTTCCACGTCACAAACGTGGCGGTCGCCAAAATATCGATAACTATCGTGCTTTGAGCCACACACCCTTCCATTCTAGGGTCATGGAAAGGATAGTCAAGGAAAAATGTTTCCTATTTTACCGCAGCGCAACCTCCTCAATAAGAAGCAACACGGATTCCTACTAGCTAAACCTGGACGAACATGCTAGCCTGAATTCTTGAACTACGTTACGCACGCCAGTGATACGGAGCAAGCGCTAGTCATTATATTCCGGGACATGAGACAAGCTTTTGCCCGGGTTCCACACAATGGACTACTGACAAACCTAGCTGCATTCGACGTCTATGGCCATATTCTTTCTTGGTTTGCCTCTTACCTTTCTAGTCAAACGCGTTCAGTAAAACTAGGCCATGCGTCTTCCAAAATAGCACTCGTAACTAGCAACTTATATCATAGTAGTGTAGTTGGCTCTGCTGTTTCCGTTATACCTAAACGACGTCTCTCAGTTCTTTAGGTACAGCACGCGATACATATTTGCCGATGATATCAAAGTTGTATTTTCATTCGACTCCAGATGCATATAAAATAGCCTCTCATACATCCGTGACGATATTTGTGCTCCGGAAAGTTGGTGTAATATTTGGAGGCTTAAATTCTCACTAATGAACTGCAACGTTCTCTCTTACCGTTTACATTATACCACAAAACTCTCAAACTCGATGGAATGTCCTTAGTTAACAGCTCCACCGTGCACGATCTCCTTGGGCATTCCTCTGGCTCGCTAACTCCTTCCAAACAAACAAGCTATAGCGCTGCAAAAGTCATACCTATTAATGGAGGTATACTGAAGTCAGTGTCTTGCAGAGTCTCAACACACGCTCTATAAAGTGTGTCCGACCGATTTTAGAGTACTACTCTATAGTTAGCTCCAACTCACATAAGGGTGAAAGGATGTGAATCGAGAAAGTCCAGCGGTCTTTCCCTAAGCGCTTTCTAGGCCAACCTACGCTCAACTATCAAGGACGCTGCAAACTGCTTGGCCTGGAGCCTCTCTGGTTGCATATGCTTAAAACCATCCTCGTTTTCCTCTGTACATTTCTCAGAACTTCTGCTTCAACATAGGCGAATTCTTTCAACCGGTAGGTGATATACCTTACCCCCACGCAAAAAACCTCACGTTTTCTCTTTCCATATGATACATTGAAACATTCGTACAAACTTCTTTCTCTATAGATATGCGCACGCATGAAACAGGCTTCCAGGAATTGCCGGAGCGTCAGAAACCGCAGTGGAATTCTCATCGACCATAAAACGATTACTGTGTCCCCAACTTGGCGGAACTTCGGGGCAGCTCCATTACCGAATACGAATGGTGGCAACATGACCATGAGCACATATAGACATGTATCTACTCAAGCACCGCATACTTCAGCTCTGAATATTAAAGCACCAGCGTTTCCAACTTATTAGTTCCATCGTCTAGCTGTTTCCGTTTGCAGGTACCTTCAAGTTTTAATCGCATGACGCCGCTCCCCACTTGTTATTCGTACTTATCTCCATCCTACACTTGTTTGAGCTTGACTCCGTTCCTTATCCCTGACCTTTCTGAGACTACTGACAACAAATGAACGGCACAGCCTCCCCGTACTCTCATCAGCGATTTATCTTCCTATGTGGACGCTATTGTATCGACGGTAGCCTAACTTGAATTGACCTGTGCACGTAATACGCCACTGGCCCTTTGATCATTCTTCCTTACCACGATGCTCATGTGCCTTTGGAGCACCTGCTTAACGGATTAAGGCGACGTTGCCCAAATGTATATAGTCTTCACTGTCCTTACCTGCAGCTTCGCTAATATCTCTGTAAGCTTGCCTAGCTGGCTCAGACCATGCCTTGACATAGGCTTCCCTCGCATTCGTCAGTCATCCGAGCCTGTTATCCTTTACCTTTCTCCATCCCGAACTCTTTATTTTCTGATTACACCCATACCTTTATTCCCACCTTAATTTGGCGGCATAACATCAATGCTCTGACTTATCTGATCTCTTCTGAACGGTCTCCTGCTTCCTGACTTCTCCCAAACTTCAGCGACCAAGGCACTAGTGACCCAGCGCTCCGTAAACCTTACGTCCAAACCCTTGCCGGCCTTGACCCACTCTCAATGGTCTCCTGCGTTCCGAGCGCTGCGACATACCGATCAAGGAAAGGCAGCCCCAACGGTCAGTCGCACACCCACTTCTCCACAGTAGTAGAGTTTTCCTTCCCGAAGTTGCGTTTCCTTTCCGCGCTCTCTGTTTGCAGTACTTCTGTAAATGGAGATATATCTTCGAGCCCCGCCCTAATCAAGCCTCGTCTACCAATCACCTGCTTTCTGACTGCTTCTATAGGCCCAACAAGTAAACCTTCTAGGATCTGCAGACCTAATAATTTGTTCTACTCATCTCGAGCACTGTGCTCTGCATGCTAAATACCTTCCCGTTCGGCTGAACGGTCTCCGGTATCCTTTGGCTTTTAATGACTTGAAAGCGCTGCCGGCTCTTTGCCTATCCTTTCACAATACCAACCTTACATCCTATTGGAGTACTAGTTTAATAATCATGCCCTAGCTCTAGTAGAACTGGCTCCGTGTTATGACTAGGTGTACGCTTCTCACATCTCTTTCCAGCTTTCAAACCATTTTATTACGTTCCACCTTCTAGCACCCTGCACTTGCACTGAAGTTAAAGGGGATAACACCGTCCGTTGGTGCTATTGATGAGCCTCTCCAGACCTTGCGAAGACCTACTTACACGTCCTCAACGACTAGATTTTCCGGACTTATGGTTTTCTTCTCTTCTTGTTACATGTCCAGCTGCTTAAACTATACGACTGGGCGCACACATCCATTAAACCTGCTTCATCCATTGCTGTACGTCTGAGCTCCTGCTGTGACCTATGGCTATCAATGAACTAAAATCAGCAGTATGCTCATTTGGATCAGAGGCTGTCTCTTCACGGTAACGCTTACCACGTCCGATGGTATAACATACTACCACAAGGCTGCTGCTCTCACTAACACTATCTAAACGAGCCAGCGCTTTGACCCATATGGAACTTAACCCACCCTAATGTCCTTTTATTAACGCCCGGCTCCTTCTCTACGTTCATGTGGCTTCCACTTGACACCGTAGCATTTCACATTCGAGTGGTTCACCTAAGCTACCTAGGCGCAGAGGCGCCATCCTATTAAACAGCTGTTGCTCCAAAGTACTGCTTGCCTGCAACCTAAGCCTTGCTTCTGTTACAACCCGTCTTCAAGCTTTATAACCCTCTTCCAATTAAGTGACTGCTCGGCAGTATCTTCTCTTGATCTCTCAATAACTAGTAGCTTCCGCAATGCAGTTAAGCCGGTCCTTATCTTCATCACACTCTGCATCTACCTGGCTTACTGCTGACACCGTCGCCTCACACCTTTCGGTGGTTCACATATTCTACCAAAGCGCCTAGGCGCCACCCTATTTTACAATTGCTGCTTCGTGGTATTGCTTGTTCTACAACCCAATCATCTCTTCTGCTACGGTCCACCTTCTTTCACTGTAACCCTCCTCCACTTAACTGACAACTCGGCAGTCCAACTTCCCTTAACCTCACAATAAAGAGTAGACGCTGCAGTGTAGTCAATCCGGCTCTTATCCTCATCACTCTCCTAGTCCACTTGGTTTCCTTTGATGCCGTAGTATGTCACTCTCTAGTGCTTTACATACTCTTTATAGGCGTCGTTGGCCATCCTATACCGTAACTACTGGTTTTGTAGTATTGCTTGCGCTACAATCCATTTTTTGCTCTAACTGCGGCCTTTCTTTCTGCACTATAACCCTCCTCCACTTAAGTGACTGCACGGCAGATTATGCTCTATTAAGCTCACACCAACGCGCTGCTTATGCTACGTATAGTATACAAAATAAAATAAATAATTTTTACTTGTCCTTGCGAGGCACACCATCAAGGGCGTGATCACGGTAATACCGACATGCATGATCGGCAGTTGAACAAATTATTACAGTTTGACCAGTAGCATAGGAAGTTATGTGTGGGTTGCCCTGTAGAAGTATGTGTAAATGTGTATTTGGAAGTAACCATGTTGTGAAGTAGGTAAATTTGAAACTGTATGTGTCTTTGTTCACTGGGTTCGCCATCAAAGGTGAAATAAAAAGAACGCTTCGAATCGCGTGACATCCGTGATATGGATGATCCTCCGGAAAAGGGAAGAGGCAGTGACTCCATTTAGTGGCGAGTCACCTTCGCCACGTCAACAGTCATGTTAAACGGATATCTGTGGGCTATTATAGGGAGAAAGCTTGCCAGGCAAAATCCCACCACCGCCTGAAACACTGCCGTTGAACCGTTTGCTGGAACGGGATTGACCCGAACCATCCAGCTGGCACCCCGGGTACGTTATTCGGCTTGCCATTTCGAATGGTCCACCTAGTCTATTCATGTGCCGACGAGCCACCCTGATTTACGAATATTCTTCCTAGTATTGCTTGTGCTTCAACCCAATCCTCTCTTCAGCTACGGCCTGGCTCCCTTAGCTTTAACGCTACTCTACCTAACTGACTGCTCGGCAGTCCATGTTACCTTTAACTCTTAATAAAGTGTGGCTACTGCTAGGTAGTTATTCCGGCTCTTATCCTCATCGCTCTCAGAGTCCACTTGACTTCCTGTTGACACCGTAGAACCCCACCTTTGGGTGGTTAACCTAATCTACTGAAGCGCCGATGCGCCGCCCTATTTTAAAGTGGTTGGTTCATAGTATCGCTTGTTCTACAACCTAATCCTTGCTTCAGCTACGACCTGTCTCCGGTCACTATAATTCTTCTCCACCTAGCCGACGGTACAGCAGTCCATGTTTTCTTAATCTCTCAATAAACAGAGGCTTCTTCTACGTAGTCAATCCGGCTCTTATCCCTATCGCTCTGCGTCCATCTGGCTTCCTTTTGACACCGTAGAATCCTACCTTCGGATATTGCACCTGCTCTATTGTTGAGCAGTCCTATTCCGCACCTGCTGGCTTGGTAGTATTGCTAGTTCTTCAAGCCAATCCTCGCTCCAACTACAGCCTGTCATTTTTCACTCTAACCCTTATCAACTTAACTGACTGCTTAGCCGTCCACGCTCCCTTATTCTCTTAAGGAAGAGCGGCTTCTGCTACATAGTTGCTTCGGCTCTTATCCTCACTGTTCAATGCGCCCATCTGGCCTGCTTTTGTCACTGTAGCATTCCACCTTCGAATGGATCACCTAAGCTACTGAAACGCTGCTGCGTCATTTTGGTTTACAATTGATGGTTCATAGGTTGACTTTCTGCTGTTTATTCACCTTTTGATCGCCACACATCGTTGCACCGTTTTCTTTCTTTCCACACTTTTGTCCCATTTCTCGTTGCTTGATTACCGAAACCAGGCTCTAGATCCTCTTTCACATTGCAGTAGTTTAGTTATTGGGCCATACTTTTTGTGGTATAATCAAGAAGCAATTTCAGAGTAACAGCTTTTGCATAGCGTACATTATTCTGTCTCAAGTATAAATGTCTTAAGGTAGGATTTTAACACTGCTTGGTTGCAGGCGTTTCCTTTTGGTCTTCTCGCAACTGCTCCTCACTTCCCATTTATCTGAGGTCAGGAACTTTAATGAGATACGGAATTGGACTGTGAAACCGCCTCCGTCTGAGACGGGACGAAACAACCAACAAGGACTCGAATGGACCATAGCGTTATACCAAAACCAACCAATTGCACTCAACAAAACGACTGGTGTTTAATGATGATATCTAGACACGACTTTCTCACACTCCAGCAAGTGTACAAAATCAGAGAAAGTGAGACCCCAGATGCTCTGGAAATTTAGCTTACCTGCACTCTGCTGGACTGATCTCAACAGCCGTGGCGGGCCCTGACTGGGTTATTTGGTCAGCCAACAGAGGGATCCTTCGACTGCGAATAACATTAAAGAGATTGTTGAGAAGAGGCTTTGCCAGATGTACACGACCGTTCAATTCAATCGACAACAGTGTTCCAGGACGTGGTGGGTTTTCGCCTGGCAAGCATTCTTCTTATAAATAGACACAACAGTCCCTTTACCAATACTGCGACGTGGCGTGTAAGACGCCACTGAGTAGTCACTGCCCTCAGTTATTTACTGGCATAATTGCCAGAAATATTTACTATTTTATTGATGGGTATAAAACAGATACCCTCAGCCTTTGCTTACTGTCATCATTATATACTTGCTTTCCCTGTTTACTCTGCGCACATATGAAGCCAGTTCATCGTCAACAAACTGACGCTTTTTCTCTTCGTTAGTACTTTACCGTTTCTGCTACTTGTACAACTTTTGGCTACTTCCAGTTACGTGTATTGTAACGTATCTGTTGCGCAACATAACTGCTTTCAAATTTTGAGCGTGCCTGAGTTGGCGTGCCACGAAGCATTCAAGAATAAATATTTATTTATTTATTAACTTTGTACCAACGTCCTCGCAAGTCAAAAATGTCTTACTGCGTCCGGCTGGTGAAAATCGGTTTCATTGCACAGGGGAAACAAAACAAAATACCAGATTGCGCGATCGTTATTGTGGCTGGTTTCCTTGGACTTCCGTGACATCGCGTACTCAAAACAGTATGGGTGTCACCTCATTGCCATTGCTGATCAAGTGCACATAAACCTATCCATGCGTTGTTAGTATTTGAAATGTGTAAACGGAACAATGAGCCGAGGTATATTATTAGTTAGAAGCAAACGCTTGGCACAGGCGTAGCATGGATGAGGCGCATGCAATGAAATTAACAGATATATGTGTCGTATATGGTGCTTCCATAGAGATAAATGTGTTGGTAAATAACGTCAGCGAGAACCAAAAATCGAAAGCAGCCTTCAAAAATTCTGGGTGCAGTGATCGTTGGCGTAAAGCTTGAGAAAAGTAAAATATGCCCTGCCCCCTTTGGTCCATGTTCAACCTAAATCCGGTAGAAAGGCAAGAGTAATGCAACCCGCAATAGTGCAGTTAAGTTTACGAAGTGCTAGGGGCTAAGCGCAACAGCTAAGCTTCTTTTGAAAATGTCCAAGTTATGGGAGGATTGAACGCAATTTGGGCGTTTTCAGGGTTGTCAGATCCAAAAGGGAACCTAACTCGGTCAACAATCTACAAGGCTCTAATTTTCACTCAGCATCAACAGTTACATCCGAGCTTGGGGTTGCGGCTAGGTTTTAACAAACTGCGGCATACGTAGTTTGTGTGATCCAATCTTTTGCAAACTATTATGAAATTGCCTTGCAGACTTCGGGAACGACCGCTGAAATTCTCATCAAATTCAGCCTTTGCTGGTATACGAGATTGCGGAGGCTATTGACGTCCTTTATTGTAGTTCGTTGTGGTGCCTCTAACGCTTCTATGTCCTTCTTTTACCATGGTTGTCAAGCTTTGGTGGCGCATTTGTAGTAATGGCGTACGTAGGAGTGCTGCATCAATGAGGAGCTGGGGATGACAACTCTCCCGAAAGCTCTTCTCAGCATGCCGACGTGCCGGCCGCCCTTTTACGCAGTTCCTTCAGCTGTTTGAACCGTTGAGGTCGCTCTATAATAGAACACTAAGGTCACGTTCCCGGAAGTTATTCTGCAATCCGTGTGCCCTAAACAAATGCGTGTACTTACCTATTTGGCATAAATGCAAAGCGCAACAGCGTCGACATTAAACGGTAGGAAACGCTGAACTAATCGGGTTGAACTCATGTTAGGATGGCATTGGAACACATCGCGGTCGTCCTGTCCTCTGGCAGTTCGCCGTATCTTGATATACACTGCAGAAAGCAGAAGCATAGTATTTTGGTCAAAAGCGTATTGTGGTAACGCTTTTAGGTTGCCGAGTTCCTGGCTTAATAACCCGTCATTCTTGGATGCCAAAAGGGATTGAAAACGTGTATTCCTATGATTGTATTTTGGGGCTCCCAGCTGTTGTGCATTAGGTGGTCTAGCGTCAGCCGGCGATTCAAAAGGAATGTTGGTCGATGATGAAGTGTATGAGGTATTTGAAAGAATAGCCGATGCAGCTAGTGATATTATCAGCTGGCCGGAAGGTTGTGTAATAAAATGTGAAAGGTACACTACAGAGCCATAGGTCGCCCGCTCTGGCTGCGCATCCCCTCAGGCAGGCGTGCGCTTGCCGAGCATCCGTTTTGGCTTAACAAGCGTTGCTCGAGGACGGCATGGAAGGCAATCACAAGGATGTTATCGCTAGTCGAAAGCATGGCCTATTGATCAGGGCTGCAATCCTTGCGGAACAATTGATACATTATCTGCATGATTGTTCTACTACCGAAATTGAAATTTCAGGTCCCTGGTTGAATTTTGCCTCTGGGCTCCGCTCTCAGGCTTCTCAGCTCAAAATTACGTCCCCCTCTCTTGTTTTGCCTCTCTTTTGGTCTGTATCGCAACAGTTCAATGGCGGTATAGGTATCACTAGCGTCAGCGCAACATCCCAGGTCTCTTTTGGTTATCTTTCCTTCTGTGGCTCTCATTCCAAAACATTTTGGACAAGTCGGTCCTCTCAGGCTCCAAATGCCTGTAGTCTTTAACCTAGGCCTCTCTTATTTTGCGCACCGGCTGCCATCGACTCAAGTCCTCAATGGTATAAGTTACAACCTTATGATACTCTTCTTTGTCTGAATCATTATCTCTTTGCTTGGTAACGCCTACCGAAATCCAAATTTCCGGTCTCTGATTGAGTTTGGCTCTCGGCTCCACTATCATGCATCTCAGCTCACATTAACGTCTTCCTCTCTTGTTTGGCTTCTGTCTTCTTTCATAACGCAGTTATTCAATGGTGGTATAGGTACCACTAGCCTCAGCTGATCGGCTGCCATGCAATTTTAATTCTCACATCCCCGCCTATTGGACTGATGGCTTTTTTATTCCACCAGCGCCAGCCGCTGAGCACTTGAACTTCTTTGGGTCTCATCCACTCCTATGTTTAACCATACTCTATTGCATACTTTTTCTGCACCTCCTCTCGTATTCGCATATCTTGGGATGAAAACTTGGCAATTGGCGGTGCTGTCCGTATTATTTCCTTACCCTTGGTCAATTCCGGAGCCGGCACCACTGTCGTTTTCTCTCTACAGATGTCGCAAGTATTGCTGTCTGTTCTCTCTCTTGTATTCCACACTGCACACCTATCAGACTATGCTGAGCCTAATAAAGCGTGCCGCTCCGGTATACTAACTAATCAGGTTGCCAGCAACTAACAAAGTAGTGAGTCATAACTAGCAGTCTATTTGACTTCAACGTTCCACCGTGGATGTCCACCTCCGGGTGGCACACGTAGCATCTTTTGCGGCTACTGCTCACAATACGGATATTCTAGGTTCCATTCAGCGCTGGCCCTACAACCAATTTCTAACTAAACCTATAGTATTCAAGCCCTTCTCTCTCCTATTATTAAAGTCGATGGTCTGTCAGCAAGCAGTTTCTTCCACATAACTAACCCGACTCACAGTATCACCCTTTCCTGTCGTATATTTGACCTGTTTGCTGCACTGTAGAAGTCCCTATCTTTTTCCGCTATTCGAGGTCCCTTTAGGGGTAGCTTTGCAACCGCACTGTCGCCACAGTTGTAGTATGTAAATCCCATTCTCGTCACAAATTTGACACTCCATCTCACCCCTTCACCCAGCTGTCTAGCATCCGATGGTTGAACATGTTGCGTTATTATTTTCGTGGCCTCAAACCCGGCGTACCAACTTCACTGGCTCTCGCACATGTTCGAGGGATAAGCTCTAGCGCTGTCAACAGATCGCACAACTTATATCTTACGCGCTTATTAAACCACCCACTATGTTATTCTGATTCCCTTAATTCATTTACGGTTAACAACGCCTGATACTCACGGTTCCCAAACAGGACAACTTTTGCGTACGCTAGGCCACTTCGGCCAGCATCTTCCTCACACATTCAGCAAATATCAGGTCTCGTGCTACAACGCAAAACTACGGATACGGATATGATGTACAACAAATACGGTCACTCCATTGTTTTCAGCCAGCACAACTTTACCATAAATTTTATATTTATACAATAACGTAGTCCTGTTCAATTTTGTTGGCAATTTGCCCGGTCCGTTTTTCTTCTCACCCTTGTTCTACTGGATAACATTACCTGCGCGGAACACCGCTGAAGACGTACCTGCGACGCTCCCATGGACACGGATTCAATAACGAACAAAGAAAAAACCCGCACTTCATAATCATGATACACTAAAGAACCTAGGAAACTGATCAATTCAATACAAGCCACCTGAGTCGTCCGACTTCAACAGCTCCAACCACTTGCATTGGACTCCGAAGGCGACTACACAGCCATGGGAAACAAATTGGCGTTACGTGACTGCGAATATCCGCGAGGGTAATCGGTCAGATATAATCTTGCCAATGTTATATCACCAGCCGGCAGTGTTCCAGGACGTGGTGGGTCTTCGTCTGGCAAGCGTTTTCCCTACAAAAAGCCACAAATGTCCGTTTAACAACACTGCGACGTGGCGGATGTGACTCGCCACTCAATAAAGTCATCGCCCCTAACACATTGGCAAGTTGACCGACACCACATTTACAAGTCCTGTGCATATATCTGCTCTAGCACGAACACGCCTGCATGTCTGATTAGTGACATGCCGCTATTCTTAAGTATTTTCCACCCGTTTCCTCATACTTCACTCACTGACCTACATTGCTTACGGGACCTCATCGGACTAGTTCCTCATCAACATACCATATAAGTGATCTGAATACTATCTTTACCTCTCGCATTCTGCGTACATAGACTACATACAACCTTTGGGCTCTATGGGCCCACACTACTGTCTCCAATGGTACTACTCCCACTGTTGGTGCTGCTTATTCTGCTATCATGTACAATAATGCAATATGTTGAGCATGCCCAAAAGGCGTGTCTCGCTTTGTCGAGAATTAAATATTTATTTATTTATTTATTGGTAGCCGGCAGTTGCACACATAACGCCGCATGCAACTAGGTTCGTCCGTCACGGGCTTTAAGCATCTCACGCTGCCGCGTACAGCATTAGGTTCGTTGAGCAAAGCAGCGGAGGACTCATTGGTACCGGTATTCAGTGAATATAGCAACACCCTTTTAAACAATATGATTCAAGGATCAAAATATAAAATCGGCAAGTTGTTACCTGATGCACGGACAAGAGAAACAATTACGGCTTAAAACAAGGTGTTAAACGGGACGTCAACCGCAAGCTTCAATGTTCACAGTACAAAACCGGTTCCAACGCCCTGCGAACCCTCTACCTCTACGACTGGAAGCGATGAAGAATTTTCGATCACCAGTGAGCGTAGGACCAAGGCGTGGTGAAGTTCGCAAAGGACAGCTATCCAAAAGGGAAACCCCTCCAACGACCTACCCCGTGTCCATCCATCAAGGAAAGCCTACGCCTGCTGGAGAGTACCACAAGATATTCCCAGGTTGTAGAGAAAATGCGCTCCTAGACTCTATGCTGGTTATGACTATACCAATGATTCTGCACGCTATGTGGTATACAGGTACAAAGGAACTGCATTACCATGCCGGTCAACCGGACAGGCCAGTGAGTAGCCCGCAGACGCAGGTCACGAAGAACAGCCTTTTCGCACTCTGACAGTGTGGTATCCTTTTTGATAGGTAGTTACCTACCAGGAAGGCGTGCTATAGTTACGCCGGGTAATGCAAGATGGATTAGCGACCGAGAAAGCCACCAAAGTTTATCCTTGTTCACCGGCCCCGTAGGGGGTGTGAACGTCAATGAAGGACTTTAAGCCGCACATTATCCACCAGCGGGAAGGCTGGCACAGCATGAAGAGAAATAACACGTCGTAGTGCTTGCGAGCAGGCGGGATATCCCACGCTGTCATCGTAATTTTGAAATTCCGCCGTAAGGGTTACAGTCATGTAACTTTTACGCCAGCGCACAGCAACAACCAAACACCAACAACAGTATAGCAGCCATTTGAACTGATGGGTCGCTGCCATGCCACCATGATGATCTAAAAATTAAAAGTAGTAAGCGAAGGAGAAGGACTTAGCAGAGGTAAAGGTCGTAAGCAAACATTCATGGTCAATGCGCTTCACCTTGTGTACACAACATGCCGTAACAAGCAGCTGGCTATGGTGCAAAGATAGGGCGGCGTCCGCGAGACAGCTTACTTGAGACTTTCAGTGCCACGCGTCATATTCAATTATTATCCGGCAGCTAACTCAGCAACGAACAAACTTTAAACAGTCAATCCCACTAGAAGACGGCAGCGAATGCGCTACTGGTGTTCGTTGCGACCGATGTCCTGTAATTTAACCAGCCAAGCAAAACGCGAGTCACGTGGAATTCAGCCTGGAAGACGAGACGGACCAACGGCACCCACTTGGTCGTCAGTGCCTTCATTTCCCGCTGCCAACTCAACTTCTGTCCACCTCGAGCCTTGCACCACCTTACAACTGGCAAACTAACTAAGGCCCTCTTAGGTAAGCGGTGACCAGGCATACGTAGCACGTGCCCGAGATAACGCAACTTATTCAGCGCTATCTGTTATTCTAGGGAGCTGGCATGATTATCACTAAGTAGTACTGGCCTACGCTCATCATCCTTTCGGACGCGCTGGTGCCACCCGACATCAGCAATGCTGCGCAGACAACGATGATCATACACTTGAAGGCGCCTCAGCTCTTCAGACCGAATGGGTCAAGTTTCACTACCATAGAGCAGGACAGCCCTTACTGTGGCCTTGAATACACTGCCTATTAGATAGAGCGAACTTCCTTCTGTTTATGAAAGTAGCTCTGACCTTCGCAATGCGTGACCTGATTTTAGTTTCTGTACGCCTTTCGTCTGACGGCCGTATGCGTGGCTCTACTCTAGCACTTAAGACGCACAGCACTTTAAGTCAAAACCACAGGGACACGCGAAAAAGAATATTGGCGGACTAACCTTGCATACAAAGTTTTCAAGTAATATAACGGTTCCGTGAAGGAAATGGTTAAGGTTGACTCGTATCGATTGTAAAGGAAACCGGAAGGGGACTTATAAGAACAAGCGTTCGATTTACTGTGAGTTGCAACTGTAGAGTAGTGCAAGCTAAGGCACGCCAACTTTAACTTACACGCAATAGCGCATGCAAGTATATGCCGGCTCAACATGGTGTGCCGCACAACTTTGATGAAACCATCGCACGCATACGTCGCAACTTATCCAAGCCACTTGTTCGAAGTTCGGCGAATCGTCATCCTCCTGCGGACGCAGAGCGCAAACCGCGCTGTCCGCATCTGCACCACTCGTCGCCCTCCTCGTACGCCACGTAGTTAGGCGGTGCGGAGCAGAAGTTCTGGCTTTCATGGTACGGAATTCCAATACCCGTAACATCATGCTTGTACCAGCAACCTCCACCATCCGCGGTATCAAAAGATATTTGCGTTTGTCACGCCTGCCAAGCTTGTCAACACCTCGCGAAACGCCAGCCCTTGCCTACCCCAATGGGACCCCTTGGTTACCGTGGGTCACCGGTGCAAGCCTCCTGGACGAAGAAAGCTTGCGGAACCCCACACGAGCAGCAGCATCGAAGGATGACGCATCCACTCGTTGGAATATGGAAAAGTCACCCACGATAACCCTTACAATTTAAAACAGTTAGTTCTATTTAGTAACTTGAAAAGCACAAGTAGAAGACAAAGTTCGGCAGATGCATGCATTTCGTATCGTCTCATCAGTGCCGAAAACGATAACCGGTAATTTATATAACAGTTTGTGGGTATAGACATCCATATAAACAAACGCGAGAAAAAGGTGTCTTTCGTCTACAACCAGGGCAGCCTGGGGCTGATCGATAATTGTTTTTGAACACAAAGCACTGGCCTAATCCGACTAATGGCAATCGCCTCGGCAAACCGGAGGAGCCGGGAATTAGTATGGCGAAGCAGGATTGTGAACGCCTTGTTGACCTCAATTCGGTGGCCTGTTGTTAATAAGTGCCTGCCGATCGAAGATGCTGGCGGCCTGCGTACACACGTAGTCTGATTTGGGCTTGCTTGCTGACTAAGCCCGCATTGAACCCATTTTGGTACGTGCTCCTTTATTCGGGAACTCAGTGTTCTATTGGTTCTGCCTATGTAACTATCCCCGCAGGTACATACGAATGGATCAACCATGCCACAGCTATATGGACTTCCAAAAATGCACAAGAGCGGAGTGCCGCTCAAGCCGATCCTCTCGATGACGAACGCACCCCAACATAAATTAGCTCGCTGGTTGGTTAATGTGCTTTCTCCACTAAAAGCTCAGTTTAATCTATATGGCCTCAAAGATTCCTTCGAGCTTGTCGAGGATCTCGATAAAATGAACTTGTCCGATAAGGTGATGTGTTCCTTAGACGTGGAATCTTTGTTTACTAATGTGCCGCTACACCAGACCGTTGACTACATCTGCGAATTAGCAGAAAGTTCCGAATGTCGATTGCCGATTCCAGTTGAATTCTTAAGAGAATCATTACTTCTATGCACGGAGAAAGTCGATTTCCATTTCCGAAACATACCGTACCGCCAAATTGATGGGGTAGCCATGGGCAGCCCACTGGGTCCCATACTAGCGGATTTCTTCATGCTGATGATAGAACGAAGCCTATGCGAAGAAATAGCGCAGTTGCCCTATTACAAACGTTACGTGGACGATATCTTGGTGTTCAGTTCAACAGAAATGCAGATCGCAGAGCTAGTGGCGCGTTTTAACTCATCGCATGTCAATTTGAGGGTTTCCTGCGAAGTCGAACAACAGAACTGTCTTCCATATTTGGATGTTCTTATCAGCCGCAGGGATAACGGACTGGTAAAAAGGTCTGTCTATCGAAAAGCAACGTGGTCGGGACAGTATCTGCATTTTAGCAGCTTTACGCCAATTCGGCACAAGCGAACGCTCGTGAAGACCCTGTTTAGTCGCGCCAGACGAATATGTTCGACCGATTGTCTAGCCGATGAAATAGAACTAATTACCAACACGTTAATTGCTAATGGCTACCCTCGAAACTTTATCCGAAAGCACAGCGAAATCCGTGAAAAGAAAGTTGCTCTACCTACTGTGCCTAAGAAAAAGGTATTCTTAGAGCTACCCTTTAAGGGTGACATTGCTTCTTTGAGGACCAGAAGACGTCTGATTTCCGCCACACAGAGCACTTTCTGTGCTGCCGAAGTTGTAATCCTTGACCGAACTCATAAGCTACCGTTGCCTCCACTAAAGGAAACTCAGCCTATTGGCGCCAACTCCCATTGTGTATATCAATTCGTATGTAACTGCGGGGATAGTTACATAGGCAGAACCAATAGAACACTGAGTTCCCGAATAAAGGAGCACGTACCAAAATGGGTTCAATGCGGGCTTAGTCAGCAAGCAAGCCCAAATCAGACTACGTGTGTACGCAGGCCGCCAGCATCTTCGATCGGCAGGCACTTATTAACAACAGGTCACCGAATTGAGGTCAACAAGGCGTTCACAATCCTGCTTCGCCATACTAATTCCCGGCTCCTCCGGTTTGCCGAGGCGATTGCCATTAGTCGGATTAGGCCAGTGCTTTGTGTTCAAAAACAATTATCGATCAGCCTCAGGCTGCCCTGGTTGTAGACGAAAGACACCTTTTTCTCGCGTTTGTTTATATGGATGTCTATACCCACAAACTGTTATATAAAATTACCGGTTATCGTTATCGGCACTGATGAGACGATACGAAATGCATGCATCTGCCGAACTTCGTCTTCTACTTGTGCTTTTCAACCCTTACAATTGTTCGACATTGGGGATCGGTCGAACGCTTCCACATTACTATGACCCGCCAGCTGCTTACGAAAGCATGCCATAACGCCCATTGTGCGGGTGAACCCCTTCGTCCTTATGCTCAATGAATGCGCCTCCAAGTCACCAACAAAGTCACGAACGATGCAAACGTCCTTGGCGCGGTCAATGACCGCAACACTACGGGATGGCAGCTGCGTGACCGTCACTGTTCCTTCCTTTTACTCCTAAATGGCCGCCACTCTTACACTGCCCTTGGCAGCCCTTAACGTCCTGCACAAAGAGCCACCTCATCGTCGTATGCGTGCAGGCTGGAAACCTGCACAATGTGCGCACATGAAATGCGCCGCTGACGATTAAACCGACGTCCAATTGCTCTGCCATGCTCTATGACTGCACGCTGCATACCCAGGCGTTTGTCGTGCAGCAGCCAATACCCGCCGTCCGGGTTGACACTGCAGATGTAACATTTAGGCTGTGCCGCAAGTAATGCCGCCGGGCGTATGACGACGCCTTCCTCAAACTGCAGTGCTTACTGATTACACGCTGCTCAACCCTGCACATAACGAGCTTATCACTTGCAATAACGGTTTCCCTCTCCTCTAAAATACCAACGCTTTGCTGCACTATCACCTGAAACAGGTGAAGCAGAGTGGTCCGCTCACTTAAAGTTTCTTTCAAATGCTTATGCTCATTTTCAACGCGACTGGTGCTGTCGCACCGAAATAACACCCCGTGGCTCATCAAGCGCGACGCCCAGCTAAGCGGCCAAAGAATCAATGTGCGACGAAGGTACTGGAAGCATTCCGCACTGCGCCCCATAAGGCGATGCTAATGCGCGCAATCGTGTGTGTCACAAAAGGGAAGGTGAGTACAACGCCGCTGTATGTCACGCATAGTGTGCACCCGGCAGGGAAACTAGGTTGGCAGTGAGATACACACTGCGAAACGACTTCACTTGCGCCGCGCACTTGTCCATGACCAGCGTTCGAGCATGGTCAACCGCGGGGGCCAGCTCCAGCGTACTTCTCACTTCCTCTTGGCAAGTAGCCTCCGCCTCATTATGCCCAAAGCACATAAAAGCAGCACATACCAAGGTCGCTGACGTCCACAAAGGTACAATGCCATAGGATGTAACCGCCGTAATTGATCGGAGATGTGGAGTCAGCTAAAAGTACCCCCTGTATTGGCCCACCAGTTCCAGCATGCGTGAGGGGAAGAAAAACAGGTACAATAGCTTATTTCCCTCATGCGTAATTTTCACTTGACAATTACTTCGCAATAGCTGCTCAACCTCCACCACTTCCGTGACACAAACGTTATGGTGACCCCGCCGTATGGCATACGAATCGCGCCTTGTTCAATGAAAGTTATGTTGAAGGCGAACAAATGCACGTATCTCCTGCGGCCGACGAAACGTCTTCAACAGGTTCAGCACCGTGCTTTTCTGTTCCGCTGTTAGCCGCCGATTTTTGGCATACAACCAAGGCTTCCCCACGTGAAAGCGGTGCGAATGGCGAAGGCAGGCCTATCCAATATCATAACGTCACCCTTCAAAACCGCTGAGATCCGAGCAGGACCATTGTAAAACCGGTTGCTGTTAAACAAGTTTCAACAGGCAGATACACAACACTTACCGGTTTCCAGCAACATTTGATCGCTTGTAATGCACGCCCACAAACTGAATATATTGGTTTTGGCACCCTTCCGGTAACATCTGTCCAGTCTCCCTTTGCTAAGCTTTCGCAAGTTTAACGCTCCGACGAATGAACGATGTCGCGGTTTCAATCCGAAAACGTTTCGGATCCTCAAGTATCGCTGAAAAGTCCAGATATGGACCCATGAATATACGTCGAAATGCGCAAGAGTCATCCACCGTGGCTGCTTTCGCTAGAAGCGGAAAAATGATTAACCACCTTAATGCATTTAATCCGTTTTGTATATTGATTTATAATTCATCTAGTAGCATAGTAACAATGACATTAACATAATAACAAGCACACTCATGCGTCCAAAAGCCCAATATTTCAGTTAGCAGCAAGCAACCTCGTGTACCATAATCATACCGTCAAAAGCTCGTTGATCGCCCTTGGCGAAGCTGAAGTTCCGCATAAAAGCGAATACTTGAATGATTGACTGCCATGAATTGATTAATCAAGCTAAATGAACGCATAACACTTTGGAACATTTGCAATTTTCTATGGTCCTTGCTTACTAAGATAAATGCGTTTTGTTGGATTAAACGCTGCATTTTTTAATAACTCGGTAACCAGTTCTCTTTTATGAAGCGCAACCCACAGTTTATGGGGAAGGTTGAATCAATATGACGCGCGAAAGTAAGTCGCTGGCCACGAAACTTGGGTACAGCAATGTCCAAGATAGGCGAAGGTGAAGCCCTGTTATGCCATCATGTAAACAGCCTGCAAAAAATAAGGCTTGGTTAAAACTATTTAGTGTTTTTGGAATGGCATACAGTTTGGTTTCAATGTGTGGTTATGTAAGGTCAAATAGTAAGCGTAAATAAGAAAGGTGTATGCTGTAATCGGCAATAGTTCCGCGGGCGGTAATGGCAGACTTAATGGTTAGGTATTTCCATGCAGTAAAGGTGCTGTGCCATTGCCGTAGCCTGAGACCATGTTAAACAGACATAAGTAGGCAAAGAAAAGGCGGAATTTAGAGAACCGTGCGTTTCTTGATTTGCCATGTTATATATTATGTGGTAAATGACGGAGTTTACCTGCAGGCTTTTTAATAGTGTGAATTAGCTTTAAAAATAATTTAGTTTGAAAAATAAGCGGTAGACTGTGAATAGGTATACATGTAAGCTAAGGCTTATCGTCGGACGACAAAAAGATGACGAGGCGATTATGCGTTCAGTATACGTAGTACATGAATCGGCCTATTAAATTAAGCTGGTGGTCAGAGATTAAAATATGTTGCCGGCTCCATTTATTGTCTTACACCCCTGCTGTAGTGTACATTGGAGCGAAGTGCGAACTGAAACAAGCAGGCCGCTCCTAAGTATTAGAGGTTGCTGGCTTCACAGAAGACGTCACAACAATGCTGCCATATGCAATAGAGCTAACTGACAACTAACATAAGCTGGTGGCGGGTAAGTATTAGACGTTCCCGACTCCACTTCATATGTCAAACGGGATACTGCCATACGCAATGGAGCTAAATGACGACTCAAATAAGCTGGCAGTTGGTTATGATTGGCTGTTCCGGCTGTATTTAAGATGTCACAGCGAGGTTAGCATGTGCAAAAGAGCTAACTGACTACTAACATAAGCTGGCGGCTCTCAAGTATTGGAGGTTGCTGACTCCACAGAAGCTGTCGCAGGAATGCCACCGTATGCAATAGAACGGACTGACTAATCAACTAATCTAGCGGCCGTCAAGTATTAGGTGTACCGGACGCCACTTAAGATATCAAATGGATGCTACCATATACAGTAGAGCTAAATGTATACCCTTAGGCTGCACGCCGGTAATTGTTGGATGTTACCGGCTCCACTTAAGAAGTCACAGCGATGCTACCATAGGCAACAGTGCTAACTGACAATCAACATAAGCTGGCGGCTCTCAAGTATTGGAGGTTGCTGGCTCCACAGAAGATGTCGCAGGAATGCCACCACTTGCGATAGCGGTAACCGACTACGCACACAAGCTGGCCGCTACCAAACAGAGGAGGTTGCCGGCTCCACAGAATGTGTCACAGCAATACAGCGTCAAGGTAATGCCAGGGTAAGGGTGAACGTTATGCAGCGGAAGTGTTGCCTAGGCCCATGCAAAGTGCTCACGCTGATGTTGAGGACAGATTTGTTTTGTCGCGTCAACAAGGTGGATCACTGAGATCCGGGCTATATTCCATGCAATGGCAATAGAAGTAGGCAATAAATACTGCACATTCCTGGTGAAGGATGCCATTATGGGCATTTCGTGCGGACACATAAGAGGGGCCATGGAAAGACATGTGGATACAAAGTGGAAACGGTGTTGTGTGTATACATACCACGGGACGAAAGTGACTTACCCTTACCTGTTTCACGACATGATGGCGCCATGATAACGCCTGGCATACCATATATATGAACTGCCACTGAGAACGGGGTTCTTTTGTCAAACAAATAACCATTAAGGCATAATCGTCGTTCATAGAGCCACCCACTTGGCTGTCATGCGGTATGTTCCAAGAAATACCCAGAAGCTTATAAGCAGCTTGGGCTGTCATCCGGGTATGCATGCCGCTGCAGCACCAGACGGTGACCCTAAAATGGGCAGAGGTGTCGTTCTCCTTAGCATGCATGAAGGGAAATTGGGTCAGAAAAGGTGAACTCACATGCAAAAGATGCACGTATAGTGCTCCTGGTCTCCGTTGTACGCCGCACATACCTGCTGAAGCCATCGGTTGCATTTGCAGCACATAACCCAGTTAACGATGTCTCCGCTGGTTCTTGGTCCATCCTCGGTATCGCAAATGATGCACGCGTTTTCGTTCTTGTTTGCAGGTTGCAAATGCCCTGTTCTGGCGCGTTTATTCACGGTTTTGTACGCTGCGGAATTGACAGTCGGGATGTGTCGGAAGTACAGGGGGTGCGCTTCCGTCGACAGCTGGGGGCTTCCATCACCTTAGGCGACAGCGACTGCTTCCTTTTTGTTGCCTTGGGCCGGCGACGATGTGGTGTGGCGTCCGCCTGGTCGACGTTGTCAGGAAGGCAATTTCCAATTGACACCAAACTCTGCCTACGATGTAACGTACTCAGGCTGCTTCGGTAGAACTGCTCCGCCTCAAGGAAAGCCATTGCACCCAGACTGGCAATGGCAACGGTTATATCACCGAATAGCCGGTTGGCACGGGACAACTTCTCCTCACGCGTTAACACCATCTGCGGGGAGGCTGATGTAGAGGGCATCGGTGCAAGTTCCGCAGAGAAGGTTTCCCCATCATGGATGGGAATCCGATGGTCCCGCATTGACCAACGGTTTGTGTGCATAAGGGGGGTTATGTCAGCGGTTAACACGCCAGCAACTCGCACAATGTGTGAGCATGGCATATCCCACTGACTTATGAACCAGCAATCGCAGCTCATTTCATTACCCATAACAACGGTGTGCTTTCGGTCGCCCTTACCTAATACTTCATACGCAGTGCCGTTAGGTAGTATTGATGTGAGCGTCTCCGAAGAAACGTGCCGCATAAATATGACAGCAGCATAAGCGGAAAGGCAAGAAACCAATTCCTTTACCTGCCCGGTTCCCGGAATGGTGCGTTATTTCGACATCCGCAACTTGGCTACTGACGTGGCCCAACGCGAATCCGCATCGCGTGCTCTCCGTGCAACTGCCTCAAAAAGTTGTAAAGCGATGTCCTTTCGCTTAAGCACCACTTGAGGTGCTTATTCTGGTTCTCCAATCTGTTTGTGGTAGGCGCACCCAACGTGCGCACTTTGCGCAATCTGTGGCACACCAAGCTTCCTGCGAAGAGCAACTATGTCCGACTGAAGTACGTGAACGGCACTTTGCTTCTAACCCTTATAGCTCTAAGCAGCATCATAAACTGTAATTCGGTCTTTGTGTACACTAATCTGTGCATCCACTGCTTCAGAAAAACTCTGTCCGCCTTCTTCACCTTTGACAGAGACTGGCATTTGCGTGAAACGTCCTACAGGAAATGGAAGCAGCATAATATTATCATGGTCCGTGGATATACCGACGTAAATGCCTTCATTTGCCCCAGGCACCTATCCATGACTATAGTCTTCGCTGATAAAGTGGTGGGCAACATTTCTGATTCCCCTAGCAACCTCCAGGTAACTGCATGCCGTCTCGTTGGGCATCAAAGCATAAAACACGCTGCGACCTACGCCGAAACCGTCAATTACCATGCAGTGCCACAGAATGTAACCACCACAGTTCACCTGATGCGTGGCATCTGCAAGAAGCACGTCCCCGTATTTCGCCACTAAGGAAGTCATCGATGCAGGAACGAAAAATAGGCATCGCACCTGCGACCCATCCCTTGGTACAGGCACGGCGACATTTTTACTCAGCAATTCCGCGACCGCGTTCACATCGTTCCCCTTAAATATCCCACCTAAGCGACGGCGGATGGAAAAGAGGCCCTGTCGATTCTTTTGTTTGTTATACCTTTCTAACACAGTCTCGCAGCTCTCCGGTATTACGGAAGGACTGCATTAAAGCAAACACCTGCCGCTCCGCCTCGGGAGTCAGGCGCCGGTTACCCACGTACAAACTTGGATTCCCCAAGTGAAAATTATGATTGTGCACCAAACAATGCGAGCTTAGCTTATAGTACATGCCCTTCGCACTGACGGCTATGCTCGCGTTACAACCGAGGCTGACGTACCTATGCAACATGAAGTACACAAAACACAACGTTCGCACTTGCTGACTGCCCAAAAGATATTGTACCCATTTGTACCGCATTCCGGCGGGTAGTTCTTGACCTGACCTCTTCTTATAAGACACGGCGGTCAATACGTCATATTTGTAAAAGCTAGTCGCCGTCTGAACTTGAAACCGCCCCAAATCTTCCTCGAATTCACCAAACGCCTTACAATATTGGCGAAAAGCAGCGCGGAACGCAATAGTATCATCCACAGCCACTGCAGCGAAAGCGAAACAACACCTGAGCACTAAAACAACCACCGTTACATAAATCGTGAAATAGTGCATAACCATTTTCAGTTCCCCTAAATCAATATACCTTTAATAAAACCTTATTAGGCCTTAATAATGTATTTCATAGCATTCCTCCCCGGTAGCCAGTACAGCTCAATTGGCCGTTGTTTCCTGTATTTCTAATCAATTTTACTACATACTCCGGGGGATCTGCGATTCTTTCTTCGGAACCATATTCTATCCTACAAGACCTCAACAACAATTCAACATATTTCAACGTATATCCCTCGGAGACTTTACGTGGTCCTGCAGCGGATCAACACGTCATATTCAAAAAGTATATTTAGTTCCCGACCTACCAATCGGGCACAGGACAGGACTCAGGGACGCAATAGGCACCCTGCTAACGCATCAGCCAGCAGAAAAATGGGACGCAACCTGACTGCGAATAACCGAGCAAACAAACGTTCAAGCAGAAACATAGCCCGTTACAACTTGCCATTCAATGGATTGGCGGCAGTGTTTCAGGACGTGGTGGGTTTTTGCCTGGCCAGCGTTCTCCCTATAAAAAGCCACAAATGTCCGTTTACCAACACTGAAACGTGGCGAATGTGACTCGCCACCGAACAAGGTCACAGCCCATAACTTTACACTGCAGATCAACTAGCGTCGCCATTCTAGATAGGTTCGTTACACTGAACCTCTACATCTGCATATACTGTCGTCTTTTTGCTTTCTACGATATCACCGTTGACCTTTGCGTTACTTGGGCACGAACTCACTGTATTATCATATCTCTCTTGAGCGTGCTGTTCAATTATCTTCCAATGGATCCTTCAGGATGCTCCATCTATTATTAGCTGAGGTCCCGGTTTCACGACAGCCAAATTATTATTTCGCATTTTCCCCATTGTACAGTTCTAATCATGGACATAAGAAAAGTTTTCTACCGTCACTGTTACAGTTGCCATGAAATGTCTGTACAGTTGTACATATCTGATCATGCCTCCATGGGCCTGCCTCGCATAGTCGAAAATATTTATTTATATATTTATTTACCGTCCCAGGATTACGAACAGCTGTTTTCAAATAACCCGACGCTCTCACAGTTTATCGTACCTTAATGGCTGCTTATCCGAAGCAAACCGACTGGTAGGGGCCATTACTTTGTAGGTGTACTCCGAATGAACTGCACTTTCAATGATTTATATACAACAAGAACAAAGTAAGGATGAAAAATCAGAACAATTTTAGTGAGTTGCCTGTACCCGGAGAGCGAATGAAAAAGACGGATCGGGTTGTAGGGAAACTTTTACTGGTACAGTAAAAGATTCCCTGTTATCCAGCTATAAAGGAACGACACCGTTGACGCTCTAGCTAGGGGAAGGGAGCATGCACAGCACACTGGGAAGTCGCGAGTGTAATATATTCCGGATGGCAGGTTCGAGACACGGACGAGAAGTCCCGGCTACAAACGAACGACACGTGAGAATCAGCGACCGAGTAACTAACACAGTAGCTCGTACGAAACGGCAATCATGCAAAACGACGATGCTTTAATGAGTCGACCACAAGAACGAGCAAGCTGGACCGAGACAGATGTATTCGACAGCGCGGCATGCGAACAGCGTGGTACACGGCAAGCAAGTATATAAACAACGAGTTTACAAGGAACAGGTACTGGGGCTTGGCTTTTGATTCCCTTCATTCATTGTGCCAAGCCCTGTAAAATAAGCAAAGGAGACATTAGTCATGGCGGTCAATTTAAACAATACATTGCGGTTTCAACTGTACTACACGAGTTGCAACCGAAACGACCGCCAAGCAAAAATGGCGGTGAGCAAGTAAAACATTCGAAGTCAGCAATCAGTTCAACAAACCACACCGGTTGCCTAGGTGTACAATGAAATAATTTTAGTTAAAATTTTACACAGGCAAACCGGGGAATCTCTAGACTGCCACATAGCCCTCTCCCAGAAGGGACTGTGTAGGCATTCCTTCGATCTACTTGCGGACTGTCCGTCGCGGACCAGCCTTCTGCGAGACCAGGTTGTGAAACCTGATGCAGCTGCTGAGGGAGAACCATACAATCGGACCCTAGCGGACTCCCACCCGTGTCCTCCCAACGGTGTCGAAACGGTAAAAACCATTTTGTGGGGGACAGCAAGAAAAGTTCACGTATGCGGTTAAGCAGGAAGTTCGTTCCACTTTCAGTGACGTGCGGGAATCCAGCGAAAAGTGAAACCGAGGTGCAACCAACCGGCGGCGTATATGGGAAACAAAATGAAGTGCAGCATAAATGCATAACAATACACAAAAGAGTGCAAAGCATAAAACGTGCAAAGCTGTTTTGGGCTTTTGCTCTTATTTTGGTAGTTTCAAGCAGTTTGATCTCTTTTGTGGATTTTCGAAAACCATTGGCAAGAGCAGAAAATTTTGAAGGCACGTTCTATATAAAATAATAAGCGCCAACCGAGTCCGAAAAGCGAACTGGAGGTTTGAGGTTTCCACCTCGTCGATTGACAGTAGGACGAGTAGGAGTGCTGTCGCTTGAGGTTGTCGGTTCTGCTAGACCGGGCTGACTCGTCTGAGGTTGCTGTGCGAGCTGTGATGGCACAGGCTGTGAAGGTGCTTGCCGCACCGAAGAGCCAGACTTGTCGAGGAATGCTGGCTTCAGTCGGTCGATGTTGATCGTCTCAGTCTTACCATTGTAGTCAATGGTAAACGTCTTGTCTCTTCTGTGTACGACACGGTACGGACCAGAATAAGGAGGTTAAAGTGGCAGGCGTACGCTGTCATTGCGAACGAACACGTGCGTGCAAGTAATTAAGCGTTCGTCTACGGTGGTACGCAAGCTCTGTGCTCTGGGTTGCACAGGCTGAAGCTGTCGCATGGGATGATATAGGCGAGCTGCGTAGTCGCTGTAGTCGAAGATTTTTGGCGCTTTTCGTGAGACGAGTTAACCAGGTAAGCGTTGTGTGCCTCCAAAGTCCAGTGACGATGGAGTGGAGCGCAAATTCGCTTTAATCGTGTTTCTTGCGCCTAAGAGAACGAGCGGATGTGCTTCGTACCAGGATATGCTCAATAGGGCACAGAGTAATGCTTTGAGTTGCCGGTGGAATTTTTCTACCATCCCATTAGCCGCGGGATGGTATGCGGTGGTTCGGTTATGTTGGCAACCAAGAACGTCGAGCAGTTTGCTGAAGGATCAGTCAAAGTGTGATCCTCTGTCAGTGATGACTACGCTTGGGCAACCGAATTGAACTACCCAGCGTTCTAGGAAAGCTTGTGCACTGTCTCAGATGAGCAGTTGACTATCGGAATCACGTCTGGCCAACGGGTGAACCGGTGGACCCAAGTGAGTAGGTACACCTAGCCTTCGCAGGGAGGCAAAGGTCCAACCGGGTCGACATGGACGTGTGCAAAACGCGAATCAGGAGCGGAAAAGACGCCAAGTGGGCTTTTGGTGTGTCTGTATACCTTGGCGCGCTGACACTCTAGGCATGCGGGTGCCCAAAGGCGGACATCGCGCTTGATGTTAAGCCATACTAAGAGTTCAGTTACGAGCTTCTGGGAAGCACGTATGCCGAAGTGAGACAGGTTGTGTAAAGTGTTGAAAACTGGTCGACGCATGGAAGTAGGAACTACGGGTCGGGGAGAAGTCTGTGAGACATCACAAAGAATGGTCCCCTCAGATAAAGCTAGTGGAACTTCGCATGGTTTCAACTAGGTGTTGCATCATAGCTTGTATATGTCAGGATCAGCTTGTTGGGCAGCAGCCATAGCGGCTAGACCAATGTTGGTGCCAGGCGATAAGCAGATCTGCTGAAGGCGTGAAAGCGCATCCGCGACAGGATTGAGTGCACCTGAGACTTCTCGTACGTCTGTCGTAAACTGAGAAACGTAGCCTAGGTGTTTAGTTTCCCGCGGAGAACACTTGCCCGTTGCGCCACTAATTGCGTAGATCAATGGCTTGTGGTCAGTAAAGCCTGTAAAATGTCGACCTTCGAGAGGGTGATGGAAATGTCTGACATCTAGATAGATAGATAACAGTTACCTACCGAAGGTGCTGTAACGCGAGGGCGGGTAGAAATAGATAGGCACTTAGTGCAAATCTGACGCATGACGTTTGACGTCACAGGAGGCAACTCGTTCAGGACGCGAACGACTTTAGGATGCTTGTTGAAAAGTTCTATAAAAGGCTGTGAACCTTGTGGCAGGACGCGAATGGGAGTGATAGCAGCCACGTTGGCGTTAGTCCCGATAACACTGAGCTGTGTCCTAGAGTAGATAAGCTTCTTCCTTTTATCGTCGACGATGAGGTCGAAGCGTTGAAGAAAGTCTATGCCTAGGAAGGCGCAAGGTACGGCAGCGATTATGAAAGGCCAGCGAAAGGTTCGCCGGAGGCCTAGATTGAGCGTTTGCAGCTTTCCGCCGAAAGTTGCGATTGGTGTGCCATTGGCGGCAGGCAGCTTGGTCGGCGATGGTGAGACAACCTCATCTGGGCTACGGGGTATAACACTAACTTCGGCACCAGAGTCAACTAGAAACTCGGTGCCGGAAGTTAAATCCCTAACGCGGATTAGGCGACTTTGGGGTTGGCCGGTCGCGTTGTCGCCGTTACGAACCGGCCGAGAAGCTTCCCTGCTTCTCGGAAAAGTTGCAAGAGCTGCGGTACCAAAAGGTTGATGGTACCAACAGCTTTTCTGCTTGTTGCTAGAATTAGAACGTTTGAAGGTCGATTTTGAGCGCCTATGACGACGATGATTCATAGAAAGCTGTTGAACCTGGCGACTAAGTTTTGAAACTTGTGTTTGCAGGGCTTCTGTAGTTGACTGTTTTTGGGTGGAGCCTGGGATACTAGTCGGTAAGCAATGACACGTAAGACGTGTCAAATACGACGGCATAGAATTCGGAGTCGACTGAACCCAACGTATATTTTGCAGGCTACATGACAGGAAACGAATCAAACAGATCTAGAAACGTGCAGCGAGGTACTCACTAAAATGGTTTGTGTCAACTAATGTGCAGTCTGTAAAACAAGTGGACGTTTCGAAGGTTCAAACAACCGTAAAATCCAAAGTTACAAACTACTAAGAGAGCTTGTTTTCCGGTACACTACAAGGGCCTCCTCCTGGAAGGATGGAGGATAGAGGCCTTCGATGGAGCTGTTAATGGGGGAACGGAAGGTGAAGTTGGATGCGAATATTTCCACGGCCTTGTGTAAGGGCTTCCAAAGTGGGGTGTGTGGCAGATTTCGCTGGCTCCAGGCTCTGGTCAGTTATTATTTACGATGATCGTGTGGACCAGGTTGCATCACCGGTGGACCGTCGGGGCAATCTGGTCGGACCGCAAGAAACTGACTAACCCAGAAGAAAGGCCGACAGGACCTTCCCTTTGCTGCAGACCCGACGGTGCGCTTGGGAGGTGTCACTGCTCCCACTGCTCTTTAGTCCACGGTCCTCGTCCCACGAAGGAATCCGGGCGTCCTCGTCCCACGAAGAAATCAGGGTGTCCTTGTCCCACGAAGCAATCCGGCGTCTTCGTCGACAACGCCTAGGCGGCGGTTGGGAACCAATCCGTTTGTGGCTGTCTACGTCAGGGGGCGACTGTGTGTTCCTTGGGTGAGGAAGGGGGCCTTGGATCGGCTGGCGAGTCACTCGGGGGTTGCGGTGAGCCGGTTGGCGAGTCACTCGAGGTTGGCTGGGCGGTTACGGCGGTTGAGTTTCTGGAAGGTAGAACTCAGAGCGGGTGGGAAAGGGTCGGGGAAGTGGCTTGGCGCTCGAGAGGGAACATCGCATGCATGATAAAGGCAAATACTCTTCTTAAGTTTTCAGAATGTTTTGTGATATGTTTGTTGAGTTTGCAAAACTTTTGTGGATGAGATGCAGGATAACCACTAAAGACGAAAATGGCATGTTACTGGGAATAGCACACGTTTACAAAATCTGAAAACGGACCGGACGTTTGACCTGTCTACTGCGTCGGTCTGTTGCCTGGGGTTGCGGCGGAATAGGTTGCGGGTCAGGGGATACGGGGGTTCCGGGCTATCCAGTGCTCGGGAAGTCCCAACAGGTGCGGGTGCTTGTGCGAGAGCATCAGCATGGGCTGCAAGTGGCTCGTCAAAGAAAGCCACTTTGAGGCGGTCGATGGACACCGTCGTTCGGTGAACATTCTGTTCTAAAGCAAAATGTTTCGGGGTCCGTTGCAGAACTCTGAAAGGGCCAGTGTAGGGAGGCTGGAGAGGGCGCAGCACTGCGTCGGTGCGGAGGAAGTCGTGAGTGCAGGTAGAGAGTCCGCTGTGCGTGTGCATAGCTAGTCTGTTCACGGGGCGGGGTCCGGCGTAGTGAACGCATGCGCTGAGCTACGGAGGACGCAAAGTTAGGCAGAGGCATACCCGAGGATGCGGGAGGTGAAATGAATTCTCCTGGTAACTTGAGTGTTGTGCCGTAAACCAGCTCTGCTGGTGCACATGGCAAGTCAGATTTGATGCTGCTGTGAATGCCTAAGAGTACGAGTGAAACCTTTTCGCTCCAGCTAGGGTCAGAGGAGGCGCAGAGCGAGGCTTTAAGCTGCCTATGGAAGCGTTCAACAAACGCGTTAGCTGCTGGGTGATACGCTGTGGTATGAATGCGGCGACAGTCTAAGAAGTTGCAGAACGCATCGAATTGTGAAGATTCGAAAGGCGTTCCTCGGTCAGTTGTGATGGTGGATGGGTATCCGTAGTGCGAAACCCACTCGTCCAAGAAGGTTTGGATAACAGTCTCAGCTGTGCAGTCTGTTACGGGGATAGCTTCTGGCCATCTGGTGAAGCGGTCGACACATGTAAGAATGTATACGAATCCGCGTGACGGAGGTAATGGACCTACCAGGTCTAAGTGTACATGCGAGAACCGAGAGTCCGGAGCAGGGAATGAACCAAGAGGACTGCGGGGGGGGACGGTGTACTTTGGAGCGCTGGCATTGAATGCAGGCGCGAACCCATGTACGAACATCTTTGTTTACGCGTGGCCAAACGAAAAGTTCGGTGACCAGTTTCAAAGATGCACGGATACCGGGATGTGATAGTGAGTGCGGTGCGTCAAAGACTGTGCGTCTGAAGGAAACGGGCACGAGGGGTCTAGGACAACCTGTGGAAGTGTCACAGAGAATGGTTCCTTCCGTGGTTTGGAGAGGAACAGGTTGCACATGCAGCGAAGTGGACTGCAGAGTGCACTGTATGTCTTCGTCTTGAGCCTGAGCCGATGCCATGACGGCAAGGTCGACGGTAGGCAAAGACTAGAGAGTGAGGTTGACGCTTGAGAGAGCGCCGGCAACGGGATTATCGACACCTGCGACATGACGTATGTCAGCAGTGAATGCGTGACATAGTCTAAGTGTCTTGTTTCCCGTGGTGAGTACTTGTCGCAAGCCGAGTTGAAGGCAAAGATAAGGGGATTATGGTCATTGTAGACCGTGAAAGCGGGGTCTTCGAGTGTGTGCCGGAAGTGACGTATCACTAGGTAAATGGCGAGCAGTTCTCTGCCAAAACGCGCTGTAGTGGGATCCCGCTGGTTGCAGGCGCTTGGAGAAGAACCCAAGGGGTTGCCGTTGCCCCCTGGATGTGTTGTTGGAGGACGGCTCCTATCGCGACATCTGAGGCATCAGTCGTAATAGAAAGAGGTGCAGTCGATTCGGAATGAGCGAGGAGGGCTATGTTGGAGATAGCATCCTTGAGCTCGGCGAAGGCTGCCTGTGCTGAGTAAGTCAGCCAGTGGCTGCATGAGCTGAGCGCAGCGCGAAATAAAGCATCGCTAGTAGTTGACCAAACCACAAAATCGACGGAGGTGTTTGAACGTAGTCGGAGCTGGGAAGTCCTTGATTGCCTGGATCTTATCAGGAAGGACTTCGATACCAGACGATGAAACAAGGTGGTCCGGGAATTCTACCGTTGATTTGCCGCGTTCGCACTTTGTCGGGTTGACTGTGACACTGTGTTAGGTCAAGCGCTGGAAGATAGTTCGAAGATGCTCGATGTGCTCCTTTTCCGATGAACGCGCTACTAAAATATCATCAAGGTAGGAATAGGCGAAGTCAAGGCCACGGGTGACATCGTGGATGAAGCTTTGGAAGGTTTGTGCGGCGTAACACAGTCCAAATGGCATTCTTAAAAATTC
>OX104064.1:40613561-40631428 GCA_944474145.2 Dicrocoelium dendriticum
ACACACAGACTGTGAGTTGGAGATTGTGATTGTAGTTGTGGATTAGCTAAAAGTAAGGTTGGCCACTGATGTAGATAATTCACGCCGTTGACCTACCGTGAATTATGAAATGCGAATGAATTCATGAGTTTGTTTGCTGTATTTGTAATTGTATGAGGGTATCAAAGCTGTTTCTTTAACTGGATGACATTTGTGGTGAATAACATTAGGAAAGGAAAGAAGCGGGAACTTTTTCGTAATCAGCCACATTTTCCACTTCTGAGTGTTGTTAAACGGACCGTTATTGCTTTTGGTAGGGCGAACGCCTGCCAGGCGAAAACCCACCACGTCCTGGAACACTGCCGCCGGACTATTTGATGGAAGGGGATTAACTCAAACCACCAACCTGGCACTATATGGGGGTGTTTGACTTGTCAGCGACCTAAACACGACTACCGAGTTTACCAAACTATCACACTACTTGCTTGCACAGATGCCCGGTTAAAACTAGTTGGAAAGTAGAAAGTGACTAGAAATGAATACCTTTAAGACGGGTAAGCATGTTAGTGGATCTCTGCAGGTTTACCATAAAAATAGCTATAGGATGAAGGTAACTTCCGAAATGAATGTGGAAATCGATGATGGTACTGCAGCTATACATGTGTACGGTCATCGGATCTGAAGTCCGCCAGTTATTTAAATAGAGCTGTACCACTTGCTGACCCGCTTGAGGCATTGTAACGCAGCCGGTATTGAAGACCTAGTACAGAGATGGGTATACCAATTATCTCTGCAGAGGCGTCTTTCATTTTCACACACAGACTTTTGGGCCTAAGTTAACGCTTGCTAAGTTGAAGTGCATCACAAAGGAATAAGAGTAGGCCGTGTTCAGCTTATCATCGGAGTTAGTCCTAGTGCCTATACGTTGCGCGAAGCTGATCCACAGGTGATCTATAAGGATAAATGTATAAAGGCGAAGTATTACGACGATTGGTTACTGTCTGTTGTGTAAATCCTACGCCATTTCATTTTTAATTGGAAAAGGGACCAATAAGCTGTGATTTCTTCGTCGACTGGTGGTAGCTTATTGACAGTCAACATGATTGTCTTTTAATTGAAGCATACCCTTAGGTTTTTTTTGCATGGAGAAGAAGATCCTTATCGATATGCTGGAAATTGCTGTAAGCGTATGATGATATATGGAAGAGTAATATTGGGTGTATGGTAACAGTGAAATGTCAATTAATAAAAGTAGTACACCAGATGTTAGACACAAATAGATTTAACGGTTCACGGGGCCTCTCTTCTGCTCTATACTTCTTCTTGAACTCATGCAGTACTTGCACTATCAGTTGGAAAGTTAACCCTCGTCCTGCGCCGAATACATTGAGCTATCTGTAAGTGTAAGATAATGGATGCTCTACGGAAGTTAAGATTCAGATTCTGGTCCAGATGGGCTGGAACGATAGGAAGTCCCGTGAGTGTTCGTTCTTGTGCGGATCGTTAAGCCGGAGAAGATTGACGTGCTAGGAGTTATTGATAGATCTAAAACGTAACACCCGGAATACACCCTGGTCAATCAATTACTGCCCACATTCCCTGCACTAGCCGTCCCCGCTCTGTAGGTTACGTGAAGTTAGCAGGAAGTAGAACGTAACTGGAAGATAAAGTGGAATGAAAGTCATTTAGATAAAAGATAACGCCAGATTGAAGAGCATTACAGAATATGAGCTAAAAATTTAAAGATGGGTATGGTCAGGAGAAGGGAACGGTTTTGTGTTGCTGCCCAATTGCGTCTGACACTCAAAACCCTTAACCGTAGGTTACCTGACTACACTTTCTGGAAGCGATTTATAGCGCTGGATAACTCTACGCGACAACTGAATTTTTGCCCTGATTCATTCAGAATGCGGCTTGTGTTGCTTCATGGGATGACCGCGAAGACAAGGCAGCCTGGCCGAGCTAAATAGCCAGCTCAAGTCCGGTCCAACCTTCCATGTTAAAATGCGGTAAATAAGGATAAGGTCTTCTCGAAGCCGTCGGTAGCGCATTGAATAATACCCATGCCAAGTACACGCTCGGGGTACGCTTGCCCCGTAACCGTACGACCAATTTGGTACCTACTCTCAAAACCCTCTCGAGCTCCATTTCGTCCCGAACAAGGCTGGGCAGGCAAGCCTGGATGCATTTTTCCATATGGGGCCGAACGAAGGCTGAGGACAGCTTCACTACTATGTCGGCAGTTAAGACCCCGATAGTGGTGGTTGATAATAAAATACATATACACTGTGGGAGAAGTAGGTTTAATAAAGAACTTTCATTATATGATGCCAACGGCTGCAACACGGTACCACAGTACTAAACAGGGGCATCGACCAGGCGGGGGCGTTGCACTTTACGTGAAATGTGAATTTGACGTTGTACTTACCTACATGTTTCAGTCGGTAGATAAAACTGTCGAAGCACTGTCAGTAGTGATTAGCACTTCCTCAGCTCAACTTACAGTCATACTTGTGTGTAAAAGCCCTGGGAGTGCGTTCGAAGAGGTGCTGGACTGTATTCGCTCCCAATCCGCAAACGGGTGTTTGATACTGGGGGATTTCAGTCTACCAGAAGTTTGCTGGGCGGATCTTTCTTGTAACCCGGCGGAAGGTACTTTCGGTGCAAATCTACTTGAGCTTACGCTACAAGTATCGTTGCGTCAGTTCGTGGACCTCCTCATTAGGTGTATGGGTGTCCAAGTACCGTCTAATTTGCATCTAGTGTTTATCAAGTCACTAGACATCCTAGGTGACATCACTTACAGCTCTCCCTTAGGTGCTTGTGATCATGTTTGTTTATCGTTCAAGTGTACTCTGACCAGGCGTCACCAGAGCATCGCTAATCCGCTTCCAAACATATGGCGTGCTAACTATCAGGCAATAGGTGGTTGATACGGTTCAGGCGACCTTGGATAAATTTAAGTCTTATCTCACGGAAGTGTCTACACCCTACATCACGCTTGCAAAAAAAAAGGAGACACGAAAGCGCCCGCCGTGGATAGATACCACTGGCAAGTACCTGATCCGAAACTTACTCATGTATGAGTCCAATAGACTCACTGACTTTTCCTGGGTTAGCATACCCTAATACTAGTTTCTTAGCGCCCTAGAATAACTCGTTTCTCTGCGCGACGCTAGGTATACATTTGTTCTGCACGTTCGCTTTTTTTTAACTGATCTTTATTTCTTTTATCGATCAATCCTTTCTCACCTAGTGTTCTGTGTCGGTTTATGCAGCAAAGGTTTCGACACGTAATTAGGTACTAGGTAAGCTCTCTCACAGGCTTTTCCCATCTCAGTCGGCCATAGAAATATACTCTTAATACCCTCGTGCTGTCTTGCTGGCTTGATCCCCAGAAGAATTTCACTCAGCGCTTGAGTCCTATCTATCCAAGGACTTACCAACGTTTGTCCTTTGAATCACTTTCGTCGCAAGCCATTTATACTTTCACTTAATTATTCTGCGCTCACCATGATAGTAGGTTGGATACCAGCTGTTCATCCACCATAAAAACGCCGCTGGCTTTATGAATTCTGCTTTCTGTCTTCACACGCAATAGTTGAATCATGGCAAACCGATACCGCATTTTTTGCTATATGCCGCAACAATCTGTACTCCATGTAGATGGTTGCAATCAACCTATACGGCCATTGCTTTCGTATAACATTCAAAAGACACTTTCAGCACAATCATTGTTGCACATTGTACATTACTTGTCTCCGCTAAATGTTATACCCTTGGACTTTACCAATGTATGTTTCCAAGCCTGTTCTTTGCGACCTTGTCTGTCTCTCACCTTTCTTTTTCTCCGAGGTCCGGAACTTCTTGGGTATCTGGGATTGGACCGAGAAAGCTATTGCCCGGGATGGGACATAACCCACAAGGACTTACAAAAACATAGCTATACAACAAATGGATAAAGCTGCACTTACTACCACGACCGTTGTCCAGTATGATAGCTGGACACGAGGCCTTCACACTCCTGAAAAGTATACATAAACCTGAAAAATCCAGACGCAAGAAACTGACAGTTTGCTCACCTGGACACTCACAAAGACGACTCGTCATGAAGTTCTCACCCTCAATGGGCCTCAGCCATTATGGCGGCCAGGACCAAAGATATCTGCTCAACTAACAAAGGAAAACGGAAGTCAAGTGACTGCGGATAACCGAGGGTGAAATCACTCGGCAAGCTGCTCTGCCAGTTTTACATTAGTGTCCAAACGGATTTCTGACAATGTTCCCGGACATGGTGGATTTTCGCTTGGCAAGCATTCTCCCTATAAAAAGCCACAAATGTCCGTTTAACAACACTGCGACGTGACGGATGTGACTCGCCATGAATAAAGTCACCGCCCACAACTACATACTAGCAAGTCGACTAGAATCATAATTTAATATTTTCCTGACACGTTCAAGGGTAAGACACTCCCTGCCTACATGTATCGTTTTCATTAACAAATGTAATGCCCAGACTGTTTACATTATGCACGCTAGAACCCAACGTCGTCATGCGTTGACGAGTTTATTCCTCATGATTACTTTTATAATTTTCCCATCCTGTACAACGTTCGGCTTACTGCCGACTATATACATAGCAACGTGTTTGTTGCGAAACATAATTGCATGTAAATGTTGATCATGCCTGGTTTGGTGTGTCTAGACAAATTCGAGAATATACTATTTATTTATTTATTTATAGGTTCTGAAGGACCTACCGTGCGGCTCCATCAACTAGCAACTATGATGAATACCGCGTGGCTAGAAATAGGTGTAAACAAACTTGAGAAAAGCTCGGCTGTTGTACAAAAGGAATTGGCTGCTGGAACTTCAGAGAATCTGAAAAAGTTCTACGCTTATGTTGGAGGAGGTTTGGTAAGTTCTGCAGCGCTTAGAGCACTTCTTGAGCAGGTATTTACCGGTACTATCTATCCAAGGAGGCTGCGCCCGTGTCCTTTGTATCTTATTGTGATCATCGTAGCAGACTTCAGGTAGGTTAAAGTCACCCGTTAATAAATAAACCTATTGGCAACCTCAGTAAGAATGAACATAATACCCTTCCGGGAGATACTTCCAGGACTTCAAAATGCCACTACAGGTGTAAAGTGAGTAGAGGAAGTGCACATAGCAGTCCGCAGGGCCTCACTAGTTTTGCAAAACTGACCTATGCGCACATGTTTAGCGTAATGATAACAATGCAAGTCCACAGTGACCTGAAGAAAGTGATGAAGGAATGAACATGTTGGCAAGTTAGATGTTTATGGGCCATGGGGCACCACAAGCCTATTAGATGGCATTTGGGATGACGCGGAGATGAGCCAGAGACCAAGGTAAAAACGGAAATTTGGAAGCTTGAGAGCAAAATGGCTTCACAAAGTACATAGGTCTCTCAGCTCCATCACTATGCATGTAGCTCTCTGAGCCTCTATACATTTCAGCACAGATCTAGTGCACTGGTGACATAGTAGCCTACAAATGTCTCTTAGCACTAGCAGCAGTGTTGTACTTCTCGAAGCCTCTATACATATCAGCACAGACCAGTTGCACTGCACCTTTGCATTGAAAGGGCACCAAAAATGTCCGTTAGGAGGCATTTATAGCCACACGTTTACCAGCACTGGGACGACGCGGATATGATTCCATTCATATAATAACGGAACTGTCAAGAAGCGTATGGGAAAAGAAAACATTTCCGGGAACGTTGCTGTTCAGACCCATTCGAAGTGCTCACGCAAATATGCTGGACACGTCATGTGCGTCACGTTAACACAGCGGATCACTAAGGAGTGGGGTAAAAATAATGTACCTAAAAGAAACGCCTTGCAAACAAGGAAAACATGGAAGTTGAGGCCCAATTAGACAGCCATTGGGTCAGTCCTGCGAGGATTACAGAGCCACCGTTCGATTCATTTGCCAAAAGTTCCAATCAATGCTCTCAACTGAGCAGTTGCTTCGGGTTGGCAAAGGGGAAGCACATGGAAACGAACAGGTGGTGGACCTAAGAAGGGCCAATGTTGCTTTCTCACTGGCTGGCCTTTAAGCAGTTAGGCAACGTCGTAAGCATCGGCTACAGTGGTTTAATGACAATGGCACAGGACTTACTGTCTGGCAAGCAACACATGAAAGTCCGCATTTTGACGGTTGTCTTTCCAGCAAGCGGTTCAATGGCAGTGGAATCTAGATCTACAATGAGGAGGATGCAGGTAACACTATATTATGACAGTCTCAAACGCCGGTGTTCAGATAGGCTGCCGCTCCGCCTAGGTGTTCGTGTCATTTTGTAAGCGCATAAGCATAGCTGGTGCATTGTCCGTACTATGTGACACAAATGCATAGCTGCAACAGGGTACCGCGTCACAAACGTCCGAAGTGTCTGAGCGGAGATGAAAAGCTATTTAAAAGCGCTTGCCTTCGTATGCGGGGGAAGTAGATGAGGTGGATGATATCGTTATATCCGGAGAGGATGTACGGCGCGAAGCTGAAACTAAATTACTTGATTCCAACTCACGTATGTGACTGCTAGTTGATTGCTTCCTGGTAAGTGTAACTGCTGCTAGGTCACTAAAGCAAACTTCGCAACTATCTCTTTTGTTCTCCACTAAGCATTTACGGTGGTACAGTAGTCGGTTGTGCACGGAATGAACACCCGTACTTGCAACAGGTTCACCGAAAGCGAAGCAAAATATAGCCAACGTACCGGCTTCGTGGCACCACGGCTGCTTACGCGATGGTTGGCAATGTGACTTATCACTTACGACGGGCGCACCTGGTGCTTCGTCTATAAGCTCATCTGTTTGTCTAATGAGGCTATCGATGAACCCCGATACCGCACAGGGATTCACGTCTTCCAGGCGCTTAAGCTGAGCGAGCAGTTGTGCTACGTTGGAATTGGGCTGCCTTGAGGTCGCTACGTTTAGAGTCCAAAGCAACATGGGATCCTCCGGGATGTTGTAATCCTTCAACCATCGACTACGGATAGGTAGGTTTTCTAAAAAGGGAAAGAAAAAATGCGCGCTTTTACCCGCCGGATGTTGATTTTCCTTATAGAACATCAGTGAATGGACGCACGTTAGCCACATGTGCCCGTAAAATGCGCAAGCGCACGTGCCATTTGCGCAGTCGAGATCATATAGATAATGTCGATCTTGAATAACCAACTGTGGAAGTAGAAACATACAAGATGGCATACCAATCCCGCTCCAAGGTCTGAATACATGACACCGAACTTCGCTGTTGCCGTATGACGCATAACCAGGGTGCCAGCATATGGTTTTAGACGGCCTATCAGCATCTGCACGTAGACATTACCTTCAGCTTCAGACACCTAGTGTCTATCACAGAAAATATGTACGCTGCATCTGAAATTCTTTCAGCATAACCTCAGACAGCTTCCACACTTTACTCACAGCCACAGCAAGGCGGTCGGAAGCATGGGTTATCTCCTTCAATCTAAGATTGGCATTCTCGATACGGTTGTTCGTGGTGTTCCAAAATGCACCAATTCCGCTTCAGCGTACTTCGCCCACGACCGCTTGTTGAACATCCAGTGGATGTTAGATACCGTACAAACTGAGGATCCGTCTTCTGAGGTAGGCTAAGATCTTGCTATAAGCTAGAAAAGTGTGAATGTCGGCAAAGTTGCATACCCAATCTCCGTATCAATCTTAGCCACCCGGTGAAATAAATAACGTGTGCAGAAACTATTAGTCTACAGAACGGAATGAAACAATTCGCTAAACTCACGTGCTTTCGAACGGCCTAGCGGACATGAACGTAACACGTCTGAATGGCACACTGGAGTACCGCTTGTGCTGCGCGCATTTGAGCAGCCGTCTTATCCATAACAAGTTCGTACGGAAAGTCATGACCCATCGCATCACGAAATAAACCAAATAATTTTACTAACGATTTGAACGTTTTCTTACGCACAAACCAATAAAAAGCTGGTCGGCCGTAACCCATGTCGTCTGTTACCAAGCACTGGTACAAGTTGAAACTGTAACGAAGTTTAACGACCAATGTCATTCGTACCAAAGGTGGTTTGTACCATGCTTTGCAGCCAGGCACACCACGTGTGGAAAGCACCGAAATACTTGAACTTCTGATTACGAGCAAAGCACAAATGCGTAAGCTTTTTCAGAAATCGTTTGCACTAAACCATCCTGTTCCATGCCCCGAACGGCCTGCCGCAAATTGACTAGCAATAATAACGTGACATTTAACCTACATGACACAAGCCAGCGCACCCTGCGGCTTACATTACGGACGTCGTCGTTGATGACGTGTTTTCTGAATGCATTCTCGATGTATCGCTTTATGTCGCAAGTAAGGAGGTTATATTGAACTAAGTCAGCAGATTGCTTGCATTCCTCTTCCGTAAGCCGCCGGTTTAGAGAGTGCCTTTCGAAAAGAAAGCGGTTGCATGGGTGGTTGTGGGAGAGCTGGAACGTCAGCATCTTTAGCTTACGGCCATCCCGAGCAACATTGACAAAAACACTGCAATCGGTGTCCCGAGAACTGCATTAAACGGTCAACAACATTATAACCCACATACTAGACTCGCCGTATTCCCTTGCTCCTTGTTTCGCGGCGCTTACAGCACACGCATTTATAAACGATGCGTCATACCTCACGCTATGATACTTATTTTTCTGCTACTACAGCAAACAAAATTGACGTAGTTGCGATGCATGAATGAAGTAAACAGCGAATAGAATTCATAAAATCTATGAAACGAATGTCCATGAAAGATGCTTCTGAAGTCAGCCTCCATGCTTGCAATTTGAAATAACAGCCAAAGACGAGTTATTTTATTAGACCTCACTTGAATTAGCAACGAACCTCATGTGCAGAGATATTAGCGGTTTTTTGGAAAATACTTGACACAGTCGTATTTTATGTCGTAAAATGGATGCAACTTATTTTCTATTACCCTATTACTTGCAGTCCAGTGGTTGCCACTATGTGGCACTCTCCGATGGCGGTATCTCGAATACGGGCTGTTGCTCATCAGGACAACTGGGTTCCGTGTTTGCTAAATGTATGGCTTTTAATAGGGTATTTTACAAAAGAGGTGCTTAACAAGGTCAGGACTTATAAAAGACTGGAAAATGTATTGTAACATGCTTAATTGCGAAGTCGTATAATGTGAAAAGTTAATATATAACTGTACGCAAGTGGTTAAAAAAGAAACCCAAGGTGAATAATTGCTTAAGAAAGACGGCGCTATGTTTCCGTGCAATTAAATATTTGCTAGGATGTATGCTTAACATGCCGAAATACCTGAGGGCCCATGTATAGGACATGTTATACAAGTACTAATTGTATTGCAGTGAGGTAAGCTGTTGACGTGGTCAACGTGCAAGCGGAGTGACGAGCGGAATCATTGTAAACCGTCGCGTATAGGAGTGTGTGTGTAAACATGACCCATTCTCTCATGCGATAGATGCATATATATATATATATATATATATATATATATATATGATAGGTTTCCATGAAAAGGTTAATGGCGCATTTGGTTTTGCTATAAATGTGGAATTATTTTATGTAAGGTGGAAGTTATACGATGGCATGCGTAAACGTGGAATTATGAAGCTGTGTGTGAATGAAAAGTTTATAAATATGTGTGCATGTTTGTATAAAGATGGCAATATGCGAATGCTTGCGCACACCGAATTATATCTATACGGGTATATATATCTAAGTACGTATATGTAGATATATGTGTGTATATATATGTAAATGGAGTGATAAGGGATACTGGTATGTGCATGTGTGTATATTTATGCTTGTGTTTAAGTTTATTAAGCCTTGCATGGCTGCTTCTTACTACATGGACAATGGGAAATGGAAGATATTTCGGCAATGTTACGTTGCCTGAAAGCAAAACTCTATTTAATTACAACTGATTATGTGGTGCACAATTGAGGACGCAGAGGTATGTTATATCTAAGAATGGGGAACGCAGCTGTTTGTTATTGTGATCATCAGCCTTTTCCTTCTAGGTGTCCTAACTGGAGTGTTATGGATTCCATCATGGAAAGATGACTTGTCATGAAGTAGTGGTAGGTAAACATGGAAGGCGATGATGATTCAGCGCAAAAGTTGAGACGGTTCAAGGGAAAAGGGGTTCTTTAAACATTTAAAAAGGTTAAAGACGCTGGCTGTGGGAATACTAACGGAGTTAGGCTGGTGTATGCGGTGAAGTAGGGAAGATGGAGTTAGGTAAGTGTTACCGTAACCGGTACCTAAGACGTAGTGATCTGTGTAGATTTATTTTAACTGGTGCAGCCGGTTTTAGGTTGTTTATTAGTGTCGTATTGCATTTATAAAGCAACAGGCTGCTGGTAAGGGTGACATGACGTACTGAGTAGGATGTAAACCCATGGATCAGCGGGATGTTAGTAGAATGGGAACCGATGCGCATGACTACGTTGTACTGATATACGCCATGTGGTTGCATGGTTGTATGTGATTGTAACAGGTGGACAGAGGGACGCTCATATCACGCGCAACTATTCGCGTCTAAGTGGGGAGCGTTGCAAGCGCTCCTCACCCACCAAGCGAGAATACTGAAGACTGGTTCCTCATGTAGTAATACAGGACGGAATAAAGCCGCAATGAGGTAAACATGAAAAAAGCGGAGTAAAATAGGGAAACAAGGTTAACGAAAAAGGTACGGTTACAGTGGTATGTTCATCGTTGAAAATAACTGCATAAGGTAAACGTACCAAGTTCTTACTGGACTAGCATTTTGTTCGCATTCCTTGAAGTGTGGCATCACACGTCATAATGGAGGAATTGGCCCGTCTATTAGCGGAAGCTTACGGCACCACCCAATGGGACTATGGGTTTGTAGTCCACCGCAACGTACTTGCAGACTTTGCATGTTTCTTATGCGATGTGGGACGACAAGCCACCCTGACAGGGTGCGGCACTGAAAAGGGCCGTTGCTCCGTTCTCTAAGGTAGTGGAAACTGGAAACCGAAGTAAGACAGGACGAGGTGCTACTGCAGGAGATGGCAAATGCACGTACGTGACAGGGTGGAAAGGGCGGTACTGAGGACGGCCGAAAGCGGCGCATGTCTAGCTTGTCTGTAAAAGCAAGGACAACATTGTAATTGGATGATACCTTTGACCAGCATACACTAACGCCTCATATAGTAGCAATAGTTGGCGCGAGGAGGGCAGGCGGCGGCCGTAACCTGGACGGCGGGGCCGGCGCATATTAACTTTGGCGTTGTAAAGGAGGTCATCATGGAAAGCGAACCTTATCTGAGCCCACCTACAAATGATGAACGCTAGCGTGGGGCCAGTACCTCGGGAAAAAGACAGTGGCAGCTTTCACAGAGACGGCGGCTTAGGTTACCTGGGCTGTGGAAGGGTTGCCATTATTGAAATGCAATGTTACCTGTGGCTACGTTTCACAGATGCATCCTATTGCGATGGCAGCACGTGTGAGGCGCAGTTGCAGCGTTAACTAGGACGGCGGAGGGCAGCGCAAATCACTGGGGCTCTGTAAGGGAAGTCATCATTGAAATCCAATGGTACCTGTGGCGATGCATCAGTGCTGCATCACCTATCAGTGTCAGTACGTGAGAGGGGCCCAGTTGCAGAGTTAAGTATGACGGCGGTGGGCGGCGCATGTTACTTTGCCTCTGAAAAAGTGATCATTGAAAGGCGACCTCACCTGTGGTTCGGAGTCACTAATGCTTCAAACAGTGGTACCAGGAGGTGCGGTCATAGTTGGTTGCAGCGATACGTAATACGGTGGGGTATCAGAAGGGGAGTCAGCAGGGAAATCGTACCTCAACTGTTACTAATACGCATTTTTGCTTAATGTGGTAGATCTAGCAATTGGGAGAAGGGTCAATAGCAGCGCTAACCGAGAATGGCGTCGCTTGTTCACTACTGCTGTTAAAGCGCAGTCATCATGCAGACGGGACCTTACCTATGGATAGCATTCAGTGATGCTTTCAAAAGTAGTACCGGGAAGTGTGGGCATGGGCGCTTGCAACGGTAAGGAGGACGGCTAAGGGCGGTGCATATATACTTGGACTGTGAAAGTGAGGCCCTTATTTAGATCACATCTTACCTGTTACATCGTCCACGTTTTACTGCCGTCTAGAAGGACGGACAGTACCACGTGTTTGTACCCCATCAGCTTTGTGCCAGTAGTAACCTTATGGTTGTTTCACACCTGCTACTCAAGCTTTCCCTATGCCGCCGCTGTCTTCAAGAAGTGGATACGCAGCTCACTGTGTAGCCGCTGGTCAGTGGATATCACAATCACTCGTTGCACCAAGTGGTGCAAGGCAGTCACCAACGCGGGTCCGCCGTGACTCAATACTTCAGGCGGGATCCCGTCGGCCCCAGCACACTTGCGGCTTCGCAGCTGAGCAAGTGCTTTCTGCGTCTCATCCAGTGTTAGCGTGTCCACCAGCCGCGCCATCATATCCTGCTGTTTCACGACGTACAAAATACGTCAGTGGATTGCTGAACGCTTGTTCAAGACAGTCACAATGTTTCCGCCAGATCTGCATTATGTCTGCACTCTGTGTACAGGTAGTGCCTGTCCTCAGCGGCTCTGACCTCGGTCCATACACCACATTCAAAGAGTCAAAAATTTCCTTGTGTTGGCGGCCTCGCGTGGCAATCCCTCTGCTTCGCCTACTCCGTCCACCATGTATTCTTCATGCGACGGAGCTCCCGTGTCAATGGTAATCGATTAATGCGAAACGGACTTCTCTTCCACAAGTGATTGGGATCTGCCACATGTGCAAGAAATGCTGCATTCTCCTCACACACCAATGCGCCAATCGTCGCATTGTTGTCATCATACCAATCAGGCCGTTTACAGTTTGCGCGCCCGACGGTCTCCTTGGCAGCAGCTGTCAACTGGTCACGAATGTGAAAACGTGTATTTCCATGATTGTATTTTGGAGGCTCCCAGATGTTGTACACGAGATGGTCTAGAGTCAGCCAGCATTTCAAAAGGAATGTTGGTCGATGATGAAGTGTATGAGGTGTTTGAAAGAATAATCGATACAGCTGGTGATATGGTCAGCTGACCGAAGGGTTGTGTAATAAAATGTGAAAGGTACACTACATACCTCCCCACCAGCGCGCTAGTCGCACGATGTTCAAGCGACCAGGAGTAAAAACCCGGTGCAAATAGTTGGTAAAAACTGACCTCTACCTGGTACAGTGTCGCATGAAATACCCGAGGCTGAGGTATGGGAGGCATTTAGGCTAATATTCTGTGTGTAAGGTACAAGGAGAGATTTTGGGAGCATTGCAGGATAGTAAGAGCACGGATGTTGAATTTGTCAAGACTGGTTGATCAGCTTCTTAATCGTGCAAGATGTTTAGTTGCATCTTGGTGGAATCTGGAGAACAACAGACAGGAGGAAACCGGCAACGAGCGGTACTAGCAAGTGATCAGCAGAACAAGATGATATTGTCAAGATGTGTGATACACTAAGTGGTCTGGAAATTGGACTAGCCTTCCTGACCGTGTCTGCCTCGTATAAATCTCTCCTTTTGGCTTAGCTTTAGATGTTGCAAGCTGCGGGTCATCATCAACGAGCTGTGGGGTCTTCTGCGAACGCGGTGTTGTGTAAAAATCAGTAGACTGTTGTTTACAACATTTTTCGATGTACGCTGGTCTAAGACGATCTTCGGAAACCGCATCGACTTTACCATTCTTGATCATAGGAGGTTTCTCGGTTCTAGCGATCACCTTGAACGATCCTTCTTACGGTGGTTGTAATGGCTTGCGGACTGCATCATTTCGTACCCACACTTGTGAACAAGTTTCGAGATCTCTCGGTATGAAACACTTGTTGGTGTATGCGCGTGTGGGGATAAAGTGCAGTTCACGCATAGATGAACGTAGCTGATGGACGACGTTTGAGGGAGCTATAGCGTCGGTGTCGGTCGGTTGAACGAGATCGGCCGGGAGTTTTAACGTGGTACCATATACAAGCTCCGCGGTGGAACAACCTAAAGCAGCTTTAGGTGTCGTTCGAAGATCTAATTAAACCGGCTGTAAGGTTGCTGCCCAACGGGTAGTGTCGGAACTTGCATTCAAAGCTGTTTTGAGATGACGGTGGAAACGTTCGACCAACCGGTTCGATGATGGGTGGTACGCAGTTGTTCTACTAGGCTTGGTAGGAGTCGCTCCTTTCTTACAATGTTCATTCTCTCGGATTGTTTGCGTCACAGCTCAGATGGTTTGTTGACCTATTATGTGCCACCGTAGGACCCACTAGTAACTGAAGGCCTAATCCGAACTCTATTCCTAGTCATTCTTCTCTCTCATATCGCGCCGTTATGTGTGGTTCGTCCTACTCGCATCAACTCCTCTTGACAGCAGCTGGTCATTATTGGCTCCATATAGTTTGCAAGGAGCCACTCCCTGACTCTCCAACCTTCATTTTCTTCTACCGTCTGTCTCTTTAACCTACGCTCGCATGTTGATTTCTTCATCGAAAATGTAGGTATTCAATGGTAGTCAAGCGTCTTAATGATGTGGCTACGCAAGCCACTGATACACTCTTTTCTAGAGTCACTATCTCTGCTTAGCAGCAGCTAGTTGCCATAGCTTCCCTTTAACTTTGCGGATATCCGGAGCTCACTCCATTCCTACAATGTTCATTCTCTCGGATTGTTTGCGTCACAGCTCAGATGGTTTGTTGACCTATTCTGTGCCGCTGTGGGATCCACTAGTAACTAAAGGCTTAATCCGAACTCCATTGCTGGTCACTCTTCTCTCTCCTAGCGCGCCTTTATGTGTCGTTCGTCCTACTCGCATCAACTCCTCTTGACAACAGCTAGTCATTGTTGGCTCCATGTAGTTTGCAAGGAGCCACTCTCCAACCTTTATTTTCCTCTGACGTCTATCTCTCTAAGCTTCGCTCGAATGTTGGTTTCTTCATCAAAACTGTAGGCATCCAGTATTGGTCAACCGTCTTAATGACATGGCTACACCAGCCACTGATACATTCTTTTCTAGAGCCACTATCTCTGCTTAGCAGCAGCTAGTCGCCATAGCTTCCATTGAACTCTATGGATATCCGGAGCTCAATCCCTTCTTACAATGTTCATTCTCTCGGGTATTTGCGTCACAGCTTAGCTGGTCTATTGAGCTATCAGTTACCTTCACTGGCCTGTTGATACACTCAGCGACTTTATAGGCATACACTAGTGGCCAAGCGTCTGTCTGGAATGGCTACATCTGGCCACCGAGTCTCTCCTAGCGCCACCATCTCTCGGTCGTCGTAACCTCGGCATCTGTTCAGAAGTAGCTAGTGCCCATTGGTCCCATGCATATGCGATGATCCAATGCTTGTTAGGAGCCACTCCTTATCTCAATAACCTTTATTTCTCTAGAACATCTGCATCCGAACTTTCCGCTGCCCTGCCACCAATTGATCTTTAGGACTCTCTCGCGGCAACCTATTTATTTTCGCTTATTCTACCCTTCCTCTCGGATTACGCTAACTACGTGCTGTTCATGCACCTGACAAGCACTACCAATATCCTAACTCTCTTTGCTCTATCCCCACGCAATTATTGGCTTATACTGAACGGATACTTCGTACTTTACTTACTGGTACAACGCTTTTGTCTCTACGCAGGCGTTAGCAATCCACCTATACGGCTAATGATTCTATATGATATTCAAAAGACATTTTTAGCATAATTATTGTTGCACAGTGTACATGTTTTTGTCTCAAGCCCAAAGGTTGTAACACAGGACATTAACAATGTTCAACTCTATGCCTGTTCTTGCGGCCTTCTCTCGTTTGTCCCTCACTTTCCCTTTTCTCTGAGGTCTGGGAATTCTTGGAGCTCTGAGATTGGAATGAGGAACAGTTTTGGCCCAAGACTGGCGTAACAACCCACAATGACTTACATGCAGCATGGTAGAACTCCGAAAGGACCGAACTACAATCACCATAACCCTTGTTCAGTACGGAGAACTGGACATATCCTCATACTCCCATACATTATACAGCTGAAAAATCTGGACAGCGGAAAAGTTGAACTTTTGCTCACCTGGACATACAACAAGAAGAATAATCGCGATGTCACTCTCCTCCACCGACCTCAAATATCATGGCGACCCCGATCAAAACTACCTGTTTAACTAACCGAGGAAATTAGAAGCCATTACTCTGTGAAAAACCAAAGGTAAAACCAGTCGTCTAGCGGCTTTGACAGTTCAACATTAATGTTCAAAAGGCTTCACGGCAGAGTTGCAGGACGTGGTGGGCTTTCGCCTGGCAAGCGTTCTCCCTATAAAAAGCCACAAATGTCTGTTTAACAACACTGCGACGTGGCGGATGTGACTCGCCAATGAATAAAGTCACTGCCCGCAACTACATACTGGCAAGTCGACTAGACTCACATATCAACTCTTCCCGACACCGTTTCAACTACACACGATTGAACTCGATGTATGGTTGTGATACACATCTGTTTTTTAACCTTGATCATGCCTGAGTTGGTGTGTCTCTATGAAACTGAGAGTAAACTATTTATTTATAAAATGTCTGTACATTTGTGCATATCTGCTCATGCCTCCATGGGCGTGTCTCGCATAGTCGAGAATAAAATATTTATTTATTTATTTATTGGTTAACTCTCTAGAAAACGTCCATTCATATTGAGCACCGCGATCAGTTGTTATGGTAGATGGTAAACCATAATTCGCAATCCAATGAGCCACAAACTTATGTGCTACCGTCACTGCAGAAATATCTGCGACGGGTACTGTCATTGGCCAACAAGAAAAGCGATCGATGCAAGTCAGTAGATATTTGGCTCCATTCGACGGCGGCAGTGGACCAATTGTGTCTATGTGCACGTGACTGAAACGAGCATCGGGAACGGTGAAGTTGCCAAGTGGTGCCTGAGCATGCCGTTACACTTTTGAACGTTGACGTGGGAGGCAATTCCTCACCATGATCTGCAGGTCTTTGTTTAGTGCTGGCCAAAAAAATGCGATCAGAAATAAGCTTGCGAGTTGCACGGATGCCTGGATGTGATACACCGTGGATTGAATGGAAGATGATTCGTTGATAGTTTGGTAGTACGACAGGTCGTGGTTTACCTGTCCACAGATCGCACATTAGAACATCCGACCTACCAGGCAGCGGAATGCCTTTCACTTGAAGGTTGGTTTCTTGCAGTTTTTGAAGAAACTGCTTACCTTGAGGTTGCGCTGTGGCTAGTTCTTGGAGGTCAATGGAGAAGTGTGCGACTACAGTGTTAATTTCTGCCATTGATAAGGCATCCGCTACGGCGTCATTCGCGCCGGACAAATGCCGTATGTCAGAGGTAACTTAAGAAATGTAATCTAATGGTCCAGTTTCTCGTGGGGAAAGACGAGCAGAAGCAGAACGCAGTGCATACGTTAACGGCTTCTGAACGGTAAATATCATGAACGTACGTCCTTCCAAATTATGTCGGAAATAACGAACATGGAGGTAAGTAGCTAAGAGTTCTCTGCTGAACGTGCTAAAACGTCGTTCGGCAGGCTGCAATTTCTTAGGGAAAAAGGCATTTGGATACAAATTACCTCTCTGTCTTTGTTAAAGCACACCAATTACAGCTGCATCCGAGGCATCCACTGTTAACTGTAACGGGGCCTCAGGATCCAGATGCACAAAAAGAGTGGCAGTTGCTTGCTCGTGCTATAGCTCGCTGAATGCGTGTTTAGCTGATTCTGTAAAGCTGACAATTTTAGCATCTAATTTGAGTAGCTCGGTAAGTGGCTGGGCTAACTCCGAACCGTGCGGAAGGAATCTTCGGTAGAAGTTAACCATGCCAACGAA
>OX104064.1:40631926-40690186 GCA_944474145.2 Dicrocoelium dendriticum
GCTGATCCGGCCAGTGGAATGCCCTCTGTTTGTCATTCAAACTGCACTACGGTAAACCGTGGTTACCACAAGTAGCGCTTTAGTCAGGAGCAGATGTACAGAAAATTCTATGTTTAGCCCATCGTCTCTTCACTACCACATGTACTGCTAGGATATGTTTTAGATTTTACATGAAAGCGTACGTCAGAGGCAATACAAAACCTGGATGAGTTCAGTAAAATGATGTAAAATCTATCCTTGGCTAATGTGTTACCTAGTTTCTGACTCCAAGCAATATAGAGGCCATAGCTCTTGACTGGGATAAGTGGTGTTTCATCCGTTACAATGCTGTCTCTAGGAAACGCGATGCCTAATTCCGTCTCAAGGTTATTTCTATCACCTTACCATAAAGGGTGTGGTCTCCGACCGAGGACAGTAACCTTGGAGTCCAGACCCATAACAGATAAGACGCTACCAATGTTACAAGCTGTACAAAATGCTGCCACCCAAAATGAGAATCAAGGAGATGTACACCAGACCGTATGTAAACATATAACATTGAACAGCAACAAACGACCCGGTCGGCATGCAGCTATCTGATTCTCCATCCAGTATAACATTGGCTCGTACGGCGCTGTGTCAAGGCCAGTGTGACCGGCAATAGGTTCAGTAACCGTACATTTCTGTAACTGGAGGTGAGTAACTAACCGAGAGCAAATGAAAAACCGTGCTTACCACCGACGTCTCTGTGGACTGCAACGGAACACAAAGGAGGCGAATGAGCCACTTGGCTTTTGACGGTCGTCGTATTCCCCCAGCTGCCTTGCGGGTCGGGTCCTCAAGGTCAAAGCTCGGGGTGGAGTCCCTTAAGTCAACCCACTTCCTCGGTCTTGGCAAGCGGGAAGCTCAATGCCTAAACAACGGACGGATCTTTGCATCCAATCCCCTGACTCACTATTCCTCTTTTTGTTGTTGTTACTCATGTGTTGCGGCAATTTGCCAAATGTACTTTTTATGTATATATATATATATATACATATTGATAAGACCAATACTAGCTGTGCTTGGGAAGCATCCACGTAGACTTACCCGCATTGAAGATCTCTAGTAAGCTCTGTCAATAAAATTCCACCCTACCCAGTGGCAAAGGATCAGGGAAGAGATGCAGTATCTCGGAAGCTTCTAACAGTTGCCGGTAACCTGCTCCTACCCATGAATTAGGTGAAAGTTGGTAATTTGTATCAACATCCCTTTTCCTTTACCAAGTTGCAAATGCCAGAGTGTTATCCGGCTTCAGCATTAGAGCTACGCCTCTGCACGAAACACGACTTGAGCTATTCAGAATTATCATAAAACCTATGGTGTATTGTAATATCATTTACAACAGGTGAAATAGAAGTTCTTAAGGAAGAGCCCAAAAACCATTTAGAAACCTGGTCATATAGAGCTCGTAAACTGAATTACAGTGCTCACTACCATCGCTTTAAGCTGGATCTTCCACGTCTAGGATGATTGAAGAATAATCTTTCTCTACGCTTCAACATCACGAATAGCCGAACTTAACAGAGAATATTGTTGAACGGCAGTAAAAGCGATATCTATCCCCCTCTGTCGCGGCAAAATTTACCCCTAAAGACTGAAAGCCCCAGAATGCGATTTCATTGCTACTAAGCGAGGTATGCTAAACCATTTAGTTAACTACTAGTAGTGCTTCTACGGGTGCATACAAAATTCAAACTTTGAGACACTTCAATCATCTATGGGAATTTTTCACTACACCGAATGCGTTAAAGACCCATGACTTTAATAATGTATGGGCAGCATGCAGCCTATAAGTAAACCATCCTCTATCATTTACCACGAAAGGAAATTGCTACGCGTGTTACCTACATGTTGCAACCACGGAGTCAAATTTTCTAATGAAATACATTTATAAAATTACTGCATTCTGAGTGAATAAATGCGTTCTGTGCCATCGCGCCACCGAGGTTGTAGAGAGTTCATCGTCTGAAATCATCGATCTGTTGTGTTTTCAAAAAAGGCAACAAGTGCATTACTTTTGTGCATATGTGCTCGCTCGGAAATTGGGGTTGGCAAATAAACAATGTTAGCTATTTTGAGAATTGGCGGATGTTGGTAGTTTAGAAGCAATGCAGTGAAACACAATGCTCTGACCAACAAATCTATGTAAGTGGGACATTCATGCTGACATTGTATCCAAAATTATAAATCAGATTACAGAATACGTTGTACCAATTAAACCGCACGATTTATAACATATCAACACAAAGACATCTGATAGTGAATTTCGGACCTATGCGCTATTTTACACTGTAGCTGCCGATGAAACAAATCCGCGTGGAATTTCCAGAAAGGACGCAACCTGAATCCTTATCTCCACCAGCTGCTTTTTCGCCCTTTTGCTTAAGCCTCTATAGTTACTATTCTTCTCGCGTGTTCATAGGATAATAATGGGGAGAGGGGAAGTAAGCGCGCAGCACCATCTATCTGCTGTTTTTTAATTTATGCTTTAGCTCGGCATCACTGTATTATAATTATGTATGTGAGAATTAATCATTTACACAGGTAGCTAGAGATCTGCGACTCTTCCCAGTTTATTATTCCACGCATTATTACACCACTTATTTCTCCCCAGTTGATGTAGTGAATAATTTGGTCATATAAATGCCTTGTACGTTCATTGTGATCCCTACAAAGGAGATAGAACAGCAACCAACATTTGGAAAGTAGTCAGCCAACATTATACGAAGGTTCCCCACTACAGTACTAGTCAATCGTTTTATGATACTAAATTAACATGAAGTATAATTCAAATACGGCGCAATAAGCTCAACAACATATTTATATATCATTCCTCATAGTAAAGTGCTCTCGATTTATTCTTAAGTTGGACCACCATCTGGTACAAACTGCAAGGTCCTTCTGCGTGAAACGACACTATTCTAACACTCACGTACGATGGCACTTTTGTCATTGTATTCAAAAAAGTGAGAACAATAAGCGAGTATCGGTTTCGGTGTATGAACAATCACTAGCAACGTGGCTAAATAGATTTGTAACAGAGGGAACGACAGAAGGTAAGCTGTTTATTCATTACTGTTACGTCAACGATTTTACTGACCAGAGATTGCGAATTGTCTGCTAGAACACTAAAGCACCAATAGCATGAGAAAAAGAAACGTACCTAGTCTCGAAATGTCACTTGAACAACGTTGGCAAACAGATTAGGAAACGAAAATGGGTTGTTATCAACGGGCCGCTCGTTTGCCGCATCCTTACACAGTAATTTTGTTTCCGTGTTCATAATTGTCATCCAGCTTAACGATTTGGATGTCATGCATGTTTCCCTTTTTGTCTGTATCATTTTAACAGATCCAGTGCACAATCACAATAAGCCGAACCATAAGACGTTGATGTGAACACGCCCGCAAGTAGCAACTAGCTTGACTATGCCAACGACTAAACAAGATATACATCATCGTAATAATCTAATAATGATTCCAGGTCATCATGACCAGGTATTTAAAGAGCTTTGTTCGAATTACCATGTTTACTGCACACCTTTAGATGATGCACTTTCGAAGCATCATGTCGCTGCAACAGAATGCAAAATGCTTAAGTGCTTGGTCTTGTCCTGGTTATTCGTCACTCACGTTTAATGTGCATGTTGGTAGAATGTATTTTCGATCGTTCATTCGTGCTCGCTTTATTATCGATAACTCATGCACTCTTCGTTTAATGTCTCCAACTTTGAACATCACTCAGCATTTCTAACAGGCTTATATATTTCCTTCCGAGTAAACGGTAGCTACAACATAGCGTAGGCTAAAAGGAAAATGACATCCGACCGCATTATGGTGTGTGTTTTTCCTCTAATATTTCAGCTTTGCTAAAATTATTTACCTGCAGTCATTACGTTTTTTGCGCAAACGTACCGGTAAAAGTATATTTTTACTACGTCAGCAACTGGATAACGCTTTCATCAAATAACTTTAGAGCAACCGAGAGATTATTTAAAAAAATTCAACGCCAAACTCATATAAACCTTCCTGCATTCTACTTGAGAAAAAGACGCCGTTGGAATGTTATTAAGAGTTGGATTTGGCTTTTGACCTACATATTTTTCACCCCATATTGCTGTTATTCTAAAGTAACGTTACGTTTGTCATTGACATGTTCGCTTGATGTCCGCTTGTATATACTCCAATATACAGCTTGTTAGAATACTGATCTTTGTACCATTTCTCCGCTCCATTGAACAAAAGAAACATACCATACAATGCACAATGAACAATGAACAATGAATTTATACGGGTGAATAAGCGTTGCTTTACAAGTCCCGTTGGATAGTTGGTGGGGATATCAACATAACAATATTGATGATAAGGATAGTAAAATAGTTAATACTTTAAATATGAAAATAAGGACTTATCGTTTGCTTCGCTGCAGTCCTGCGATCCTCTTAGATTCACAGTACCCACAGTTAACAACAAGTAATTCTATGGTGAACCGGGTGTAGGATGGAGACGTAGTGTTAAGCAACAAATTGTAAGTGGATGAGTGCATCGTCCAACCGTCTTTTAAATACTGTTAGTGTCGGTGCAGAGACGACCGATTCTGGGAGAGCAATCCACGGTGACAGACACGAATGGAAAAGAAATTTTTGCGGCACTCCTGACGACTGTATTGTTCGGCAATTTTTAATGAGTGGCCCCTCAGGTTTGTATTGCTGCTGAGTTGCAGTAATGGGCGGCATACATGATGTGGGTCTCGCAGAATCAAGTATGCCATATTCAGGTCGCCTCGCAGTCTGCGATAGCTTCCACTGAACAATCCTAGTCGTCACAGCCTCTCCTGGTAGGAACGATTGCGCATTCCAATTACTTTCTTAGATGCCCGGCATTGAGGCTGCTGCAGTGCATTAAGGTCGTGTTTCAGCCGTGGATGCCAGGTTTGAATTGGATATTCGACATGGGGGCGAACATACGCACTGAGCATTTGTCGAAATATGGAGCTGTTTATTTGTCCAAACGCCCGCCTCAACAGCCCCACGTGCTGGTTCCCGATCTTCGAGGCCTTTTCGGATTGCCTGGAGCAACCCAAGTCATCTTGAACCAGGACACTCAAGTCACGTTCGAGAGTTGATTGTTGCAGTACATCCGTTCCGAGTCGGTATGAGTAGCTGCTCTAATGTCGGATGGAAAGCACTTTGCATTTACTGGCGTTGAAATGCAATAAGTTTTGGGTCGACCACTGATACACCGTATCTAAATCATTCTGAAGCACATATTGGGTGCGTTATCCCATTAGCCAGTCTCTGAAATGTCCGCGTGAAACTTGTTTGTGGTATATCACAACACTGAACCAATACTATTCAATCAGCAAGCTTTTCTTTGCTTCTTTATGTTCCGTTGGAATGGTTGCCATATTACGTGCCTACTGTGCAGACGGATCTCGTCGGGTATTTTGGTCTTTTCACAACCACCGCTGAACAAGTTTCCACATACCATGTCACTATTTGGTTAGGTAACATGTGCGATCCTTGCATGTTTAAATTTTTTTCTTCATAGACCCTATGCTTTCAACTACATTCTCTCTCATCTCCACTGCAATAGTAAAACTGACTTCGTTACAACTCAACTCGACACGGACGTCCTCGATCTAACTTCAGCAACAGGAACTAACTCACTTCACTTAGACGGTTGCCTGCAACAAGCATTTGATGAGTTCAATTGCATCAGGGCTTAGGCTAGTAATATTCCCTATGACAGTTTAAAAAACACTTGACTGATAGGACACGTATTAAGTTTCGATAGCTCCAAATCTTGTGAGCTACGCTAGCGCCCACTTAGTTCACTCTTGATTAGGTACGAAAACGAATAATCTGCATTTCGAGCAAGCTGTTTACATTTGAGTAGCCAACTTTACTACAACCTGAAAAAAATGGCTACCATCAACTTGCAGTTACATGCAAGTCTATCTTGGTATTGGCATTACCAGTGATGTGCGCCTGTCAACACAAACCCTTTAGACACAAGTTTGGTCTGGAGTAATTTTAGTCAAAAATTTCAAGACAGCGTTGTTAGCACGCTGCCCATGGACGCACAGTCCGTTGACATAATAAATAAATAAAGGAACGGTAAATATCTAGACAGTGCGTAACACAGACAGATTACGTGGCCCGCGCAATTTGTACAATATAATAAATTACTAGAACAATTGGTTCAGCTTTTACAATAGACCCAAAGTAATAAAATTTGGATAATTTAAGGTTGGTAATAAACTTATTTAAAGCCGGCAGCCCAAGTACCTTAATACGGTCGTCCACAGAAATGTTTCCTTAGTGATTGGTGGTCACATTATTGAAGAATGATCAGATACTTCAGAGTAAGAAAACTGTTGAGTTTACAAGCTTACTGCGGTGCGTCTTTTCACAATACTGAAAAACAATCACTTGTAGTACTCTTAGTACTAATCATTCAGGAAATTGTAAGTTGAAATTTTAAGAGCGCTATACATATGCTTATAGACGAAAGTGAACTAAGCTTAGCACGAATGGAGGATACGATCACAAAAGATTACTAATATCAATTTTGTTTCGTTAGTTTAGCAGATGATGTAAGATTTTCTCTTAATTAACGCATCCGCTCCTGCATATAGATTTTCGTAGGGTACTCTAGTTTGCGTGGTAGTACTAGACCTCTAACTGTAGGATTTTATTCCAAATCCATTCGCGATGGCCAATATATGGCTAATATATGGCTAATATATATATATATATATATATATATATATATATATATATGCTGACACCATGCTCACATGCATGTTTGCTGCCGAAAATCCTCAGTCTGTAAGAAATCATTTGTTTGCATCCGGTAGTTTGCAAAAGAGGCCACCGCCGCTTTAAACTTTGCAGGTATGCTAAAAGAAATAAATGATAATAAGTGAAAAAGTCGGAGCATACTTGTACACATACTCTTTTGGTAGCAATCGGTGGAGGTCTCACCGGCTACTTAGCTACTTAGCTACTTAACGGTAGTATAATGACACATTTAGCATAACAACAAATTCCACTCGGTTATGGAAACTTAGGATATTTTGGTTTTGCTGCTCATTTTCTTTAGACTGAGCACGCGAATAGACATCGAGATACAGAATGCGAGCATACTCTGTGATAAAACTACTTACTGTTCGCGTGAAAATGTCTTCGGACAGCGACAGTCCTTGCTTCATATTTCCGTACCATGTGAACTCGTCCACCCTAAAAGTACTCGATTTACTCAAAGTTTGTTCGTTTCCAAATATCTAGATGCGTTTTAAACAGTGAATTTAAACGAAACATGTAACTGGCACTTGTGCATTCTTTGTTTCTGCCGCAGCATAGATGAAAACAAACAACAACTAACAACCGCCAGCTTTACATTTATAAACGTCGATTCAAGTGGTTTCTCCTCTAGCAAAATTTTGTCGTTGACTTTACTGATGACACACTAATGCATTTGACTAGCCGGTCAGATGAAGCTCTTCCTTAGTTAGTTAACTTCAGTACATCTGTCCGCCCAACAAAAGAAAATATAAATCCGACTACATAAAGTGCAGCGTTAGCTGTGGAAAACAGATGTTCTGATCATACAGCAAACTTCTAAAAACGACTTAAGTAAACCCAAGCCTTATAGTTACACAGAAGAGAGCGTTACAAACATAGAAGGTTAAATTAGAATTAGTCATTCTACAAAAAATAGGGACCCGATATCAGAATACCTGCAACAGGTTGTTTAAGTTTGGCAGTAATTTCTTTGTATACGAAATATGCCCAACCGATATTCTGGTGACATACTTAAAGCTTCACGTTCTGGCTATAGTCAAAGACAAATAGTATTAACATTGGCACCTGATGTAACTGTTAGGTACTTGTTGCGACATAGACTCACATGTCTGAATTGTTTACTTGTTAAGGGTAAGCAATACTTTGCTTCTTACTTTGTGATTTGTCGTGTATGATTTACGGGCTGCAGTTTGCAGAGGGCTACTAATTCATGCTATTCCCCAGAAATTAGCAGCAAATAGCATGGAAGTGGGCTCCTTAACTGTCCTGTCAAGTAGATGGCAGTGACGGATATAACAACAGAGAACGGAGTAAGGCTCGTTGTCACGAAACGTGAGTAAGCAATGCAGTCGTCCACTAATTTTATAGTGCTTGGATTTTATGGATGTTGCTTACGCACTGCATCTTTATGTAAAGCTAAAATGATGGTGTTAAATTGTAACATCTGCACTTTTAGTATTTCTCAGAAACTTCTCATTAGGTTCAGTAAATTAATATAATGATAAACTCCCTATCATGCCAGGTGAATAATAATCTATAAGTTTGCTGGTTCAGTTCATCTAGTTTTGGTGCAAGGCTGACTAACACGCTTGCTAACGGTCGCTGCACATCTTATAAATTGGTTGCAAAAGGGAAACAGATTAAATGCGTTCTTGAGTGTTATTTTAAAATCTAAACCTCCAGTTGCGTGCCGGGAAGGACACGAGATCACCATGCTCCGTCGTAGACACTGTGGAAGAGTTGATTAATTGCTAAAGAATAGGTCGTCTGGTGCTTATCATTCCCTTCAAACCGGCACATAATATTAACTCCTTTCGCATGCTTCTGTGATATTTTTGACACTCGCTGGTGTTCAAAGGTGTTTTTTATCTCATGTAATGCCTCCGGCTCAGAAACGTGGTATAGGGACCGCACGTTTTCAGTGACGTTTTGTTCAGTCGAACTTTGTGTTCGGATTGATCTGCCGGAAGAAACGTTTTTCCTAATACTGTCATCGTTCAAACTTTTCAGAACATGGCCACTCGGTGTCCAGTATCAATTCAACGTTCTCCCTTAACAGACAAACGAATTGATCGCCCGTTCTTTGGAATTAATGCACAAGCGCAATTAATATAATTCTATTTATTCTGCTCCGATGCCTCATTATGGTGCAATTCATGCTATACAAAATTAAACTACTTGTAATCTGTTAGCATACACCTAAGCAACCTAAATATTGCAGCTCAACCAGCAGTAGATAATCAAGTGCTTACCCGACAATCGGATTTATCCTGATCCCACTAGCATGAGCTGTCGCAGAACAGAGAATAGTGTGTAAATTTAAATACTGTAATTTCTAGTAAAAGGACTAAACTCTCCAGACAAATCAGATTTATGCCTGTGTTTGCTAGTCCTGCATCGACACAATTGCAAATGTACACATCGCATAATTCTGATGAATTGTGATGCCAGCGGGCCTAACCCATTTGACTGGGGCTCTCTGAATTCTTACTGTTTTCTTGTGTCCTCAGCTAGTTTATTCTTGCGTTATGGTTTATAATGGCAAGCACCACGCTTAATAAGCTAGCACAACCCCAGTTGAGGACATGGGCAACAGGAAGCAGCAAACATTATCGCTTTCAGTTGGTCGTCATCAGGCCAATACACCACGAATGTGTAGGATGAAGGTAGAAAATAGATTTTACATATTAGTTCACTAACCTAGGTGGCCTGATTGACTGACTTAGATGATTAGTCCCAAAAGGTTTTCGGGGTGCGGACAGCGTTTCGCACTCCGCATTTAGTGTGATAGAATCCCAGATCAAACTGATAGCCTGAACAATTATTTTGACGCACATATACAAGAGTATGGTAAGGCAAATTGGTGAATTCTTCGGTTATTTTCGATAGACAAATCTAAACACTAGTCTGCCCTGTCCGGATAAGAGATGGCTTGGATGAAAAATTTCTTGCGCTTTGACCAAATAGTTTGAATCAATTCATTTTGTAGATACGATGTTTTCCGTTGTAAATTAGATTCCGCTATGCATATGACCTCGGCAACGATGCCGTGCTCACTCGAACAGTACTTTGCGGGTTGTTGCGTTTGCATTTATCTCATCCATTCGTGGTGTATTACCCTTCTGATTATCTGTTAAAGACGAAAAGAAACCTGATACTTCGGTTAAATTAGTTCCAACGATGTTCTGTGATTATTTAATTTACCAGGTGGCCTCGAACGTACGTTAAATTGCAGTGCAATCTGACCCTTTGATGAACACCTTAATGACGCTGCCTCCAGACCTCTCGCCTAACGTCGAGACAAGCTTACCCATTTAACTAGCAAAAAAGGCGGACTCAACCCATAGGTTACACACAAACTTATGGACAAGTAGAAAGAGTCGGATTCCCTAGATCTGACATACATGATTTCGTCACATTTCAGCCCAGAAAACTGTTTGTGGTCAATCTGTCACCTGTCGGCACAACAATATCACAACCAAAACGCACATCCCCTGACGCACAACTGAGACGAGAGAAGCTTCCATACATGTTTGTTTACTTATTTATTTATGTATACCAACGCACAAGGCCTCCTGATTGAGCTTTCTGAACTGCGGTACATCAAGTATCATACGTTTAAGATCTCATATTTGTGCCATCCAACAACCGCGCAAATATGGAGCTCCTAAAATAAGGGATTGGTCTCCCGTCTTCCTTCTCTCAGGCTATTCAGAATACTAGCATTTGAACAATATTTACAAGCGCTCTTTACTATAGCATCATACGTGGAACTAGGTTCCACGATGCGCGATTACAGCAACACTTGCCGTTTTAAACGGCTTATGTACTGAATTTTAAGTATAAATGTTGATTGCTTTTGTGACTAATCTTCTGCAGTGCAACGTAGCTCAACTCAGAGAGTTCGTGGCTTTCAAACGATCTCCAGCTCATTCCAAAATGCTGTTTCTCGAGAAGGCTGTACAGGAAGTTGTGCCCACTTTTTCTCTGTACATATCGTTAACCTTCAGTTACGGAAACAGACTCTGCCCGGTCAGCGCGAACCTTCATCGACCTGCCGAACAACAAAGCGCGCATGTGTGTACTTTACCAGCAAGTGCAGTACAGCAACTGCGCACACACTCGATGCTTATTTCATCCCACCATTGTCGTCAGCCGTAGAAAATTTGACTGTTGATTGACAGTTCAACCTGCAAGAGACCATTAACTTGCACCTCTTCAATGGACAGGACCCTCTTAAAAAATGTGCCATCGAGATAAGTCTAGGTGTTTTAACCGATTTTAAGTAGTTAACTCTATATGTATAGGTATAAGTCCATTCGTAGCTAGAGTGCATCGGTAAATCGGAAGCGCTTTTTCTGCCTGGTATACAAATGCATACTGGTTGGGAAATTTTGACTCGTTCCCAAGTGATAGAGCCAAAAGATGACGGAAGCAGTTGAGCATCTGGTAACTGCTTTGGATATATCTGTGGAAATAAACGAATCCACACGTACAGCTTAATGAAAGTATATAACTCCCATTCAAGCCAAAGAGGTAGGCCGTACGTCGCAACCACGCCTCATTGTCTCAGTCTCTAACTGTCCTAACGCACTTTTCCCGTACGTAACGGATTAACAATATCTGAGCTAGTTCTACTTTCACATAGGGTTTAGCTACCGATAACTCCATTGCCATACTTGAGGACCAAAGCTAGAGCCAGCCTAAAGTAAAAGTTCACTGTAAATCAAATGCACCGGTTTCCAGGAAATCGCTAGAAGAGACGCCGGTAACTGTACTTTTCGGAGTTGTAAAAGCTGAGATGTCGCAGCGTGGATTGCTGCCATCATTGAGGCCCATACATCCGCCATCATCAAGAAGAGTTAGTGAACTTAAGGTGCTTACCACCAGATGCAACCAAAAGTGCCTTAGATTCCCTGAGCACAAACGTTCTCCAATTCAGATAAAATGCAATAAACAGGTAAACTGAATGATGTTCCTAATCAATAGGACTCGATCTCTTATGCCAGCGGTGTGTTTGCTGACCCCGCCCCAAGAAAACGCATCGCGCGTTACCCCAGCTCATCGCACTCTGGGGTGTCTCAATTACTTCGAGTAACATTAAATACCGCAAATGAAACCCTGGCCATTTGTTGTCTAGAAACCAACTCGACAATGCATCGAACAGAGTGCGCTTATTACCGGTCATCCTGCGGGACCTCGTCATGATTACAGTGCCCTGGTTAAGGCTTGACATAACCGATTCTGAGATCAATTTAGCCAGTATGTCGACGTTTCAGAACGATGGAACCGGAAGAGTTGGTGGTTTGGTTCTTTATTATAATACAAAAAAACCGATTTGAAGTTATCGATCACCCGGAAATCCGCGTTCCTGAATCACTTTGGTGTCGCCTATGGTTGCGAAACAAGAAAATATGTCTACTAGCTATGCTTTACCGCCCACCAAACTCAACGTCGGAGATGGACACTAAACTGAACCACGTATTACCGTTTGCTTTGAACAAGTCCTACATCCACATTCTTATCGCTGGAGACTTTAACGTGCAAGACATAGAAACGCCAGCAACCGACAGTAAGCAGTTTAAAGTCTGTTTGCAAGAGCTAATTGCTAGCCACTCTCTGTACAAACAAGTAACCCCTTCCACCAGCTTTCCAGCTGCTAAACAAGTCATCGATACTCGAGATTGTGCTCCATAATGAAGAACTCATGGTTGACGGGATAGTTTCAAGCACACTGCTAGGTCGTAGTGACCATCTTACTCTACTCTTTGACTATTTATGCTATACGTAGTATGCTGAAAAGGAGGATGATAAAGTTCAGCCCGTCAAGCACTATAATATGTTATCTACGCTTATTAAGGATACATCTTTGATTTTATTAACCGGATGCCCCCAGATCTTGTCTTGGAGACCTTTACAAGGACGTTTAGCACACTGGTAGCACATGCGTCGGAACAGAAGTCCTTCCAACCCAAAACAAGCATAAGTCATTTCTGGGGATCAGAACACCTAAATGTATGTCCAGGAGGGATTTGCCATGGTGAACTCACAAAGGATGCTCGAATGCTAAAAACTGGACTGCATACTTGACACATGCTAACTTTTGTGAGAAATTGATCGGCGAGAGCAAAGTCACGTATCAGCAGGAGTTAATGAAGCGATTCTGTACGAACCACAAACTTCTGTATAGGTGCGTTAACGGCCTCCGAAAGGTGAAGCGGGGTATTCCAACAATAGTCACGGTGGATGGACACACACGATCAGCAATGGAAGCAGCCGATCTCCTACGGCTTCATTACTCCCAAAGTTTCCAGCAGGTAATGAGCCGAAATATTCTTCTCTTTTCTATTACTCCACCTTCGGATTTAGACTACATCACCTTCACTGCGGAAGCAGTGTTGAAGAAGTTGTTATCCTTGAGTATCCACGGTTCCCCTGGAGTCGACAACATCCGCCGGAAGTCTCTGCAGGCGGAGCTAGTGATCTAGTAGAAGCACTGGCTGTTTCCTATCAGTGATGTCTAGAAGAGAACCATGTTTCACCAGTACGGAAGCCAGGGGTCATCACTCCTATCCATAAAGTAGGTAGCCGCGCTGACTCTACCAAATGCCGTCCAATAATACACTACTTCGGGTACTATCCAAAGTAATGGAATCAGTCATCGCAGATGCGCTGTTGCAGTATCTGGAAAGCCACAAGTTAATAGCCCCAGAGCAACATGGCTTTCGTCAAAAGCGTTCACGTAATACAAACCTATAAATTGCACGTAATAGCTGAAGTGTAGCTGTTGATGATATAGTAGGAGTCGACGTATTCTACCTGGACTATTCAAAAGCGTTTGATCGCCTAGACCATCAAATTATTCTTCAGAACCTTTGGAACTAGGGCATTGGCGACCAAATCCTGAGTTGGATAAGCAATTTACAACAAGAACGACGACGAGTTGTGCGAGTCCAAGGATCATTGTCTGATGCATTCGATATGGTGTTTGGTGTACCACAACGCCGACTATTCCAAAGTTCCGAAGTCGCGCAGATCTTTTAGGTGTCTGTGCATCATAGCTGCCTACGCACCCAATAACTTTAGCGATGATTCGGTAAAAACGGCTACCGCCAACTGACCAAGCTACTTCGCCACAGAAGAAGCATGGACACTGTTGCGCTGGCAGGGGATCTGAACGCACAAGTTGGAAATTTGTCAACTGATGAAATGCATACGGGCAGTCAGCACGGTTTTAAGCTTCCATAATGATAACGGTGAGCGATTGCTTCATTTGTGTGAGGATGCTCGCTTATTGCTTGCGAGCGCTAACTTCCGACACAGCACTCGCTGGAGGGTGACTTGGTGCCCACCAGGCTCCAAGAAGTCATGGACGCAAATCGATCACATTGCAAACAGTTACCGCTGGAGAGGCTGCATCCAGAACTGTCGTTCGATTTTGAGCACATGTGTGGACACCGACCATGCACTTGTATGTGCTGACACACGGACGCGTTTTGGCGGAAGCCCATGACGACACTGTGAGCGCACTGACACCAGCCAACTGGCGAAGTCCGCTGTCCTGAACACGTATCGAATTACGCTGACAAACGGGTTGAGTAAGCGCTCCCTGGAGACTATTAAAGGTCACTGGTCGCATGTTCACCAGAGCTTAATAGTAGCGGGCAAATCCTCCTGCGGTAAGTCTAATAGCCAACCTGGACACTGGGTCTCTTCGCGGTCTCTTGAACTGACTGATAGTCACCGGCATATTCCGGCTGAAAGCGAACACAATTAAGCTCTCAAAAAGCTCCGGACAAACTCCGTGCAAGCCTGAAGAGAGACCGCAAATCCTGGTGGTCTTTTCATGCGTCAGAGATGGAAGTGGTCGCTGTCCTTGGTAAACGTCTTAAATTATTCCGTCTGATACGGGGAAACCAGCAGCAGGTGACCTGGAGTTAGTGAAACAGTCTGTGACAAGAGTGGACAGCCTATCCACATTTTGTCAAAAGATTTAGACTGTTAGGCTGAGCATTTTGAAAAGCAATTTTTTCGGCCGGAAGTGGTCGTTTCCTCACCGGCCAGTGATCGCCCTGCCCCGTGGGCTGTCCCTTTGGACCCGCCTTCTTACTCAGATGTCAAACGTGATATTGGACTGCTGAAATTGAACAAGGCGGCGGGACCAGAAGATCTCTAGCCAGCCCTCTTCACATTCGGGGATTTGATCTAGTAGATGATTTATATGATTTACTAGTGAAACTGTGGAGCAGGAAACTGTCCCAACCGACTGGAGCCGCTCCGTTATTGTTCCCATCTTCAAAGGAGGCTCGAGTTCGAAATGCGGAAACCCTCGATCAATCAGTCTGATCTCCATCACCTCCATAGTCCTTCACAGACTGACTGGCGCCCGTGAATGCCAGAGTCGTGAGGAGCAAGCCGGGTTTCGTCGGGGTCGTGGCTGCATCGATCACGTCTTCATATTACGTCAGTTATTGGAGCACCGTCACACATATTGGCGGCCCACTGTAATCGTGTTTCTCGCCATCAAAGGTGCCTTCGATTCAGTTGATCGATGTGCCCTTTGGAATTGTCTACTCAGAAAAGGTGTGCCCGAGAAATATGTTAATATTATCCAATCATTATAGGTGCGTAGCCCGGGCAGAGTGAGGGCTTACGGCAAGCTGTAGTCGCCCTTTAGTATCTCCAGCGGTGTGAGACAAGGATGCCTGCTGTCACCTTTCCTCTTCAACTTCGCTATTGACGAAGTCATGGAGATTACATTTACAAGACATGTGAGAAGGTGTGGAGCTAATCCTAGGAGAACAACTTTTTGACTTGGAGTATGTCGACAATATTGCCCTAATGTGTGGCAGCTTCCAGACGTGCCAAGCTGCACTGGGCAGATTAGCACTGGCTGTCAGACGCTTCCGGCCTTGTTTTTCACCATCGAAATGCAATGTGTTCCTCCAAGATTGGCATGGATCGCCTCCTGCGCTGACCTTTGTTGGGTATCTGCTAGAATTCGTTCAGAAATTCAACTACCGTGGAAGTTGTATCCGCGCCCTTAAGATTGAACATGAGATCACTAATCGTATACCACAAGCTCGAAGTGCTTTTGATAGTCCTCACCACCTATGTCGGCGGCGCGACATCACTCTCGCCCTGAAGGGTAGAGTGTACAAAGCAAGGGTACGTTCGATCGTACTGTACGGTTGCGAAATAAGGCCCATTAGATCAGCGAACACAAAGAAGCTAGTTATGTTCGAACATCGGTGGCTTTGCAGTTCGGCTCAAATCTGGTGGGAACACCGCGTGAGCAACGAGCGTGTTCGACGACCTGTTTGCGGCACAGGAAACCGCTCAGCACCGGCATTTCACGCATTTTACTCCGATGGCTTGGCCACGTGTTGCGCATGCCAGCCCACCGACTTCCGTACGTTGTTTGCTCACCGGGTGTGGATGGAAGAAGAGGAGGGGTGGCCAAGCGATGACTTGGTCCAGAGGAATGAAGGCCCTAACTTCGGAGCTGACCTCGGTTGGAGCGTCACGGCTCCCTGGTTGGGGTCCAAAAGACGATGAACACGTTTAGCTAGGTAGACTTGCTGACATGGCAAGGAGCCGACCTCAGTGGCGTCCCTGCTGTACATTTCTTTGTCCCTCTCCAACCCTTTTAGCCTCACCCTCCAACCATGATCTCATTTCGTAGCGTAAAATAATTTTACATAATAATTATTCTTGCTGTCTAGTAGCCAGCTGGTAGCTAACCGGAACGATGCACATCCGTTGTTGGTAGCTCAGCTGGCATGCAGCTGTTGTATTTATTTTCCTTTTCTTTTATGTTTTGCGACACAGTAGCTGAGGTGTTCCTCAGCTCTAGCTAACTCGGGTAATGATGAGGATGATTCACTACAAGGCTCGGTGCTTGGACGTCGTCTATTCTTGATGTCCATCAACGATTTGGCGAGATAAGTCGCTACCGATTTCCCATTTTTCGCTGATATCAAGATATGGCAAAGGATCAGAGGACCGGACGACCACGAACGGCTCCAGCGCAATTTTAACACGGTGTCAAACTGGTCAGTTCAAAACGCCCTACCATACTACGTAGACAAATGTCGCGTTGTGCGATTACGCCATAGACATAAATACACATATTTCCTTGGGACAAACGGATTGCAGATCAACTCACAGGAACGTGATCATGGTGTGCTCGTACAGGGCGACCTCCACAGAACAAAACAGGCTGAGGTAGCTGCTGAAGAAGACAGCCAACTTGTCGGCATGCTGCGAAGGTCATCCGGGAGTTCTGACCCATCAATCTTCTCAACTGTATACAATTCCTATGTTGAATTCGCTATCTAAGCTTGGCAACCTTGGTTGAAGCGCGACCTAGGGGCATTAGAGGCAACACAACGGAGATCAACAAGGAATGTAAAGGGCGTGCGCTCTTACTCTTACCACCGAACGTTGAAGTTTATTGGAAGTTTCAGTAGACGCTATCGAATGCTGCGCGGTGATCTCATATAAGCGTATCAGATATTTATTGACCCCAACCACGTACGCCGCCACTTGTTGAAACTTAGCCACAAAGCGCAGTTCAGGGTTAACAGCTTAAAATTGGAGGAACGATGTAGCCGTCTAGAGTGTCGACGTAATTACTTTTCCCTTCGGGTTTACCAAACGTGGAAGTCACTTCCAGACTCAGTTGTATCCTCCCCTGCCTCGCACATTTCAAAAACCATTAGGTATTGCTCTTAGCTCTCCGAATTTTTTATCTACACTCCTCTATTGCGGATTACGTCAAGCATGCTTTTCTACAGAATTTATGTATCAAAAGCACCCATGTGGGCGACCATGTTTTGCTTTTCACATGCTTTACATCAACGAACACTACACCCCGCGTATTTCTGCATGCTTACACTTGATTTTTATTTTACACTGACGTTATTTATCAACGTATTCAAATCGCTAGACGCTAAGTAGATAAAACACGTTTCTTTTAGTTTCATCCTATTCACCTCAACCATCCTAATGGACGTGTTAAGTACTTGCTTTTATCCCCTGATAAAAAACTGTTCATTGTTCGGAGGATATGGACAGCCGAGAGGGAAGTCGAAAACACGAAAGGAAACCGTCATTGTTTACGGTGTCCCAGTGTCCAAAACTTCCTCTTCCTAAGAAGCTCTGGCACATGACTAGGAGCTATGAAGCACCCTATCAGGATAATATTATTGCTACTACGTTGATAATGATCCCCGCTTCATCGAATTCGATAGGATCTTGTTCCAGTTTGCTGAGACTGGTTTTACAATCAGTGATCCATTTATAAACCCACCTAGAGAACGGGGCTAGGTTCCTTAACATGCTGCCAAATTCGACAGAAGGCAGCAAGGACACGACGACGGGCTACTGATTACTCAAGGTGAGCAGCATAAAAGCTCCTTAGGGAGTCGACTGCAGTAAATAAACTAACAGCCATCTTAACATCTGGAGGAACACCGTAGGATGCGGATATGATCAGGGTCATCATGACAGAGTTTACGGTGCAGAAAAGTATCCCGAATGCATTTCGAGACCCAGCGACCTTTACAAAAATGCACAGCGACCGACCTCACGACAGTCTGCCAAGTATCAACTCTGCTGTTTACACCTTTCATTAGTATTTGAACATATAAGACACTATCATGTTTTATACCAAATCACAAGACCTTTTCAATAAACTGATAGAGCTTTCGTCGCGTCAGTCCACAATAGCGTGGTATCTCCTCATGTTAACTAAGAAATAGTTGAGTGAAGCGTTCACTGGCGTCGAAATCTTACCACCTGGGATGTTCATACCGCAACGGTTGACCGAATACAGTAAGCTACATCGTAATGTCATCGACGAGCCTGAGGTCCAGAGTGTCGACGCGATTTGGTGAGGTTTTCGCCTACGATGTGATGCCACTTGTTTGTTAGGTGCCGTACAGGGCCATCTGTCGTCCAACTCAGCAATGGTCAGTCGCCTAGCCTCTACTATAAAACTTCTCGCACAGTGACGAAGTCACATATTCTTCTTTTGCAACTTCAATCTTTAAGCCCAAAACTCCAGTCTCTCTCGGTGGAGAATGCTAACTGGAATTATAAGAGGTTAGCATTGGATTACAACTCTACAACCACGTACTTCCATCATCATATTAAGGAAGTGGAACGAAGTAAACAGTTGGAATCTGGTGTTCCCCATTGAGGAACTTATGCTCGAAACGGTGTCGATATTTAGTATGTTGGACCGCAGCGACTACGCAACACTCGTTCAACTGAATTTGTTATGCACAGTACTCCGCAGTAAACACCGACACCCAGTTCAAAACGATTATGCCGTTCATATCAGATTCCTTTACTATCTGTACTCTCCCTGGGTATTGCCTGGTGGGACTTTGTTGATAAATTCGTACAAGTTAGTTGCCAGTACCTTAAGGAACAACATGTCTCCGCGCTCGATGAGACTAAAGTCATTACTAAACGACAGGACACGGAGTGTATGGTCAAAAGTGATTAACTGGTAAAACTGCATGGAGGCACCTGGTGTTGAAACGTGGAAAGCCCGCACTTTCCAGCGGAATATTTTCGGGAACCCGGTTACGTAGAATAAACTAAAGTAGCAGCAGAGAATGTTTTTTAAACCCTAAGCTGCTTTACAGACGTTAATAAATATCGCAGAGGTAAGGAACTCCAGTCCTACACACATTTGATGGGCAGGCATAATCGTCAACTGAATCGTCCAATGTCCGTTGTCCTTAATACTACCAACTGGAACTTCGTTGCCTATGCTGTTCACGCAGGTTGTAACACTGCCAGGAAAGCCTAATCTCGTTTAAGGTCATAGGTCTACTAGAAAGCCTAATTGCTCTACGCGAGCTTTCCTCTTCTGGTGCTGATACTATGCGCCCAAAAGCGCAGAAGTTATTTGCAATGCATTGGGTAGATTCACTCTTTCTATTCATGCAAGGATGTCTCGACGAGATTCGGGTTCAAACACTGTGGAAGCATGGAATCGTCACTCCCATTCGCGGAGGGGAAGTCACGCAGAACCGGCCAGCTACCACCCAATAAGCCTCCTTCTTTGCTCTTTCGAGACAACGAGGTCGTTATAGCCAAAGCTCTCATAAATTACATGATGGGATGCGATATTATAACGCAAGTACAGCACAGATTTCGCAGAAACCTGTCTTGCACCACTAACCCGCCACTTGCTTGCTCCACTTGGACTGAAACATTTGGCAGTGGTGTTGGTGTTTAGCTAGTTTTTCTGGACTTCTCAAAACCGTTCCATCATCTGAACCACCGCGTCTTCCTTTACAAGCTTTAAAATTTTGTTCCAGCCCTAGATTTTATAGGGAACTTCTTGATTCAACAATACCTGAAGATGAGGGTTGGCAGCGCCATCTTCGACCCTATCGATGTTCAGTGCGGAGTCCCACGGGGCTTAGTACCGGGCCCACGTCTATTGCTGATTTACTTAGACAATCTCGTGAATGATAACTTCCAATTTCTTACTTATCGTTAGTAATCTCAAGATATGCCGACCAACAAAAAAACGGGTAACAACATAGGACTTCAGGATGACTTTGGCAGTGTATACGAATAGGCAGGTCAGACCCTGCTTGCATTCAATACCTCCAAGTGTAAGGCGATGAACATACGCCGTCAATGCGTTTGCGAGTACAGACTGGGGGATCAAATTTTGCAACGCGCTTCTACCGAATGCGATGTTACAAGTCGGTCTTGGTTGTTCTTTTCAGACGGCGAAAGCATCCAAAAATGCTTGCCAACATCTTGGCTCTTTGCGGAGGGTATTTGGGCGAGTAGACCCTTTCCTATTCTCTCAGATGCTCAACGCGTAGTTAGGACTTCACTTGGAATGCAACACCCAAGCCTTGCAGCCCTGGCACAAGCAAGACATCACCGCACCTGAAAAGCCACCACGAAGGGTGACCAAGAACATACCTGTGAAAAGGTATAGTGGGCAGCATTGGGGCATTTTGAACCATGCTTCGCAGGATAGTCTTTATATCTTCGCTGACGAATTTCTCTCAGTTCGGGCATTGTGCTTGCTACCGCATGTGCAGTTAAAGCTGTAGATGCATAAAAAGACGACTTGCGAATCAGGTTTGTTCAAGTGGGACTTGCACAATAACCATATGATTTGATACAATACCATAAACTCAGCAACGTAATGGCTCCAAACTCGGGTCAATTTTGGTCACTGTGTTAATACAATTTATCAAACATCTGTTCAGTGTGTTACTGACTTATATGCCTGAATAGAATATACATACCATTTACTGGATTGCTTAAATGTGTTAGGCTGTGCAAAATGCTTGAATGCCCTTCGCACTTTATTGCTGAAACTGTGTCAACTACCAGACAAAAACGGATAAGTTCCATGTCGCCGGTCATCGACACTTACAACCCCAGATGTATATGTTAAATCGGTATGTTGTCGCTTTGAGTCCCGACTAACTTGAAGCGTTATCACGGTTTCAGTTGGTCAACACCACCAAATAAATGCAACAGTAAAGGGATTACAGCTCAGTTTGTGCATTAGTAGGAATAAATGTTCAGTCTCACACTAAACACTGAGAACTTAAGCAGTGGTTTTGGTGATAGGATGATAGACCTGGTTAAGCAATTATGTATCAGTGAGACGAAAGGCGCAGGTTTCTAACAAACAATCATAGGGAATCCCTAAGACAACTGCAGTAAAATAAATATTTTGGTTATACTGAGACCCGTAGGGGTCCAGGAGTAGTAATATTTGAAAAGCAAGGTTACATTCGGGAAATCCATACAATGCTTGCAGGCTCGAACAGTTTCGTTCGTGATCTGGCAGAATGTACCAAACCGAGTGCTTGGGGAATTCACTAGTTGGTGATCTGCAGAATGTAATGAAGACGAAAGTAATTTATGAAAAATATTTTTATCTACGAAAGGTTAACCTTCATGACAGGTATATGGACGATATTCGCTGTTGTTGACACTTCTTAGCAGGAAGCACAATTACTGGAATGAAACCATGAACCAACAATAGAAAAACGGAAAAATTACAAGTAAAATTACAGTGATCTGACAACTCCGGTGGGATAGTTTGTGTGGGTTTCATAAGTTCAACAAACTAAAAGTAAAATGAAACGCGGATCTGGACACCATAATTTCCATGCTAACACACATGTACATCCAACTTACCACATTTCGTGCGGACTGGTTAGTACAGTTTGTTTGCCTCGTAATATACTACATAAGCGGAATTCATACCGTATAATACAGATGGGGTATTGTATTTTTGACTCGTGTTAAAATAAGAGGTAGTGTGCGCTCATAAATGACAAAAGTCCGAACAGTGTTCCAAGGCCAAGAAATCCAAAGAGAAAATAATTCCGGCAGCATTCCAGCTGCAGAATTGGAATTGGGATGCATGTATATACACCCGAGGATTAAAAGATTATTATTCAGTTGCACACATATAAAATGGAGTACTGAGGAAATTTATGTGAGGGAATAGGCGCTGATGAAGCGCGCAGTGATTCGTGATATAGATGGCTTAACCGCCACCGTTCAGACTTACTACATCCAAGAAATGCCCCGACGTGCGTGTGATCCAGTTGCTACGGCTCACATCACAAGAATAACGATAAATAAGAACGGTAAGATAGTAGCGTTGATTACAAATAGAATGTAAAAGACGGAAGAAACTACGAACTCTGTTAAACTAATCAGAATGAAATGGAATTTAACCATCCGATATAATAAAACGAATGCACGGACGCCACTGTCTTCTTGACTGGAACATGTCCGATACGATCTCCAACCATTGTCGTGGACCACCTCGAGGACCCCATTTATGAAGACGGCCCGCAGCAGTCTTACCAAGTCTCTCAGCCAATTACTTCATGCCACTATGTCACGTCATGGACTGGTCCTCTCGCGGTTTCACCCAACTTGGTTAAACCAGGACCTATTATACACGCCGATGAAGGCTGTAAAGGATTATCCCGGGGACACGTGCTTAGTAAAAGTAAGCAATTAAATTTCAGCAAACACGAGTGTGGCACCAAAAGGCTTGTTGCAAAAAACCAACCGGCTAACTTCGGCTTTGCTCTCCTAGTGTTCACAGTAGACTTGAGAAATACTCCGCAAGCACCGAAGGTCTAACACGACCAAGCGTTTAATGTCTTTGCCGCGAACTGGCCAGGTCTTTGATCCATCAAACACTACCGGCCTTACAGCAGCATTATCCACCCTAACTGACAGGCGGAATCTCTGGAAAGCCATGCAGGCCTCTGAAACGCGAATTGACTCCCTCAGTGAGTTAACCACCAGAAATGAGAGTGCTCCCAAGGGAGGTGGACCGACGCACCACTTCCACTGACTCTTAGGTGATACGTAGAACCGGTGGTGTATCAATCCACTTCTGAAACATTAATTTGCAATTAGAAGCTGAAAAGCGCATGTTGAGGCTTGCAACGCTAAGCATCAGTATATTCAGTTGCACCTGCACAATCACCGGATCCGATAAAACGAGAGACATATCATCTGCATGCACAAACCATCGCACGGCGCTAAGATCCGTTGTCGTCGCGATGAAATAGCATGTAAGCCAACGTTTGTTACTAAGCTCAGTGATGCATTGACCGATGCGTACTAACCCCCACTAAATGTTTCATATATAACTAGGGCGAGAGATTACTGGCGCGTTACTGATCGGAAGGTGTACAGTAGTGTTTCACAAAGTATGTCTTCCAGCATAGCTTAGGTGCGAAGGTAATACCTGTGCTGACTACTATAAGTAGTCTAGCATGCTAGAGCGAAGTGCAGAGGAATTCGTTCCTCATTTTCACCTTCGAGTATCTATAGATCTGCTTCCGTCACCGCGATCATAGTTTTTGCAGCTTGACTGTGGTCTTGTCGATAAATATCAGCAGATTCCAACGTGGAATGCCGTCACAATGTTACACAAAATAACAACTGATGGTTTAAACTGGTCCATAATTTCCAGCTTGCAACAACTCTCACAATTAGTAACAAAACGTCATGAACAGCAAGTATGATCAAAGACGCTGTGGACGCAACTGCCGATAGCGTTTCCTAAGGCTGTGATATCTGTAGCATGACTATGCTGCTGTGTACAGCAATCTATTTCTTGACAGACATTGAAAACACTTGTCATTTACCGCAGTTCTTGATGTTTGGGTGTAATTTGTTCCAAAGCTCCAAGCAGACAGTAAGAAAGTTTCTTTTATGCTCCTTTTCCTCCTTGGAATTACGATCTCGCAACTTACATCACATTTGGTATATCAGCCACACTGCGTTAAAGACAAACAGACCCCTGCGTTGTACAGCACCGTTAGGTATGCTTCTGAGCCGAAAGCACAGTTTTGATATGGTTCTTCGCGGCCAAGTGGGTTGTAGTCCAAGGATAGTACAAGTCAGTGTTGCGGAGTAACCAATTACCTTTCTGGTAAACCTGTGTAGATTTAGCTCAAAAACCATTTTGTCCGAATTTCGCACCCTTTGCTCCACAATGAGCTGTATAACATGGTTAACATTGCATACGCTTTGTGAAACCGGTGCGTATGCCACAGAGTGTGGAGGACCGACATGTATATCTAAAGATGTTTCGTACCTGTGATGTTTGGAAATCGCACTTCTGCTATTAGTTGAAGGTGCGCGAGTATCGCAGGCCTTAGTCTCAAACGGATGAATACGGAGGGAGGTTCGTACCATGCAGCGTAAGAGGGTTGAATGTGATGTAAAACGTATATAATAAAATATTGCTCCTATCTGTGGCAGACGACATTTGCTAAAGCTGGCACCAAGGGTCAAGAAATTTGAGCTTGTCTTGGATATGTCGTGCCATCTTCCGTGTCCTCATCTCCGTGAGAAGAAATGATTATTATATCGCCTGAAAGAAAGAATGCCATACCATGCTTCATAATGCTAAAGATATAATTTATGTAAATGAGAAATAGTAAAGTTCCAGGGACACATCATTAATTGACTTCACCAGTGACTGCTTGTTAGAGTAAAAAGGATTAACTATTTGTACCAAATGCTTCTTAACCGAAAGGTATGCAGAATGCCAAGTGAGTAGTGGTTCCCGATGCCAACAAATATGTTATTTGGCAATCTAAGGTGTCCATGGCAATGTGGCTGGAGCTTACCGTGATGCGATGGTTTGTGTGCCTCAATGATCCATTGAGCTATGCTTGGTGGTGCTTTTGCACCTTCAGAGCCACTTAAACTAGATTGGTCAATGGTTAGAGATCAGACAAACTCAGTTTCCTGGTCCTCCAGGTTGGGGGTTTGGAATGAGGGTGGTTCCTTATTCCTCAAAAAGGACTCTTTGTAGCCCACTGCCAGACCCGCTGCCTTGCGTTCAGGTTTTTAAACCAAAAGCTTTGGTTGAGAACCCTAATGGTTCTCTTGTCTAGGCCTTGGCAACCTGACAGTATCTTGCTTCCGCAATACTATGCATACTTCGTCAAATAATTTCTTGATGCTCCGGCCACCGCAAAGGATAACCAACGGTGCACTATCTGTTGCATCGAGCAGGGTGGATAAGGGTTTGGATACTACTGCTCAAGCCATCTTATTCCTTTCCTTACGCTTTTTCACTCTTACCGTCCCGTTCCAGCTTCAGTTGTATCTCCCCTGTTTTCAATCCTCAAATTCTTGGCCCTCCCCCACAATGATTTGTCGGACTTTTAACTTTGTTTCAACTCACATGTGAACGCGGGGCGTCATTCGTGTCCTGTCGACAAACCAATGTCTTACAAGCGGCCAAGCACACTTCATGGACTTCCATTTGGAGCCATCAGTCATTCTTCAGGTTGGCATGCCTCAGTGTACGCACAGTGCTACAGATTTGCCAACAAGCAGCATTTACCCGAACAGTAGTGAGGATCGCCGTCGCAGAAAACCAGTGTGATTACGCTGCACAAGTTGTTTCAGGCAAGACCATGTGCGTTCACTTTAACCTATTCACTGATTAGCATATATTTCTTTAGCATAGAACTGAGAATCTGTATTTCTAGGAAATATCAAACCTTTGCAGGTACTTAAAATCACGCATTACAAAATCCGCGAAGCTCATTGGCCAAAAAATTAATGACGAATTTTGTGGTACCAAAGAACACGCATGTGGGTTCTCGAGTATACTGTCCACCACAAGCCACTTATCCCTGTGGTAACTTCTCTGACACATATTGCTGTAAACTCCGAATAATTTTATAATAAACCGAACTAACGCTTCACGTTTTTACATCTACCTACAATGAAGTATATCTGGCCTTTTTCTTACCACAGCTGAAGGCCAAGGGAGGTAAAACTAGCGAAGTCATCGAAGGTCGCGGAATGTCTGTGGACACTACTGAAATCACTAGGTAATTACAACAGTCGAATATTGCTTTGCAAGTGAATCGACGATGGTCAATTTGAACATCTTCGTTGCTTTTTAGGCTCTCGTAACATACTTCACGCAAATATATGTAGAATACATATCTATTGATTTCACTAGCATATCGCTGCGAGGGATAATGGTACGAATATTTCTTCGGAGTTGTATCAACGCTAAGACCAAATAAAACAAGACGGGTACGTGAGAAATGCGTGATCTCTTAATTTCCCGGCCGGTTGTAGGCGTCGCTGTTTACCGCACACACATTTCCCTTCCGATCAGGAAAGCTGAAATCCATCGTAAGACTGGCCCAGAAATACCAACGGAATTCAGCTTGTACAAAAGGTGCGAATGTGGAACGGTGTCAAAAGCTTTGCAAAAGTCAATAAACAGCACGTCCACTGCCTTCCCGCAATCAACGGCTTCGGCCCAGTGTTCACGAGCCGTTAACAAGTTAGTAAGGCAAGAATAGCCCTTACGAAAACCGTGCTGAGAAGGATTAAGCAACTCAAACGCTTTCAAAGGTCCTTCGAGAACGTCCCTCACGAGCTTTTCCAATAACTTGACCAGCACGCTCGTTAAACTGACCGGTCTATAGTTATCAGGGAGGTGCTTATCACCTTTCTTAATAATGGGGCAAACAGTAGCCTCCTTCCAGTCCTTGGGTAGAGAGCAGCCTCGTAGAGACTTCACAAAAAGATGCGTAATCGGAGAGCAAAGTTCATCAGCCAACTCGTACAACAGTTTGGGATGAATAGCATCTCCACCAGCAGCTTTATTGGGATTTAATTGCCTCAAAAGCGGGAGCACTTGAGCCTCGGTTATAGAAACCTCCTCCAAGTGGGAGCCCTCAGGAACTTTTGCCTGGAGACTGATATGCGGCGGCTGTGACTCTCTAACATAGACCCCAGCATACTGTTCTCCGAGCAAACAAGCTTTTTCATGATCCGTGACAACAGCAGTGCCGTCCGGGCCAAACAACACTGGGATGCACGAATACATGTTGCTTCGCCTTTTGACATAAGAGAAGAAGCGTTTCGGGTTGGATGAGGCTATACCAGCAAGCTCTACTTCATGCTGTAGACGGACACCACGTAGATACTGCCTGCAGGCATTTCGAACCTCACGATATCGCTTGAAGGTGCATAATGAAGGAGCAGATAAGTAAGTACACCAACATCTGGCACGTCTGTCAAGTTGTTTGCGTACAGCAGAATCAAACCAGGGTGGCTTTGCCCTAGTTTTATTCCTGCCAGATAGTGGTATATGGGGGAGAGAGCTCACTCAAGTATGATTTAAAGCTGTCCCAGGCCGTTTGAATGTCGTCACTTTCCAAAATGACGCAAGGCGACTTAGCGGCTTTGGCTTTCATTGTCTGAAAGTCTGCGCGCCAAATATATGGTACTCGGTCGGGATGATCATTCGTCTGACGACGAAGGGCGCACTTAAATGAGAGACAGGCGTGGTCGCTAGCACCGAAAGGTGAGTTGTATACAATATCCGTGACAAAATCAATGGATTTAGCGACGATCAAGTCCAAGAGGGACGGGTTTTGACCCATCATGAATCTAGTAGGCCGATCGACAAATTGGTGCAGGGAAGCATGCAAGGCTAGCTCGAGAAGCTCGGTAGCCAAACACCTTGTAACAGCGTCGCAGGAAAAATTCTGCCGGTCAACGTCGGGAAGATTGAAGTCCCCCATCACTAAACACCTATTTGCCGAATGCTCGCGGATGAAATCAGCAAGCCCCTTAGCAACGCTGTCGGGGCTTCTGTAGACCAGCACAATTTTAAGTTGCGCGGAGGCAATACACAGGTTAGCTGCGAGTGCCTCAACAACACCCTCTGATGATCTGAAACTATACGTCTTACAGACAGTAAGTTCGGAGTTAACGTACAAAACAGCACCACCTCCGCGCCGATCAGAGGTGCGGTCACATCTCAGCAGTGCGTAGCCTGGCAAACACACTTCACTGTCCGTGACGTCGGTGGACAACCACGTTTCAGTGAATGCGAGGACATCTGGACGGCAGTCGTCGACAAGAGCGCCGACTTCGCACAGCTTGTTTCGCAGGCTACGCACATTGTGAGTCCGGGATCGTGCGCCACCAGAAACGGCTCTGGTAGGGTGGAAGTGGACCGCCGGCTCACCACCCTAAAACCCACCAAGCGGAGACCCTTTTCTCTTGCTTCACGGCGGGCGTTAAGATCCTTCACAGCTTCCCGCAATTTCAGCCTATCCGCCAAAGGGAGGTCTGGGTGCACAATGACACCAGTGCCATTGAGCTTAAAGGCGAAACGCAGAAGTGCTTGGCGCTCCTCCGGAGTGGACAGAACAACTCGCAACAAGCGTGGGCGAGACTTGTCGGCTGGCAAGTTAGCGAGTCTGGTTAGTTTGCGCACAGTCACACCGGGGAAGCCGGGAAGCAGGAGTTTGGCAATGCATACTCTAAACCACTTAAGGTCATCTAGCATACGGTCTTTTGGGAGAACAGCAGAAGACCCAGTGGCGTTTCTGTAAAGAACACTGCAGTCGGTATAAGATTCTCCGCGACGCGGTGTATTTACCGAACGCTCCATGGACATCGGTGGTTTCAGTTTAGTGTCCGTTTTTATAGACTCTAATGTCGTAGATGTTTCCAGTTGCAACGATTCCGTAGTAGTAGAATTTGAGGGGGGAATGGGCGCCCGACGGACCTCTCATGTCCGCCTTTGGTTTTGCCGCTTTTTAACCCTCTTTCGCCTTCTTTTGACAAGGACAGAAACCTGCTGCTCTCCTTCGCTAACAGCCGAATCAAACACACTGTCTGAGCGCTCGTTACTAACAAGGTCTTTGCTAACAGGTAAACTGACATTCGACAGTAAACAAGCAGAAGCAGGATCAGACAACTTGCCAATGTCTTCTACTGTCTCCTGACAGTGAAGACCTGAGCGTTCTAGGCCCTGCACAATCCATTCAACTTTCCTGTCTAACGAGACAATCAGAGACAACAAACTTTCCAAAGAAACAGGACTGCCCTTTACTGGCGTGTAACGCTCAGTCCTGGGCCTACAACAGTCATTAAACGGTAGAGTAAACTCTCGCTACTGGACAGAATAGCGTACTGTCTACGATCCAAGCCAGTACAGGCCTTATGGAACCAACGGCTACAGATATCGCACTGCATGCCCCCGGACGAATCTGTAACCGCTTCTAGACAACCCACTTTACCACACATGACCACAGAGTCGTCAGAAGGCGGACACGGCGAGTTTAAGCAGCGCTTGACAACCATCGTGACGGAGAGGGTTCAGAGAAAGAATTGAATGTAATAGATAAGAAGCAAAGATGTGAACCGGATTACGGTGACAACTTATGCAAGCGACGAGAGCACCAATCGGAACGACCAAGTGTGACACGAGTGTATTGGAATGAACTCGTCAAGTCACAAAGCCGAAGTGGACGCCAGGGATATAACAACAGGACCTTTGCGAGGGAGCAGAAGCTGACACACGGATGACTGAAGGTACACTGATCAGTGCGACCAAGAATTGAATCAAGTAAATCCGCCTTTGACGAATGGAAAAGATCGCACAAGAGGCGAGGTAGCTCGATAGCGTACAGTGGTCAAAAGAAGGGGAATGACACAGTGACACGCTGACAACAACGGAACAAAGACCAAATTTACTAGCAGGCAAGTTCACCGTTGGAGCTGGGCGAAATTGAAGGATCGAAGCTTTTTCAAGCCCGTTTGAACCACAAGAATCACAAGGACAAGCTTTTTGGTCAGTGTTATTCAACACTCTCAGGCTCCAAATGCCTATAGGTCTCAAGCCAAGGCCTCTTTTCGTCTGAGGACCGGCTGCCATCGATTAAGGTTCTCAACGGTATAGGTAACGGCCTCATGATTCTCGTCTCCTTCCGATTCATTGTCTGTATGCCTAATACCAGACGTCGCTATATGTTCTTGCTACTGTGGCTCTCACTCCTAAACCTTTTGGACTAGTCCGGCCTCTCAGGCTCCAAATGCCTATGGGTCTCAAATCAAGGCTTCTCTTCCTTTCAACATCGATTAAAGTTCTCATTGGCATAAAAACAGCCTCATGTACTCGCCTCCGTCTGATACATTATAATATGCTTGGACCCCTGCAAATTGCAATTTCAGGTCTCTGATTGACTTTTGCCTCTCGGCTCCACTATCATGCATCTTAGCTTACGATTACGTTCCCCTATCTTGTTTGGCCTCTCTTTTGGTCCATATCGCATTGGTTCAATGGCGGTATAGGTGCCTCTAACCTCAACGCAACTTACTAGCACCTGTGTGATTCTCTTTGCTACTATGGCACTCATCGTTAAACCCATTGGACTACTCCGGCCTCTCAGGCTCCAAATGACTATAGGTCTCAAGCCAATTCCTCTTTTCCTCTGAGGATCGGCTGCCGTCGATTAAGGTTGTTAACGGTATAAGTAACGGCCTCATGATTCTTGTCTCCGTCCGATTCATTATCTGTACGCTTGATCCCTCTACCTAAATCGAAAGACCATGTCCCAGATTAATCTTGCCTCTCGGCTCCACTATCATTCTTCTCAGCTCACAAGTATCGTCCCCTCTCTTGTTTGGCCTCTCTTTTGGTCCATATCGCATCGGTTCAGTGACGGTATAGGTACCTCTAACGCCAGCGCAACTTACTAGCCCCCGTTTGATTCTCTTTGCTACTGTGACACTCATTATCAAACCTACTACATTTGTCTGGACTCTCAGGCTCCTATTTCCCATCGGTCTCAAAACAAGGCCTCTCTCATTCGAGCATCGGCTGCCGTCGGCAAACGTTCTCATTTGTATAAGTAACTGCCTCATGTACTCGCCTCCGTCTTGTACAATCCCTGCATGCTTTGCCCTTCTACCGAAATTGAAATTTCAGGTCCCTGGTTGAATTTTGCCTCTCGGCCCCACTCTCATGCTCCTCAGATCACAATTACGTCCCCCTCTCTTGTTTGGCCTCTTTTCTGGTCCATATCGCATCGGTTCAATGGTGGTTTAGGTTCCCATAGCGTCAGCACAACATACTAGGCCACATTTGATCCACTTTCCTACTGCGCCACGCACTCTTAAACCTCCTGGACCGCACCGGCCTCCGGCTCCAAATGCCTATAGGTCTTAAACAATGGCTTCTCTTTCTTTGAGCATCGATTACAGTTTTCATTGGCATAAGAAACAGCCTCATGATACTGGCCTCCGTCTGGCTCATTACCTGTATGCTTGTTCACCTGCAAAATTGCAATTTCAGGTCTCTGATTGACTTTTGCCTCTCGGCTACACCATCATGAATCTCAGCTCACAATTACGTTCCCCTCTCTTGTTTGGCCTTTCTTTTGGACCATATCGCATCGGTTCAATGGCGATATAGTTATCGTTAGCGTCAACGCAACATCCTACGCTTCCTTTGATTCCGTTTGCCACTGTGGTACTTAGTTTTAAACCTCTTCGACTACTCCAGCCTCTCAGTCCCTAAATGCCCATAGGCATCAAACCAAGGCCTCTCTTCTTTTGAGAATCGGCTGCCACCGATTAATTTTCTCATTGGTATAATTAACTGCCTTATGTGCTCGCCTCCGTTTGACACATTATCTGCATGTTTGGTCGTTCTACGGAAATTGTAATCTCAGGTCCCTGGTTGAGGTTTGCCTCTAGGCTCCATTCTCGTGCTTCTCAGCGCACAATCACGTCCCCTCTCTTGTTTTGCCTCTCTTCTGGTCTATATCGCAACAGTTTAATGGCGGTATAGTTATCACTAGCGTCAGCGCAACATCCCAGGTCTCTTTTGGTTACCAGGGAGGTTATTGAATTTATTCCAGGGAGGTTATTGAATTTATTCGTACTCAGGCTGCCAATAGGTGTCTAATACTGGGTGACTTCAACCTCCCTGAGGTCTGCTGGGCTGATCTATCTTGCAGTTCGGCGGTGGGCACTTTCGGTTCGGATCTCCTTGAGCTAACATTGCAACTGCCTTTGCATCAGTTCGTGGACCTCCCGACTAGATATATGCGCAACCAAATTCCGTCTACCTTGGATCTCATTTTTGCGAAGTCACACGATTTCGTAAGTGATATTGCCTACGACTGTCCTCTAGGAGCCAGTGACCATGTCTGCATATCCTTTCGACGTGCTCTAACTAAGTGTCATCAGGCTACCGCTGAGGCATGTCCAAATATTTGGCGGGCAGACTTTAACGCAATACGAGCCAAAGCTTCAGTTTTGCGTTGTGCGATCACCGTGGCTGACACCGTTGAGACAGCCTGGGAGAAATTTAAAGCGTACCTCACTGAGATCTCTGCTCCCCACATCCCATTCACTAAGAGAAGGGTGACACGGGCGCAGCCTCCATGGATAGATCATACAGGTAAATACCTGCTCAGGAAGCGCTCTAAGTGCTGGCGAACTTACCAAGCGGCTTCATCAACCAGCACCTACGGAAGCTATCGAGCGGTTAGAAATGAATGTAAGCATCATCTTAGAACTCTTCGTCTTCAGTACGAGGAGGATTTGGCTAACGCAGCCGTAAAAACCCAAAGAAGTTCTTTGCTTACGTAAAGAGACGTAGCGGTACAAACTCGTCTATACCGGCTTTACTACGAGCGGACGGGACCCATGGGCATACCGACTACGATAATGCCTGTATACTTAGCGAACAGTATACTGGTGTCTTTTCTCATGAGGCCTCTCTACCTCAAGTTGAGCTGGTCACTAAAGTTCCGGATGATTCTTGCCTAACTGAAATAAGCATAACGGAGACACAAGTCTTCAGGCTATTGCAAGGGCTAAATCCTTCCAAAGCTTCTGGCCCTGATTCAATTCATCCGAAGCTGATGCATGAATTGGCCGCTGAGCTACGTGGCCCTCTGACATGCATGTTTACGATATCACTCGACAGCTGTGCCTTACCTTCTGAATGGAAGAAGGCAATCATCTGTCCGATTTTTAAGGGCGGGGACAGAGTTCTGCCCGCGAACTATCGGCCTGTCAGCTTAACAAGCGTAGTAGTTAAGTTGTTTGAAAAATTGGTCAGGGATTCGGTGGAGAATCACCTGATTAAGTTTAACCTTCTCAGTGCGGCCCAGCTCGGATTGCGTAAGGGATTTTCATATCTGACAAATTTGCTTGTAGCTCGTGAAAGCTGGGCTGAGGCAGTAGACAACGGCCACGCCATCGACGTGCTTTTCGTTGACTTCTGGAAAGCCTTTGATACTGTCCCACATCAGCGACTCTCATTGAAGTTGAGATCGTATGGGATATCTGGAGCCGCCCTTAAATGGGTTTCTGCTTTCCTAGAGGGAAGAGAACAGTGTGTACGCGTGGGGCGTAGCCTTTTGCTTAGACAAGCTGTTCTTAGTGGCGTTCCGCAGGGCTCGGTTCTAGGGCCGTTGCTTTTCGCAATTTATGTCAATGACCTACCCGAGGAGCTTGGAGTACCGTCGCTATTGTTTGCTGATGACCTCAAGCTCTGGAATATTGTGGATATCCCTGGTGGCTCTGAGGCACTTCAGAGTGCTTTGGATAGGCTCTGGGATTGGTCAATCTTATGGTTGATGCCCATAAATCAGGCGAAATGTTCTGTCCTCCGCATTGGAGGTGATATTCCCCCCACGCGCTATGTAGTTGGTGGAAGTGAACTCCCTGTTGTCACTCAGCAGGTTGATCTAGGTATCACCCATACCTCCTTGCTTCACTCTGGGGAAAATTGGAGGAAGGCTGCTTGTAGAGGGTTCCGTATGATGTGGTTTATTCGCCGCTCCTTCGGTGTCCTAACGGCCAATATCTTTGTGAAGCTGTTCTCAGCTTTCGTGCGACCTCACTTAGAGTACTGTAGCAAGGCTTGTCCACCTTGTCTTGTAAGGGACAAAATGGAACTGGAGAGGGTTTTGCGAGTGGGTACAAGGTTAGTGCAAGGATTACGGGAGCAAACGTATCCCGAACGTTTGCTTAGCTTGGGTATGTACTCAATGCACTACCGCAGAATTAGAGGAGACTTGATTCTCACTTACCGTATCTTAACGGGTAAGATTGGTCCAAATTTATCCTGGCTATTTAGTACCGCCAAGCTGCCTAGTCTCCGAGGTCACCCGTTGAAGCTGCACAAACAGCGTTCTGACAGGGTAAGGACGGAAACTCGCTTGTCGCGTCGAGTTATTGAACGTTGGAACTCACTTCCAGCGCACGTGGTTAGGGAGTCTACGGTAGTGGGTTTCGAGCGTCAATTAAATGCTCTAGGGTGGCAGTACCAAACCTTCCCCTTCTCCTAACCGACTTGTATCTTCAACTTTCCCTTCGTTCTTTTTAATCTTCTTCTCACCTTGGTATTATCATTATTTAGCTGACATTCCTCCTTTTCTTTTCTTAACTTACCCTTCACCCTTTTACTTCACATAAACCGGCCCAGCAGGGACTGCTGGGCAGGAAAATGTGGGCAGTAATTGGTTGGACAGGGTGTGATGCGGTCTTTGTTTTAGACTTTTCAACATCTCAAGCAGACCTGTCAATTCCCGATCCAACGCTAAGCAAAAGAAGGAACATTCACGGGATTATCCTATCGTTCCGGTCCCAACTGAACTTGAACTTGAACCATTCCTTCTGTGCGTCTCATTCCAAAACATTTTGGCCGGGTCAGTCCTTTGAGGCTCCAAATGCCCATAGGTCTCAAGCCAAGGCCCCTCTTATTTTGAGCACCGGCTGCCATCGACTCAAGTTCTCACTGGTATAAGTTACAACCTTATGATACTCTTCTTTGTCTGAATCATTATCTCTATGCTTGGTAACGCCTACCGAAATCCGAATTTCCGGTCTCTGATTGACTTTTGCCTCTCGGCTCCACTATCATGCATCTCAGCTCACATTAACGTCTTCCACTCTTGTTTGGCGTCTCTCTTCGCTCAAATCGCAACTATTCATTGGCGGTATAGGTACCACTAGCCTCAGCTCATCGGTCACTCCATTGATTTCAGCCAGCACAACTTTACCATAAATTTTATATTTATACAATAACATAGTCCTGTTCAATTTTGTTGGCAGTTTGCTCGGTCCGTTTTTCTTCTCACCCTTGTTCTACAGGATAACATTACCTGCACCGAACACCGCTGAAGACGTACCTGCGACGCTCCCATGGACACGGATTCAATAAAGAACAAAGAAAAACCCGCACTTCATAATTATGACACACTAAAGAACCTAGGAAACGGATCAATTTAATACGAGTCACCTGAGTCGTCTGACTTCAACAGCTCCAACCACTTGTAATGGACTCCGAAAGCGACTACACAGCCATAGGAAACAAATTGGCGTTGCGTGACTGCGAATATCCGCGAGGGTAATCGGTCAGATGCCATCTTGCCATTGTATATCAACAGCCGGTAGTGTTCCAGGACGTGGTGGGTCTTCGTCTGGCAAGCGTTTTCCCTACAAAAAGCCACAAATGTCTGTTTAACAACACTGCGACGTGGCGGATGTGACTCGCCACTCAATAAAGTCACCGCCCCTAACACATTGGCAAGTTGATTGACACCACATTTACAAGTTCTGTGCATATATCGGCTCTCGCACGAACACGCCTACATATCTGACTAGTGACATACCACTATTCTTAAGTATTTTCCACCCGTTTAGTCATACTTCACTCACTGACCTACATTGCTTCCGGGACCTCATCGGACTAGTTCCTCATCAACATACCATATAAGTGATCTGATCACTATTTTACCTCTCGCATTCTGTGTACATAGACTACATACAAACTTTGGGCTCTATGGGCCCACACTAATGTCTCCAACTTTACTGCTCCCACCGTTGGTGCTGCTTATTCCGCTATCCTGTACAATAATGCAATATGCTGATCATGCCCAAAAGGCGTGTCACGCTTTGTCCAGAATAATATATTTATTTATTTATTTACTATTTCCACAAAAGGCTTCCGAGAAGGAAAACTCAAGCGGTGAAACACGACAACCACGCAGTGACAACGGAAGGCACACAAGTAATTCCGAGTACGTTGGAACTTCAAGTACTTTCGAATCACAAGAAAACTGACAAAGCCAAATTTTCTAAGTAGTGTTATTTAACTGCTGTCCTCAAAAAAAGACTTCAGAAAAGAAAACTTCGAACGGTGAAACACGACAAGCACGCCGTGACCTTGATTTGAAAGAGATTTGCCTAGCGGCACACAATAGATTCCGAGTATGTCGGCACTTCCAAGTGCTTTCCGAGTACAAGAAAACTGACAGCCAAATTTTCTATATAAGGATATTCAACTACTGTTATCAAACAAGGACTTCAGTAAAGTAAATCTCGAGCGGTGAAACACGACAGGCACGCCGTGACCTTGGACCAATTTCTGCCCATTTTTCCTGCTCAGCAGTCCCTGCCAGGCTGGTTTGTGTGAAGTAAAAGAGTGGAGAGTAAGCTAAGAAAACAAGTGGAGGAAGGTCAGCTAAATAATAATAATACCGAGGTGAGAAAATTAAAAAAGAACGAAGGGAAAGTTGAAGATACAAGTCAGTTAGGAGAAGGGGAAGGTTTGGTACCGCCACCCAAGAGCATCTAACTTACTCTCGAAACCCACTACCGTAGACTCCCTAACCACGTGCGCTGGAAGCGAATTCTAACGTTCAATAACTCTACGCAACAAGCGCGTTTCCTTTCTTACCCCGTCAGAATACTGTTTGTGCAGCTTCACCGGGTGATCTCGGAGACTAGGCAGCTTGGCGGTACTAAATAGCCAGGACAAGTCTGGACCGATTTTACTCGTTAAGATACGGTAAGTGAGAATCAAGTCTCCTCTAGTTCTGCGGTAGTGCATTGAGTACATACCCAAGCTAAGCAAACGTTCGGAATACGTTTGTCCGCTAATCCTTGCACTAGCCTTGTACCCACTCGCAAAACCCTCTCCAGTTCCATTTTGTCCCTTACAAGACAAGGTGGACAAGCCTTGCTACAGTACTCTAAGTGAGGTCGCACAAAAGCTGAGAACGGTTTCACAAAGATATTGGCCGTTAGGACACCGAAGGAGCGGCGAATAAACCACATCATACGGAACCCTCTACAAGCAGCCTTCCTCCAATTTTCCCCAGAGTGAAGCAAGGAGGTATGGGTGATACCTAGATCAACCTGCTGAGTGACAACAGGGAGTTCACTTCCACCAACAACGATAAGGGTAAGTTAAGGGTAATTTCGTTATACCTTATAGTTAATTAATGAAGACAGCGTAAGTGATTTGTTTATATAAGTTATTTAGCTAACAATTTTGGCGCGTTTCGTTTCGTTCGCCATTGGAACATTGGGACACTGCAGCATTGTATGTAATGGGAATAAAAGCTCGAGTTTTACATGGCCCATAGGGTAAAAAGAATTCGGGTCGTCTCTAATGAAAGTCCAAGAAACCTTATAACGGGTTGAACTCGCATGGTAGCCGTATCTTCACCGGGCTTATGCAGCATTTAAACAGAATGCACGCCATAAGATTTTTTGAACACTTGTGTCAAACATATACTCGAGGGACATCTTGAGCAGTTAGTTGACGGTAAGCAGTGCGAAGGGGTGTACGCACAAATTTACACATTTAAACAAGTAAGGGATGAAATGAAGACAGCGTGGGGGAGAGACAATCAACATACTTCCACTGAGGTTGGTTGCTACCTCATCCTTGTTGTCACACGGTCGGTTGGAGTGATGAGCAGCAGGGAACAGGTAAAGTTTACGGTGGAGATGGACGGCGATGATAACCGGGAGGAACAGGAATACATGACTGGACGAAAGACGCGCGGAATCTTAACCCGTACGTGCGAACTGTCACGAGGACAGCCAGGAAGCATCAGATTTGACGAAACCCAGGTGCGCAATTAGGAGGATCATCAACGCGAAGTGACCATAGCGAATTTCCGTCGGAGAAGGGAGAATAGGTGAAATTAGGAAGTAGCCGAAATTTAATTTGGTATGACCAGTAAACAGTTCGCGATTCTGTACAGAAATGTGTCGGAGTAGAAAGTGAAGTTTAGGGTTTGGGATGCCGTAGAATGTCAACCTGAAAATGCGTGATGAATGTGATAGGTATTTATGTGCAAGGAATTGCTCAGGAGTTGGTATGGCAAGCGCGGTTTCCCGATTACACATTCCGTTTAAAAAGACCGTTCGCTGAGTGTTCACGCTTCCCAGTGAACGAAGCTTGCAAGGCTCGAAGATATGACCGAGCTCCTCTTGTGGGAAGCGGAGCTGTGCATGTGATGACCGCTTCAGAAGAATGTGCCCTATTAGCTCGACGCACACTGCCAGGAGTCAGTGGAGCGGATCGCGGAGAGTCCCACAAACCGGAGTGGAATGGTTAGCACAGCGAGACCCATGGTGCTGGTCAACCGGTTCGTCAAAAATGCTAGCCTCATGAATCAAAGGAGATCTTGGCGGAGAAGAATCTCGGGGATCCGGCTCAGCTGGACCGGTGAAGTTGTCAATAACTCGTTTCGGATGCCTGGTCCATTTAGTCATTGTTTCAGAGGAGCGATAGAGGAAGAAGGGGTTCGCCACTAGTTGTTCTTCCAATCGAAGTAGTTTGTTTTCAATCACCAAATAAAATTAGTTGCATAGATCAAAAATACGATCCACATGGGGCAACCCTTCCAGGATGATACCGCAGCTTTTCGTTGCATTATAACTGGTGGTTACGATGCAATTGAGGAGTTCCAACGCGAGTTGATGCGATTCCAAAGAGAAACTGCAAGCTTGTTTTATTGATGCACGGTGGTTCCTGCGGCGGGTCATGTGCAAATGACTGGAAACGTTCTCCCTGAGGCTTTTCGTTATCGATTCACTCAATATCGCCATGTGCACTGCAAGCGTAAGAAGGTGCAAGTTAAATGGTAAGGTGCATGATAATTTGACTGAGCGGCAGGTATTATGAACTTGGCCTCGCTTGCTTGAGGCATACGCATGTGTTCTATTTGGAGGAAACCTTGGCTTTATCCTGCTAACTGGCGGCTTACTGCAGTGCAGGAGGCGGCGGTAGTAAAGTGGGTGAAGTCGTTCCGCTAGACACGTGAAATCAGAAATTGCGTGTTAACAGAATACGGCATCCGTATTACCAGACGTGATTTAATGCATCTGGGGCATCGGAGTCAGGCGGAGCAAGTTATTGAGGTGGAACAAATAATCACCATGTTGAGAAACGAAGGTTCTTGTACGGTTTTGAGGGAGCAGTTGGAGGTGCGTTTCCTATTATTCGCACCCGCGTGCGTTCGGAGGTTGGTCGCACGATACGGCGAAGTTATACTGGCGGATTCGAAGCATCAAATTAATTACGGCGGCTACATTCTATGGTACTGCGTGTACGTTGACTAAAGTGGGAATGTCATTTTTTACTTTTTTACCAAGTGAGACGACGGAGATCTATTTGGAGGCGGTAACAGCTGTGCATGCAATGGTTCCATGCACGGCATCCGTGCTAGCTATTGTGGTAGACAAATACGCGCAACAAATCAACACTTTCAGGGAGTTGGATTCGGAGGCGTGCATGGTGTTATTCCGCGTCCACATGTTACGGGAAGTAAACAGACGGTGCAGTCAGCTGTCAGTTGCGGATTCTGCGGAAAAGGCTTTTCTGATCCGTTTGCTGAGGAACCTGATATTCACGCCTGAGGAGACGCGTTAGCACTGAATTCTGGAAACCATTCGGAAGAGAAATTCGGAATGCTTTTATATATTATATATTTATTCACTGTCTGTTAACAGACATTGTGCCACCAGAACCATGGCAGAAGAAAAAAGTGCAGAAGATGGGAACACAAATGCGATTAAAAATATGGAAAACGAATTTTTGTTTTTACACACGCCATTTTGTATTTTTGTTATGTTTTGTGAGTTTTTGTGTGCATCAAAGGGATGGTGAAATTGCGGAACAACATTGCCGCCGCTGATGTCTGTTACGGGCCATGACGTCCAATGTGTCCAACCACTGCCATTCAGCATCTCGTGGTCCCCAACCTGGAAGGCGGACTAATCCAACTGCCGCCAAACTTGAGGTCGCCTTCTTCACACTCCTTCTCCACGTCATCGGACGTCCACCGCGGCACATTTTCCAATCGCTCCCTGGGAGTGCAAATAGTGCTCGACGTGGAAGGCGATGGGCTGGCATGCGCAGAACATGACCGAGCCAGCGCATGCGATGTCGGAGAATAACGTCCTGAAGACTTGCACTATTCGCCCCAAGCACGCGGTCTCTCACCTCTGCGTTGCTTACGTGGTGTTGCCGCCACACCCTAGCAATCCTTCGTAGACAGCGATTATCAAATACTGATAGCCGCTTCATATCTTCCGAGCGAATAGGCCAAGTCTCACAGCCGTACAAGAGTACTGAACGGGCGGAAGCTTTGTACACCCTGCCCTTGAGCTTGAGACCGATATCACGACGACGCCATAGATGTCTCAGTTTAATGAATGCAAGGCGGGCCTTTGCAATCCGTTGTGAGACTTCATTTCCAACACCGCCACCAGCCGTGATGCAACTCCATAGATAAGTAAAGCAAGGGACTTGCTCCAGAACATGTCCAGCAATGGTGAGCGCGCGTTCAGGCACCTGCCCGTCGTGGAGCAGCGTTTTACATTTTCCCGGAGTGAAGCATAGGCCGTACTTAGACGCCTCCATCGCCAAGCGGTCCAAAGCGCTCTGGACGGATTGTAGGTCTTCCCCCAGTAAGGCGATATCATCGGCGTAGTCCAAGTCCGTGAGTTTCTCTCCAGGGAGAAGATCAACACCGCAGTCCTGGACACCTTCGAGTGCTCATTTGAGAACATCTTCGATGGCAAAATTGAAAAGGAAAGGTGAAATAAGGCAACCTTGACGAACACCGCTGGTCACAGCAAATGAAGAGGAGTGCGTGCCGTAAGCCCTGACTTTGCTCTACGTGTGACCGTTAAGTAGTTTCAGGATGGTTAAAACTTGTCTGACACACCTTTCTTCCGTAAACAGTTCCACAACGCAGATCTATCTACTGAAGCAAATGCCGCCCGGATGTCCAAAAACACTAGAATTGTTGGCCGCCGGTGGATGTGACGAATTTCGAGAACTTGCCGAAGCGTGAAGATCTGGTCGATGCAGCCGCGGCCTGGACGAAATCCGGCTTGTTCTTCTAGGGAAATCTCCTCTCTAGTCCTTGAAAGCCTGTCAAGTAGGACCGACACGAAGCTTTTGGATGCGACAGAGATTAGGGAGATTCCGCGGTAGTTACAGCAATCGGCGCGGGAAACCTTCTTGTGAATCGGAACAATGACCGACTCTCCGCATGAGCTCGAAACCTTCTCCTCAGTCCAACCTTTCTTGAATAGCGATAGGATTTCGCCGATAAGTACACTCCCACCATCTTTGAATAGAGCCGGTGGTAGGTTGTCGGGACCCGAAGCTTTTAGTATTTCCGTAGAACATGGATGCCTTGGTGGAGTTGCTGGGCGGCTCATCAATTACCGCATGTCATGAGGTTCGGAAGCAATTCCAGTGATCCAGTGGAGATTGAAAATATTCATCTTAAACGCACTTTGAGGGAGCATTCCATCATACGGGCGCTTTTTGAGGTGATCGCTAATCGTGCGAAAGACATGGCTGATCATCATAACACGCAGGTATCGGCGGAGGGCATGCGAAGTAATGCAACACGCGGTGGTGAATTTGTGATGCCAGAACTTGTAAGTAGGTTGACTGCGTATGCTCGCGAAAGCGTGATGAGGCGTTTTCAGCGTACGACTATGGTCGATGTCGTTCCAAATGGACTGTACCGGGTGGTGTCAGCATCCGGGTCCGACGTGTACCGTGTTTGCTTAGACCGAGGCATTAACTGTAACTGTTATTTTAACCGCCATTGGCATACGACTTGCAATCGCATATTGCACCTGGTGACGGAGGAGAATCGGTAAGCCCACGACGTCCATCGAGGAGGTCGATGGTTCACTGATCCAGCGGTACAAACTGAAACGGCGGAGCATTGGGAGTGCGGTCAATGTGAAACGGTCTCCGCAGTTGGACCTGCACACAGTGTGATAGACAAGCGCATAAAGACTAGAGGATTGCAAGATGTGCTGGCGGAATTCGATGTGAACGTCCAAAGTTTCGGCTCAGACGGATATCTGAAATCGCTGTATATTTTGCTTGCTTTCGGGAATGTTATCTCCGCTAAGTGGGATTACAACATTAGCTGCGACACATCAAGTGTTCAGAAAGTAGACCGCCGTGCACGGGAAACCTACCAAGTTTATTGGGAGGTCAGGGTGAGAATGAGGTGCAAGTTATTGCGGCGGGCTCCTTTGAAATATCGGCAAAGTTTGTGGAGCGCGTTATGATAGAAGACAGTCAGGAATCCATCCCAGGCCCGTCAACTTCCGCTATGGTGGCCTCCGTGGTGGATTCCGGGCATGGCAAACGTGCACACAAGGAACCCTTGATCCATCGTGTAGTACATCCGGCTCCCGGTACCAGCACAACGTGCGTTACGCAATTTCGTGGGCTGCCGACGACAACAACCGCGAGATGCACAAAGCAGAGCAAACGTGGTGCACATATGAGTCCAAGTGGCCAGGTTCCAACAGCCGTTCGTGTATTTGGTCCGCAGGAAGAGGAGTTTGGAACGCGCGGTAGCCATGTTTCCTGGGGAGGTGTGACAGATGATCAAGGTGGTTCCATCAAAATTGTGCATCGTTTCATTTTGAGGATACGTAAGAATGTGCTTTCTGCAGAATGTGAGTTCCCGTTATTCCATGTAATCACGAAACGCATTTCAGGTGACCGGGAGACAACAGCACAGGTGTTTGAAAATTAAAGCCATTTGCAGCAGTGAACGCGTTACATTGTATTCGCGAATGGACATCACACTGTCAGTAAGTTTCTTGTTTTGGTGAAAGCCATCATTTCATGGGTCGTTGGTTAACTTAGACTTCCCTTGCGTATGTGTATTAAGGCAGCAGTTGCAGTAACACGTGGGCTTATGCTAGCAAAACGACAGGCTGTTCGCAGGTTTATCCTGCTGCCACCTCATCTGCTGTAAACTGTAAGCAGGATCTGGACATAATTCATCTTCATTATACACGTTAGTTAAGGGTGGAGAACGCCTCAGCTACTGGGCCGCAATAAAAAAAGAGAAAAGGAGCGAAACATTTCAAAGGGTGCAAGCCAGCTGAGCTACCAGTAACGGATGGGCATCGTTCCGGTAGGCTTCCGGCCGGCTACGATGCAGCAAAAAGTTATTATACAAAATTATATATGGCTATATGGTGTGATAGTGGTTGGAATGGAGGCTAAGCGGGATGGGTGGGACAAAGAAACTCACTGCAAGAACGCCACTGAGGTCAGCTGCTAGCCATATCAGCAAGTGTATCCAGCCACATGTGTTCGTTTTCTGTCGGGCCCCAACCAGGGAGCACAGACGCTCCGACCGATGGTAGCTTCGAAGTGAGGGCCTTCATTCCTGTGTACAAGTCCTCGCTTGACCACCTCTCCTCTTCTTCCATCCACACACAGGCGCGCAAACAACACAAGTTCAGGTCTGTGGGTTGACGTGCGTAACACATGGCTGAGCCATCGTAGTCCGCTGCGAGAAATAACGGTCTGGGCGCTTCAGTTCCTTTTCCGGTGACCTAAACAAGACGTCTAAAATGCCTGTTGCTTGCTCGGTGTTTCCGCCAGAGGTGAGCTAAACTGCGAAGACATCGGTGGTCGAACTTAACGAGCCGGTAAATGTCCGTTGATGCAGGGGGCCACGTTTCACAACCGTGCAGTGAGGTCGAATGTACCGCTGTATTGTACACTCTACCTTTTAAGGCGCTCGAAGTGGCGAAGGTTAGACAAGGCGCCTACAGCTTTTGCCATGCGGTTCGTGATCTCAGTTTCAATCCCGCGGACGTTGATAAACTTCCCAGGTAGTTTAATTTTTGAAGGACTTCTAACTGTTTCCCACCAAGTGTCTGGGTAGGAGGCAGTCCAGACCAATCATTGAGGAACGCTTTGCACTTCGCGGGTGCAAAGCAAAGCCAAAATTGACGGACAGCCCGTGCTAATCTGTCCAGTACAGATTGTCACTTTTGTCAGCTGTCACAGATTAGGGCAATATCATCAGCATACTCAAGTCAAGAAGTCGTACCCCTGAGAGCATGTCCACGCTATTTAACTTGTGTCCTGCAAACGCGGTTCCCATGACTTCGTCAATAGTAAAGTTGAAGAGGAATGGTGGTCTCACAACGCTGGAGATATTAAAGGGCGACGACAGCTTGCCGTAAGCCCTCACTCTGTCTGAGCTGCGCGCGTCCAGTGATCGGATAATATTTACATATTTCGCAGGTACTCCTTTCCTGAGTAGACAGTCCCAAAGTGCAAGCCTATACACCGAATCGAATGCAACTTTGATATCAAGGAACAGGACAACGGTGGTTTGCCAATATATTTGACGGTGCTCCAACAACTGAGGCAAGGTGGAGATGTGGTCAGTGCAGCCACAACCTCGACGAAGCCTGGCTTGCTCTTCACGAATATGGCGTTCACGAGTGCTAGGCAGTCTGTTAAGGATGCCATAGGCAAGCAATTTGGTGGCTATGGAGATCAGACTGATGCCCCCATGCTTACCGCATTCCTATCGTGAGCGTCACGTGGAAATTGGAACTATGACGGAGCAGCTCCAGTGGCTGGGACCGTCTCCTGCTCCCGCAGTTTTACTATTATCACTTATAAATCATCCACAGTAGCATGTCCCCCGAATTTGAAGAAGGTTGTAGGAGGATCCTCTGGTCCCGCAGCTTTATTTAACGCCAGGCAATACCAACACCAGCTTTTCATGTGTCATAGGCACCGTTACGCGCCACCTGTCTGTCGATAGTGCTACTTGATTCATTGCTGTCTGGATGTTTGGCTGTTTCCTGTCCGTTGCCCGTTTTTTCCCGAAATTTCCACGGTTATATCCGCCAAAACAAGGGTTAGTTACTAGGACTGGCTGACCCATCCTCAATAGCCAGCTGGTTTAAACACCTGATCCTTTCTCCGGGAGATGAAGAACCCACACATCGTTCCAACTGGAGCCCTTTCCGCCATTCTGGAGACGCTAACTTCACGGGGTCTAAACAAATGGGTGTAGCTCTTCTCGTACTCATAGTATAACAATTTGCTCACCTGGAATAATATTTTTACATATATCCCCTGTTCCACTATGGAAGACAAACAACTCTGGCGTGAGTACCTTCACTGCTGCAAACATTCCGATTCTCAATTCACCTGGAGCTTTTTGGATGTCATTTCACAAACAGCGTTGTGCTGGTATAAGTGGCTTTTCCAATGGCCTTTCATGGAGTTTTAACTTGACCATGGAGACCGCTTCAGGCTCTTGGTCAGAAAAGGAAATGGAACATGCCGCGCACTTGAGAACATCACGAGGCAAAAGAAAATGAAAACCGGGGTATAAGAATGCTTTATGTATATGAAGGTGTTTACCAGAAGTCGTTAGTAGCAGAAAGCCGCATTGTCAAAATGGTTAAGCTGCTTCTGCGATTGTCAACGTAGGAGGCTAAACATGTTCATAAGGAAGCAGGGGCGCACCTCATCCGCACATCATACATTACTTTGCTCAACAGGCGGTCTGTTGTGCCTACAGAAGGTAACCACGTTTTGATGCGGCGTTTAATGTCAGCATCCAAGGCTGCATCCCCCATGCGTTGCCGAATGATGCATGTGTCGTTTTTATGGATTACTGTATGCCAACCTACTTTGTACAAGGCCGTTCATATTTGTTCGCCTGAATGCAAACAAACCTCCTGCGCCGGAGTAATTTATCTCCACGGCAACTGATCTTATCATTAGCCACTCCACGGTACCCCGGACAACGCTTTGCACGTTATCACCGTGCACGGCACACAAATGGTTGACCTGAAAATCTTATAATAGTAAGACGAACTTACGACTCTGCTTTTGAAATCTTGGTCCTTCAACCGTTCATCATATCTCTTAAGCTCACTGAGGGAGAAGAATGGCAAAGACCAGGTGCAAGACTTTGGGAGTGTCGTCGCAGCATCTGCAACATTGCTTCGGACATGCGGCGATGGCCGACCAGTTCTGATCGAATGAGGCATAACTCATTCAAAAATAACGCTGAGCGCAATGCAATGCATCTGTGAAGTCTTACATTTAGTGGCCTTCATTTCCTGCAGCACCTCCAGATTGCATGGTGCGTCAGCAATAACAGCGAGCGTGATTACTGTTTAATAGAGGCAGTATGAACGCGATACTTCCGGTAGCTTGTTCAGGACCCTGGATGTGGTGGACTAAAGCCACTGAAGAGAGAAATGGGCGCACGTGCATACGTTGTTGCAGCAGGCCTTTTGGGTTTGGTGGGAAGCGCGGCGTCTTCGTCATCGGAGCTAGAACGGGCGGACCGGCCTCTAAGTGGAAATAAAAACACCATACTCACATTGGACGGTTGGCTGGAAGGCCCATCTGAATAGTATCGCCTGCGGATGGCAACATGACGCGCTCTAATTGACGTTCCATTTCTCGGGCATGCTTGAAGCTAACTTAGGAGGCCGGTTAATATAACAAAAAGACTTACTCGTGCTAAGGATGATGAACACTGCCGTGCTGGTCACATCCACATCGGTTGCAGTGCGCTTTTTCACAGTTGCATAGTGGTGCGTACCGTGCACGGAAGGTATTTGGGCGTTCGCTCCTTCTTCTCGATGCCAGGTATTACTGACAATAGTTATTAAATCGTCGGAGTCAAGTAGTTTGACAACGCTGCATCCTTGAAAAGCCAGCAATGCTGAAAAAGGAAGACGTCAATAGTTAGTGTATAACTGTGGCATAGGGTAAATTACAAGGAAATCGTTCAGGGAAAAGCAATGCACTTGAATAGAACATGAGAGACGGAAATGCTACATACATCTCTTGACACTTGTGATGCACGGAAGGTGTATGCCGTTGAGGAATCCATGCTGTGTAAACAGATTAAGATGCTTCACAAATTCCCGGCATTGCCCGACGATGTTCGCAGACACATTCACAGCCACATCTGTGAGCACTCTGAGTTTGACATCGATGATGACCACGTTATCCGGCTTCACTGTGGAAAACAAAATGCCGTACAAACGAAACGCTTTGTGACCCTTATACTCACACATCCATACATTCCCACACGTGCTTGCGTTGCTGAAAGTAAGAGGAAGCTGTTCATCTTCAGACGAACGCCGCATGATTTGAGCAACCGGACGCAGGGAATTGTGAATCATGCGCTTAATGGAAAACAAGTGAGAGTTAAAGGGAAATGCTGAGAAGCCGTCTAATGTCCCCATCTTCTCTACGTCAGCGGGCAGATGAACCAGTGAGTGCACGTTCCACGTCCTCTCACTGGGACAATAAAGATCAAAGTAATCATGTAAAAAAACACTATTTAAAGGAATAAGGAAATCTGATAAGGCAGTGTGAAGGTGAGGGTGGCACATAATATAAATAGAAAATGAGAGATCTAGGAAGTTATGATAGAAAGCCTCAGGCAACACCCCGGCGTATAGCAACAACTGACGCAACTCAGTTGCCTTCCAAGATCGGTGTTCATCCAGTGATCGAAGCTGACGGGGAGGGTCCGCTGTCCAAGAAGGTCCGATGTCATGCAACCGTTCGTTAATTGATAAATTTTTCGACGTGGCATGCTGAAACGGAATACATACGTATCAAACATGCTATAACCGGAAAACCTGATAGGTGTGCCTGAGGAAACGCAGCTGCAAGGGAGTAACACAATAGCGCAAAACCAAGCGGTATCAGCGATCAAGGTTACAAAACCGAAACTGTGCAAATAAAGTGACCTACCAATGCATTTAAACGGCTGATGTTATGGTCAAATAATATCACATATAATGCATACCATCCAGTTGTTTATCAACAGGTGTCAAACTAAATGTATTTAGCTGCAACTAAGGCATTAACACCTGAACTGGACACCAGTCCAGTTTATGTCCAGTTTGCTACGTTTACTGGTATGATTGTGCTACCAGGGTTGGACGCAAAACAGAACACAGACGAAATGTGCAGCAAACTGTTTTGAAATGAATGCAAACTGGTGTCCACTGAATCAGCTATGCACGCTGTGTTGCAAAAGTGCTAATATTCAACTCGCGTTACCATGCGTCTAAGTATCGATGGGAAAACATCCAAGCTTGTAATGCATGCAGCCATATTTGCCTTAAACATGCGCAACACTAATGCAATATTGGTGACTAAAGTAGCAATTGTTCACTACAAGGTATAAAAGCTGAGTATACTCTTTCTGAGACCATTTATTAAAAATACCTGTAGTTCACTGATAGTCTCGTCCTGGACTGCTTAATTAGTCGCCTGTTGTGCCGATATTTGTATCCTCGGACTTTTAAGGTGAAACACATCATTAATATAATGAAATAAGTAACACTTGGGGTCCGTGAGTTTCATAGCAGTTGACAAATCATAACAGACATAATTAAGTGGCTTCTTTAACAGCGAAGATCTTGTAAAATCATAGGAAACGCAGAATTATGGTACCCATGAATTACCATTTTATCCCAACATATGTAGCGGGAGCCCTCCCAGTGAAGCGTGCTTTTGGCCACTTGCGAAGAAGCAAAATGAGATGAAGATAAATGTCTTTATATGTCCATGAATGTTGATATCTAATGTTCTAAATCATTATCGGCGCTGTTTAGTGCGTAAAATCTTTCTTTTTAACCATACTTTCTGTCAGCGCAAGTGACCTTTAGAGCGCCATGCATAACGAATAATTCTTCACTGTGGTAGTACGTAATTACAAGCCCGTAATCGATTACCGCGTAACCTTGACGGAATGTGCATCCCTTCTGCGGGAGCAGCGAAAACGTGCGCCGTCGTGTGAGTTTTGTAACTCCATAAATGACCAGAATTTTGGCCCTCAGCAGTCTAAATGCACACCTTATGAACGACATTTTGGTCACGCAATATATTTTCCAACGCCACCTTAAATTCAACGACGAAAGATCCATGGTAAAAATATCGTAAACATGAAGCGGAGAACTACTTACTAATTGTACTTACGCAATGCAGTAACCGAAAAGCCAAACCCTAAATGATTTTGAATGACAAAACCTCGTCCAAACGAAACGAAATTGGGCTGAATTTTTGTCAAACAGTATTCTTTATCTGATGCTGCCTCACCATTACCGTGAGTGCGCTACTGTCGGAGCCTCTATACTACAAGCACAATCCTCGGAGTCAAATGATATTGCAAAGCACTTGGCTCCCATTACATCGGCAAAAAATGTGCCACTGATGGAGCCTATACACACCGAGCACGAGCCTTGGAGCAGCGTGCTATTACAACCTACCTGGGTCCTATTAGGTGGACACCAAATTTGCCACGGATGGAGAAGCTATCCTAAGATAATGCGCCTTGTGCTATTACAACCCACCTCAGTCCTATTACGTTGACACCGAATATGCCACTGATGGAGTCTATATACAATGAGCACGAGCCTTGGAGCCTGTGCTATGACAACCCACCTGGGTCCTATTACACTGGCAGCAAACGTGCCGCTAGTCCAGTTAATTGTATAAAATGCTTTAACCCCAAAGGACCGCAGAAACCGACATAACAAATGTGCATTTACTTTAGCAGAAAGCAGCAAGAAAAGCTTCAGCGTTGTTAAGTATATTCGTTCCTTGGACGCGCATGTCCTAAGCATGGTATCATTACACAAAGTCGTATTCATCGGCTAAAATGTAATAGTCATACGAACGTATATCCTACTGTTAAGTAGTTAAATGAGTTTTGTCTGAACAAGTTGTTTCTTCTCAGACTTTAGTGGGATAGCATCGATGTCGACGCTACAAGAAAGTGAAAACGGGAGCCTAAGTTGCACAGCACAGCTTACTTTGGCACCCCACTCTGCAAAATATCTCTGGTTGAAGAGAACTCGACGGCTCCCTTTCGACAACCTATGGATGAAAGGTAAGGAAAAAGTTCACCAGTACCAAGTGCATGTGCAACAGGATGGTGAAGCGGTTTCCCGGGTGAGATACCTCAAACTATGGAAGAGTCAACAATTTTTATGCACATACCACTCCGTCTCCAAGGTCCGAGGAAACCGCTTGTAACATGGGTTGTGCTAAATGACGCATCACTAAGTTGCATGCATACGTAGTTAAGAGGCAAACTACGCGATGAACGTATGCGCTGCCTTCTATTAGCTGACGCTTGTCACAGAAAAACGCGGCATGCAGTGAAAGCCAATGCAAAAAACATGGGCATTAAATTGGTGGATCAGGGGGATTTTCGGGCGTTTCCGTTTTAGATCCATCGAGAATTCACAGCAGCCCTAACAAGTCCTGGATAAACGTCCTGCTCAAGAAGGAACACTTTCGGGATACAACTTATTTCCCTAGTCCCACTGGAACTTGAACTGCATCCTGTACAGGACCAGGCTTTAGAACGCAATCATACTGTGTTCGAAGGGCTACGTAATGCTAACCTTACACAACCATACCTACAAATACATCGTAAATATTTCATGAACAACCACGTTTTGTTTCTTCGTATGGACGACAGAAAATATTGGTCGTGGCGGCTTTGGAGTCTGTGTTTACTTTAGTATGTTCAGGGAATGGGATAATCCGTATCTCACGGACGGGCGGAAAACATACTGATGTAACACTCCTGATATCCACCGACATTTCATTTATAAATATATAGCAGAAATTAAGGTATTAACGAAATTATTACAGCATTAATAAAATAATGCAAAACTTTGCTGATGTCAGTAATGGTAAGACAAAAAATAAAGAAATTAAATTTAAAATAGAAAGAAACATAACTATAAAAATTTATAGCCGTGTGCGAACACAAGTTTCTATGCAAGATTTATCACTTATCTTAATCTTTTATCCCACAGTGGCTCAAAAAACCCAAATAAAACCTTCGTACCAAAGCACGCAGGACATTTTCGGCCCATTTAGAGTCCGTGAGTTACCTACTTCATAGGTATGGTGGATGTGTCGGCGGATGTTTTCCGCCCGGCTTCTCTGTTGATGTGCAAATCGGGCGTTATGGTGGATTACCTACCTGAAGATACATTAAATAGCGTTATTATTAACGACGGACCTATTGACCCTTCAGGCTTCGGTGCCACCTCCCTAAAGGAGTATTCACACAACTTGGAAGGGGTAAGCGACATTAGTTATCGTGTGCTCATCTTGCTTAGTAGCATAAGAAACACGAGACGATGGTCGGAGGTATGTTTACTTGTGGTTACACAGTGAAAATTTATAGGCGGAATGTGCATCAACCCCCACATTTCCTCACCACTTGGCATTACAGAGGTTAGCTGTTTTCTTTCTTCATCTTTGCGGACGTATAACTGACTTTTACTGAAGTTCAAACCGCTTCGCTCGATATATGTTTGAATTTCTGGGTCGATGCGCATTTTAGTCGGTGCCAAATTTGCTCCAGTTAGAGTTTTCAACTGTTTTTTCTCATAGGATGGATATATCCCTCGAATGCTTGAGTTCGAGGTGGGGCAGGATGTTGGCTTACATTCCTGTCATGTTCCCTCTACGGCGCTTCGTTTAGCCAGGATGTTAGATGTCTGTGATAAATGCAATCTAAAAAAATTAAGCCAGCACGCTTAAAACACCACTACCAAACGAATAATACCCATTTAACGTACGCCGGTGGTTCCCGCTCCACCGGCCCCGCGAAGTACCAACAAGTACAATAGTAGTAATAAAAGCGTTAAGAACGAAAAATTGTTTTTTACTAATGCAGTAGGTTGATCAATCTTGGCTATGAAGGGCAAAGTCGGGTACCAATGGTCGAGGGCGTCGAATTGATGTTCCAATTCCTTCACCGTTGGTAACAACACTAAGTTGTCGTGCAGCACATCCCAGGAATTCACGACCCAACTTTATAGACGATATCCGTTCACACTCCATCAGGTTGACGTTTTTGTAGCTGTATTGGGAAGTCCTGGAGGGATGTCAATCGAGTTAGTTGATGAAACCATGATAACTCAGGTCCCATTTTCCCTGTTAGTTTGCGATAAGTTAAGGGGAAGTCGCAACTATGGTGACAGTAATGTAATGAAAATATTTCCAGTTCGATTGGTCATTCTGGGTCCGACAGGTCCCAAAATATTCATCTGTTTAAAGATATATAACATGAGCTCGTCTATCCTAGTGTCATATGGCAGTGACGGCAATACTGCCTACACTGGTCATGGAAATGCTTGTCTGCTCAGTGCACACCATGCTGAAATCTTTGTCTGGGAGTGTCGATTATCACATGTTGATTTAACTGTTACAGACGACTTCTCTTTTAGTGGAGCTTCCGTTTCCTAGGCATAGATTCCACGAACTAAACGCTGCTGTCGCCGGGACGGGTGTAATCCATCTCTAGGTCTTTTGTGTAAACTAGTAATAAAACTATGTGGGCCAGACATTTATCTATCAGTTGTCGCTACACAGCTGTTCACTTCCTAAAGAGTGGGAGGCTATCGTTTGCTTGTTCAAAAAGAGTGACAAGCACTTCTATGTCAGTTACTGGTGCGATGGTTTGTGTGCCTCAGCTAACAATTGAGCTATGCTGGATGGTGCTTTTTGCACCTTCAGAGCTACTCATACCAGTTTGGTCAATGGTTAGCAACCTGACAAACTTAGTCTTCTGGCACTCCAGGTTGGGGGTTGGAGTGAGGATGGCTCCTTACTCCATAAAACGGGCTCTCTGTAGTCCAGTACCGAAATCCCACCGTCTTACGGCAAGGTTTTTGAACCAAAGACTTTGGTTGAGAACCATAATCGTTCTGTCTAGACGTGGGCAACCTGACAGTATCTTGCCCACACAATACACCATGACTTTTCCTTCTAACAATCTCTTGATGCCCTAACCATCACATAGGAGAGTAAACGGCGCCCTATCTGCTGCATCGAACAGGGTGGATAGGCGTTTGGATTCTACCGCTCAGGCCTTCCCGTCTTCTTATTCCCCTTCTGTGCTTTTTTATTCTTAGCGTCCCGTTCCAATTTCAATTTCATCCCCTCGTTTTCAGTTCCCCGATTCTTGTCCCTTCCTCACCTTGCTTGAATAGTCGCTTGTTTTCTAGTTTCAACTCACACGATCGCAGGGCGTCGCTCCCATTCAGTCGACAAGCCCATGTTCAGCCAAGCGGACAACGCCAGTTCATCCGTTTCCCTTTGGAGTCTTCGCGTCTCACTGAGACTGGCATGCCTCAACGTGCGCACTTTGCTACAGATTGGCCAACCGGCAGCACTTGCCCGCACACTAGAAGCCCTACCGATGGATGTTTGCTGTTTATCAGCAACCCGCCTGCAAGATCAGAGCTCCGTGTTTACTTTGCGATCCCCCACATGCGACACTGGCGGCACAATCTCATTGCGCTTGTCTGGCGATGTTGCAGCTTCAAATGCCGGTCAAGCTGGCGTCGGCATTGTTTTGAGTCCCCGGGCTGAAGCTGTCCTGATCGACTGCATCCCTGTCAACAGCCGGATGTACGCCGTCAGTTTAGCTGGCTCGTTCCAGGCTTCGAAGTCGCGCGGAGACAAACGGTGTCTTTTTGTCATTGCGGCTTACGCTCCCACAAACCGCAGCCCTGTTTCGGTGAAAGATGATTTCTATCATCAACTTAACGATCTTATTCGCTACAGAAGAAGCACGAATGCTGTGGTGCTTGCTAGTGATCTAAACACCCAAGTCGGAATCTTATCCTCTGATGAGCTTCATCTGGGCGGCCAATATGATGCAAACTTCCGTAATGATAACCGTGAGCGGTTGCTACACCTATGCGAAGGTGCTCGTCTCTTTCTTGTGAGCATTAGCTGTCGACACAGCACCCGCGGAAAGGAGACTTGCCGCCCACCAGTCTCGGGCCAGCCATGAACGCAAATGGATCACATCGTGATTAGTTACCGCTTGAGAGACTGTGTCCAAAACTGTCGCTCGATTTGGTGCACCAACGTGGACTCCGATCACCTTCTCATGTGTGCCGACCTGCGGGTGCGTTTCGGCGAACGTCCGCAACGTCGCTCTGAGCACACTGATACCAACTAGCTGGCGAAACCGGGTGTTCAGAATGCGTATCAAACTACGCTGACATCTGGGCCGAGTAAGCGTCTACTAAACACCGTCGAAGAACACTGGTCGCATATTCGTCAACCGTTAGTATCAGCAGGCATGTTCTTATGTGGCAAATCAAATTGCCAACCGAGACACTGGTTCTCTGCGAAGTCTCTGGACCTTATGGATGCTTGCTGACGTATTTCGGCTGGAGGCGGATACAATGAGACTCGTAAAAATCTCAGGGCAAAGCTGCGTGCTAGCCTGAATAGAGACCGCAAAGTCTGGCGGTCTCATCTTGCCATAGATATGGAAACGGCCACTACTGTTGGTAATCATAGCAAGTTATTCCGTCCGATACGGGAACCGGGCAGCAGGAGACTTAGTGTTAGCGGGACCGTCCTCGACGAGAGTGGGCAGCGATCCACAGCTTGTCAAAACGCTTGGAGCGTTGGGCCGAACACTTTGCAAGGCAGTTTAACCAATCTGAGTTATCGCTTTATCTTTCGGGCATGGATTGCCCTTCTCTATTGGCCGTCTCCTCAGACCCGCCCTCACGCGCAGAAGTCGAACGTGAGATCAAACTGTAGAAATTGCATAAGACCGCTGATCTAGATAGAATTCCCCCATCTTTACAAATTCGGATGACCTGCTTTTGTGGCTGATTTACACGAGTTGCTAATGGAACTTTGGGAGCAGAAAACTGTCCCGACAAACAAACTGCTCCTTCACAATCCCAATTTTTGAGGAAGGCCCCCGTTTCGAATGCGGCAACCATAGAGGGATCAGTCTGCTCTCAGTTGCTTCTAAATTACTTGTCTCTGTCCTTCTCCACAGACTGACTGGCGTTCATGAAGGCCAGATCCGCGAAGGGCAAGCTGGATTTCGTAGAGGTCAGGGCTGCATTGACCACATCTTCACCTTGTGTCAATTGTTGGAGCACCGTCATGTTTATTGGCGACCCACTGTTGTCGTGTTTCTCGACATCAAAGGTGCCTTCGATTCGGCGGATCTATGTGCACTTTGGGACTGTCTGCTGCGAAAAGGCGTGCCGGCGAATTATGTAAACATCAAAGCGCTGTACGTGTATAGTTCAGGTAGAGTGAGAGTTTATGGCAAACTATCGTTGTTCTTCAATATCTTGTCGGCCAATGGCCGAGTGGTCTACACGTTTGCTTTGCAACCATAAGGTCACCGGTTCGAATCCGCGTTGGGGTGGACGTCCTCGCGGTATACTCAGCCCGCGCGCGACTGGTGGGGGTTGCGCGGCTGCAAGCGCCGTTACGGCGTACAGCATTACATTATCTTCAATATCTTTAGCGGTGTGAGACAACGTTGCACGCTGTCACCTTTCCCCTTTTACTTCGCTATTGATGCAGCCATGGAAACAGCGTTCGCTGGACACGACCTAGAAGGTGTGGAGCTACTTTCTGGTGAACGACTTTTTGACTTGGAGTATGCGGACGACGTCGTCCTCATATGTGACAGCGCCCAAACGTGCCGAACGGCACTGGACCGATTAGCACTGGTTTGGGCTATGTTTTGCTCCATCGAAGTGCAAAGTACTTCTCCAAGATTGGCAGGATCCGCCCCTGCGCTGACCTTTGGTGGTGATCAGCCAGAAGCCGTTCAGGAATTCAAGTATCTTGGCAGCTATATTGGCGCCCGTGGAATCGAAAATGAGGTTACAAACCGTATAGCAAAAGCTCGATGTGCCTTTTTCAATTTCCACCTATGGCCTGGACGCGACATCACTGTAGCCGTAAAAGCCAGAGTTCCTAATGCAGCCGTCCGTTCAACCCTCTTATACGCTTGTGAAACCTGGCCCACCAGGTCGACATGCAGATGCTGGTCAAGCTCGACCATCGATGCCTTCGCAGCATGCATCATGTCTGGTGGGAGCACCGCGTGATCAATGAGCATGTTCGGCGTCGGGTATTTGGCACAGGAAGAGCCAGTGAACCGCTCAACACCATTATATCACGCACCAGGCTCCGATGGCTGGGCCACATGTTGCGCATCTCAGCACACCGACTCCCGTGCCGTGCACTGTTTGAGCGCCGGGGGTGCGGTTGAAATAGGAGGGGTGGCTAAGCGCTGACTTGGTCGAGAGAAATGTAAACCCTGACTTGAAGTTGGTGTCGGTTGGTGCATTTCGACTACCTGGCTAGGGTCCTAAGGACGATGAGCACTGGTTGGACACACTTGGTGATATGGCTAGGAGCCCCAATGGCGTTTGTATTGTGCGTTCCTTTGTCCATCCCCCTTCCGCTTAGCCTCCTCCTCTAATCACGATCTCATTTGTTAGGCGTAATATAGCTCTTTTTGCGGCACGATAGCCGGCTGTTAGCTCTCCAGAACGATGTCCATCTGTCATTGGCGACTCAGCCGGCGTGCACCTCTTGTTTTTTCCTTGCATTGTATTGCAGCACAATAACAGGTGTTTCCCACTTACAACTAACATGTATAATGATGATGATGCATTGGTACACTGTCGTTTTTCCAAGTGCTTGACGAAAATTCGCATTCGGCGTCTCCCTCTATTGGCGACTGAGAAATTATCTCAGACACGCTTACCAGAATGCACTGCGTACCGAACTTTCCTTCTTTTCTCCTAATAAAAGCTTAAGTGGAATAGGGTCTCTGCCACCAGGTACGATACGGGAGCCACTGCTTGTGGTGCTATCAATCGTCATCGCACAAGTCACCGGATATCGGTGAACCTGTTGGAATTCAGAAGGAAACTCCCGACTGGCTCTGAGCACGTGACTAAACGGAATACTAGGCGTGCACTAAAGCGGAGACTTCGTGCTGATAAGGAAGCCTGATAGACCATTCGGACTCACGGAATGGAGGAAGCGAGAGTAGTAGGCAATTACCTCACGCTCTTCCCATTGATCCACCCCGCTCTTTTCAGGAAACCAGGTGTCACTGTGACAGTCAGAGGACTGGCTTGCCGAACTACCTCCTCGTGGTGCCAGCTGGGTGGTTCGGGTGTACTCCGTTCCAGCAAAGTGTTCGGCGACAATGTTCCACCTCCGCGGGGCATTGTATTCCAGCAACTGTGCTAACTTCATGGGGAGTATTGGGCCCCTGTTTGGTAATCTACCAAACAAAGACGCATGAGCTGATCATTCAGTCAACGCCTCCCAATGGGCGCGATTCCCTAAATTCGCCCCGCTGCCTTGCGGGTAGGTTATTTAGCCAAAGGCTCGGGGTGGAGTCCCCTAAGTCAACTCCCTACTTCGGCTTGGGCAACCGGGTAGTATCACGCCCTCTCACAAAACCATGAACTGTACTACAACGCGCTCATCAGCTACTGTTCCTGCTACTTACTTTCACGCTACTTCATCACACGCTAATTGTTTGTTTGCTAACAATCCTCACTTTCGGTTACCCGATTCATCTGTTCAACAATCAGGCTGCGATTCCGGTTGCTCCGCAGATCAAGGAGTTCAACCTATGGCTCTCCTTCGTCCCCGATCCTCGTTCCGTCTGGCGTGCTTTAACTTTCGGACACTCATGCAGAATGGACAGCAAGCCGGTCTAGCGCGCACCCTAGATTTTCTAGATGTTGATGTCTGCTACCTTTCAGAAACCCGATTGCAAGATCCCAGCACTGTGCTTACATTGACACCCCCCACTGATCACGAAGCCAAATATCACCTGCGTCTTTCTGGAGATCCAGAAGCAGCGTCAGCGAATTTGGCTGGTGTAGGTATAGCACTGAGTGGCAAGGCCGAGGCGGCACTACTGAACTGGTTCCCGATTAACAGCCGACTATGTGCAGCTCGGCTTCGGGATTCATGTAGAATCAACAGGCACCGCGAAGAGAGACACAACTTGTTTGTGATCTCCGTGTACGCTCCAACCGACTGCAGTGGCGACTCGGTCAAGGACGATTTCTACCGAGAT
>OX104064.1:40690685-40784160 GCA_944474145.2 Dicrocoelium dendriticum
AGAGGGAGTTGCATTTCAGTGGACCACGTTGACAGTCGCTCTAAGTCATGCTGGAGCCGAGCGCAGTCGTCCTGGTTTTCAATGATCCTCCAGATTTTCAAATCATCTGCAAACAGGACACATGGTGACTGGAGCTGCTGCGGAAGATCGTTGATATGAATAAGAAATAATGCTGGCCCAAGTACAGTTCCTTGAGGCACGCCACTGTCGATGGGAACCATTCTGTCAGATAGTCATTGACCTGTACTCTAAACCTTCGTCCCACAATAAACTCTTGTATCCACTGAAGTAACGTGCCACCGATTCCGTATGTCCTCAGTTTACGAAGGAATACCTCGTGGTTCACTCTGTCAAACGCCTTACTAAAGTCGATGTACACCACGTCAACATCCTTCTGTTCACTGAGAGCTCGAACCCACTGGTAGTTTGCGTACATCAAGTTGGTGATGCAGGATCGCCCTTTCGTAAAGCCGTGTTGCGCTGGCGTCAATATGTCCATCGATTCGAAGAACGACAGCAGACATTTTTTCACAACCTTCTCGAGAACTTTGGATAATACCGAAGTCAAACAGATCGGTCTATAGTTCGCTATTTTACTCTGATCACCACCCTTGGGAAGCGGTTTAACTATCGAGCATTTCCAGTCATTCGGGACGGATCCTTCAGAGAGCGATCTATTGAAAAGGTTTGTCACAACTGGTGAGATGATAATCGATAGGGACTTGAGTATTAGTGGGTGAAGTCCGTCTGGCCCGGGGGCTTTGCACCATTGAGGTTGACGAGTAGCTGATGTACTTCGACTGCATCACATTGTAGGCTGTCGAGCAAGACTGGCGCAACCTGTGCCGGTACTGGAACGGCCGCCGGTTTACTGGAAAATACAGTGAGGAAGTGCGTAGCCAGGGCGTCCGCGCGCTCCGCGCTTGAAATGAGTGTCTTCCCGTCTAAGCTCTCTAAGACCGGTAGGTCGTCTCCAGGTTTCAGTTGACGTTTCAAGTAGGCAAATATTCGCTTGGGTGCAGTTGCGGCCGAGGATGCTAGTTCCTCTTCGAACTGCCGGCGTTTCTTGATCTTTGCGGCGTTACATAAGTTACGCTGGTTCTTGTACACCGTGTAATCTTCATCACAACCAGAGCTGATGTATCTATCCCAAAGTTTACGACGTCGTCGCGCTAACTGTCTGTATTCCCTAGCAAACCAATGCGGTTTGACAGGTCCGATTTTTGGATACTTAAGTGGAACGAACCGAGTACAGAGCGAGTTAAGCTTCCCCTTTATTAATGACCACCACGCCTCAAGTGACGCATCATGTGGTAGTGTCCAATCAGTCTGACTTGCGGCTTGGACGAGTCCGTTGAAGTCCGTCTTCCAATAGTTGTATGTCGGCTTCTGTTGATTGTAATATGGTAACGACAGTTCTAAGCTTGCTACAATAGAGCAGTGGTCACTGTTCGCCAGAGGTTCGATGACTCTGATCTCTTTTAGCTTCTGCTCGCAGCTCGTAAACATTAGGTCCAGACAAGATGCCGAGTACGGAGTTACGCGCGTCGGTTGGATGACATGTTGCGTTGCCCCAATTTCAATAGTCATTTTAGCGAATTGAGCCTCAACGTTGCCATGACCGGGAAGAAGTCGAACATCTGGCCAAATTATCTTAGGTAAATTTAGATCCCCCATCAGTAAGAACTGAGGGCGACTCATGTGCTTCTGTACATGTGGTATCCAATCGCAGCAACGGTTTAATGGGCTCCGATAGATAACCCCCACAATTAGTTCTGCGCGCCTGAGACGGATTGTGCACCACAATTGCTCGCATAAACTATCCTCGCTCCGATAGGTACTGATACGTTTGCCAGATAGTGATGATTTTATGTACAACAGAACACCACCGTGAGCCTTTGATTTTCGGTCACATCGGAAACAAGAGTATCCTGACAACACGACTTCTTGGGGTATGATGTCGGAGTTCAGCCATGTCTCTGCAAGTCCTAAAATGTCCGGCCGCTCCGAGACAGCGAAGCGGCACAGTTCGTCACGTTTGTTCATTAGGCTGCATACGTTGGCGAATGCGACACGGAGGTCCTGGGAGGTACTGCGGGACGTGCCTGGAAGTTGAGCAACCGGTTGATACGGGTTCGTACACCCTTCTTGATCACCCGAAAATTTACAACTTGTAAGTCAGTCTCACCTTCCTCTGTACGGCGTTTGAGCTCAATGACCGCAGTCTTCAAACGATCCCTGTCCTCGGGTTCCAATTCTCGGCGGATGTGAACTTTTATGCCTTTCAGCCTTGACAGACGAGACAGTATGAGCTGCGGCATATTAGGAATTGCAAAGGTGATCCTCAGAGGTCGACATGACTGGTTAGTTTTCTGGCCAAGTCGGATTACTCGTTTAATCGTCACACTGTCCTCGCCCACATCCAAGAGTCTATCGATGAGCCCCTGGAGGAACTCAACATCGTGATCATAACGTATCTGAGGGTTTTCATCTTTTGACTCCGGTACATGGAAGACCATGAGATTATGACGCCTCAGCGAAATCAGTGATGAACCTGTGGAAGCAGAACTAGAGGCGCTTAACTGATTGGGTAGTTGTTTATCAGCAGGTGACGTCTGAACTCGATTACGTGGGCCCTTGCGCTTTTGAGTGGTCCATGGATCCTCGGTGTTCAGCAGTTCACAGACAGGCTCTGAGAAATTCTCGGACCGATCAGTGAAGCGGCATTTCGTAGCTTCTGAGTCTGAGTCTTCCATCGGTGGGAAACATTGAACGTGGGGTTCGGCCGGGGTCGAAGACGCTGGTGGTGGTGCAGATCGCGGAGAGACAGTAGAAGGCGAGGTGACAGAGGTACTTTCACGAGGACGTTTGATCCCACGTGGTGAACGGTTTGTTCCTATTTGAAAGAGAGATTTTTCCGTAGTTGTTTGCGGTCGCTGCGTATTCTGATGTCTTGTACCGCGACATTTATCACATATAACTTGAAAAAACCGATGTCGGGTGTCGAGCGATTTTCGAAACACGTCAACGGATAAGCCAATGCACGAAATATGGAACAAAACATCACAGCTGTAGCATCGAAGTGCATGAGCCTTAGTTCCCACAACTTTCGAACACGAACCACAAGTAGCTTGAGACGGCATCACAAGCTAGAGCAAATCCAAGATGGCGGACAGAGGTGGCTGTATGGCAAATCAGTGAGATCTCAGGAATTAGCCAAAGAATAGCTCTCAAATTTGCACCACTTGGAAAATACGCCAAAAGAAGAATAATGGTGCACAATTCACACAGATAAAACGCTGCTAACACAGTAATCTGAGGCAAAAGTAGTATCCAGCACACGTTGATCCAAAAATCCGCGGCGTCCGTGGGTACAGCTTGTCATCTACCTGGACTTCTCTAAAGTGCTTGATCGCTTAGACCATCGAATTCTTCTTCCGAAACTTCGCAACTACGACAATGACGACTCAATCTTGAGTTGGATTAGCAATTTTCTACATGAACGACGGCTAGAGGTGAGAGTCCGAGCATCGTTGTCCGATGCAATTAATGTGGTGTATGGTGTACCACAAGTCTCGGTGTTTGGACCTCGTCTATTCTTGGTGTTCATTAACGATTTGGCGAGATCAATTTTTCCAATTTTCTATTTTTTGCGGATGATAAGATATGGCTTAGGTTCAGAGGACCGGACGACCACGAACGGCTCCAGTGCGATCTTGACACAGTGTTGAACTGCTCAGTTCAAGACGCCCTACCATTCAACGTAGACAAATTTCGCGTTATACAGTTACGCCACAGACATAACAACACCTATTTGCTTGAGACAAACGGATTGCAGATGTGCTCCCAGAAACTTGACCTTGGTGTGCTCGTACAGAGCGACCTCAACTGCTAAAAACTGGCTGAGGTAGCTGCAATAAGAGGCAACCATCGCGTGGACATGTTACGAAGGACAGTCGGGAGATTTGACCCATCAGTCTTCCCAATGATGCACAATTCCTACGTGCGTCCGCATGTTGAATACGCTATCCAAGCTTGGTAACCTTGGTTGAAGCAGGGCACAGAGACATTAGGGGCAGCACAAAGAAGAACAACAAAGAATGTAAAGGGCTTGAGCTATCACTCTTATCACCGAAGGCTAGAGTTGCTTGGAATTTTCAGCGGACGCTATCGAAAGTTGCGCTGCGATCTCATATTAAGGTTTCAGATATTGAGCGATCCCTACCATGTATGCCGTCACTTGCTGAAACTTAGCCACAACAAGGAGCTCAGGGATAACTGCTTAAAATTGAAGGAACAATAGAGCCATCTAGAGAGTCGAGGGAATTACTTTTCCCTTCGGGTTTGCCAACCGTGGAAAGCACTCCCAAACTCAGTTGTATCCTCCCTATCTTGTATGTTTTCAAGGAACGATTAGATGTTGTTCTTAGCTCTCAGCACGTTGCTACCTAAACTCCTGTTTGGTAGGTTACGCCAATCATGCTTTTCTACAGGATTTATGTGCCATATGGAAACAAGTGAGTGACCATATTTTACTTTTCTCACGCCTTATAATGCACCCCAGTGTATTTTTTTGAACGTTTGTGCTCCATTTTTTAAAATTTTACATTGATGTAATTTATCGAAGTATTCATCTCGGCAGACGTTCGATAGATGATCCATATATATTTTGATTTCATTCTATTCACCCCAACCAGCCTACGGGACCTGTCAAGCACTGGCTTTTATCCAGTGATAAAACGTTGTTCATTGTACAACAAAACGTTGGTGTGGGACATTATCATATGCTTTGCTCAAGTATACGAGGAAAATTATCACGCGTTGGCCGACGTCCATTGATCGTGTATACTTCCCCTCGCAGTTAGTTAATTGGTGGTGCGGAAACGCCCCTTCCGAAAACCCTACCGGTTATAAGGTAGTGATATTTAATTTATCACCGTGCTTCTGTAGACCAATCCTGACAATTTTCCATGGGCTTTTAAATTGCCTAAGTCAAGAAGACCGCGCGATAGTTCACAGCGTCCTGACGATTCTTCCTTTAGTAGTTAAACACCGTGATACCTGTTTCCCAGTCGGCGAACGGACAGGCAGTTTTCCACGATAGCTGAAGAATTTGACAGCCACCGTCTGGAGGAACAAGTGATGCAACGCTCTACGACCAAACAAGGTGTTCGGAACCAGTTTGAGTAAAAGCGGTTGATCGTCGGAGCTTCCAACGAGTATGCAGGAAGTGTTGTATGGTCAATAGACCTACTTTCGCATCGTCCTAGTACATAGTAATTTCTGTTTTATGCGACGACAAGGAGGGTATGACACAAATAGCTTTGACTTTTCTTATACGCGTAAGGTTTCTTGGGTCTGAACAGGGATTATTCAGTCGGATTCTGTTCGTACTCTGCTGTTTTCACGCTTTTCAATGGTACAGGTTTTTAAGCACGTATTAGTTCAACTAATCTGGGGACAGCTAATAATCTTTGAATCTAACCAATAGTTTCCTTCACTGATTTAGAGGAACCTTTAGCCCTGGATCATTTCAAGTGAGACAGTTCGCTAGCATCTGTTTTTCTGGAGTTTGGAACAATCTGTTCAATGGACAGGTTTCTTTTTTTGATCGTAAAAGGTTCCAAGTACGTTTGATGTCCAGGTGTTGAGGAAATCCCAGTTCAACGTGCAGGCTGTCTCACATAGGTAGAATGGATTGACGAGTCAGAAACGGTAGACTCCACGGTTATGAATGACGGGGAAGAATATTGTTCAACCTGTAGAAAAGGGAATGGCCATCATCTTTCCGATTTTGTTGCTGCGCGACCAATTCAATAGCGTCAGATAGTACCGACCTCAGTACAAGATGAGTGGTGTGCGGTGAACGGCCCGTGATTACCCTGGTGGGCGTGGAGACCTACTGCTACTCTATCAATCAGGCACATGACACAGTTGTCGCGAATTCTACCCTGGCACGGTCTGATCGGAAGTATTTCCCACACGCGCATCTCGAATGCTCAGCGCCGACGCAATCAACTCTGAGAAAGAGAAGACCTACCTTCGGCAGTTTGGTTTCACGGTCTGGCAAATGCGAATACAGGGTTGACCAGCCTCGGTTATATAGTGCGGCTGGCGTCACGTGAACGTTTAGGATCAGACTGCACATTCTAGCGCGTGAAAGGCCAGGACATAGCGAGACATGTGCTCACTCATCACCATATTTGAGTTCACCTGGTCGACGTGAGTAAGCAGAGGTGTAGCTTAGTTGGACTCGGCTTATGCGTTTTTCTGAGGAAGTTCGTTGGGAGTGGCCAGTTTCAAGTACCGCTCCGAGAAGACAAGCACCAAAAGGCTCTGGAGTGAGTCTAGGTTGGAGGAGATCCCAGTCAACTCCGGGTGTATGGAAGTCACCCGGTAGTACACAGTCCATGAGATGCCCGTGCAATTTACTTGAATCCAACACGCGGATACCGTTACGCGACGGGGTTACATAAACTACTCTGACTGTGAGGGTTTGTCAACATCCTGAACCCGACACCAAATATTACTGCACGGTTATCTTTATCACTGATGGCTTCAATAGCGCAATGGGATAATACGGATAATAATGCCAAGGCTTGACAAGTCCCGTGGGATGGTTTGGGGGAATAACATTAGTTCAATGAAGTTACACAAAAGATAAAAACGCATCTGCGGACTCACCATATTATCCACGTTAAAACATAGGTATACGCGTCTACCCGATATCGTGGAGTTGGTGAGCACAATGCGCGCCATGATGTTTGGTCTATAATAGAGGATTGCATCGCCCTCCTCTTCGTTCATTAGTGATCATCCCTGGAAATCTGATATATTGTGATGTGGGCTTTGCCATAAATTTAACAACTGTGGAGGATGTCTACTGAAACAATCCACATAGAACAGCTGTGTTCAGGCACTATGCGGTCAGACTTCTCAGAGCGTGAATTACACGACTTCCCGAGCGGGAGATGACTCCTTTACAGCAATCCAATCACTTGAATAGCATTATTTCTCTCTTCTTACTGTAAATCTGCAAGTATTCCTGTGAAGAATTCCTGTCTCCACTCTGTTCCTTACAAATTCTTTAAAGGGACGACACTCACAGGAATTCCGTGATTTGTTGCTCGCCGTCTGCTCTTATTTAACTATAAATGTTGCCTGAGTTCTTCTCAGAACCACACATTCCGTGAGAAGCAACTTGTATAACCAAATAATCCTTGATGTTGTTTCACATACCCTAAATGTTTGCATGAATTGAGTGTAGAGCGAGAGTTATTGTCGTCTAAAGCATGACCACCATCTGCCGCATCAAATTTTGATTAAACATAGACACGTTTGTCGCCACCTGAAACTTATCCGCAACATAAAATTGAGGGGCCACAAGCTGAAACTGGCTACTCAACGTTGTCGATTGGAATGCTGCCGGAATAATTTTTTAGAATTTATAAGCTATGGAACGCTCTTCCGACTTTTGTTATTTGTGCGCCCACACTACTCATTTTTAAAGAACTCTTCGACGGTACTTTACACTATCTACATTGTGAGATTTGAATTCCACCCATCAAGTGACGACAAGAAGCAAACGAACATTGCGCTTATCAGTCACCAAGAAATCGGGCTAGACCGATATACATTTGTGTTAGCTTGGATATTAGGATGAGTCCACAGATGCGCGATTCAATTTGTCGTCATAATATTTTGAACATGTGTAATTCAGGAAACCGTCTCATTGGACTTGTCAAATCTCACCTATCTTGCCTGTGTGCTATACCATTGCTCCGCTGTTCCATAAAAAGTATAGCAACTTTCGTGTAGTAAACGTGGTAACGTCACTTGACACTTAGATCTCTCAATCCAGTGACGAATGCGAGTAAGCAAATTATAAACACGGAATAATGTGGTTGGAGATTATGTTTGCCTACAACTTTATGTTTTCATGTATACTGTGGGTTGGGTTAGATCAAGTAATACTGAAATTTATCACAAGCATTAGGGTAACGAATAAGGAATCTCTTTGTTTTATCTTAGGCAGCTTCCATGTGGACAAACAAACCGGGTGTTGGGCTCTCTTGTGGGAAAAATTAAGTGTTGGATCCGAGCAAGGGGGCGAAGAGTACAACGCTAAATGAATGCAAAGCGCTTGGTGCTCAACATGTCACTGAGCAGGTTTTACCACAAACAGATCACATCTCGTCAAGTCACACAAAATAAACAAGACTGCAGGCATCGGTGAAGGGCTGAGTCTGTAGTAAAACTTAGCTTTCTAATCTGCTTATGCACATACTCGTCTATAAAAGAGGATTGCGGAAAGCAAGATGAAGTTGAATGAAGGCGGTGCCAAATTTCCAAGCTTACCAGTGCGTGCATGTGTTCGCTAGTGCACTGTGCAATGTCTAGCCCTATGTAAGAAAGCTGGTGGGGTTAATGGCATGATGCAGAAATAGTGATAAGATTCACGTTTTCAAAGTACGATTGCACTAAGGTTGTTTCAAGGGTGGTCCCGCTTCGATCAAAATTACGGATTATTGATGAGGTTGAGTGCTTTCTATTCACTGCATTGCATTAGCCTGTACATAATTTGACGTGAAAAAGGATGCACTGGAAAGGTCACACAAATTTTCCCCTCATTAAAGAGGACTACATATTCAGTCCCACCTTTTCATGCGGACAGGAGTTTTATAAAAGTTTAAGAATTAAGAGCTTCCTGTTCCAGACGATTCGCGTTGCATGTTGCTGCTGATTAGTTAAACTCGGCTAGGTAGACAGTGAGAGCCAATGCGATACGCAGTAGCTCTCAATAAATTACGTGGAAACTCGTGGATGGCAGGAATGTGTTCCTGAGACATTGCTGATTTAAGAACGGCTGGTTCGTTTTTACCTTGGTTAATGAAACCCCGTCAACAAATTACCCAAGAAACGTTGCGTCGGAGTAGAAAAAAGGGAACACTGAGTTGTCACGTGAATAGGAATTGGTCGAGGTTATTATAGAGTAAGAACGATATCATGAAGCCCGTTGGCCCTAGCTACCGTATCATCATCATCATCATCATCATCATCATCATCATCATCATCATCATCATCATCATCATCATCATCATCATCATCATCATCATCATCATCATCATCATCAGCAGCAGCAGCAGCAGCAGCATCAGCATCATCATCATCATCATCATCATCATCGTCATCATCATCATCATCATCATCATCATCATCATCATCATCATCATCATCATCATCATCATCATCATCATCATCATCATCATCATCATCATCATCATCATCATCATCATCATCATCATCATCATCATCTTCCTCATCATCCTCATCATCATCATCATCATCATCATCATCATCATCATCATCATCATCATCATCATCATCATCATCATCATCATCATCATCATCATCATCATCATCATCATCATCATCATCATCATCATCATCATCATCATCCTCATCATCATCATCATCATCAGCAGCAGCAGCAGCAGCATCGCTCTCCTCCTCATCCTCATCATCACCATCAACCGCAGTACATCAGCCGTTTGAAATGATGCTTTGATGCCATACAATCATCATGGCTTACGAAATTGAGTATAATAAGTGGAAGAGAAATGGAACTTACCGGAAAACGGTATGAAACACTAGCTTAACTTCCTAGTTGTGTCCGTGTACTTAATGACTGTCACGAGCATGGATTTCATTCACTGCCTTGATTAGGTCTCTTTTAACCTTGATCGCCTTGTTCACTAGTGCCAAGCTGGAGCAGACGTTGTTTACCATTATCCTGATGTGTTTGAAGGGGTCGGTGAGAAACTCGAGAGGTGCGTTCATTTGTCGTTGAATGTATCTGTTAGGCTAGTAGCTTTGTCAACTAGAGAGCTGCTCAGTACTCTGCGCGCAAGGTTAGTAGAAGAACTGCAGTGTTTTCCCAGTTTGAGTGCCAGTCCAGTATGGGTGAGTCGATAGATTGGGCAATCTTCACTAAGAAATCCGGTAGGTTGTGTGTGCCTCGAGTCGAAATCACTTACTACAACGCTTACAATAGAGTAATATATCATTTCGACACTAGACGATATGTTACCGAAGTTATCCAAGACGAAAATGTTCACAAAGGACGAACTTGCTTCATCTTTCAGGCAAGTAGCATTTGACGGAGAGTCAGTTTATCTGACTAAATTTTTCGTCTTCGTTTCATGTGTGAACCGGGGAGGTCGAGCTGAAAGCGAACAATTGGCGCTCACAAGCAAACATTTGACGTTCACGAGGTTGCAAACAGTTGACTCTCACGAACTTCCCTCCATTTTGTGTTTTTTGGCACCTTTAGGGAGGACATGGGTGGCAGCCGACTATGGTCGGTTCGCCCTAGTGCTCCCCTAGCAGCTGCATCAGATCTCACCACCTGGTCCGCAGGAAGCTGGCTGTCGACGGAAGGTCCTCACGTAGATCGAAGGGCCACCCACGGCTTGCTTTCTAGGTGGGGGGCTGTGCAGGGACCTGGAGATTCACCCGCTTGCTGTGCAAATTAATCCTAACTACTATGAAATCAGTGTTCTCATGTATTACGGAAGTAAGTGGTTTGCCTGTTTGTATGGTGTACGTGTCTGTATGAGACACCCCGACAACACCCGGACTTTGCCCGCAAACTTCGAAAGGAATGTCAGTTCTCCGATCGCACACAGCACCCGACCACCTAGTCCTTAGCTAGACATCTTCTGGTGCCTTATTTTTAGTTCTAAGATTCAGCTACCTTCTAATAAACATTTTCCAGCTTATTTCTGTGTGTTCTGCCGCACGCCTTTGGTTGGCCATTAAATCGGAGTATCGGATATAGTGTTAGACCAACGCGCTTATAACAGGTGACCGCGAGTTGATACGAACACACAACCTTCTGATATAGGCCCACTAGATGTCTTTTACCATACAGTTGTAAGGTACCCAGCGTCTGTTCGTTCCCAAAACTAGGACACTGCTGTTAGCAGCAAAGGGTCTACTGCAATCCGAGATACAGTCGGCCGCTATTCTACAAGTCCGTTTGAGTAAAGCGTTAGTATGATCATGGATTGAGACGCCTTCCGTCTCTAACATTGAGAGATATATTGTGATTGCAACCAATACCTGGAGCTGATAGGCGTTGGAGAAGCGGTGTGATTAAAGGCTGCAAGGGGAAGAGGAGCTACGAAGTCAGGGTCGGGGTGACATCATCTGAGGGAATCGAGTGCAGTTTTTAAAAAACCAGCACAAAGGTACTTTGGATCAGCAGCATCAATGGAATCAGATGATCGTTACTGTAACACAGTACTTGATCTCACACGTAATGTTAAACCATACCAAAGCAACGACAATACCGATCAAACAAAAACAAAATGTTCCTGCCCGAGCCCAGATAACAGTTCCAAAAGGCAGGTCAAACGAAGTAAGCTTTCATTTTGTACAACCTAAGGTTTCCTGTTGTCCTAGATAAGAAGACAACACCGATGCATGTCGTTAGCTAGGGGGACGAAAAGGTACAACATACGAAGCGGTCGATATTACAACCGGTCGATGGCCAAATCAACGACGGTGTTCGACGCAAACAATCGAACTCAACACGCAGTTCAACAAACCGCACCAGTCGTCTCGCTGTCCAACAAAACAGTAATTTTAGTTAGAACTTTACGCAATGATCTCAGAGGACCTGGGGAAATCTCCAGGCTGTTACGAAGAAAGATGTAGGATCTGTTCACTTGTGTGAAGGTGGCCGGCTCGTTGTAAGTGATCAGGACTTTAGTAAGTCGCTGCCAATACAAACCGGTCGCATGTGGACAAGCCGGAAAGAGCAATCAGAATTGGCTCTGTTTAGGCTCTGCTAATCTTTGTCACGAACAGCGGTGAAGTGGTTGCCTGGAACAGGGGTCACCAACCATTTTTCCCTGCTGGTCGGATAGCCAACAAAATGACAACCGTGGGTCGGATCAGTTTGCTGTACAATACTTACAGGCTGAAAGGAAAGCCCCGATCAAACCACATAGACTGTTCAGCATTCCATGTCAAACATGGGTGAGCAGCGTGCAGTGTACAAGGAAATGCAATCAAGATTTGTATTAATTAAACATCAGTAACGAAAGCGACTTACATAAGGTGCTAGTTACCTCAGCCGTTTTATGCGCACATCCGCGCGACACAAAGTAAGCTGCAAAAGGAGTAGTGTGATTGTGAAACTGTAGTCTGGCATTCAAGGTATAATCAAATCTGGTTTGTAATTGCTACTTTTACCCGAGAGCATTGTTCTCCAATGTTCCTCAGTTAGTCTCATTCGACGAGTTGACTTTGTGTGCTTCATTTTTGAGAATGTATGCTCACAGACATGTGTTCCAAAAACTGATGCCATACCATTTCCGGAAGTACAACAATAGGTAAACAAAGGTAAAAGTTAACGAGTTTTCTTTCCCTGCGCTTATGTCTCCGCAAGTCATTTGTTTGCAAGCCAAGTAGCTCAAAATGTAGTTCAAATGACATTTCGTCAAAGTTGCAATCAAACGAGTTCTGAAACAAAAGATTTTTACCCTGACCACGCAAAATCTGAAAATCTCACTAAAATGTACCTCGGAAAATCAATGAGAGATGTCTCTTGTGATCGTATTACTAAACTCTGTGCAACATTTGTCATTCGAAGATTGACAGCTTTTTGTGAAGCTTCATCGCAGCAAGCGACTTATGCCACTGAGGCATGGGTGACGGGGACGGACCAGAATAACTTCCGTACAGCGCGGCGCATCCTCCACTGTTATACAGGTCATGCATGTGCAGTGGACAGGAATGGCATCCAGGTCTGGCTGGTATGAGTAAGTCCATGGGGCGGAATCCGGTAGCACTGGATGGGTACGCGCTACTGACGAGTCCCAATCAAATGAAAAGGTCCTCTAGCGTTTTCCTGAATGTGTGGCTTCTGTTTGACCGTGGTCAAGGTCACCGTCAAGTGGACACAAAACCGAAGCTGACAATTTGCACTATTTGGACGTTATCTACGTGCAGTCTTAAAGGACTTTGGATTATCATATGCCACTCAGTTCTATTTTGTGTGTTCTTTCTATCAGCGGAAAAAAATGGTAGGATATCTAACAGTTTTTGTGAAAACTGCCGATTTTTTCCATTGCACTGTGATTCGCCTTGTAGTGTGTTTTCCCCTACGCATTTCAGCACACATCGTCCAAGTTCCACTCATCCGACACGAAATTACCAACTCTATCCAGTGGATCGCCAAGAGAAGGAATTATTCCATCGCCTTATCACCTAAATCGTCTTATCGGTTGTGGAGATTTCTCAGCTAGCCGTATGCGTCGACTGACCAATTTTGTCGGTTGATGGCGATCGATCTGCCGTGCAATCGTGTCAACCGCGCCATGTCGCGAACAGCGCTCCGGCCAGTAAACAGGATCAAAACTCACACCGGCAGTCACCTGACGGTGCGGCGTTTGGACCAGCATGTGAACTGAAACCAGCGTGAGTCCGTTGCAAGTTCGGGCAGGTTGGTTTTATCGCGTTCTCTATCACTCCACAGGGCAGTGTGTGACCAAGACACGAAGTGGCCGCATCCACTCGTCTGACTAGGGTGCGCAACTGGCAGTCGGAAAAGTACGCAACGTCAACTAGCCTACTGTCTATGGTAGTGACACTGCCAAATAAGAGAAAGCAAGTAGCTGCGAATCCAATAGGACTCAAGTCGAATGGTAAATGGGGTCCCGCTGAATGTAACCGATTAGTCAAATTCGGTTTACCTTTCTCACACTGTTTGAGACGGTACCATCCAAAATGTGCAAATCTTTTCCAACAGCACGTGAGAGTTCGAAACAGCTCCCAAGACGAGATCTGGATTTTACTGCTTGTTCGACCATTCCACTAGTCAAATATACACTTATCCCAGTCCAAAAGTGCGAGCGGTTAATAGAGGAACTTGAACAACGAACGAACACTAAGCATATATCATTAGAAACGAGTATGCACCATGAAAACACAGTCGCTTCAGGGAGAAGCACTGGTGCAAGCTTTACTTTGCTTGAAACACGATTGACAAGGTCCCATTTGGAAGAATGCGAGGCGAAGACAGACTGTAGCGCTGATGGACAAGCAGTACTCAGAACTCCGAAAGTCAGCACCACTCGAAAAGCGTGATCGGTCAAATTCAGCCGGTCTTGACAACTTGTGTCACCAACAAGGATGGGACAGTCGAACCCAAGTCTACTGCAGCTGCGACCAAAAGGTCTCTGGTCGCGTTCAAATCGGTCGAGACTCCAGTCACATATACAGAGATCGCTTCAAAAGTCCCTCGGGATGCTACCTTTGGTGTCTTCTTGGTTGCAAACACCGCTAGCGCCGATAGAGAGACAAACCGTGGACCGTCGTCATTTGGCATAAAGCCAGGCCTAACGATCACTCGACCTTGCAGTTCAATAAAAATAGACCCAAGAATAACTCCCTGATTATGGTATGCATCAATGTCCCCGAATCTACCGCCATCACATTGGGGGGTAAGTTGTCTGACGATCAACAGTGGAACTCACCGTGGATTTTAAGGATAGTAAAAGCCAAACCCACGAACCTAGTGAGAGTTACTCGTCACCTGAACTCTGCACACTATGGCGAACCCAGAATTATAGGGGTAACACTGGGATGGCCCTTTGATGTAGCAAACGTTTTACTCTCAACAAGTATGCTGAAACACGGATCTTGTAAAGTACTTATCTATCCTGAGATTCCTTGGAGCATGCGACAATCGAAAAGAAACCTCACAAATGGACATAGCAAGCTGGATTATCTAAGCGTCATCTTTATTTATGGCGTGCCAGAACTTGTTTCCCACAATAGTCATGAGGCCAGTCATCACGATTTGGAACAGTGGCGGTTCCTTCGTGAAACACTTTCCTTGGACAAAGTTGTAGTGCGATCCCTGAAATGAACACTTCTCTCACAAATTATAGAGGAAGCGGACCAGGAATCCCAGAACTCATGGTTCAGTCGGATTAAACAGCAACGGAATTGTTAGGACGTTGACGGAGACATCGTAAAAGCTTTCCTTCTGAGCATCGGTTAAAAGCTGCTGAATCCTTACGAAGACCAGACATGAGCCTATCTGAAAAAGCAAACCTACCAACGATTACGCGTTAGCATTACTTTACCGCTCGGTCACACGATTCTGCAGCATGTCCAGAAGAGGATTGGGACATGCCTTGGCCAAATCAGTTTACGAACGACGCGTTATCATCATCCCATCCATAAAGGAATAACGGCCGACGTAGCATCGGTCGGCATTCTACGACACTTGACTCCTTTGGCTTCCTGTGGGCTACTAAGGACCTGGGAAAATATCCTGCCTTTATACAAAGACTCAAAGCCTTTTCAATAAGCTGGCAGAACAGAAGCATCGCCGTATTGCAAAGCAATGCGATATTATCGGTGTCACGGAGACATGGTTGCACACTGAATGACAGACGCTGAAGTCTCGCAGCCGGGCATGTCACCCATACGAAACGACAGGCTTACAATGTAACAATGGAACAATGGTTTATTACAGGTAAAAAAGCATTACTTAACAAGTCCCGTAGGATGGAAATTATTGCGAAAATCAATTGCATGATAAAGGGAAAAGCGTTGTGGTGGACTCACCATAGACTTTTGTGAAATAGCGGAGATGTTCGCGTATTAAGCGTAAAAGTCCATAAATCCATTGGTTAGGCGTTTAGCAAGACACCATTTGATTACGTCTTGTAGCCCCTGGCTAACAAGTCATAAAATTAAATGTAAGTGAGACAATGTATCGTGAACTCGTTTTTTAAATATCGCCAAATTGAGAGCAGAGACGACATAATTAGGGAGGGCGTTCCAAGGCTGGCACACGCGGAGGGAAAAGAAATTGCTACGGCATTCAAGCCTGCTATCCTGAATTGTCAGTTTCAGAGGGTGACCTCTTAGTTTAGTGTTGTGGTTCAATTCCAGCAGCGGACAGCAAATGTGGTTTGGGTTCTTCAGAATCTGGTGAACCATTATGAGATCCCCCGCAAAAGCCGATATCGACTGCTGTACATTCTTAAACATTTCAGTCTAAGCTGCTAAGACAGATGAAAAAGGCCCCTGACGTTCTTGGTTGCCCTTCGTTGTGGAGTCTCGAGAGCAACGAGATCCTGTTTCTGCCACGTCTGCAACGCCTGAATAGCATATTCCACATGAGGTCGCACATAGGCGTTAAGCATTTGGGGAAAGATTGTGAGTTCAAACCGACCGAAGGCTCTGCGAAGAAGGTCGAAGTGTTGATTGCCGGTTCTCGTCGCCTTCTCCGCTTGTTTTGAACACCCGAGATCTTCCTGTACCAACACATCCAGGTCACGCTCCTAATAGACCTTCTCCAAGGTGTGGTCTCCAAGCTTGTAAGCGCTCACCGGCTGGTGACGCAGATGTATTACTTTGCACTCAGCTATGTTCAATTGAAGCATGTTCCCCTTTGACCGTTCGTAAATGCAATCTAGGTCATATTGGAGCAGACCATGATCTGGCTTGTTATTAATCGCCTACCAAATCTTGACGTCATTGGCGAAAAGCAGGAAATTTGAGGTGATAACTGATGCCAAATCGTTGATAAACACCAGGAATAAGCGCGGTCCCAGTATTGAGCCTTGTGGAACACCACATTCCACCTCAGCTGGGTTAGAGAGTTATCCCCTAACACGTAACTGAAGCTTCGTTGGTGAAGGAAACTGCCAATCCAACCAAGTACAGGATCTCCGATTCCGTAACTCTGTAGCCGTTAAAGTAGGATGCGGTGATCAAGGCGGTCGAAAGCTTTTGAGAAGTCCAGATAGATGACGTCAACTCCGACCCCATCATCAGCCACTTTCGTCCAACTACCTTGTGCAATCAGTAGGTTGGTGGTGCATGACCAGTGTTGACGGAAACCATGCTGTTCCGGTACCAAGATGTTGCGTTTTTCCAGCTAGTCCATTAAAGCCTCAGCGACGACTGCTTCCATCACCTTCGCGAGCACAGGGAGGAGAGTCACTGGACGATAGTTTGCAAGATCTGAACGGCTACCGCCTTTGAAAATAAAGGTGATAATGCCACACTTCCACATAGTGGGGACTTGTTGTTCATCAAAACACCTTTGAAAGAACTGTGACAGTGGTTCAGCTAGCTTGTTGGCCACAGCCTTCAGTGCCTTCGGGCGGATGTTGTCTGCTCCCGGAGAACTATGCTCAGGCAGTGAGAGTAACTCCCTTAACATAGTTAATGGGTTGAAAATTACGTTTGTAAACAATGGAGTCGGTAATGTGCATGACGTGATGGGACAAGTAGAGGTTACGAGTTCGAAAATTGGGGCGTATTGAAGCCGCAGGGCATTAGCTGATTCTTCGGCGCTTTGTACTCTACCGCCTGTCGTGAAAAGTGGAGGGATTCCATGCTTCACTTTACGAAGTTTATTGACATGCCTATGTAGTAGTTTGTTGTTTGCCATGAACTTTTTGGCTAGGCACTGTTGATAAGTTAGTTTGTCCTCACGGACAAGTGCAGTGCAATGGTTACGATGGGTCAGGAAATTTCCCCAAGTCTCTGAGTCGGGGTTAATCTTGTAGGCACGCCATGCTGCATCCCTTATCGCCAGGCATTTTCGAGTCCTGCACCTTAGAAATGAAAGCTTTTTTGCGGGACGAAGGGGCTTGGTCTCTGATGCTCTGTTGACGATGTCACTGAACCTATTAACGAACTCTGCTCAAACGTTGTCAAGGGGACTTTTGTTTGAGAATTCCCAAGCAGCTGCGTCGGCGAGTTCTTTCAGTACGTGGTAGCGTGTGATTGCATGAGTTAGTTCCGAGTGTTCAGCTGGATACTCTGCATAACACACATAGTTAAACGTTATTACTACATGATCACTGAGACCTAATGGACTATCCATCAATAACTTGTCAACCATGAGCTCTTCATTCGTGAGCACAAGGTCCAGTACGGACGGTTTGTTTGCTGTCCTGAATCTAGTGGGCGTGGTGATATGATGGTACAAAGGAATATTAGCGATCAGTTCATGCAAGTCTGCTTTGAACTGCTCACTGGGTGATGTCAAAACCTCCAGGTTGTGTAGATTGAAGTCCCCGGATATGAGAATGTGGCTGTACTTAGTGCGTGTTACTCTGTTCAAGCCACGGATCAAGCGAGAACTTATTTCCGGAGTGGACGTTGGGTGGCGGTTAACGACAGCTACGAGACATGTGTCGTTGTGTCTTGGAGACGGCAACAGAGTGAGTCGGTAAGGTGTGCTTCCAGATCAGCAACTAGTGCGCATTGCAGATCGCTGCGGTAGTAGAGTAGGACCCCACCTCCTCTGCTGGGGCGGTCGTTCCGGATGAGTGACATTCCGGCTATCTCAACCTCAACATCAGTCACCACTTGGTGTAACCAAGTTTCGGCAACAGAAGTTAGGTCCCAAGCATTCACAACCTGACGTAATAATAATAATAATAATAGGTATATTTCTCAAAAAGGTGAGACACGTTCCAGAGACCCTGGATCGATCATTATGTACAAGTTTTCTCTGAAACTGAAATTGTTAATCGGATGCGAGGAGATTCGTATTGAGTGGGATTGGATTCAAGTTGTAGTTTATTCTTATGCAGATCCAACTTTCTTCGGTAGCAAGTATCTCATCGTACCGTTGAACGAGTTTTGGTCCGGATCAACGTAAATAGAAGGGAAATAGCAAGTATTAGTAAGTATTAGTGCGATGGAGGCCGAAAACTTCCTAGGGAATTATGTGCATGTGTGGAATCGAGAATAATATAGTGTGGGGAGGGTCTCGCAACCAAATTTCTGGACTCAGCATAAGGAACAGCAGTATGGGTCTGGCTAACACGGAAAAATAAGTCCACATTACTGCACAGTGAAAAAGGGAAATATTTAAGCAACTACCTTATTATGGTATTGCAGATGTTGTTTACAATTAGGAGGCGCAATACGGACTTCGGATTACTTAAGATGTGTGGGATGTGGGCTGTGAACGAGAAAGCCGAACCTTTAGTAGTTTGGCTAACTGCGCTAGGAGTTCGATTATGCAGGGAATTGGTCCAGCGGAACGCCAGTGATATATTTACGTGGTTACAGTAGTCCTGAGTGGCAAACATATTGATGTTGACAATGTGTCGGTTGATTCACCAGCAAGATATGGTCAAGTGAAAACCGAAGCTAAGTGTTGGGGAGCAAGGTGGGTTTAAGATGTAAAGAAAGGATCCGGGAGCTTTACCTACCAAAGCGTCAGTGCTTTCACAAACGAATGGTAGGTGTGCCAGCGGGTGAAACGGAAGTGAAGTTACGATTGGAGAGATAGTTAACCGGATTTGGGAGTCCAGCTAACCAAGTTGCCAGTGATTCAACTGACACATGGTTGCAGTGGAGCCAAGTAAAATCAAGGGGAAGTATAGTGAGCCAAGATGGGATGAAGAGGATAACAGAAGCCTGGACCTCCAACCCATCGATGTATCAGTGGAGCCACTAATCAGCGGTGAGCTTTCGGGCAGGCAGATCCGGAGTGGGCAATAAAAGAGAAGGGTAAGCAGGGAATCAATGGGTGTTTGTAGTCTAAGTTCGGTACTTTTACTGAGGAGCGCTTGGGCGTTAGCGTGCATACATGAAAGTTTCTCAGATTTAAGCAATGTTTCGGAGGCTCTAATACTCATATGTGAAGTTTCGCCGACCAGTGAGTGGCCGGCGACTAATAGATTTTTCGATGTATACTTGGTGAAGGGTTTAACGTCTTATTCCTCGTCCGTGTTGCTAGTCCCGTGTCTAATCTTCGACGAAAGTAAGGTAATTCTGTATTACCCAAGCGACCTACAATGCGAGGCCGTTGAGGGTTCAGACTTATAGTTCGCCGATTTTCTTTGGTACCGCTGCGATTACGTGGCAGAGACACCTGCATTATAGCTTTGGTATAGCGCCCCCAAACACTACATTGGAAATGAACTGCTAACTTGCGACAGTTTTAAGATGCACGCTAAAGCGAAAGCACACTGACATTCTAATCATGGATGATTTTAATATACATCGTTTAGAAACTCCCGCTACCATTAAAGAACCATTCGAAGCAGATCTGCAAGTGTTTATAACCAGTGCTCCACTTTACAATCACATCATTACGCCCACTAGTTGCAGAACAAGCAAGAGACTTTCTTTGCTTGATATTGTTTTCACCAACGAGGAACGTATGATTGACGTATTGATCGTAGGATGCCCTTTGGGTCGTAGTGATCCCTCAATCATCAGTTTCGACTTCATCTACCATGCGGACTATGGCAACCAGAACTGAGTTGGTGCGCACCATTACGCGCTACAACCGCTTAGCCAAACTCGTCAGTGCTACAACCCGGTCGTTCCTCGCGGAAGGTCATCCGGAAGTCGCTTCACTTGAATTCGCCAACAAATTCAATCAACTGGTTACGGATGCCTCAGAGACTAGGTTTTTCATGCATTTCAAAACCGTTTCTTTCGTGAGGAGCAGAACTAGGAAATGGATGACTATACGCAACGCAGCCTGGCGAGAGTACAGATCATCGCTAACGCCAGATCAGTGGGACTACTACCTAGCCCATCGTAACCACTGAACTCAACTGCTTAGAGGTGAGAAAGTCGCATATCAGCAGAATATGGCGAAAATTTGCAGCGCTAACCACAAACTATTGTACAAGTGTGTCAATGAACGTCGTAAGCTGAGACAAAGAATTTCTCTTCTCCGGATGTCTGATGGTCCAACTGGGGCAGCCATAGAAGCAACAAACGCACTGCGTACGCAATATGCTTCCACATTTCAGAGGGTCTTATCATTAGGGCATCTTCCAAATTTTGTTTTCCCGCCTCCAAGACTCACCCACATCTCTTTTGCTACCAAAGTTGTTTTGCGGAAGCTGACGTCTCTGCGCAACCACAGCTCCCCGGGAGTCGATACCATACGCCCAGAGTCACTGGGAGCAACAACAAGACAACTGGCAAAACCGTTGGTACAGTTCTTCCAGTGCTGCTTAGACCAGAGCCAGATTCCTGCGATGTGAAAAATTAGAATAATAACTCTGATTCACAAAGACGGAAGCAGTGCTGAGCCCTCAGACTACCACCCAGTGTCCCTTCTACCTATATTATGCAGGGTCATGGAATCTATCATTGTCGATGCGTTGGTGTCTTTTCTATAAAACTCTATTACTGCTCCCGAGCTACACGGCTTTCCTTGACAGCGAGCGTGCACGATGAATTTATTAATAGCGCGGAGTAGTTGGATCAAGTCAGCTGACGCTGGAGAGGCCGTTGATGTGATCTAATTGGGTTTGTCGAAGGTCTTCGATTGTTTAGATCATCTGGTTCTCCTTTCCAAGCTTCAGTCTTATGGATCGGAAACACTGTCTTGAGCTAACTTGCCAACTTTCGCCTGTAACGACAATTAGTCGTGAGAGTCCGGAGGTCCCTATCAGAACCGATACCAGTAGAGTCTGGTGTGCCCTAGGGCTCAGTTTTAAGTTCACGATTATTTTGATATTCACCAATGACCTTGCTTGGAATATCACTTCAAATTTCCTGCTGTTTACAGACGATATCAAGATATGTCACCGGATTCAGGCGGATGCCGATCAGAATTTATTTCGGTGGGACCTCGATACCGTACCTAATTGGCCAACCCCAAATCTGTTAAAATTCTATGTGGACATATGCAAGGTACTCTCCATACGACACCAGATTACTTAATCTTACAAGCTAGGAACGCAAGTACTGCAGCGGTCATCCGTCAAACGCGACCTTAGCGTCCTTGTTCAGGATAACTTGGGTCGTTCAAAGCAATGCGCAAAGGTCTCGAAAATCGGTAACCAGCACGTCAGCCTGCTACGAACGGCTTTTGAACAACTAGACACCACTATTTTCGGACAGATGCAGAATGTGCATGTTCGTTCCCATGTCGAATACGCAATCCAAGCCTAGTAGCCATGGCTGAAGCGCGACCTTACTGCACTGGACCAACCTCAACGTCGGACTTCTAAATACGTCATTGGAATGCGCCACGTTCCGTACGAGCAGAGGTTGAAACGTTTGGGAGCATTCAGCGGGCGGTATCGCCGACTACGAGGCGACTTGATTATGGCATATTTGCTCTTACATAATCTAAATCATGTGTGCCGCACTTTACTGCAACTCAGCAGTAACATCAAACCTAGAGGCCACTCAGTGAAATTAGCAGAACCATACAGCCACACCCAGCGTGCCGTAGAAACTTCTTTACCACTCGTGTGTGTCAACCATGAAACGTTCTCCCCGATTCTATTGCTTATGCACCCACGCTATCCATATTTAAAAGTCGGTTGGATGACATACTCTGTCACTTCAATTTTGTTAACTGACACTACTCTCCATCCTACTCCTGGAAAATACCTTAGATTTACTTTAATTTCGCCTATTGAAGATATGGAAATGCTCAGAGTGCACGGCTACTGAATCAAAAACGCTAAGTCCATTCTTTTGACAGTAAAAAATAACAGCTTTTTCATTAACATTTTCGCTAACCCCGTAGACCACCCAACGCGGCAGATAAAGCAATGCTTCTTAACCCGTATAAAGTCACTGTTCATTTTCGAAAACACTCATCATAACAGCGTTCGCCGAAATCCGTTGATGATTCTATAGGAAACAAGTGAGGTCCTTCTTTCATTGCCGTTTTATACTCAGTTCATTTATGTGGGATGTGATGTCAACCATAAATGCCAACTTTGATGACCAGGTAGCATTTGACAACGGTAGGCCAACCGTATCAATTTCAGTGCGAAAGGCGGTTATTTCGTTACGGAGCTTGTAACAACCTAACAGCAATTTACTGCAGTTGAGACATTTCACTGAAGTGTACTAAAGCAAATAACAGAGTTCAAAACAAATCACCTTCAGAAATGACCGGAAGGGACGATGACTGAGAGCACGTCACCGAAAAGGACCTAACCATCGAAACTGTCGATTTCAATACACAAGAAATGCCCAAGTTTTTCCACCGTACGCGTTGGTTTAGGATGCACAGTATAATGAGAGCGACTGGAATTTGGCAATCCTATGTGTCCTGATCTGCAATACAAACCCATTTCTCACTCCTGCCATGTTTCTCCCTCCGCTAAGTTAAATGCCTCGAAGCCGATTCCACAGATAGTCTCCTTTCCAGTAGTAGTTCAGTGCGTGCTGCAAACCCATGCATACCGCTGTCTGAAACTCCTGGTTGACACCGCGAATGAACACGAGAAGTTAAGTACTCAAGAGAACTGTAGACTCATCCAACGTCAGAGAAAACCGCAAAAGGTTTAAAGTTTTCTCGTGTTTCTGCGACACTATGTTCTGTACAACTTTTGTTCTTCGCATACATGGAATTGCCAAAAAGCTAATTGCTGCAAATACAGCAGATTACTCAAGTCACAAATCATTCACAGATTCCAGTATACACACTTCGCTTAAGCTGCCGTCAGTAAACGGTTATCCGTATTCATATTGCGCACTATCTTGTAACTAGTACGTGAGTGTAGTGAACGCGAACCATTTGCGCTCTCATTATTTTGCAGCAATGACTTTTATTCTTGTTTGTATTTGCTGACTGTCCAGTTGTTTTACTGATAGTACTTGGCCTTCACTTTCGAGTTCCCTGTGAGTCGTGCGGTTCATCGATTCGTGCCTCGCTGATTGACTTCCAGTTCGTCGTAGCTCGTATAAGTGACGGATTCAGCAAAGGTCACTTCTGTTCATTCGTTTTCCGGGGTTGGTCTTCCTGGTAGTTGTCGCTACCAGTAACTGAGTTCGGCTCTACAATTTGTGATCCCCGTCGCGATCTCCATCGCAGCCATCTTGTATCCCCCACCCCGGTGAGACCAAACTTGTCGCTTACGTTTGGTTTTCCCTTTTTCATCGTTTGGCATCCTTTTATTATGTCTGATCCGGACGTTACACTTCCTGATCCTGCTTTCAGTGCTGTCACTTTTCCTTTGCAACGGTTTATTGGCAGTGATCCACTGTTTTGGTTTGTATTGTTAGACTCTGAGTTCAAATACCATAGGATCACTCCCAATTCAACAAAGTTTAGCCAGCTACTAGCGTGCCTGTGCAGCAGCGTAACTTTGCAACTCAGAGATCTTTTAATACTTTCTGTTTCTGCGCAACGTTACGACACTATAGCAGGCCGTCATTAGCAGAAGCACACCATCCAAGCGGACCCGTGTTTAGCAACTATTCTTTGGTCTGCAATTGGATGACAAGAAACCCTCAAAGCTATTAAGCAAGATGCGCCAAATGCTCGGTACCTCATCCATGAACGAATCACTATTGCGCGGACTTTGGTTACAGCGTTTTCCAGAATCAGCCCAAGGTATTCTTCCTGCTATTCGACTTCAATCATCAGGTGATGCTCCACAAATAGCTGACGCCGTAGTTGATCGTTTTCATCCTCAACTCAATTGGGTCAGTTCTCCATTGCCACAATTACCTTGTACTCATAATGTAGAGGGGCCGCTTCCAAGAATGCTTCGGGGGAGCTCTTCGGAGCTAGCTGAGAGCGGATCGAGAAGGACGGCTAGCGACGAGCCTGGGCCTGGAACTACGGAGCGGGAATATGTGGACAGCGCAATAAATCAGACAAATACGCCGCTAGCGCAGCCCACAGGACCGAGGCCGAGCCGATTGACACAGCCCAGAACAAGCAAGTCGAGAGCTCTCGAACGACTCCTGGCCGATCCAAATCGGGTGCAGAGAAGCGGAGATCGAGGCGAAAACAGGAAGGCGGATCTTCCAAGTCAGAGCTCCCGAGGCGAAAGGACTGGCTCGTCTCCAACATCCGTACCTGTGTTGCGTGGTGGGACGGAAATCTAGTCGATATTCGATGGCGCGCGCGAGACCCTCATGTGCCCATTTTCGGTGTGCAATAAACGTCTACCCCCCTGTCGTGTCGTTCTCGCTACATTGGTGCCGTGACCAATCGCGATGGAGTTGACCCGGTTGGAGCAATTTGCGGCCGGTGACGTGGAGGCGTGGCTCGATGAGTTCGACGGAATTGCGGCTTGCACGGGTGTGAGGGGGGATGCAAATTTGCTAATTGCTTTGGGCACACGGTTGAGTGGACGAGCCAAGGCGGTGTATTTGCTCACACGAAAGGCCAAACCCGGTTGTTCGTTCGCTGAGATGAGGGCTGCCTTGTGTGCAGAATTTGGGAAGGATCTGGAGAGAGAACGAGCACTGCAACGATTTCACGCAGCCAGGTGGGACGAAGAGGAGGATTTGATGGTGTTTTTCCAGCAGCTGGACAGACATCTAACGATTGGGCTCCCCGAGTTAGAGGGCAAAGCAAGAGAGCGCCTACTGAAACAGCAGTTTATCCGAAGTCTGCCCGGTCCACTCCATGATCAGGTGAAATTGGCGTCGATGGTGGGAGACAGCAAAGCGTTGGATCTGGTGACGGTCGCCCAGAATTTGTCGGAACGAGTGACAGTGAGAAGCATCCAGCATGCTGAGTTGGAACAGAAAGTAAATCGCCTATCCGAAATGGTGGAGCAGCTGTTATCGATAGAGTCTTCAAGCACCACTTCACAACGCAATGTACGGGTAAGCCGGAACGGTCGCCGCTGTTTCCGATGCAACCAGAGTGGTCATGTGGCGAGATTCTGCACCAACGTCAATGTGCCCCATTGTTTCTCTCTATCCATGCCGAGTCGGTGGCGAGTACCAGTCCTGCAGGTAACTATAGAAGGTGTGTCTGTCCGAGCCATAGTAGACACAGGAGCGGCAGTGTCAATTACGAAGAGGTTCAATGGGGTTCCAGTAAACCCATCTTCAATCACGATGCAGACGGTCGGCGGGCATTCTTTGAAAGTGACGGGCACGCAGCGGTTACGAATCAGGATAGGAGAAACGCTCATCAGCCATGACATGTTCATCGTGGAGGAGACGACCGAAACCATCATCGGAACCGACATCCTGAAACGGCTCGGTGTCACAATTGACCTGAAAAACGATGTGGTGATCGTGGCTAACGAGACGATCGAGATAAACAAGGGGAGAACCGACCGGGTTGGTGCCCTCAAAGCCGTGCCTGATTGTCAGAACCGTGCAATACGCAACGTACTGAGCAGGTATGCCCACTTATTCACAGACGCGGAAGATGATTACGGATTTTGCAATTGGGTTGAACACCGAATACCGTTGATCCCAGGAGGACAGTGCAAGCCAATCTTCAGACGAATTCCACAGAACACCCTGGTGGAGATACAGAAGCAGGTGACCGAGATGGAATCGAAAGGAATCATCAGGCGAACGCACAGCCCGTATTCATCACCCGTGCTATTGACGAAGAAGGCCGACGGAACCTATCGATTTTGCATCGATTTCAGAGAACTAAACAGGGTGACGGTGAAGGATGCATTCCCGATGCCTCAGATGGAAGAAATTTTCTCAAGCCTTCACAGTGCGAAGCAGATATCTCTGATTGATCTCCGCTCGGGATATTGGCAACTGCCGATCGCAGAAGAAGATCGCCACAAGACGGCTTTCAGTGTCAATGGCCAGCAGTATGAGTTTTTGAGAATGCCGTTTGGATTGTGCAACGCCCCGGCTACATTCAGGCGTTTGTTGCTGATGGTCCTCGCGAACTTGCAAGGCGTGGTTGTGTACGGTGATGACATCATCGTCTTCTCTGAGACGGAACAGGAACATGTGACCAGACTTGGAGCAGTACTGCAGAGGCTAGATGAAGCTGGTCTGAAACTCAGTCGTAAAAAGTCGCAGATTGCCCAAAAGTCAATTGTATGCTTGGGTCACATCGTGGGCAATGGTCAAGTCCATCCACTTCCGGAGAAACGCGAGACGATCAAGTGCTTCGCAAAACCAAAATCCAAGCGTCAGCTCCGTTCGTTCTTGGGAGTGGTGGCATATGATTCAAAGTTTGTGCCCCAGTTCGCAGAGAAGGTCAGCCCGTTGTTAAAACTGCTTCGCAAGGACGTGCCGTTCGTATGGACAGCGGAAGCGGATCAAGCCTTTGACCATCTAAAGGCATGCATAGCAGAAGCCCCGACATGTCTACGGCTACCCAATCCTGGTGAGAGGTTCACTGTGGCTGTCGACGCAAGCAACGTGGCGATCGGTGCGGTTTTGTCTCAACCGGCTGGGGTGGTGGAGTACGCGAGCAGAGTGCTGACGGGGGCGGAACAGAAGTATTCAACAACGGAGAAAGAATGCTTGGCCATCGTGTGGGCGTTAGAGAAGTGGAGAAATTACTTACTGGCGAATGAATTCCGGGTCGTCACTGACCACAAACCGCTCTCGTGGTTGATGACGGCGAAAGACCCGCGGGGACGGCTTGCGCGATGGGCCTACCGATTGCAGGAATTCAACTTCACCATTGAGCACGTGGATGGAACACAGAATGTATTGCCAGATATGTTGTCACGCCCGTGTTTGGACGACATCATGCCAGACAATGCCATACCGGTGCGTGCGATCGCGATGGGGGAGAAGAACCTGCTGGGAGATCAAAGGACAGATGAATTCGTGAAGGCGTTGTGCTCTCACTTACAGGCTGGCACCAAACCGGAGGCTACATCGGAGGAAGTGGAGGAACTCCTCAAGATCTGGGACAGGTTGAAGGTCGAAAACGATAACGTGGTGGTGGCGATAGACGGACGGAAAGTGCCTTTTGTTCCACCAAATCAGCGAGAACGGGTGATGCGCATAACTCATGATGGCGCCCATATGGGATTCGAGCGGGTCTTTGAATTGCTGCGGAGGCGAGTGTTTTGGCCAACTATGAGGAAGGACGTCGCGGCATACCTTCGGGAGTGCCCAAACTGCCAAACGAGTAGGGAGATGGAGTCCCCGAGACCGCCGATGCGATCGATGGAGGTTGGTGAGCCACTTCAGTGTTGGGGACTGGACGTCTTTGGGCCCTTACCAGTGAGTCGAACAGGAAACAGATACATTCTAGTGATGATTGACCACTTCACTCGATGGGTGGAAGCCATACCAATCAAGGACCAAACAGGCGAGACAGTGTCGCAAGTATTCGAATTCAATGTGCCTGCAAGGTATGGGATCCCACAGTGTATCATCACGGACCAAGGGCCCTGCTTCGAGTCAAGAGCGTTTAAGGCAGTGTTGGACAAGTGGGGCATCCAGAGACGGCGAACCTCACCGTACCACCCACAAACCAACGGCATGACCGAGCGGTTCAACCGGACATTGAAGACGTGGATAAACTGCACGAAGTTGGCATGGGAAGATGCTTTGCCTCAGGTTCTGATCGCGTATCGGACCAGCATGCAATCAACCACCAAGGTCTCGCCATTCGAATTACTGTTCGGCAGAGAACCACGGATTGCGCTCGATACTTGCCTACCGAACCAGAGTGAGTTGAAACATCCAGCTGAGCATCAAGAGCGACTGCGAGGGAAAGCTAGAAGCGAAACCGAAGCTCGACAAGCGCGGAATAAGCGGAATTACGACGCCAGGCATGAGGCTCACAAGTGGAGGCCATTCAGGATTGGAGAACGGGTCAAGTTACGGAACAACGATCGGCCGGATCATGACGGGCCGGGTGCAAGCAAGTTCAGAGAACGCTGGAAAGGCCCCTACACCATTATCGACCAGAAAGCGGGCAACTTCTTAATAGATTGCGGAGGAATGAAACGTTGGGTGAATGCTGCTCTCCTGCGACCATGGTACGAGAGGAAGAAAGGTCCTCGAGGAGGGGCGGGTGTAGAGGGGCCGCTTCCAAGAATGCTTCGGGGGAGCTCTTCGGAGCTAGCTGAGAGCGGATCGAGAAGGACGGCTAGCGACGAGCCTGGGCCTGGAACTACGGAGCGGGAATATGTGGACAGCGCAATAAATCAGACAAATACGCCGCTAGCGCAGCCCACAGGACCGAGGCCGAGCCGATTGACACAGCCCAGAACAAGCAAGTCGAGAGCTCTCGAACGACTCCTGGCCGATCCAAATCGGGTGCAGAGAAGCGGAGATCGAGGCGAAAACAGGAAGGCGGATCTTCCAAGTCAGAGCTCCCGAGGCGAAAGGACTGGCTCGTCTCCAACATCCGTACCTGTGTTGCGTGGTGGGACGGAAATCTAGTCGATATTCGATGGCGCGCGCGAGACCCTCATGTGCCCATTTTCGGTGTGCAATAAACGTCTACCCCCCTGTCGTGTCGTTCTCGCTACAATAATAGCGTTCCTGTTCCTTGTTGTTCACACTTCACCCAGTCTGCCCATACTTTACAGGAATGCACAACTAATTTAGCAGAACTAGCTGCTTTGCGCTGTGACTTTATCAACAGGTCTGCGAATGCCGGACGTCACTCCCGTAGTAAATTACCTAGCCGTAACGACTGCAGGCGGTAATCAGCACTGCTGGTACCATCGCCGATTTGGTACACAAGCCAATCGTAGTACCACACCCTGCATCTTTAATGCGACTCAACGGAAACTCCCGGGCCACGATGTAAAGGCGACTAGCGTCAATGACCCACCCGACAACACTCTCCTCCTTATGTTAATGATTGCAAATCTGAAACCGTGTTCTTGGTCGATATCAAGGCGGAAGTTAGCGTGGTTCCTCCCGCACCCGGAGAGGCGACTCAGCCGACCCTCCTCAGTCTTCGTGCCGCCAACGACACACTAATGCCTACTTATGGTCAGCGCTCTTTAACTCTCAATTTAGGTTTCCGTAGAATCCTTCGCTAGGTTTTCATTGTTGCCGCCGTCCCGTTTGCCATCATCAGCATAGACTTCCTCAGACTTTTGGACCGAAATCAAACAAAGGAGGATAGTCGAGCCAGCAACGATGCTCAGCGTTACTGGCACCAATGCCAGCATTGCAGCTACCACCCCAGTTTATGTTGGCCCACAGACTTTCTTTAAAAGTCGGTTGGATGACGCACTCCGCCACTTATATTGTGTTACTTGACGCCGCTCTTCATCTTACTCCCGGGAAATACCTTGGATTTATCTTTTCGCCTACTGAAACCATGGAAATACATGGAGAGCGGGTCTGCTGTATTACATACGATAAATCCATTCTTATGATAGTAGAAGTGTTAAATACATTTTTCATTAACGTTTTTCGATGACTCACCAAACTACCCAACGGGGCTTTAAAACAGTGCTTCTTAACCCATGTGAAATCATTGTTCCTTGTTCATTGCTCCGACTATGTCCAACTATTCTCTCAGTACCCCAAGCTCGTTCAGCCAATGAACGAAGCTGTCCCGGTGGCATTTCAGGTCACGCACCGTATCCGTACCAAGCTCGCGCCGATTTTCGCCGGGGAATCTGAAGCTAACTAGGGCGAAGTTTGAGCACATGCTGACACTTTGAATATTGCGCCCTTCGGATAGCCCTTGGTCCTCTCCACTCCAGATGGTCCCAAAGAAATCTGGCGATTGGCAACCTTACGGTGACTACCGGGCCCTAAACAAACGGCTCCCGACAGGCACCCCATCCCACACATACAGGACTTCACTGCATACCTTGCAGGTAAGACGGTCTTCAGCAAGATCGATCTTGTTGGATCGTATTACCAAATACCTGTCGCAGAAAAAGACACATAAAACTGCCATCATTACCCACTTCAACTTGTTCGGACTTGTGAAAATAAATTTCGGATTTCGCAATGCCGTACAAACATTTCAATTTTTTATCCACGACGTCATCAGTGGCCTAGACTTTATCTATCCCTAACTCGACGACATTCTAGTGGCCGGTTCGTCTGACAAAGAGCACCTAGTACATCTTCAGTTTCTCTTCAAGCAGTTGACCCAACATGGCGTCACCGTTAATCCGACTAACTTGGCAAGTCCACGGTAAAATTAATCCGCAATCTCGTCTCATCAGCTGGCATTGAGGAACTTTCGGACACCGGTCTAAGCTTGTCGTACCGGGTTTGAAACGGGTCAATCACCAACTCTGTTTCGAAAGCAGTGGTGAATGTACGGAACGACCTGCCGCAGCACGTAGTAGAGGCAAACTCAGCGTCGGAATTTAAGAATTTCCTGGACAAACACTGCCGACGCAAAAATATCGAGCGGAACACAATATAACGGTATTTGTCCATGAGTGACGACCGATGCAGCTACACAGAGCAAGTGCTACTCGCTGTTTCTAACCAGTATTCAGTATTCAAGTTCCTTCCAGCAAAGACTTACCAGTCCCGACTTCCTTAAAACACCTACCTCGATTTTGTGGCCTAGTCAACTACTACCGATGCTTCATCTCCCACTGAGCACAAGTCATGCAGCCGTGACTGACCTCCTCAGAGGAAATGAAGTTAAATTTGCTTTCTCAGACACACACTGCTTTCACCGAGCTCAAGGGTGCTATTTCCAACACAACTCTCCTCGCTCACTCCGAACCAACTGCTTTCAATTCTCTTACAACTGACGTTTCAGACATTGTGGTTGGAGCTTTTTCCCAAAAACATGTTGGTGGGCGGTGGCAACCACTCGGTTTCTTTTCCAAACGTCCGCCACAGCACGTTTAGTAGAGAACTGCTTGCCCTCCACTTAGCTATTTGTCATTTCCGGCACATATTAGAATGCCTGACCTTCACAGTCTACACTGATCACAAGCCTTTCATTTTTACCGTTAACTCATCATCTGATAAATATTCACCACGGGAAATCAGACACCTAGACTTTGCCACGCAATTCACTGCTGACATACGTCATGTCTCAGGCGTCGACAATCCGTCGCTGATGTTCTCTGTCGCGTCAACCTCACTCTTCACTCTTTACCTACTATCAAGCTTGCCGCCATGGCATTGTCTCAGGCCCAAGATGAAGGCCTCTAACATACCCTGCAGTACACTTTGCTACATGCGCAGTCACTTCCTCTCCAAGCCACGGACGGAACTATTATATGCGACCTTACCACTGGTTGTCCAAAACCCGTCGTGCCCCCCTCCTTCAGATGCACAGTCTTGGACGCCTCTCGCTCACTATCTCACCCTGGTATCCGCGCAGCTTTGAAATTGGTCACTGAGCGTTTTGTTTGGCCAAGCGTAAAAAAAGATGTTCCTAACTGGGATCGAGCTTGTGTCCGCTGCCAGCGCTCCAAGGTACACCGACACACCCGCAGTTCTTTAAGTTCATTCCCTACTCCGAATTAGCGGTTCTCACACACTCTTAGACTTGGTAGAACTCTTAGCTCCTCGTGGAATTTTACACATACTAAGATGTTTCGTTCCATTGAAATTAAGACGGAACCTGATCCTCAGTCTAATGAGTCGAGCAGTAAGAATTTGCTCAAACGAAGCGTTTCCTGAAGAACTGAAGCGCATACATTCGACGCTGAGAGAAAATGGTTACCCTGAAAGTTTCCTGAAAGCCAACGTGAGAAAAAGGAAGAAGGATCCCGTAACCCTTACAGTCCAGAGAAAACCCAAATTTCTCCAACTACCATACAAGGGGAAATTGCCTCTGAATTCATAACTCGTCGCCTTTCTCATGCCCTCAGACACACTTTCCCAGCAGCTAAAATGCAAATCCAGTTCGTCGGCAACCCAACGGTTAGAACTAGCCCCAAAGACAAGAGGCCCGTCCACGCCAAATCAATATGTATTTGGAAGTATGTCTTCTCCTGTTCCTGTGAGGCAGGGTACATAGGCCGCACGACGAGGCGTCTATCTGAAAGGGTACGAGAACACCGTCCGGTTTGGCTCATGACCGCGTGTCGAAAACAAACCAACTCATCCATAGCCATGCATCTCGCCGACACTGGTCACGCTACCAACTTGGCTGAGTCATTCAAAGTGATCTATCAGGTACCAGACAACCGATCAAAGTGCGTTCGTAAGCGTTGGCTTGAATCCGCGGAGGCCATCGCGACTCGAGTGTACGAACCGGAGTTGTGTGTTCAAAAACGGGTCGTTCAGACGTTAACACTGCCTTGGCCCACCGGAACTGCGACATCCGGCTCACGAAATGGAGTGTACGCTGCATTTGTGACCTAACGGAGAGCGATTGTGCTTGATCAGTGACTATGAACTGAATTTGTCTTACCAACCTTAACATTGTGTCAAACATTTTGTTTTTTCCACAACGAATGATACAAGCGTGGCAACCCTGGCTCAAGCACCATCTGACCGCGCTCGATACTGCACAACGTAGGGCAACGAAAAGCGTCAGAGGTTTGACCAGCCTCCCCTACCCACTCAGGCTGAAGACCCTCAAAATATACAGTGGACGTTATCGGCGTCAAAGGGGCGATCTCATAATGGTGTACCTAATCCTGAGAGACCCCAACCACCGATGCCATTCCCTTCTAATACTCAGTCAAAACACCTCGCTAAGAGGTCACCGGTTTAAGGTAGTCACGCAGTACAGCCGCCTGGAATGTCGGCGAAACTATTTCTCCCTTCGAGTGGCACAGCCTTGGAACGCCCTCCCGGAACATGTAATGAATGCACCCACCCTATCCCTTTTCAAAAAACGCCTTGACGATACCCTGTCACATTTACACTACGTGCTATAGCTCATGACAACCAGATGCTGGCACTAATGCACAACAGACAGGGGATAGTGCCATAACCCTACTCGAGAATGAGTCATTCCAAACTCCTTGCACGAAATTTGATAAACGCTACTACTACAGAAACTGTATTACTGTATCCTGTCGACCCAAGATTGTTGCACAAGTGTAAGCGTTGTCCTTGCTACCTTTTTTATTTTTCTCGCCTATGATTTGAACAATAACCACTCCCCTGTTGCTTAGTGTGAGTACATTCTCATTTCAAACTCCCTCTATACGACAGTGCAGTTACACCTGTAAGCGCCCGAACTGAAGACTCCATTATCCCTTCGCTATCTTTTTTATTACGCTATACACTCTACGGGACATGTCAAGCACCTGCTTTTTTACCCGTTATAAATCATTGTTCACTATTCAAGCCCGAAGAGGAAATATTGAAGACATATGTTCGCTTGCATCGACTTTTAATCATACAGTGGGATTTTTTAATAATACTATGTATCGACCACTTCACCAGATGGCCAGTATGCATTATTGTATCAGACTGCTTGGCCGAAACTGTCGTTCGTGCTTTCTTGGACCGATACTTGTCCCACTACGGATACCCATGCACAATCACAATGAAACATGGGACTCCTTTCGAATCCCCACAATTCGATGCGTTCTGTAACCTTTTAGGTTGCCGCCGGATTCACACGACAGCATATCACCAAACAGCTAATGGGTTAGGGGAACGCTTTCACCGATAACTTTAAACATCTCGGTGCGACATCTTACCCTGACTGGAGAGAAAACATTTCGCGAGTGCTTTTAACTCTTCACACTAGCAGCAGTCTTGACCTACAATGCGCAGCAGCAAAACTGGTCTATGACATTCCACCTAAGCTTCCAGGAGAGCTCATTTCACCTCCATCGTTATCGTGTATTCACCTTTCAAACCTCGCCTCCTCTTTCACAACGCCTCCGTATGCTGCGCCCGACCCCTCCTCGTGAGCAGAACAGAGGTGTGCAAATACATAGCGAACTCTCTATCTGAACGCATGTTTTTGTTCTCACTGACTCAGTGCGTCGCCCTCTTCCGCCTCCTTATACGGGATCCTTTAGAGTTTTTCAACGAACTCCGAAGAACTTTATCTTAGACAAGAATGTTCACCGAACAACAGTGCCCAGCGACCGTTTCAAAGTGGCCTTCTTCCAAGACCCGCTCCCCACCTCACTGGGCGCAACCGCACAGGTGTACCCACCTGCAACTGCGTCTTGCACACCAGTCACTTCGGATCCTTCAGTTACCCTTGACCTTCCGCCAACCCCAGCCAACCGCAGTCAACTGACCGACGAGGTAGACATTTCAGACGACCAGTTCGTTTATCAAATTTTGTTAACGTTTTTATTTTCCTTAACATGCACATTTTTCACCTTTCGGGGTAATCGTGTGTTTTACTCACAACTCAAACAGATAAGAAAAATGCAAAACGTTTGAAAAACCAAGAAAGTTATTCCTTTTGCTCTAAATACTTGCCTCGTTAAACATACGGTCTCACGCCGCCTGTCTCGACCACGTCCCACCCTCCCCGAATTTTATATTCCAGAGCCCATGTCCCCTGAAACAAAGCGACAGCTGGCTCAGATTCTAGAATCTCAGGCCCCATCTCTTCCGTTCAAGCGACTGCCAAACCTCACTCTGCAGATGCTTACAACGGCTAGTATAGCTCGCGAGCGCCTACATACAATCCTCCTGCGGCGACGTCTGGAATTCTTCTTAGGATTTGGATCGTCTTGGCCGTGAACTGGGGTGCGGTGGCGGAATGACATCTCCCAAGCGCATCGTCAGGTCTGCAGCGGTGAAAATCTTATGCCGACCGTTTTTCTGGGACAGGCGGTGTTTTACAGTCCAATCAGCCCATCCCGAAAGCCCACTGATGATGCACTGCGGTCCACACCAAAATAATAAATAACAAATAACAAAGAATACCGGACCCTGCGAACTCTACGAGCTCCTTCTCTACATGCATGCGCTTTCTATCTGTGCTCCACTCTCCAATCTTCACATCTTCCCCCACCTGATATTTATCGAGGACTTGCCTCCATCAGCCTGCTAAGGGAAGATCCCTGTAGTAGACGTGAAACATTTGTGCTTGAATGGTTTCACAACAATGAATTTTATTCTTGTTTGTATTTGCTGACTGTCCAGTTGTTTTACTGATGGTACTTGGCGTTCACTTTCGAGTTCCCTGTGAGCAGTGTGGTCCATCGCTTCGTGCTTCGCTGATTGATTTTCAGTTCCTGGTAGCTCGTACAATATATGTTGGGTTCGGAAAGTTCACTTCTGAATACTCAGTATCCGGAGTTGGTCTTACTGGTAATTGTCGCTACCAGTAACTGAGTTCGGCTCTACAAGTGAGAACTGCACTTTCAGAGAACATTTTCGTAAAGATAACTCTGTGTCTAAACCACGTTTCATGGATTCATATTTCTCCTAGCGTTGCCTCCCCGAGAACTTGGACACGCTGATGGGTATGTTGTTTCAGCATGACGCGAATGATTGTACTCTTTCAATACGGTAACACTTTTACCGCATATTACGCAACCGGATTTCCGGTTCATAGTTCCACAAGGAAAGATTTTATCCCTTTTCTTTGTTTAAAACGCGACACTCTGTAAACATTTTTCGCCTCACAGCAGGCATGTTGAGCTGTTCAACAAACTGGAGCTGAAGTGAGTATAGCATTGAATTGCGAACATGGTTAGTATCCACTGGAACACAAGTAAAGCAAAGAACTATGTGTCTCTGATGAACCTACGGCTCAGCAAAAGTGCTCCTGACCTTTATGTCATACATTTTAGAGGTAAAATTTGACAAAACTAGATATCAGCCAAAACGGGTTGTAGAATGCATGCAGAGGGCGTTCTAAATAAACGGTTTGCAACTGTTTTTAACTGCTATTCTGCAAATGGCAGCCAGAAATATCGCAGCAATAGATGGACATCGCCTAACTGCAATGCCTTCTTTCATCGGCTTATAACTTTGCACTCTACACCCTACGCTGTCTCCACAGTTAACTGATATGAGGCCTACATTGAGAGGCATGTAGCACGCTCTCCTTTACCATATGAGTTTTAACTTTGCGTGAACACCATGGCTTCGAAAGCTCTACCACGAGACCGGGAGCTACTCAAAACAAAAGTGATCTTTGCTTTGGTTACTATGCCATGACTAGTCTGGCTTATACCGTATGTTTGATAGAGGTGGTCCGACTTTCCTGGGTAGCTCTTTGAACCGACGCACGCATTTGCGTGACATGGGAGCGCGCTCAGTTGCCAACTGTCCAATAGTAAATGTTGGTCGGCCGAACGTTTCGCCACCAATTACAGCGGTGTGGCGTTTTGCCCTGATTTAGGACTGCACCACCACTACTGGTCTTGTTATGATGGATGGGCAGAGAGACCAAGCTTGGTATGGTGTACTGCACTGAGTTACGAATGCATGGACAGCACGGCTGCATCCCATGAATTGGTCTTGTCATGACAGATGAGTACACGGCATTCAACCAGGTTAGTTAACAAACCAGAGCGATCTCTGTCATATGTTTATTGGCGCGATGTTTTAGAAATAGAGTAGAAAATCATGGCTCTATGCACTTAGTTTTCCATTAGCGTTTGTTGCCATTTCAAATGATGAATAAACACCATCGTGGCCAAGACTGTTATAGCCTCTTAAATCGCTTCCAACAAACCGGAGGCTTTTATCAGACTGTTTTCGTTGCTAAATTGAACCATGTGTACCTTCGGTATGTAGGTAACCCATATTTCGTAAGAATGATGTGCATACTGAATAAGTGTGGGCCGACATCGAACATGTCTTGGCTCCCATCCACATGACTACAAGTATTTCCGCCAGCTTCACGCTGTGTGTGGGATGTGTGGATGAATTGTGTTTGGTGCAGCACATGCCATCTATGTTACTTCCTGTTACAGATAGCCAGCTTACGGTCAGCGTACCAGCCGAGAACCATGGAGCAACATTGGATCAATTTACAATTAGAGATCGAAAGCAAGCAGATATGAATACGCGAATCAGTGTGGGGTCAGCGGCAAGTTGAACTCTGAACTTGAACCGTGTGAGGTGTGTTAATTAGCATTAAGCAGCATCTCCAATATCGTTGTGTTAGTAGTTACCTTCAACCTATTTATTGCACTATGCCCTGATACAATACGAATCCCTCAGTCCGGCAGATCTTGGAGTTCTCATTTTGTTCCGGGGTGAACCGGTCCGAGGCGGCACAACAGTTTCTGGTAGGCTATTCGTACAGTCAGTGGAAACCAGAACAATTCCATAGCTGCATGTGTTTCCTGCCACTACTCCCAGCGCTAGTGAAAAACTAATGTGTAATTAATAAAGCAAATGTAATTAGGACCGCCTGTTTCTATAAAACGTCGAAATGTACAGCTTTAGGTTTTGTACTGTCTCTACAGACGAGCATTTTAAGCGCAGTCGTGCGTGGAAATAAATAAGCCATGACGATGTGAGACTTTGACTTTGGCAGCGTTGTACAACCGAAGAATAACCAGCGGTACCCACTTCACATACTAGTCCTGTCTGAACAGTTTCAACAATTACGAAACCGATCGTGAGGTGCATTGATGAGAAAGAGCAACACCACGAAGCTTCAGTTCTGATGGCATCTCAGTGACTCACTATGCAGCGCTCGCGGACACAGGTACAAACGCGCTGTTAGCGATCTTAAGTGAGTCACCTCTGCTCTGTACTTTGTGTGGTAAACGTTTGTTACAGTTTACCGGAGAAAGTGTCTGATGAAATATCTGTGCAGCAGTTCAAGACAATCAGGAAATCCAACGTTCTTATAGCCGCAAACCTCTCTTCCAACAAATCGAAAACTTTTATTAGGCTGCTTTCGTTGCTAATTTGAATCATACTACGTGGAACACTTATTCACCTTTTGTTTCACATAGTGCCGTCTTGTCCGGAGCATCCGATTCTCTTAGCATTCTTTCTGTTCCAATACACTTTGGCACAATTAGCCGTCGCACCAAGTTAGCTTTGAATTCATTTCTTCTGCAATATACGTCTATTTACGTGAACTCGGTTTAACGGCCATAAATATCAACGAAATAGATGTTCAAAGTGTCAACCGTCCTCTGGCTTGCAGTGCAGCATTCGCCGGATAATTTGGCTAGCACTTATTGCTACATCACCATCGCGATCTCACTACATTCGTTCAATGTGCTCTGTTTCAGTTCTTAGAGACAATTGGGTTTGGTTTATAAACTCTTCGTCTCAAGTACCCCCATTGGAAGTAATCCAGGGGTTCAAATCTGGCAACTGTGCAGGACACCCTATTGGTCCTCCCAGACCAATCCAACGGTCAGCAAAAGTCTCGTTTAGATAATCTGGTAACATTTGTGCATAATGTGCAGGTGCATCATGAATCACGACAAGACCAATCGATGGGATGCAGCCGTGCTGTCCATGCATTCGTAACTCAGTGCAGTACGCCATACCAAGCTTGGTCTGTCTGCCCATTTATCGTAACAAGACCAGTAGTGGTGATGCAGACGTGCTGCCCATGCAGCCCTAAATCAGGGCAAAACACCATGCCCCTGTAATTGGGTGAGGAAAAGTTCGGCGCACCAACATTTACTATTGGACAGTTGGCAATTGAGCGTGCGCCCGTGTCACGCGAATGGGTGCGTCAGTTCAAGGAGCTACTCAGGAAAATCGGACCACCTCCATCAAACATACGGTATGTCGCTTGTATTGATGACAAGGACAGTTGTACGAAGGAACTGCGCTCTGCGCTGTGAGCGTGACAACGAGACGACTGCGTGGGTCACATTCGTACTAACATGCAGGCGTGTTGGATGAAGCTGGCGTTCAGGATAATGGATTATCATGCGAGACCGATATTGCCGTGCGAACTGCGGCATAGCAATGTGAGCGGTCTAAGTGACTGGATTAAACGTAGAGTATCGCTTTGGCTGTTGAAACTGGCAAGCGACATGAAGGGGCTAAACATGGCTTAAATGCGGTAGTAATATTGTATGGGCGTGGTAATATGAAGTGCAGTCATGTAACGTACTGAGCAAAAGTGCATTCGTACAGTGGGCATTAACTCAGAGCTGGGATGGGCGTGTGGATTAGTTGATTACTGAACTTCTGATACCGTTGGCAATCCGGATGATCTAACTTAGCGGACCGGATCCGGCCAACGGGCCGTAGGTTGGTGACCGCTGATCTAGAACAACCAACAGCGGACGAAGCATGAGCGCTGGCCAACCAGACAAAGGAGACCTGAATCAAGAACGCAAACGCAGACAAATCAAAAATTGATGTAAGCGAGCAGAACGTACAGACCAATGAAAATAGACAGGCGGCGAAAGTCGTGAAAATGGAAAATGACCAATTTAAAGTCACTGCAGCCAAATAGCTCCCCCAATTGTGTAAAGTATTTAAGATGTTTGGGTCTATAAATAACGGATTTTGATTATCGCCCAGACATTTTGGCTGCCGCCTATTTACTTTAAGTGTTTTGCTCTGGACCATGTAAGCCAAATGCCGACTGGCTAGAGACAAAGTGGAATTAATCGGGTGAATTCAACAAATATCTCTCGACAAGAGTACCAAGGTCTAGGTTTGTACAGCTTAATTCCTGTCTACTGTCGTTACCAATACATGCATCGCCGTCGCTTCCGCCCCCCCCCCGCGTTACCGACAACCAACCCACAACTTTTTTGAGGGTGACTTCACCGCATCGTAACAATTTCACTCTCAAACTTCATTATATTTGAGTGAGGAGGTGAAGTTGTCTCATACCTGGTTAAGCCGCTAAATTAAATTCTTTCTCAATGCATCCTCTAGGTCGAATGCGCTGCACGAGTCGGATGAGCACACTTGGACTTTCAACTTAAGCAAATTCCACAGCTTTGGTGACCGAATATCAGTTTGGTGTAGTGTGCCTGAAACACACACCCTCCTGTAACAGTTCGAACAAAGCTCACAAGTATTTTGTGGTTGTGCACACGTTGCATTCATCGGTGGAACTTGCTTTCTGTCCACATAGGTATAGCATAAGCTCACCAGTTACACTGCACGAAAATGATCGTAGGCCGCCAAATGGATGCGTTACATTTCAGCCCACTAGGTACATAACCTGTGGAGCACAACATTCACTCGATAACTATGCACAGTTGACATAGTCTCAGGCGAAAAGTTTAGATGGAGTTGGTTAACCACCTAGCCGCGGCTTATTAGACCGGTATTTCTTCCTTGCTCCGTACAGAGCATTACGTGAAGCTACATTGCTGTCTCAAGTAATCTTATTGGTGTGTAGCTCTCAGCACGAGCACTACTTGCGGCATTGTGATTAAACCATCTCAAGGAAACTTGCATGACAAAGCCATGTCAGCAAATGTCACCGGCCAACTCACTGAAACTAAGACCATCGAAATTTGCACCATCATACTTCAGTGATCTTAACATTTCTCAACACAACTGCGTTGTGCGCCACTGGTCAGAGTGTATATGCTCCTGATCTAACTCAGAAATGTAACAGTTATTCCCCTCTTCAAATCGTGTCTTCCCATGCTAGCTAAGTCAAAAATTTCTCCACCAGGCAAATTGAACGCAAGAGTACTTTTGAATACGTGTGCGGTCTCGACATCAGTTACATTTTCAGCAGCTGCTGAGCATCCAATATCATCTGGCACCCTAAGGACTGACGAATGATATGTTAGTATCAAGTAACGGTGGCTCAACAGCGTCGTCTTTTCTGTTAGATACTATCTATTATGACACATGATTTTTCACTGGGATTAATCATCCCAGGAGGCCTATTTTTCAACTTGGTCATGTGAGCAGCTATTAGCAGATTCCAGTGGAAAGGGAATTCATCGCTGGAATTGTTGTTATCGTCGCTTTTTGGCACAGAAGAATTAAGCTGTTTATCCATCCTCCATCTGAAATCATCCTGTTCTTTTTCACGCTTCACGCAGCAGATTCTCTATGGTCTAGACATTTTCCATTACGTAATGACGATGTCTGATAGCCAGTGACAACGGAAGCATATTTCACATAATTTCAAGTACTGTTCGAACGCTTCGATCAGAACGAATTAATGGTCTATCCTAGTAACTGCGTGCCTGATTAACAGTGTGTGGTTTCCATGACCACGAAATAAACAGTAAAATTATTAGTCCATTTTTCAAGGAAAGAAAAGCAATGGTGTGCCGTCCAGTACCCCGTTTCCTCAGCATTGACAACTGTTACGGAATACCTATTCATGATTGTGATGTTGCTCTCCAACTAGTGACGAGGTTGCTCAACAGTAACCCGAGATAGAAATATATTTGCTACTAGTCACGCCCAACCAATTTTTCCTTTAGTTGTACTCTTCAGAAAGAGAGAGAGCAGCGGAGCAGGGAGCGAAACCTGTTGAGTAATGTTTGAGGGCTTAATGTTAACCTTCAGAGACAGTCTTAGCGATCGCGTGGGCTCAGTTCCGTCTCACAGGAAATCGTGGTTTTGTCATGCATAAATACAGTGGGTACTTCAACCTATTACGATTTAAACTGGAGCGAATCACATCAAAATCAGAAACCTAAGCAACCTACATTTTCGATAAGTAGGAGCAGTGCCAGTTAAGTCTTTTACGCCACGTGGAAATGAATGCGGATGCTACTGTCGTTTGTAAGACAGACGCTTCAGTATCCATTATGATTGTTGTTTTATAGCACAGTCGATACTAGGATTGAGCCCGTCTTTTTAGGTAAAGAATGATACCATGAGAGATGAAGTGCGACAAAGGTTTCCCTTATGGCCTGGGATGGAGGCACTTTACTATCTTGACTATATCTAGCCCTCATATGCGAATTCACCTTGTGCTTGATAGGTACTCTTTAAAAGGAGACAGGGTAACTCGAATATCCCTCCCAGTACTATGTTACTCTTAGTCACATTGACTATCGGGAAGATCTGTTCATGGATACACCGTCCGGTGCTCTAGCTCATCAAGTATTAAAACGGTTACCAGTGATCTGGAACTCATATCGGTTTGATCGGATGCCTCGATGAAATTTTGCAGTTACCTGCGCTAAAAACCGAAACGATTATTTAGGCGATGATACTATCGGTAAACCAAGATCGCTTGTTCCACGGTCGCACCGACGGATTGCCTTTGGTCACTTTCATGGACTCGAATATTCGACCCACTGTGAGAGTGATTACTGACTGATCATTAAGCTAGTATAATAGGCTCGTGGCTATCCGGCAGTATGACAAACAGTTAAATGTTGAGTGCGTTCCGCTAACAACAACGTGGTCCCCGACCAGCTTTGTACTCATTCCTGCCCGCCAGGTAGAGATAGTAGCGGGACTTGCAGCAGTCGGCAAAGCCTGTGCTGTAAAAGAGATAGTTTGGACACCAAGTACCATTTGTACCCGAAGACCACAAGATAAAACTTATCCCGACAGTAATTTCATATCAAGGACTTTGGACCCATTGGATGGGCAGCGACTCTAACCTGGTAACTGTCGTTCGGCCTCTGGGTCCTTCCTCTCAAGAGCTGTTGTGTCGGACTCTGCTAGAATATAGAGTAGGCCAAGCCTCGGTAAAGAAGAAGGCGAAGGGCAAGTACGCGGCAAAACACTGGTTTATTCCAGACCAAAACATAAACCAGAAGTGAATTAACACATACTGTACAATCCGAGCCGGTCACCGTTCGATCGCTTACGGGCGTTGATTTCAGATCAAGGCTAGCCTATTGATCGATATCATTCCGGTGTGTTACAATCTAACCGTTGGACAACAGCTGGCTTTGACCCCTTGGGCTCAGCTCGTTCTGGTCTTCGGGGTAGATGATCGAGTGATCACGACTGACCAGCTCCATTGGCCTGCGCTCGAGAAACCGTACCCTTCCAGCAAGAGTCTTTCTGTTACAGACACAGAGCAAGACCATAGCACATCAACCGCGGTTTAGGCAGCATGCAACACGCGTATTAAGCAGAACATGATGCGCAACAATCGACCGATTAGAGGTGATGATGTACTACTCTATTACCGCAGGAACTAACCCCTTGATCTCATCTATAACCCGGAGGTCCAAATACTTGACGCGCTTTAATGCCGTCTTCACTTAAGACGTGGTGACACATGTTTAGTGGCATCGTTTACCACCCTCCATCGTCCACTTTGATAATGACCAACCGCCTAGCCTACACTGAAAACTATCCTCGCAGTCACGCAGTCACATTCTCTTGGTTGGTGACTTTGATGTTCACATTAGAAAACCCAGTCTGTCTCAATGGTGATGTCAGAATGGAATTGCGGGAGCCAATCATTGGATTACGACTTTGCAATCATGTTACCTTCGTCACAATGTGCAAGAAAGGAAACAAACCAAGTATGCTGGATCTCGAATTCTCCAACGAGAAGTTTATGATCAAAACGATATCGGTAGATTATCTTTTGGGCCGCAGCGATCATGTAATGCCCTTGTTCCTCTACATCTGTTATGCAACGTATTCCGCAGAAACGGCAGGCTATATTGCCCTCATCATTGACAGCTCACGAATATGCCAAAAGGCACTGGACAGATTAGCCCTGACTGTCAACTCTTTAGGGCTATGCTTTGCTCCAAGAGATGACTTGGTCCAGAGGAATGAAGGCCCTCACTTCGGAGCTGGCTTCGGTTGGAGCGTCACGGCTCCCTGGTTGGGGTCCAAAAGACGGTGAAAACGTGTGGCTGGATCCACTTACTGACATGACAAGGAGCCGACCTCAGTGGCGTTCCTGCTGTGAGTTCCTTTGTCCCCCCCCATCCCTTTTAGCCTCCCCCTCCACCTACGATCTCATTTCATAGTGTAAAACGTAATAATTGTTCTTTTTGCCTAGTAGCCGGATGGTAGCTTACCGGAACGATGCCTATCCGTTGCTGGTAGCTCAGCTGGCATGCAACTGTTGTATCTATTTTCCTTTTCCTTTATGTACTGCGGAACAGTAGCTGAGGTGTTTCCCACCTCTAGCTGACGTGTATAATCAATGGATGAATGATGCTTTGCTCCCTCAATGTGCAAAGATTTTCTGCAAGATGGGCAGGGACCGGCTTCTAACCTGACTCTTTGTGTGGAACAGCTAGGAGTCGTTCAAAAATTCAACTACCTGGGAAATTGTATCAGCGCCCTTGCGATCGAGGATGAGATCGCGAATCGTATAGCAAAAGGTCATAGCGCTTTTCATAACCTTCGCCGCGTATGGCGCCGAAGCGACAGCAGTCTCGTTCTGAAGAGTGGAATATATATTGCGACGATACGTTCGACCCTACTGTACGCTTGTGAAACCTAGCTCCTTAGATCAGTCGACATAAAGAGGCTAGTTACGTTCGACCACCGCGGTACCTTCGCATCTGGTGGGAACACCACGTGAGCAACGAGGGTGTTCGGCACCTTTTTACGGCACAGGAAATGGAAATGAACCGCTCAACACCGTTATTTCACGCACCAGGCTCCGATGGCTCGGCCACGTGTTACGCATACCAGCCCACCGACTCCCGTGACGTGCGTTGTTTGCGCGCCGGGGGTGTGGATGGAAGAAGAGGAGAGGTGGCCAAGCGATGACTTGGTCGAGAGAAGTGAAGGCCCTCACTTCTGAGCTGGCCTCAGTTGGAGCATCTCGGCTCCTTGATTAGGGACCGAAAAACGATACACACATTGGGCTGAATACGCTTGCTGAGATTTCTAGGAGCCGACGTCAATGGCTTTTGTGTTGTGAGTTTCTTTGTCCCTCCCCATCCCTCATAGCCTCTCCATTCAACCACGATCTTATTCATCAGCATAAGATAATTTTACCTAACATTTGTGTTGCCTAGTAGCCGGCTGGTAGCTCTCCGGAACGATGCGCAGCTGTTACTGGTAGCTCAGCTAGCATGCATCTGTTGCCTGTTTTCTTTATTCTTTTATGTATTGCGACACAGTAGTTGAGATGCTGTCCACATCTGGCTAATGTGTATAATGCAGATAATTCAGTTTATTACGCATTAAGGCGTTCGGGCCGCACTCATTAATACAACCAACTGGTCATTTCTAGCTTAACTATCCCCTCATATTGCCTGGTGCGATTTTGTTCATCAATTCAACAAGTTAGTATTCATTGCTTCGAGGAACAGACATCCGCGCGCGGCAGCACGCGCCAGTACATGGTCACAAGAAATTCACTCTGGCGAAAGAACAAGAAGTCACCGGCTACCGAAACATGTGAAGTATATACTACCGAATGAAATCATTGCGTGAATTTAGTATGCGACAGTAAACTACAACGTCAAAAGGGTCTAGCTTTGAACTCATATTTAACCTTCCAGGCTCCTTTATAAATATGTTGACAAATGCCTTAAAGCGCAGTGATGGATTTCTGTCTTCCGCATACCATGTAGACCAAACAAACGGCTACAGAAGCGGCCAACCCCCCTATGTCAATAATCCGCCCTAAACTTCTCGAGCACGACTTCGCTGCCTATGCTGTTCGCGGAAAAATTTTGCCCCCTCCAGGACTTACCCACATCTCAGTTACGGTTGTGCATGTTCTGAAAATCCGCATCCACACCCCGAGCTACGGATATTCTCACTTATTTCAAATCAATTTGGGCGCGACGCGCTAAAATCTGCTTGCCGATGGGAGACATTCGCCAGTCGGCAATCATCCACTGACGAGCAGCTCTATTTCCTCCACAAATGCTTGCGAAGGCAGGTTTTGCCGCCGAGTCTGCACTACCGTCCTCCGATCAACCATCCTTTGGCTTGGAAGATAACGGAACAACATGGGCGAAGAATGTTGCGCCTGTTGATTACAGATGCACACAGTCGAAAGCATAAATACCAAATGGTGATTAACGAACAGAAAGCAATTTGCTTATCCAGACTAGGATCACAATTGACGGAAGAATTGGAAAAAGCGATAGCCGTCAAAACACACTAGACAAAGATAAACACCAAACGGAGGCTTGAAGAGAAGCTGAATTCGATCTCGCAAAAGAAACCACCTAAGGAAGACGATGGTTGGATTGCAAACATATCCAAAAGAGGTTAACGGACGCGGAAAAATCAGTCATTGTCCGAGGTATGCAACTCAATATTAAGGACTCCAATCCCATCGACTTCCTCGATGCACTTGAATCGACCCTGAAATCGTACAACATCGCGCCTGAAACACAACAAATTAGCAGACACAGAATCGTCCCGGCTCTCAGTCATAAAGCTGAAACCAACATATTCAACGCCGCTGAACGGAAAGCTCTGGAGAACCTCAAGAAAGACAAGAGCATAGTTATACTGCCGGCCGACAAAGGACGCCTTACTGTTATAATGGACAAATCTGATTACATGATGAAGGCACATCACCTACTCAGTGATACCAACACATACCAGCCGATAAACGAAGACCCGACAAAACGCTTAGAAGGCAACATCAGACGCACTCTGCAGAAGCTGGAACAAATGGGGAAAATCACAAAATTGGAACACAAGAGGATGCTACCACAAGACTCGGTACTACCGCGGTTCTATGGCTTACCTAAAGTACATAAAAGCGGAGTGCCGCTTCACCCCATCGTGTCGTTACCTGGAGCACCAAATTACAGGCTTGCAAAGGAGCTCTGGAGAAGGCTAAAACACTTAATCGCGCGATCGGGACACTCGATCAACTCGGCAGAACAGTTCCTTGAGAAACTTAAAACCGCAACCATTGAACGAGACGAAATGATGGTCTCTTTCGATGTTACCGCCTTGTTCACTTCAATCGACATTGGCTTGGCGAAACAAACAATGACGCGCCTGCTAGAGGAGCACACGTCGTCTGATACAAACAGTGGACCCGAACCCAAACAGATGATGGAGTTATTGGAATTCTGTCTAACAACACATTTTACTTTCAATGGCCAAATTTACGAACAGATAAGAGGCACACCAATGGGATCGCCGATCTCTAGTCTAATAGCCGAGGCAGTGATGCAGGCGCTGGAACAAATAGCACTTCCGATCGCGAGACCAAAACTTTGGGTACGATACGTAGACGACACCTTCGTCATCCTCAAACGTTCCAAATTGGAGGAAACACACGAACTAATCAACAATGTGTTCGATGGCATCCAATTCACCAGGGAGGAGAACAACGAACAGTTACCATTCTTAGACGTTCTCATACGACGGACTGGTGCTGAACGATTGGAAACAACAGTCTAACGAAAATCTACGCATACGGACCAGATCCTCAACTACGGCAGCAATCATCCGGCAGCCCACAAACGCAGCTGCGTGCAAACCCTTTTCAAACGAGCACAAACCCACTGTAGCACACCGCAGCTGAGACGGGCAGAGGAAGATCATCTCTTCAACCTATTCAAGCGGAACTCGTACCCAAAAGGCTTCATTCTACGCTGCCTCGCATCACAAAAGGTTAGTCAACACACCTCGACAAATGTACCAGCTGGAAAGAGAACAACACTTCCCTATATCAACGGTATCTCTGAAATGGCAGCGAGGCTTTTATTGCCTTTTGGAGTCAAAGTTGCACACCAGCCAACGGAAACCATTCGCAGTAAACTCTTCAAGGTGAAAGATAAACTTAGCAAAGAAGAGGAAACTGGTGGGATTTATAAGATCTGCTGCCGGAACTGCGACAAGTACTACGTGGGACAGACTGGGAGAACGCTTGGCACAAGGCTACACGAACACAGCCTAGCCATACGTCGCCACGATCAGAACTCCCTGATGTCAGTGCACATGGATGCTGAGAATCATCAATTCGACAAAGAGCATGCCAGCATCCTCGGAAGGGCTAAAAGCCGGCAAGCACATGAGTTCATTGAAGCCTGGCATTCAAAGCAGAACTCGATCAATAAGCACTTGGACATTGAAGTCGCTTACGAGGCACTGCGAACCAGGCCCCTGAAACCGAACTGATGATGTTGCCTAGTCAGGCAACGAAACGTCTGCACAATAATCACTCAGCTCGGAGAACCGCTCCAAAGCTGAAAATGCTCATTTCCGTACACCAGCATACCTTTCCCGGTGTTGATAATATCCGCTCAATGGGGCTGAAAATAGCTGCAATGAATGTCGTGTTTCTACCCCCACAATTCTTAACACGCTGTTTTGATCACATGCGGGTTCCAGCAGTGTGGAAGAACGGAATCGTCGCTCGCATTAACAAGGCGGAAGTCTCACAGATCCATCCGACTATCGCCCGATAACAGTTCTTCCGGTGCTCTCCAAAGTCATCTAATCTACTATTGCCGAAGCGACCATGAATTACTTGGAACGATACCAAATCATGGCATCAGGACCACATCGATTCTGTCAAAATCGGTCTTTCACCACAAACCTGCTACTCGCTTGCTCCAGTTGAACTGAAACCACTGACAGCAAGGTTGAAGTTGACCGAGTTTATCTGAACTTCTCAATGGCATTAAACCCTCTGAACCAGCAACACACAACAACAACATTACATCAATAATTTGAACTGATGCTTCGTTGCCATACAACCATGACGACCTATGAAATAAAGAATAATAAGTGGGAGAGAAGGGGGATTTACCTGAATATCTTAATGCCCCAAGCAATCATTCAGGGTCAAGGCGCCTACAACATGTGTATACAACATGCCGTCACAAATAGCTGCATCCTCATTCACAAGCTTCAGAACTATGGAATTTGTGACCCAGTTCTTAGGTGGATAGGTACCTTGATATTTGAACGTGAGGGTTCGCAGCGTCTTCTCTGATCCTACCTGATGTTCCGTGCGAAAGCCAAGGGGCTCAGTAGTTGGTCTACGTCTATTCTTGATTTACATAAACAATCTCGTGAGAGCGCTCACTTCAGTTTCTTACTCTTTCCTGATTATCTCAAGATTTGGCGGGTCATCAAAACAACGGATGACCACGTATCGCTTCGGAATGACTCTATCTATAGAGTAAAGGAATTGGCGGCTCCGAAACGGCTTCCTTTCAACGCCAACAAGCGTAGGACATTGAGCATGCGCCGTCAATCTACATACGATTTTATGCTGATGCATCAAGTTTTGCAGCGTGCTTCTACGGAACTTGATCTAGATGTGGTAGTACAAGAGGATCTTGGTTGACCGAGAAAGCGTCCAAAAAGTCCAACCAACTCTTTGGTCTTTTGCGGATGGCATTCGGACTTTTTGACCACACTAGTTTCTATCAGACGCTCAACGTCTACACAAGGCCCCATTCGGAATATGTCATCTATGCCTGTCAGTTCTGGCACAAGCACGATCTCATCGCATCTGAAGTGCTACAGCGGAGGGCGGTCAAGAACGTAAAGGGTCCGTTTCATCCCTTTTAATAACACGTTGAAAACTCTTAAGGCCTATGGTGTACAATATCGACGCATGCGTGGCGATGTAATAATGATATAATCGATCCTGAGGAATATACGCCATGCTTGCCACCTGAGAATGAACCAAAATACCACTCTGAAAGGTCACCAGATGTGGCTGCCCACACACTATAGCCGGCTGACATGTCACTGGAATTTCGTTTCACATCGTGTGTGCCAAAGTGTTGTCTATGCTATCCCACCGACGCCCGCTTTGTGTGATGTTTGCACGCCGGGGGTGTAGTTAGACAAGGAGGAGGGGAGGCCAAGCGATGACTTGGTCTAGAGAAAAGAAAATCCTCACTTCGAAGTTGACGTCGGTTGTTGCATCCCAACTGCCGGGCTGGGGTCCCAAGGACGATGAACACGGTTGGTTGGACACAGTCGTTGATATAGCGAAGAAGCGGTCCCAATGGCGTTTGTGGTGTGAGTGTCTTTGTCCGTCCCTCTCTCCTTTGGATTCCCCGTCCAATCATGATCTCATATCAAATATGTGGTCTAATTTTTAACTTTAAATTACTCTTTTAGAATTCCTGGTACTGTGTTCTTTTATTTCGGCATGTTGGCAGGTGTGTTTCTCACCCTCAGCTAAAGGGTATTGATGATGTGTGTGGCAACCTTAGAACATCCTCTGGATACGCCCTGTTCCTTCCTCCACATTAACAGTCCTCAAAAAACGTCTGGATAATGCACTCATATAGTTAACCTAAGCAGTATGACGGAGCGTCAAGGGGACATAACCAATCAGTGTGCTCAGTATCACTTTCTCCGCTTCCTTACTTAAACAGTACTACTGTGGAATATCGGTAGTATGTACAGTAACCGGATCTACGTAGCAACTAGGCCATATTACTCTCCATATTACTCCATATTACTCTCCATATTACTTTGTGTTTGCGCATTCAATTCCCATTTCAAACTATTGTTGTGTAGCGTTGCAGTTAAATCGGTAGAGGCTTAAATTGACCATTCACTTATCCTTTGATAGTTGCAGTTTTCACTCCAACCATCCTACTGAACTTGTCAAGTACCTTTTTGCACCGTCATAAGTTATTGTTCATAAATGAATTCACCAGTTCTCTTAGTGGATTATTCTAGAGATTACCAAATGTACAATGTAGGGTGGTAATGACAGCCCTAATCCCAAAGGCTACCGACAGACCCCTATTCACTAGAAGGCTAGCGGCGAAAAGGAGATGAAAGCGATACTACAAATAAAAATAAAATAAAAGACATTTCTCGACATGCGCGAACAGACCGAATACGAGCCTGATCAACTGGTACAACGAAGTCGGATAGTGGAGAGAGATTTTCAAAACCTGTTGTGTTCTCAATAGAGTGCTTGAGGTGCTTAATCACTTGAAAGTAGTAAACTAAGGAGAAGCTGCGAGTAGGAATGAAATAGATATGGCCGTCAGTTCAAGTAAAGTAATACGACGCCCCAAGGAACCTTCCCGGAGACCTATTTCTACGCTTCACTTACGCATCTCATCTGGCCATGTGCTGTTACCGCTTAAAACAAGCAGGCAATAATTGACTACTTTGTTAAATTCTTTTCTGGCTGTTGTCATATGCAATTTTACCATCACCGTGGTGACACTATATATATATATGTATATATATGTATATATATGTATATATATATATATATATATATATATATACCGTTGGTGGCATCCGGTTTCCGATTTGCCTGTCACTGTGGCCAGCCACAGGACGCCTGCGCCTACAGAGGGACCATGGATGACTTGCGCTGCACCACCCATGGCTCCATCCACACTCCCCATATCCAGTGTAAACCCGAAGGAATAAGACCGGGAGGCATGCGGATGGGAGCCACATTTCATCAATGGAGCCAGTCCACACTCCTTCACAGGCAAACATCAGGACGCTGTATTTGGGGAATCAACCGCACACAAGGCGGTGGCTGGACCGTAGTCCATTCCACACTGACTGTATGGAACCACTCTTCGAGCCTAGCACCGTCAGGAGGACGGTGCACCCCGTCCCCTCCAGCAACGACCAACTGTCTCCTGGATCCAGATGGACGAGGTAGTGGGTAATAGACAGGTAGGCATCTTGTCAACATGCACATCAAGCGCAGCCACACCTAGGATGTCAAACAACAGCCAATCTTTCGAAATGCCGATATCGAAGAAAGTAAACGCATATGACGACATAAATACTCGCTAAATGAGCATATAGAAGAAATTGGTTATAAGTGAATCCGTGATAAGTACAAAATGTCCGAGTTATTCAAAAAAATACCACACGGTACGATTACGCAAGTTTACCACAATGTGTATGAGCGACTTGTGCAAGTCGGGAGAAGATTACCAAGTACGCAGAACAAACCAAATAAAATGTAATGAATTTCATCCACATTAAAAAGACCTAGTTTAAGTGTAAGTTAGTTTAGCCCCAACTGCGGTGAAGAAGCATTATGAATGCAACATCAGGCTCAACATGGAGCATATATATATATATATATATATATATATATATATATATATATAACCTGCAATTGCTGTCCAAAATGTAATCATGTTATTTTGACTATTTGAATAGGGCACAGCGGACTGTTTGGCTACTAAGCAGGTGACAATTCAAATCGACTCCACCCCATCGAGTTACGAATGAGATTTACGGGCAACCTGATATTAAGTCTCCTACTTTAGGCGAATTTACTGCAGCTTATGTGAATCCAACAGTCGTGTCATTGCCGGCTTTTTGATCTGTGTGATTAGTCAAAAGACTATTGATGGGATCCAGTGCAGTGCACCTAATTATCTGTGGCTAATTCGTTATCAAAAATCTTAGTCCCTACTTGATCGGGTAAGATATTGCAGTACTGTCAGAAGTATACTTGTACCAAGTGGTTCTGATATCAAGGGCCCTAGCCACCAGTGAACAATGCAACCGAGCATGGTAGATGCAGCGAAAGCTACCACTCAATAGGTGGACAAAGTAGAAGGACAGTAGTTTCCTCGAGGCGAAGCATCGGTCAAAGTCATGGGCATAAGCCCAGCTCGTCTGCTAGAGAATGGAAGTTGGGGCAAGAGTAACTCTTGGAAAGACTGACTGATTTGCTAGAAGTATGTCAACACCGCGTGAGATAAACTGGCGCACCGGCGTGTCGGCAGAGATCATGTTACATGCACACACACATACACATTTGGTTGGGTTGAACTGGATATACACAAGCGCAGTTTATGAGTAGGTTGAGTCATATTGAAAGGAGGGAATACGATAAGCCAAGCGTCCCAAGAAAATAGGACACGAAATGCTGGACTCGATATTGGTTATGTGATTGACATCCTAAGGGTGTTGTCAACATCATGCGCTCTCTTTTCGGCCTTAGCCTCTCCAAATACAGGAGTTATTGGGCCTGCATTGTCACCATGATAAATATATATCGTTCCTTTTTAATCATTTGTTCAGCTGATGGCTTTTCTTTTGCTCGTGTTTTCGGGCTCAGTTTATGCATAAGCAGTTGAATGAACCCAGAACGGCAGCACATAAGTTGCATGTGCATACATCGTAGGCCGACTGGTTGGATTACGATCAACGTCGGTTATTGCCCACGCTGGTTCGGTACGTTGCACCACATACGCCAGTAATTAATTGGCACCGCCAAAGAAACAGAATAGTATTTGCATCTCTGTCAGCTGCAAAATCTTTCACTGTGCGGCTAATCTAAAGCACAGGGTAGGAAGATCGATTTGCTTCATCTACACAGTTGGCTGATGTTTACTGTTTAGATCGGTACATCAGCGTGGTGTTCAGGCAGTATCATTGTACTGCTCGTGCATAGTTGTCTAGCACCATCTATGTTATCTTACAACTGGAGGGAAACAAACTGTGTTTGTCTGTGTGTGTTATTAGTGTTATTGTACAGCCTTGTTTACAGACATCTTGTGCTTTTGTATGACTGTGTCGGTCAAGACTCCGAGAGATTAGGTACAATTCTAGTCAATAGTCAGATCCCTCGATATGCACAAGGCATTTGATCGTGTCCCGTAAAAATACCTCTTATTCAAACTAACTGTACGTGGCACAAGCAACCCACTACTTTCATGGTTACTTACTTACTTACTTACTTTACAAATAGAATCCAGATTGTTGAGATTCATTAACGAAACAAACACACCAAAGCCTGTCACCAGTGGGGTGATACAAGTTGGTGTTCTGGGACCCTTTTATTCCTACTATATGTAAACGATATTTTTCACATCTTTACCTCCGGAAAACCTTTCCTATTTGCCGATGACATAAAAATTGCTTACACTTTTAATTCAATTGAGGTCAGTGTAATGCTAAGCGAAATCTAGCGTGACTATAGCGTGACACTCGACTCCTGGAGCTCCAAATGGATGATGACATTCACTGCTGATAAATACCACTTAGTAGACTACAGATGTGACATCATACCAAGTTCGCTTATTATTGATGGTAAACCACTATCCGTGATCTAGGAATCCACTACTCAAACGCCTTTAAGATTGCCGAACACGCCGGATATACTGCAGCTCAAGCCTGTCGGAGCATTGGGCTTCTGTGCAGCACATTCAACTTGAAAAAATCCATTAACACCACGTACAAAATAAAAACGCAACCATTGCTTGATTATGCCTCCATCATCTATTGTACTCCTAGTGTGAGTGATCGTATGACACTGGAACGTTACAGCCATCATTTACTAAACGTATATTGGGCTATTCCACCACCCTTTCCTAAATAGTTCATTGCATTGTCTTGCAACTTAATCCACTGCGGCTACGAAGAATGAAAAGAAACCTCTTCGTTGTTTCGATCCAGCCCTCCCAACCGTGGGTACAACGATCGAAATGGTCAAAACATCACACTCAAAGTAACCACAACAAAGTATCCTAAAATGATCACGAACAAAACTGTTCAACAACTTTTCAATTAACAGGTGGAACAGACTCCCATCTTTAGTAATAGTAGTAGTAGTAGTAGTAGTAGTAGTAGTAGTAGTAGTAGTAGTAGTAGTAGTAGTAGTAATAGTAGTAATCTCAGCAGTCTAACAACTAGATGCAGAGCTAACGTAACACCATGGAGATCAGCGGATAAGGGAGTGTCATCACGTCATAATCATCGTAGCATGGTAGTTGAAGGTGAGCAACACACTTCAGCTAATATGCCGCAGGAAGAATGGAACATTTTGACAAAAAGTAGAACAAAACATCTGTGGTACGTGCAATCCAGTAAAGGATAACGCTCCGACATGCTATACATTCACTTCTAGACGTTGAAACAACGATTGGCATGCCGCGAACGACTATGACACATGAATTCCGTACAAAATAGGTACAAGATGGATTTAGTCTCGATAGCTGTGTACTTTTTATTTCCGTTGTTGCTAGACCTTGCTGCATTTCCCATATAAGTATCAGTAGATAAAAGCAGTTTTCTAAAGAAAAATATCTTGAATTCCATGAAGTTTAGGATTAGCAAAACGGAAATATATCCTAGAGCCCCGCTTGTAAACTCCTTCACATTCGTTCTGCAATACTAATCATTTTCTACTTTTTTTCTTGGGGCCCTCCCCTTTGCACCTGCTACATTTCTCTGTGCTCCGCGAAATCAATCTAGATATTATCTCGCTGTTTTTTGACTGTGATTCATCTGATGACACCATCTGAAAACCTACCAGTATCATCTATACTTACAATCACTATGAACGCTAACCTTCAAAATTAACTTCCTCTCTTACCGGACGCAGCTAAACTGTTGGAACAACAGTTAACTAGCTTTACACTGTATACAGTTTCTTCTCCCTCCCTGAGGAAAGTAGTTTGTGAACCTACGGCATTTCACAGGGTCATAGAAAGCGATTTCACATCATATATATATATATATATATATATATATATATATATATATATATATATATATATATATATATATATATATATATATATATATACTGCTATGGCGGCATCCGTATCCGGATTTGCCTGCCATTGTGGCATCCATGGGGGAAGCCACGGGAGCTTGCGCCCACTAAGGGACCATGGGTGGCTTGCGTTGCACCACCGACAGTTCCACGCACACACCCCACATCCGGTGTAAATCCGAAGGAATAGGACCGAAAATCATGTGGATGGGAGCCCCATATCATCAACGGAGCCGGCCCACACTCCTTCAACGAACAGAACGGAAGCATTCTGTCCTACTTGGGAAATCATATACACAACACGTACACATGGTGGTGGCTGGATCGTAGCCCGATCCACACAGGATGGAGCCACTCTTTGAGCCTAGCACCGTCACGAGGACGGTGTACCTCCTCCCCTCCAGTAACGACCAGCTGTCTCCTGGAGCCCGTATGGACGAGGTAGTGGGTAATAGGCAGGTAGGTACCTTGTCAAGATGCACATCTGGTGCAGCCACACCCGGGAGCTCAGTCAACATCTTCTGAAATGCAAGAATACTCATCCCGCAGGCAAACGTACCACATACGCCGTCTTATTCGCCTGGATTACTAAATCGAATGAGAGCGTACTCATGGTGCCTATATTCCACCTGCAATAGTGCCTTCTTTTGCACCTGAGCAATCGCCCTTTTGAGCTGTCCACGGAATTCGCATCGATCAAATTTGCCTTGAATTCGCAACACCTGAAATCACCTTCTCCATGTTCTGGTAATGCTATTTTCGGTTTGTCAGCGTTGCTTGCCTGCAGTAAGTTGGCCCTACAAAAGCGGTATGAGTATCCTCGTCGAATTCCTTCGGTATACATATATACATGAATTGGGGTCGTCCGTGTTCAATGGCAGTTCGAATACAACATATGCACATGCATTTATCCAAGCTTGTGTGAGCTGTCAAAAAACTGGATAGAAACACATTAGACCTCATGATCAATGGTACGACAAACGTGTATGGGTTGAGTTTTTAACTCAGGCTAAGAGAACTTCGCAGACATGAGAATAAGTACCCAATACGAACTGTTAATGTTTTCTTCAACATTAAGACGTGACAGCCTCGAAGCTTGGGCATCCATAATTGAAGGAACCCGATATACGAATAGTGAAGCAACTGCTAGGTAGAATGCTGACTAGACTACTGGTACAGTGAAATGGGGTTCATCTAGTTGTTGCCGTCTACATGTACAGTCTGTTTTGCGTAGCTGATGGGGGAGATCGCACAACATACGAATGTGATGAGTGTCCACTTCTGGCTCTCCGTGTCGCCCATCGGTCCGGTCATCTGCTACCCTAGGTACGGACACATACTCAAAAAACGATTGATGCACAACCTTTGATATTGACAGGTGACATCAACTAAGTCCCGCTACCCACTGTCAAACACGCGACTTTCCAAACAGTGCTCTCATTGCTTTGCAAATGTCCAAGTACTCAACCGTTTGTAAATACCAATTTGTAGTCTGCTGTGGCCATAAGCTATGTGATGACAATCTGTTTCGTACGTCTCGGGTGCAACCATTCGGTGCTCATAAAATGATTGTCGCTATGCGCCGATTCCTTTCCGATGTAATATACTAAGACACTGACGTATCAGTTCCTTTGGGTTTAACCTTTTACTTAGTCCATCCAAAAGACTGGCCATGTGCAATGCAACTTCTGATAGGCGCCTCTGCGCTTCCGCCTTCCATCCGGTTAGTACGCGCGTCTTCATAAGCCCCGGTAAATTCAGTATGGCTGATGAACAACTGGAAGTATAACTATGCTCACTCTCTTCACTAACCTGCGGAGCGAAACATGAACTGTCGACATCGTGATAATCGCTAGTCGGTTAATTGTCGGGATTGTTCACTTGACACAGATTTTCCAGGGAAATTTCTCTTCGAATGCACAGTCCAATATATATTTATATATATAGGGCGGGAGAGCCTATGGTGCATTGAAACTGGTAATGGCTAGATCCTGGCAGATGGTCTACCCAATGCTGCTACTGTTGTGTCATTGGCTCATGTCGTGGACGCCTCCTCGTGGCGACCGCTGCGTAGGAGTTGGGTTACGCCATTCTCGCTGCTAAGATCCAGGACACCAATCCGCATGAGTCAGTGAACTGACCATGTGCTAAACCCGCTGCCTTTCGGGTGTTCATTTAACCGAAGGCTTTGGCTAAGAACCCGAGTCCTTCTCTTGTCAGGTGAGTGCGCCCTGCCAGTATCCTAGTCCATCCTCTTCGGAACTCAGGAAGTGGTCGATGGCTCTCTTCCCGTAAAACCTAGCCATGGGAGACAACAAGTCTACGGGTTATAAGCTCACAGCTCGATTGGCGTACAGCACGATCACCACGCATGGTATCTGACAGTGGGAGGGCACCTCCGGGTGTTCAATGGTTTGCTACTGCCCGCCTCAAGCCAGGCAGCCCCTGGTCAAATTGGTGCAAACCCGCCAAAACCCACCTGCGTCTGGCCGTGGTCGCAGGTGCGTATCCTACTACGGTCGCAAAACATAAATGAATCATTCCAGTACCACGAAGGCTGCGTGTGACGGCCGTCAAGAAGATCCCAATCTGTCTCTGCAATCACATTCCCGAGCTGGATCTGCTCCCCACTACCTTGTGGGTCAGGCTATTGAGCCAAAGGCTCCGGGTGGAGTCCCTCAAGCAAACCTCCAAAGCACATCCGCCACCTGGCATGCGATTGCCCACCAATGCAATCGTATGCCTGCGCGTAAAGCACTCAGCATCGGATGCTGGAACGTGCGCACACTACTGGACCGGAACTCGAGTGACCGCCCGGAGCGACGCACTGCACTGATCGCGATGGAGCTGGCGCGCTACCACATCTATATTGCAGCGCGCAGTGAAAATCGGTTCACTGAGCAAGTTGCATGAAGCAGGTTCTGGCTACACATTCTACTGGTTGGGAAACGCCGCCTCAGCGCCACGTGAACATGGGGGCGGATTTGCAATATCCGATCGCCTCCATGGCCAGCTCGTGGGTGAACCAACAGGCATCAGCGCGCGACTGATGACTGTTCGCCTACGATTCGGAAGAAGTAAGTTTGCCACCTTTATAAGCACATACGGTCAGACCATGTGTTATCCTGATGACACGCGTGATCAATTCTACACTGAGCTATCCTCCGTGATACGGTCTGTACCGAGAAGCGACCGACTATTTCTGCTGGGTGATTTTAATGCGCGCGTTGGGCGTGATGCATCGGCGTGGACAGATGTTATCGGTCCGCATGGCATTAGTTCAGCGAATGCGAACGCTGACAGGCTGCTCTCACTGTGTGCCACTCACGGCCTGACGATCACGAACACTCGGTTTGCACTGAGTGCGAGTGATATAGCAACTTGGACGCACTCACGGAGTGGTCATGCTCACCTGTTCGACTATGTCATCGTACGTCAGCGTGATATGTGTGAAGTGCGCATGACACGTGTACTGCGTTGAGCTGAGTGTGGCATTGATAACAAATTGGTGTGGACCAAACTGTACATATGTTTTCGTAAATCAATGTATTGCACTCCCGCCGTGAATCGGCGTAAATTTAACATTCTCTCCCTCGGTACTGTGGCGAAACGTACTGAGCTGGAGAAGGCGATGACTGCACGCCTGTGTGATGTGGACTGCATAGCCACAGTGGGTGACCTGTGACACCACATTCGCGTCCAGGTGCCAATTGCTGCCGAGGAGACTATCGGGCGCACAAACTATAAGCGGCCTGATTGGTTTGATAAGAACAATACGACGATTGGCTAACTGGTGTCGGAGAAGAATGCAGCATTTGCTACACATGTGGCAGACCCTGGTGACTTGGAGAAGACTACACAATTTCGCAAACTACGACGGCGACCGAATCGACAGTTCCGTCGCATTAAAAAGACATGGTGGACGGAGGAGGCGAAGCAGATGGAATGCTACGCCAAACGCCGCCAACCCAAGGAATTCTTTGACTTCTTGAAGGCGGTGTATGGACCGAGATTGGAGCCGCTGTGGAAGCTGATCGATGGTAGTTCAGGCGCTACCTGCACACAGACTGCAGACATAATGTAGATCTGGCAAAATATTTTGACTGTCTCTTGAACAAACATTCTGAGATCGACAAGCAGCACAATGTGAACGTGAGTCTGGCGGACACGCCGACACTGGATGAGACGCAGAGAGCACTTGCTCAGCTGCGAAACGGCAAGTGTGTGGATATCGACGGGATTCCGCCTGAAGTATTGAAACACGGCGGACCCGCGTTGGTGACTGCGCTGCACCACTTGGTGCAACGAGAATATATTGAGGAGGAGGTGCCTGCGGAGCTGAAGGATGCCCTTGTGCTACCACTGTACAAGGGCAAAGGTAGCAAGCAATGTTGCACGAATTATCGTGGCACCAACTTGCTGAGTTGTGTGGGCAAGGTGATTGCCCGAATCCTGCTCAATCGCCTCGTGAGTCAGATTGTGGAACCTAACGTGGCGGAAGAGCAGTGTGGATTCCGTTTGGGTCGCAGCACTATAGATGTGCTGTTTGCGGCTCGTCAGTTACAGGAGAAGTGCAGAGAACGACACCAGCCATTATGCTCGCTTTTCGTTGATTTCACCAAGGCATTTGATACGGTGAACTACGAGACATTGTGGTTGGTGCTTAGTAAGCTTGGTTGCCCGCGTACGTATGTAATTATACTTGGATGTCTGCAGGCTGGAATGCGAGCGAGGGTGCAGCTGAGTGCAGAGACATCGGATGATTTTGCAGTTATCCCTGGAGTGAAGAAAGGATGCGTATTAGCTCCGGCCCTGTACAATATTCATCTTCCTGCAATGATGCCTTATGCTTTGGTGCCATTATGCTAAAGGTGTTCGTGTGGAACACCGTATTGATGGTGGGTCGCTGAACATCCGTCGTTTCGGTGCGAGAACCCTAGTGTGTGAGACAACTATCCGTACGTTGCAGTTTGCTGATGACTGTGCGTTGTTTTCACACAGCGCGGATGAGTTGCAGCACATGACTAGTGCTCTGGCTTCAACAGCGGCCAAATTCGGGCTCACCGTCAACACAAGCAAAGCTGTCTGTCTGTTTCAGTCTTCACTGGAGGTGCAATTTTCAAAATTGGCGGAAACCAGCAAGGGTGCTGAAGTATTGGAAACCACCTCCCGCTTCTTCTACCTTGGGAGTGTGATGTCAACTGATCAGCAGCCACACAGTGAGCTGCGTATCCGCATCTCGAAGGTAGTGGCGCATTCGAGAAGCTAGAGCACCGAGTGTGGAACAACCATCAACTTTTCGTTGGCTCAAAGCTGATGGTGTACAAATGCATGTTGCTGTCCTTTCTTCTATTCGGCAGAGAAATGTGGACGATGTACTGACGGGTGTACGATATCTCGAACGGTCCCATCAACAGTGCCTGCGATGGATTCTACGCATTCGTTTGGGCGACGGAGTTGTGGACACGGAAGTGTTGCGCCGAAGTAGTATGTATGCAGTGGACTGCATACTTTTGCTGAGACACCTTAGGTGGCTCGATCATGTGAGCCGTTCGGATTCGACGCGGATACCGAAAAAATCTTATATGGTCAACTGAGTATTGGGAAGCGGCATGTGGGGGAACCAAAGTTACATTACCAGGACATGATTAAAGCGAGCCTCTCACGTTCAAATTTCGATTGCAGGCCATGGGAATCGAAGGTGGTTGAACGATATGCATGGCGCGATCTAATCACGAAGGTCGTTGCCGAAGTGCAAAAGCATGACCTCGTGAATGCAGAGAAGAAGCGGCACGTGCGGAAGCGACAGTCGCCGATGGGTTGTACTCCATTGACATCGAGCGCATGGTGCTGTAGCACATGCGGTCACGACTGCCTGAGTCAGGCAGGTCTAGTGAGCCATGAGCGAGGCCACTCAGGGCCAACACCGAAACGAAGACGAGTCCTGCAGAGAACGTAGGCAAAATCGGCGCAGCATTGGTAAGTACGCTGCATTCGATTTACTAACCGCGTGCTAGCATTCTGAGTCTCTGTATTTCAGGTGGTGGGTTTGCAATTTTGTCCTAATGCTTTTCTTTCTCATATCAATGTATACCTGTATTATCTTCTATAAACTTACGCACGTCGCTGAAGCTAATTGTAGTTAACTGCGATAGCATTTTCGTGTTCGTGGCATTTTATTAAAATATGATTTCTGACCTAGAACTTATCGCGGATATTTTGACAACTAATTTATTTCATTTGCTCATTTATTGAAGAGCTATGTCACCGTATCTGCACACATTATTCGATTTATTATATTTGATATAGTCGTTTCAAGTGATTGGCTGTTGTTTGACATCCCAGGTGTAGCTGCGCTTGCTGCGCATGTTGACAAGGTGCCTACCAGTCTACTACCCACGACCCCGTCTATACTGGCTCAAGGAGACAGTTGGTCGTTGCTGGAGGGGACGGGGTGAATGGTCCTCGTGGCCGTGCTAGGCCCGAATAGTGGTTCCATGCACTCAGAGTGGAGCGGATTACGGTCCAACCACCGCCTTGTATGCGTGCTTGTGTTTGCCTGTGAAGGAGTGTGGGCCGGCTCCGTTGATGAAACATGGCTCCCATCCACATGCCTCCCGGTCTTATTCCTTCGGGTTTACACTAGATATGGAGTGTGTGGATGGAGCTGTTTGTGGTGCAGCACAAGCCATCCATGGCCCCTCTGTAGAGGCTGGCGTCCTGTGGCTGGCCAGAGTGACAGGCAAATCGGAAACCGGATGCCGCCAACTAGTTTTTGCTTGTAATTGTTCTGCTCCATTTTTGATTATGTCGGCAATGTGCGAGTAGATTGATATCCGTGGGTTGGAAAGGGTTATCCTGTTACCCACACAACAGTGTATTTTGTAGTGAGTCACGACCGAACGTCACAGTGTTGTTAAGCGGACACTTCTGGCTTTGTAGAGGGAAGATACTTGCCAGGCGAAAACCCACCACATCGTGGAACACTGCAGCAGAACTATTTGCTGGAACGGGTTAAACCCGAACAATCCAGCTAGCATCATGAGTAGATTGTTCTGTTAGCAATGCAGTTGGAATACTTCACTATCGAAAAAGAGCAATATTCTGGGTGGGTGATTGTAACTGCGCGAAGTGACATGGTTGAATAAGGGCGAAAAATTGCCCGAACTTGTAAATCCGGTAGAAACAATCTCTGCGGGAATTATCCCGGAGAAAATGCTTTCAGTAGATGGAGTTCGTCAAACCGAGAGGAAAAAGTGTAAATCCAGCGATGTGCGACAATACGTCACGTAAAAATGCGAAAAGAACTCGGAGTTGGCTATGGAGCGGTCACCTGGTGAGAACCACGACAACTAGAACTTAAACTATGTTAACTTGCTTCACGGGCACTCCTCTTTTCAGCAGAAAAATCCAGTGCAGCTTTGTCAAATTTGTCAAATGCTGCATCTATTTCCGGGAGGAGAACGTTGGTAGATCAGCCGAAAACTTGACGGTGCTCGAGCTTCAGGCAGATCGCAAAAATTCATCGCAATGTAGCTGGACCTTACCGTGGTGCGATGGTTTGCGTGCCTCAGAGATCCATTGAGCTATGCTGGGTGGTGCTGTTTTTGCACCTTCAGAGCCACTCATACCAGATTGGTCAATGGTTGGAGGCCAGACAAACTCAGCCTCCTGGTCCTCCAGGTTGGGGTTGGAATGGTGGTGGCTCCTCATTTCTTAAAACGGGCTGTGTAGTCCAGTGCCAAAACCCGCTGCCTTGCGGTCAGGTTTTTGAACCAAAGGCTTTGGTTGCGAACCCTACTCGTTCTCCTGTCTAGGCCTGGGCAACCTGACAGTATTCTGCCCACGCAATACAATTAACCTTTCTTCTAACAATTTCTTGATGCTCTGGCCGTCGCAGAGGATAATCAACGGTGCCCTATCTGCTGCATCGAGCAGGGTAGATAGAGGTATGGATGCTACTGCTCAGGCCTTCCTGTCTTCTTATACTTCTTCTTGTGCTTCTTCATCCTTATCGTCCCGCTCCTACTTTACTTATATTCCCCCCATTTGCAACCCCCAATTCTCGGTCCTCCTCCAGCTTATTTCAATAATCGCTTGTCTTCTAATTTCAAATCACACACAACCGATAGGCCTCGTTCCAATCCAGTCGACAAGTCCATGTTCAACCAAGCGGACAACGTCAGTTCATCCGTTTCCCTTTAGAGTCCTCGTGTCTCACTAGGACTGACATGCCTCAACGTGCGCACTTTACTGCAGATTGGCCAACAGGCAGCACTTGCCCCCACACTAGAGACCCTGTCGATCGATATTTGCTGTTTATCAAAAACCCGCCTTCAAGGTTCGAGCTCCGTGCTTACCCTGAGATCCCCCCACATGCGACACTGGCGACACATTCTCATTGCGTATGTCTGGTGATGATGCAGCTTCAAATGCCGGTCAATCTGGCGTCGGCATTGTTTTGAGTCCCCGGGCCGAAGCTGCCCTGATTGATTGGATCCCAGTAAACAGTAGGATGTGCGCCGTTAGATTAGCTGGTTCGTTCCATGCTACGAAGTCGCGCGGGGACAAACGGTGCCTATTTACCATTGCGACCTACACGCCTACAAACTGTAGGATTTATTCTTTAAAAGATGATTGCTATCAGCAACTTCACGATCTCCTTCGTTACAGAATAAGCACGGATACTGTGGTATTGGCTGGCGATCTAAACGCCCAAGTCGGAAGATTATCCTCTGGTGAGCTTCATCTGGGCGGCCAACATGGTCTAGGCTCTCGTAATGATAACAGTGAGCGATTGCTACATCTGTGTGAAGATGCTCGTCTCTTTCTCTCGAGCACAAACTTTCGACACAGCACCTAAAGAAGCGTGACTTGGCGGCCACCAGCCTCGGGCCAGCCATGGACACAAATCGATCATATCGCGATCAGTTACCGCTGGAGAGGCTGTGTCCAAAACGGTCACTCGATTTGGAGCACGAGCTTGGACTCTGACCACGCACTTGTCTGTGCCGACCTCCTGGTGCATTTCGGTGGATGTCCGCAACGTCGATGTGAATGGATTGACACCAGCCACCTGGCGAAGCCAGATGTTCTGCATGTGTACCAAAGTGCGCTGACATCTGTGCTGAGTAAGCGCCCACTAAGCATCGTTGAAGATCACTGGTCGCATATTCGTCAAGCGTTGCTGTTAGCAGGCATGTCTTCATGTGGCAATGCAAATTGCCAAACCGGACATTGGGTCTCTACACAGTCTCCGGAACTTTTGCATGCTCGCCGACGTATTCCGGCTGGAAGCGAATACAATGAGGCTCGCAAAAATCTCAGGACAAAACTACTTGCTAGCCTGAAGAAAGACCGCGAAACCTGGTGGTCTCATCGTGCCTCTGAGATAGAAACCACCGCTGCCGTTGGTAATCATCGTAAGTTATTCCGTCTGATACGGGAAACAGGCAGCAGGAAACCTGGTGTTAGCGAGACCATACGCGACGAGAGTGGCCAGCTGATCCACAGCCTGTCAAAAATCTTGGAGTGTTGGGCTGGACACTTTGCAAGGCAATTTAACCAACCTGAGTTATCGCTTTCTCCTTCAGGCACTGAGCGCCCTTCTCCCTGGGCCGTCTCCTTGGATCCGCCCTCACCTACAGAAGTCGAACGTGAAATCAGGCTGTTGAAATTGCATAAGGCCACAGGGGCAGATAGAATTCTCCCAACCCTCTTCAAATTCGAGGGACCTGCTCTAGTAGGTTATCTACACGAGTTGCTAGTAAAACTTTGGGAGCAGGAGACAGTCCCGACAGACTGGAACCGCTCCGTCATTGTCCCAATTTTCAAGGGAATCACCCGTTTGGAATGCGGCAATCATAGAGGGATCAGTCTGATTTCGATTGCCTCTAAATTGCTTGCCTCTCTCATTCTCCACAGACTGACTGGCACTCGTGAAAGTCAAGTTCGTGAAGAGCAAGCCGGATTTCGTCAAGGTCGGGGCTGCATCGACCACATCTTCACCTTGTGTCAATTGTTGGAGCACCGCCATATTTATTGGCGACCCACCGTTGTCGTGTTTCTTAATATAAAAGGTGCCTTCGACTCAGTCGATCGATGTGCCCTTTGGGGAGGCCTGCTGAGGAAAGGTGTGCCTGATATATATGTAAACATTATCAAAGCGCTGTACACGCATAGTTCGGGCACGGTGAGAGTTTATGGCAAACTGTCGCCACCCTTCAGTATCACCAGCGGTGTGAGACAAGGATGCTCGCTGTCACCTTTCCTCTTCAACTTCGCTATTGATGAAGTCATAGAAACAGCGTTCGCTGGACACGACCTAGAAGGTGTGGAGCTACTTCCTGGTGAGCGACTTCCTGAGTTACAGTATGCGGACGATATTGCCCTAATCTGTGACAGATCCCAAACATGTCATGCAGCATTGGACCGATTAGCAATGGCTGTCAATCGGTTTGGGTTATGCTTTGCTCCATCGAAATGCAAAGTACATCTCCAAGATTGGCAGGGACCCAACCCTGCGCTAACGCTTGGTGGTGATCTGCTAGAAGTTTTTCAGAAATTCAAGTACCTGGGCAGCCATATTAGCACCCGTGGGATTGAAGATGAGGTTACGAACCGTATAGCGAAAGCTCGAGGTGCTTTTGCCAATCTCCGCCATCTGTGGCGCCGGCGCGACATTACTCTCACCCTGAAGGGCAAAGTTTACAACGAAACCGTCCGTTCAGCTCTCCTATATGGCTGTGAAACCTGGCCCATCAGGTCGACAGACATAAAGAGGCTCGTCATATTCGATCATCGCTGCCTTCGCAGCTTAGCTCATGTCTGGTGGGAGCACCGATTGAGCAATGAGCGTGTTCGGCGTCGCGTATTTGGTGCAGGAAGAGCGAGTGAACCGCTCAGCACCATTATATCACGCACGAGGCTCCGATGGCTGGGCCACGTGTTGCGCATGTCAGCATACCGACTCCCGCGACGTGTATTGTTTGCGCGTTGTGGGTGCGGTTAGGAGAGGAGGAGGGGAGGCCAATCGATGACTTGGTCGAGAGAAATGAAAACCCTCACTTCGAAGTTGGCGTCGGTTGGTGCATCCCGACTGCCTGGCTGGGATCCTAAGGACGGTGAACACTCGCTGATATGGCTTGGAGCCGGCCCCAATGGCGTTTGTGTTGTGTTTTTTTGTCCATCCCCCTCCTGCTTAGCATCCCCTCCAATCACGATCTCCCTTGTTAGGCATAATATGACTCTTTTACGGCAGCCAGCTGTTAGCTCTCAGGAGCGATGTCCATCCGTTACTGGGGACTCTGCGGGCGTGCCACTGTTTGTTTTCCGTTTCTTGTCTTTTTTACTGCGGCACAATAGCTGAGGTGCTTTCCACCTCCAGCTAATGTGTAATGATGATGATGAGATCGTAAAGATGTTCTAAATACAGCCCCGACTTAGGCCAAACACAGCCTGTTCTTCATCTACGTGTTGGCGTACTCGACTGCGCCTCCGTAGAAGCAACGAGGCTAGCAATTTGGACGCAATGGATAGGAGGCTGATCCCTCGGTAATTTTCACAATTCGTTCGACCGCATCTTTTAAAGACGGACCATTAGTGCTGCCCCAGTCGCAACTAGTAACATCAAAATGTCATAAAGTAATATGGATGGTCCTATTGTACAGAATTATAATACGAAGAAGAAAGGCGTATCATGTATGCTTGTATGATGACTGTGAGTCCAACTCGAACCCGGCGCAGTTGCGATGACTGCAGCGGCGAGCTCTGAGAACGTGGATGATTACGTGCGGATCCGGTTTCCGGTCGTCCAGTTAGGTGTGATGCGCCCTGATTTGACATGGGTATGTCCCTTTTGTGTTGATGTAAAGTACTTCCTCAATCATTCATGGTTGTCACATGATTGGGCGTGCAGCGTGGCTAGAGGTCAAGTGCCGTTTTGACGTCTGCCTATGGGTCACCTGACCTGCTCAATAAGCTTTGCCATAGTTAGAATGAAAGTACAATTACAAAATGAATTTGTGAGTTATAAACGGAGATAACATCCACTAAGCGTCAATCGTATGGGACGATTTCTATGGCCCAAATCCCTTGAAGTAGTCAATTCGGAGCAGAGCCGGGTCTTCCATCCTTGAGAGGGGCCGGAAGCAATTCTTTGGGACCGGGAGATTTGTGGTGTTTCAAAAGCTGAAGATCTTAGGCAACCCGGCCTTAGGTGGCAGAGGTACTTATCAGGGAACACGGTGGTGATTGTGAATTGGTTTCCCATACCACTTCACTTACAGTTGTTTTCTTGCCACCGGTAGATTGGATAAGACAGAAGAATCTGCGGAACTCCCCCGAGGATAAATTCTATTCACCAGGTATCACATTTTTTCTGAGGAAGTGTTTGAGCTCGGTGTTGGTAGCTCTGCGCAATGTATTATACTGAACATCAAGTGAAATTGTCCGGCCGCCTTACATCAATTGAAGAACTCGAAGCGAAATCGATCGGGTGATGGAGTGGATAGGGAAACCGCTGATAACGCTGGCTGACTTGTGTATGGCACTCCAGGTGTGTGTCCAATGCTTTCACGATCTCGGAGCGCAGGACTCCTCAGCTTAGAAGCTAACGTGTTCCGAATGGCACTGGGAATATTTGGAGTTGCAAGTTATCTGCATCAAACCGTTTCCGACGACGCTGTTGGGTACCACTAAAACGGAGAGAAAATTTAGCACAAAAAGTGTGTGATCAGAGGTGAGCTAAGTACTCCAGATTGATTTGCAGTCCGTCATACAACCTTGTCAACGGTAACTTATGGCGATGTGGTCAACCTATATCCACGGCTGTCCAGGCAAAGGAGGTTGCCAGGTGGCGCGCTGGCTTCAGGAGCGTCGAAAGTTTGTGCTCGAAAGGACCATATCATGGACAGCCCAGTTTAGTTTAAGGCGTCTTCTGTTGTCTGCACTGCGAGTACCATGGCCATGCAGACCACCGAGGTCGCGTTCATTAGCATCGAGCCCACAAACTGTGCGCTTACGTCCCCAGTGGGCACCACGATATCCGTGCGGCGTTTCTGATGGAGAATGTTGGAGAGTTGATGGTAGAACTCATCTTCAGCTGAGTAAGGGCTGCTATCCGCGTAAGCCATAAGCCGCTACGAGCAACAAACCGTTTGCTAGCCTGGGGATTGGACCACCGTACGGAATTTTCTAGCCGAATTGCACCGAGGATGATATACATCCGCTCTCCGGTGTGCTCAAAACGAATCAAGTCGCCCCACCGGATTATAAAGCTCCGAAACAGAACATGTGTCACCCAATCTTGTTGTCATCATCGCGTCCTTGTGCCCCGTTGGCCGCTTATCCCGGTTTACCGATGATAGCAGACAGTAGGTCCACCCATGCCCCGGTAGGGCACCTTCGTGTCGTATTGACAAACCCATTTCCGAACTGACTTCACATTTGTTTCGGGATTCTTCTGCCAGACGAAATGCATGCCATATCCCGCTGCTTGTGTATGTGTACATCTAGTTGGAAATGTACCTTATTGTAATTCTCTTTCCTGTCCCACAAAAAGTCATGCTGCTGCACCCAGATTTTTTAGGTAATTTGTGTGAATATAACACGGCAGTCATCGTACTACTGCCTACCACAATTATTGAGCTGGACCGTTTTATTTTATTATACTGCTGAGCTTCGTTAGGAGTGTTTCTGCAGCTGCCATTGCTTCAGCTTCTAGGTGCTTTATAGGGGAAACACCTACACGGGGCACAAATTATTACTCCGACCCACGCAGACACCTCTCTGGGTGTTCTGTGCAATCCAACTGTCTTTCTTGTACAGCCGTGCTGGTCTCTTGTTACCAAGGGAACGCCACCTTGGAGGCCCGCATGGATACAACGTTCGCTCAGATAATGAAGAAAGAATACTCAGTTTGTGTGTTGTCCACCAACTTTACCTCTCTAGCATAAACTTTTACCACCCCAGGCGTCACTACGCTACCTGGCAGGCTCCCTTATCCCCTCAACGTTGGTCACAGATTGAGCACATTGCCATAAGTCATCGCTGGCGTGACAGTATTCGGGACGGCAGATCCCATTGGTCAACATGCGTGGAATCTGATTATTCGCTAGTACGTGCGTCGGTTTTCATACTTCTCAGTGGCTCGCCTAGAACTAGGCACACTCGACTTAACACAAATAAACTGGAAGACCCCGCCGTGCAATTGGAATATCAAAAGCAGTTTCGTGAGAACCTCACATCTCCGCCTCCTTGGGACGTTGATCAGCATTGATCGCGATTTCAAAAGATTATGTATTCAGCGGGTTTATCCAGTTGCGGTCTTGTTCGCTGTACAACTAAAATTTGGATCTCGGCAACCTCCGCGGAACTTCTCGACTATCGGCGAGCTCTACCCGTCAGTGTGGAGCACGCTGAGCTCCGTCGTTCTATGTCCAAGATAACTGAAATTGAGTCCGCCGTGACCGTGTATCTTAGTGGTCTAAACAGACCAAGGAAATGAAACTTGCTGTTTCTGCTGGTAACAGCCGCAGGTTGTTTTATCTCATCAGATCCACCGGACGCAAAGTTCAGGCCATCAGTCAGACCCTCTGTGAGTCAGACCGTACAAAGATCATCGACCTACGCAGACGTCTGAATTGCTGGGCACATCAATTTGCTCTTCAGTTCAATTGCCCGACATAATCTCCGGTTAACCATCCACCGCAATCATTTGATCCCTGGTCAGCCCGTATAGATACACCCACTGAAGCAAAAATGCGGATACAAATCCAGACTCTGAAGCGCCACAAAGCTCCTGGCCTTGACATTCTTCCTCTGGTCTTATCCACAGGTGGGAGAACATCATCATCATCATACACGTTAGCTAGAGGTGGGGAACACCTCAGCTACTGTGCCGAAATACATATAAAAAAGGAGAGAGAAAAAAATGCAACTGGTGCAAGCTGGCTGAGCTACCGGTAACGGATGAGCATCGTTCCGGTAAGTTACCAGCCGGCTGCTGTGCACCCAAAAAAAGTTATTATACAAAATTATATAAGGCTAAATAATGAGATCGTGGGTGGAGGGGGCGGCTAAGAGGGATGGGGTGGGACAAAGAAACTCACAGCACGAACGCCACTGAGGTCGGCTCCTAGCCATATCAGCAAGTGTGTCCAACCAAACGTGTTCATCGTCTTTCGGACCCCAACCAGGGAGCCGAGACGCTCCAACCGAGGCCAGCTCAGAAATGAGGGCCTTCGTTCCTCTGGACCAAGTCATCGCTTGGCCACCCCTCCTCTTCTTCCATCCACACCCCCGGCGCGCAAACAACACACGTCGCGGAAGTCGGTGGGCTGGTATGCGTAACACGTGGCCGAGCCATCGGAGCCTGGTGCGTGAAATAACGGTGCTGAGCGGTTCATTTCCTTTTCCTGTGCCATAAACAAGGCGTCGAACACGCTCGTTGCTCACGCGGTGTTCCCACCAAATGTGAGCTAAGTTACGAAGGCACCGGTGGTCGAACGTAACTAGCCTCTTCAGGTCCGCTGCTTTAAGCGGCCAGGTTTCCCAACCGTACAGTAGGGTCGAACGTACTGCTGCATTGTACACTCTACCCTTCAGGGCAAGAGTGATGTCGCGCCGGCGCCATAAGTAGCGAAGGTTAGCAAAAGCGCCCCGAGCTTTTGCTATACGATTCGTGATTTCATCTTCAATCCCACGGGCGCTGATACAACTTCCCAGGTAGTTGAATTTTTGAACGACTTCTAGCTGATCCCCACCAAGGGTCAGCATAGGAGGCGGTCCAGACCAATCTTGGAGAAACGTTTTGCACTTCGAGGGTGCGAAGCAAAGCCCGAAGTGACGGACAGCTAGTGCTAATCTGTCCAGTGCCGCTTGGCACGTTTGTGAGCTGTCACAAATCAGGGCAATATCATCAGCATACTCTAAATCAAGAAGTCGTTCTCCTGGGAGTAGCTCCACACCTTCTAAGTCGTGTCCTGTAAACACGATTTCCATGACTTCGTCAACGGCAAAGTTGAAGAGGAAAGGTGACAGCGGGCATCCTTGTCTCACGCCGCTGGAGATATTAAAGGGCGACGACAACTTGCCGTAAGCCCTCACTCTGCCCGAGCTACGCGCATATAATGCTCGGATAATATTCACATATTTCTCAGGTACACCTTTCCTGAGTACACAGTCCCAAAGTGCATGTCTATCCACCGAATCGAATGCACCTTCGATATCGAGGAACACGACAACGATGGACCGCCAATATATGTGACGGTGCTCCAACAACTGACGCAAGGTGAAGATGTGGTCAATGCAGCCACAACCTCGACGAAATCCAGCTTGCTTTTCGCGAATCTGGCTTTCACGAGTGCCAGTCAGTCTGTGAAGGATGACAGAGGCAAGCATTTTGGAGGCGATGGAGATCAGACTGATTCCTCTATGGCTGCCGCATTCCGATCGTGAGCCTCCTTTGAAAATTCGGACTATGATGAAGCAGCTCCAATCGGTTGGGACAGTTTCCTGCTCCCACAGTCTCACTAGTAACTCGTGTAAATCATCCACAAAAACAGGTCCCCCGAATTTGAAGAGGGCTGGAAGAAGGTCATCAGGTCCCACGGCTTTATTTAACTTCAACAGTTTGATCTCACGTTCGACTTCTGAGCGAGAGGGTGGATTCAAAGGAACAGCCTACGGAGCAGGGCGATCACTGGTCGGCGAGAAATCCAACAATTCCGACCGATTAAATTGCCTTTCAAAGTGCTCAGCCCAACGCTCCAGGCGTTTTGATAAGTTGTGGATAGGCTGTCCACTCTCGTCACGTATAGTTTCACTAACACCAGGTCTCCTGCTGCCCGTTTCCCGTATAAGACGGAATAACTCACGATGGTTATCAAGGGCAGCGGCCATTTCGATCTCTGTTGCACGAGGAGACCACCAGGATTCGCGGTCTCTCTTCAGGCTAGCACGGAGTTTTGCCCGGAGCTCTTTGCGAGTTTCATTGTGTTCGCTTCCAGCCGGAATATGCCGGCGAGCATCTATAAGTTCCAGAGACTGTGAAGAGACCCAATGTTCATGTTGGCGATTAGACATACCACATGAGGATTTTCCTGCTGCTAGTAAGGCCTGTTGCATATGAGACCAGTGAACTTCAATTGCATCTAGTGAGCGTTTATCCAACTCGGATGACAGCGTAATTTGATAGGCGTTCAGAACAGCTGGCTTCACCAGTCTGCCGGTGTCAATGCGCTCACAACATCGTCACGGGCGTCCGCCAAAGCGCATCCGCAGGTCAGCACATACAAGTGCATGATCGGTGTCCACACATGTGCTCCAAATCGAGCGACAGTTCTGGATGCAGCCTCTCCAGCGGTAACTGATAGCAGTGTGATCTATCTGCGTCCAAGTCTGGTTGGAGGCTGGTGGGCGCAAGTCACCCTCCGGCGGGTGCTGTGTCGTAAATTAGTGCTCGCAAGAAATAAGCGAGCATCCTCACACAAATGAAGTAACCGCTCACCGTTATCATTACGGGAGCCTATACCATGTTGGCCGCCCAGATGCAGCTCATCTGTGGATAATTTTCCAAATTGAGCGTTCAGATCCTCAGCCAGCACTACAGTGTCCGAGCTTCTTCTGTGGCGAAGGACTTCGTTCAGTTGGCGATAGAAGTCGTCTTTTACCGAGTCATCGCTACAGTTTGTCGGTGCATAAGCAGCGATAACGAATAGACACCTGTTAGTCCCACGCGACTTCGAAGTTTTGAACGAGCCAGCCAATCGGACCGCACACATCCGGCTACTGATTGGAATCCAATCAACCAGACCAGCTTCAGCCCGGGGACTCAGGGCAATACCAACACCGGCTTGGCCGGTGCTCGAAGCTGCATCGTCACCTGGTAGGCGCAATGAGAAAACACTGCTTGCGTCACCTGAAGGGGATCTTAGAGTAAGCACAGAGCTCGAGTCTTGCAGGTGGGTCTCCGATAAGCAGCAGATATCGATCGAGAGGGTCTCTAATGTTCGGGCAAGTGCTGCCTGTTGACCGACCTGAAGCAATGTGCGAACATGGAGGCATGCCAGTCTAAAGGAGGATCGAGGGCTCCAAATGGAAGCCGATGAACTGGAATGGGCCGCTTGCTTGGACATGGGCCTGTTGACAGTGCAGGAATGACGCTCTGCGTTCACCTGTGAGTTGAAACTAAAAGACACGCGACTATTGAAGCAAGGTGGGGGAGGGCCGAGAATTGGGGGGTTTAAAACAGAAGGGATAAAAGTGAAGCTGAAACGGGACGATAAGGGTGAAAAAGCGCAAGAAGGGGAATAAGAAGATGGGAAGGCTTGAGCAGTAGCATCCAAACCCCTATCCACCCTGCTCGATGCAGCATATAGGGCACCGTTGATTATCCTCTGTGGTGACCAGAGCATCAGAAATTTATTTGAGGAAAGATTCATTGTATTGCGTGGGCAGGATACTGTCAGGTTACTTATGACTGGAAGGATTTTGGTGAGTATTTTCGTTCGTCGCAATCAGCCGACAATTCAGATATGTCGACCAGCTGTCCGGAAAAGCACCAGACGGCCGTTTCGCCCTATTGGGGCTCATCAGTGGTGCGCATCCTTCGGTCCTCTGCGGAGGATCGAACCCATGACTGCTAGTGGATCTCGCCAACTAGCCCGCAGCATATGCAACTGCGCCATGGAGGACGGTATCTGACTATCGTGAATTGTTAGCTAAATGCGATATAGCCCGACGCATCCTCCACTGCCATGCAGGCACCTGCCATGCAGATGACAGCGGTCTGCCTTCCGGCGTCAGGACTTCCCGGTTACGGCAGCTATGAATCGGCATAGCATAGGGCGAAACGGCCGTCTGGTGCTTTTCTGGACAGCTGGTCGACATATCTGAATTGTCGGCTGATTGCGACGAACAAAAATACTGTCAGGTTGCCCATGCCTAGACAGGAGAACGATTAGGGTTCTCAACCAAAGCCTTTGGTTCAAAAACCTGACCGCAAGGCAGCGGGTTTGGCATTGGGCTACAAGGAGTCCGTTTTAAGGAATAAGGAGCCACCCTCATTCCAACCCCCAACCTGGAGGATCAGGAGGCTGAGTTTGTCTGGCTTCTAACCATTGACCAATCTGGTATGAGTGACTCTGAAGGTGCAAAAATGCACCACCCAGCATAGCTCAATGGATCGCTGAGGCACACAAACCATCGCACCACGGAGAACATAGTGTCATCGAAATTCTCTCACTGTTCATAGCAAAATGGATCAATAAGGTTCCTAACTCATGGGGAGAATCTGTTGTGGTTTCGATGCACAAAAAGATTCCCGTAGTGAATGCACCAACTACAGAGAAATCTCTGTCGTGTCCAAGCTTGTTGTGTCCATACTGCTGCGTATGCTCTCAATTGCCCGCGCGAGTTTGTGCCGTGGTTGCATTGACCGAATTTGCACATTGCGTCACCTTCTCGAACATCATCACCTCCACCGAAGACCAACAATGATGATGTTTTTGGATATCGGAGCCGCTTTTTACTAAATAGATAGGACGTCTCTGTGGAACTGTCTGCTAAGGAACGGCGTTCCCGACAGATTTGTCATACTCTTGGAAGAGCTGTATAGTCACACCTCTGGCAAAATTAGAGCTTCTGGCAGGCTTTCTGCTTCGTTTCCTGTTACCAGTGGAGTGCGCCAAAGTTGTCCTATCTCGCCTTTTCTGTTTAGGTTTGCCATTGAAGAGGTTCTACATCGCGCACTGGTAGGAGCCCAGAGCTGCGGCGTTGAGCTTCTACCAGGGAGCAGAGTCGTGGACCTGAACCATTCTGACGACATTGCTTTGCTGCGCGACGACTCGCAGGCTCTTCAAAACATTCTGAACCGTTTAACGATAGAGGCACCTAAGTATGATCTGTATTTTGCTCCATCCAACTGTAAAGCTCTGCGCAAGGATTGGCACGCGCCTGGGCCGACGATCACCATTTCAGTTGTCAGCCTAGACTTTGTTACCTCAGGAGTTACATCACCTCGGGAGTTACTTCACGGCTGGTGGCGGTATTGACGATGAAATTACACAGCGAATTGACATAGCTCGCCTTGAGGTTACTAACCTGAGACACTTGTGATGTCGTGATGTCGGTCTCAAGCTCAAAGTCCGAGTGTACAATGCCACAATCCGTGCTGACCTACTGTACGGCTTCGACACCTGGCCTGTTCGATCGGAAGATTTGAGACGATTGTCTACTTTCGACAAATGCTGCTTGCGTTCGATTGCTCGCTTACGTTGGCAGCACCATGTGAGCAATGCAGAACTTAGAAGCAGAGTAATGGAATCGGACAGTCATGGTCTATAGAACATAATCATCCAGCAACGCTTGCTTTGGCTCGGCCACTGCTGCGCAAGCCAGCCCACCGCCTTTCACGTCACGCATTATTTGCACTTCCTGCAGCGAATGGAAAAGAAGCTTCGGTGGAAAGCCGAGAACTGGGAAAGGAGCATAACGATTCTAACATCGTGTCTAGAGTCAGTAGAATTCGTGCGTCTCTAAAGCTGGGGACCACGGGAAGCGGATTCACAATGGTTGGAACGCTTTGAAGCAAAGGCCCGCATTAGGCGTCAATAGTATCAATGCTATTCTACCATCTCTTCATCATATAACTTTTAATTTCGAATAAAACATGAAAACAAAAAAAATGTTACAACTCATGTGTGAACCAGAAAAATCCCATTCTTCGAAAACTTTATACTCTCTGTGTCCTCGTTGAACATTATCTCCTCCTTTCCATACCACCAAGATTCGAATGGCACGTTTGCCAGTTCTCAGACTTGTGGATATATAAATATATATATACACATTTATATACTTATATATATCGTTCGCTGCATCCGGTTTCTGATTTGCCTGTCACTCTGGCCAGCCACAGGACGCCAGCGCCTACAGAGGGGCCATGGATGGCTTGTGCTGCAACACTCACAGCTCCGTCCACACACCCGATATCTAGTGTAAACCCGAAGGAATAAGACCGGGAGGCATGTGGATGGGAACCACATTTCACCAACGGAGCCGGCCCACACTCCTTCACAGGTAAACACAAGCACGCATACAAGGCGGTGGTTGGACCGTAATCCGCTCCACTCTGAGTGCATGGAACCACTATTCGGGCCTAGCACGGCCACGAGGACCATTCACCCCGTCCCCTCCAGCAACGACCAACTGTCTCCTTGAGCCAGTATAGACGGGGTCGTGGGTAGTAGACTGGTAGGCACCTTGTCAACATGCGCAGCAAGCGCAGCTACACCTGGGATGTCAAACAACAGCCAATCACTTGAAATGACTATATCAAATATAATAAATCGAATAATGTGTGCAGATACGGTGACATAACTCTTCAATAAATGAGCAAATGACTAAATTAATTGTCAAAATATCCGTGATAAGTTCTAGGTCAGAAATCATATTTTAATAAAATGTCACAAACGCGAAAATGCTATCGAAGTTAACTACAATTAGCTTCAGCGACGTGCGTAAGTTTATAGAAAATAATGCAGGTGTACATTAATATGAGAAAGAAAAGCATTAGGACAATATTGAAAACCCACCAGCTGAAAGCAAGACTTAGCATGCTAGCACGCGGTTAGTAAATCGAATGCAGCGTACTTATCAATGCTGCGCCGATTTTGCCTACGTTCTCTGCAGGATTCGTCTTCGTTTCGGTGTTGGCCCTGAGTGGCCTCGTTCATGGCTCACTAGACCTGCCTGACTCAGGCAGTCGTGACCGCATGTGCTACAGCACCATGTGCTCGATGTCAATGGAGTACAACCCATCGGCGACTGTCGCTTCCGCACGTGCCGCTTCTTCTCTGCATTCACGAGGTCATGCTTTTGCACTTCGGCAACGACCTTCGTGATTAGATCGCGCCATGCATATCGTTCAACCACTTTCGATTCCCATGGCCTGCAATCGAAATTTGAACGTGAGAGGCTCGCTTTAATCATGTCCTGGTAATGTAACTTTGGTTCCCCCACATGCCGCTTCCCAATACTCAGTTGACCATATAAGATTTTTTCGGTATCCGCGTCGAATCCGAACGGCTCACATGATCGAGCCACCTAAGGTGTCTCAGCAAAAGTATGCAGTCCACTGCATACATACCACTTCGGCGCAACACTTCCGTGTCCACAACTCTGTCGCCCAAACGAATGCGTAGAATCCATCGCAGGCACTGTTGATGGGACCGTTCGAGATATCGTACACCTGTCAGTACATCGTCCACGGTTTTCTGCCGAATAGAAGAACGGAGAGCAGCATGCATTTGTACACCATCAGCTTTGAGCCAACGAAAAGTTGATGGTTGTTCCACACTCGGTGCTCTAGCTTCTCGAATGCGCCATTACCTTCGAGATGCGGAAACACAGCTCACTGTGTGGCTGCTGATCAGTTGACATCACACTCCCAAGGTAGAAGAAGCGGGAGGTGGTTTCCACCAAATTGGCACCAATGCTGATTCGTGGCACACAAGTACTACTATATTTACCCATACACAAACACACTGTTATGCCAAGCATATCAAATGTTTGTGGATTCTTGACCACGTATAATTAAGTTAACATGATCATGCCTGGGATGACGTGCCACACCTTGCCGAGAATAAATTTTTTTAATGTATTGATTGATTGAATGTTTGGTGAAGCTTTAACTCTTCTCATTCCATCTATGTGTGCTACAGCTACCCAGCAACTACCTTCTATTTTTGAAACCCTCTCACGGAAGCAGTCGTCAACCTTCACCACTCTGACTTCGGCCAGTGCTGCCCACCTAACTGCCCAACACGCTAGTTATCTACACCGGACGCCTTACCCACAATCCTATGACGCACTGTCTCAACAAACAAACCACCATGAGCCAGTCATCTGTGCTTTACCTGACGATCGGCGACCGAGCGTTAGCCGACAATGGCAACGACCATTCAGCCACCATGACCACAACACCGATAACCCGAAGCGAATTATTTTGTACTCATGATTAATGCCCGTTTTAAGCTAAGAGATTCAAATGGCGAAGAGACTTCTTTTCGATTATTCTCATCTGGACCTTACAGTAATAAGAAAACATACAACGGGCTAAGCTGCTGTCAGCTGTGCTGACAGCTAGGTCTAGAGTTTGAAGGGATGCAGGAGGTCAGATCGATGCCTAGGTCGATTCACTTAGGGTAGGCCTCGCAGCCGATAGTAAGCAGTTAGTGTTGCATCCCGAGTAACTACCCCGTGGCTAGGGTAGGAGAAGCACTTATATAAGGTCTCGTTGTTTGCAAAGCTTGGGATGGGTCAGTCTGATGGTAACTGCTCCAGTTATCTGCAAGAGAGACTTCCTGAGAGCCTTCGGATAGCGTGGTGAGACAGAGTAGAAGATCATAAACGCATCCGATGTTTGAATTTCGTGTCCGCTTAGGATCAGATGTTCCATGATAGCACTGTTTATGTTTCTGCCCATGCCTCTTCTTAACGAGCCTGGGCAGTGCTCTGCTACCCGTTTTGACAGACGCCTGGTTGTATGCCCGAGGTATCTTGCACCACAGGTGCAAGTAAATTGATACAAGACGTATGATTGGGACAAGACCGGGAGTCTGTCTTTGAGACGCGGGGTAACAAAGGGAGCGGTCTGAGTAAGTACATGTAGATAGGCGGCTGGGTAGGTTTTGGACACTGCGGCTGAGAGTCTCCTTTTCAATAAGTCCAAGGCAACATCTCCTTTGAATGGCACAGATAGAAACACATCCTTTTTTGGTACGGTCAAGGTGATTTCGGAGCGCAGACGAATCGTGGCATGCTTTCTGATAAACTGAACGGGATATCCGTTCTCTTGCAATATTCTGAAGAGACGATGTTTCGCTTCATCCAGCGTCTCTGGACTGCAGATTCTGGCGGCCCGGTAATGTGAGCAACGCACTAGATTCCGCTTGTGCTGCAAAGGCACAAAGCTTAAAAAGTGTGTGTATTGGCCCGTCCATGTTGGCTTCCGGAAAACGCTTCTCTCCAGAGAGCCGTCGTTCCGTCTCCTCAGCAACACCTCCAAAAAGGCCAGTCTTCCATCGTTTTCACTTTCACTGGTGAAATGTAACGCCGGATGTGCATTGTTGAATTGAGCTAAGAGACCAGAAACGTCTCTGTTTGAAGCACAAACAATGAAAGTGTCATCCACGTATCGCAAATACGAAGGAAATGTTGAGATAACCGGTCGCGAAGGTCCCATTTAAGCTTCCTCAGGAAAACGTCAGCAAGAAGGGGTCCTAGATTGGACCCCATCGCCAGACCGTCAATTTGCCTGTAATGGATGCCATGAAAGAGGAATTACATGTTAAAAGTGCATCGTAAAATAAGTTCCCTCTGATGCTTGGCGGAATTCCGAGGTCTATATTCTTAGTGGTAAGCATAAAGAAAATTGACCGTCTCTAGCAGTGGGACGTTGGTGAAGAGTGATTCAACCTAGAATGAAAGCATGAGTTTGCCACAGACGTTCAGATTCTCTATGTGTTTCACGGTTTCAAGTGTGTCTTTTAGTGAGTCAGTAGGAAGTTCCTTGCGTACCTGCTCCAATACTTCCCCTAGCCACGTAGCATCGGAGTGGAAGACTGAAGAGGACAAAACAATAATCGGGCGCAGAGGTACGTTTGACTTGGGCACTTTCGGAAGTCCGTATAGTCTAGGAGGTTGCGATCCTACTGGAGTTAACCGATCAAGTAACGTGTCGGTTAATAGATTCGCTTGTCTTAACTCCTTCAGCCGTTTGGCGATCTTAGCCTCATCCTGTGCGGATTTATCCTTTTGAACTACATCGCGTGCAAATTTGCTCGGATCTTTCAAAATAGTTAGAAGCTTGGAAACGTACTCAGAAGTATTCATTAATACCCAACCAGAACCTTTGTCTGGTCTGAAAAGTATCAGTTCGGGATTCGCTGTCAATTCTGATGGCGTCTCTATGTTGCTTAGATAATATGCTCGAGACTTTCGCTTCACAAACTAAGTAATGATTGGGCGAAGTGAACCAATGTGGCTTTGAAGGTATCGCTCGCATGCGAAGATGTGGGCGTCAGTTCAGTTAGTTGCTGCATTAGGTGTTCGAATTGGGTTTTGTTATGAATTATTTTGTGCTAATCAAATATGTACTAATTTATTAAAGTAGCTTTGACATGTTTCCATTGCAATGGTCACTACCATCTGAAGTACATGAGACTGTCGAACCGAAATAAAGGGATATTATAAGATGCCGGGCTCGTTTTGGTTCTGTCCTAAGTGTACGATGGTCCAACTTATAGAATATGTAATAGCATTAACACTGAAACATAACAATCTAGCAGACGGAACTGAACTTCGTTTAACTGCGAAAATTGCTTCTCTAGAGGTGACAATAGCACAACTTGCAGATCACTCGTCCCTCCCCGTTGCCACCTCGAAACCACAAAAAATGCCAGACGTTCTCACGGACTCGCAGTACCAGAAACATTGGGAACCACGAACCAAGTCGTCGTCCCGAACGATCGAAGCCTGCCCACTGCCGCCGCTCACATCCTTTTATCCCCTGTTCCGACTAACGCAATATCAGTAGCACCCACCCTTCCGAACGACCGACAAAAGCTGAACCTCTCTAAAGACCAATCCACGTATGCAACCGTTGTTGCTCGTTATAATCAAAATTCGACTTAAGTAGCCACTCTGCACAGTCACAACACGGACCAAGGACCAGCTGTAACTAGCAGGGACTTCGCCAAAGCCCTCAGTAGCCGCGCCTACCACATCACCGAAGACCAGGAGAAGCTATGGTGCTTCGACATTTATATGCACCGAAGTTGCTGAGTCCAAGTCTAATACTTTAATTGAAAATAACAGTATAATCTAAACCAGTGGAATTTCCTGTGCGATAGAATTAGAGTTCGGGGCCAGACCGACTTAATGCGTATCACTAGACATCCAACCTCAAGGCACTACAGAGAGTCCCGGTTAATGCGAGTAAGATTGGGATTCATAGACGATTTCGAGACGGTGATTTTGTCGACATACCGCCTGCGGACTGAAGACAGTGGAATACGCATATTCCCGGATTTTCCATGGAGCGAACGCCAGATGGACAAAAGAACTCAAACGACTACCACACGGAGAGTATCAGAAGAATCATTTCCGTTCATGACGTGCCCGGGTTACCGGCATCTAACGACGAAGACGCCCATACTCATGACCTAGATGAATGGGGGTACCTCCGTGGAGCTATCTACGCTAGTGACTATATACTTCAATCGATTACACGATTATGCGTGTCGCCACACTACAGATGCCGTGGTCTGAGGATACTGAAACTTGTAGTCCAGTCGGAACAGACGGCGGTGAACTTAATCCGCAACTGGCAGATATTACGCAACAGTTCCTTCGGAATTACGACTGAAGACAGCAGTTAGAGAACCGCAGCCACTCAGTCTGCTCGCGGAAACAGCATCACCCGCGACTCAATATGACCGCAATAACGATTCAGAAAAGTGCACTAAGACCAATAGCTATCGAGAAAGCTAAAGATGAACTATGTGTCGCAGGCGCAAGCGACACTAAAAACTGATTGCATTCATATCGAGGTTTGATAAGTCACCAAAAATCGGTTAGGTTCCGGTCTCTCATCGGTCGACACAAAGCCAAGTCTTTCATATGCTTCTCTTCAACAGCTACTGACATTCAACAAGCTTTCCTGTCTGTACAGTAATGCTCAAAGCATGCTTAGTAAAATGGTGGAATTCCGACTTCGTCATGGATCAAAGGTCTGTGACTTCATCGCTGTGACGGAGACATAGTTACGCCTCGACATAAGTGATATCGAGATCGCACTGCCCAGCATGTAAGTTGTTCCACACGATCGACCAATCAAAGGTGGATGGGGTGGCTCGGTACTTCCACGCTGACCTACAAAGTGAGCTCCTAGCGGATCCGGTGCCGTCTACGTTTAAAAGACGACGAAGACGACTGTATGGTGGCAGTCGTTTACCGCCCTCCTTCGCGCCCGAGATGAACTTCTATCTGTCATCAACACTAAGGAAGGTGATAAAAAGCAGTTCAGTCACATTCTTATTACTGGCGATTTCAACATCCACGCTCTAGAATCCCAAGTCGCTCCTGGAGGACAGTGCAAGGCGGATTTACAAGAGGTTGTCTCTAGTTTCCCGCTGTATCGCCACGTCAACGCTCCCACCAGGTTCAGAGAAACAGATAAGATGTCTATACTGGATCTGATATATACCAAAGCAGAAATGACTATTGATTAATGGGTAAAAACAATAGGAAGAGTTATCTCTATGTAACTGCATCTAACATCACTCAGGTACAAAGACCCGTTTTGTTGGAATGCGCTCGACATCTTTTATCCAGACAAAGTGTATGTCCAGGAATTGCTTAAATTCCGACACCGACTGCCTCATCTACATGCTGCAGCAGATTATTTTATACATTCACTACACTCCGTTCGAAACAAATTTGATGGGCGACCCGCTTCAAATCCGGTACTACAAGCTTGTATTGATGTCCTTGTTTTCCACTTGGTGTGCGCAGATACAGCAGCGGCCTAAACATGTGGTAACCACCGAGATGTACTAACTGGTGCGTCATGATGAGGTGAACCCCCAGTTGACGATACACTAGGGTGTAAATCCCTAATTGCTTACACCACGTAAAATGGGATTCAGCCTGGTGGCAACATGTTACACTCGCTCAATGCTTTCTACCTCGCCCCGGGTGATAGGACAGTACGCGGAAGAGCCGTATCATTGAGACGGAGGCGAGTGGCAATCTCTTCTGACCAAGTGCTGAAGCCGCGTCTGAGCGTCCAAAGCCGTTTTGTTAAAGCCTATTCATGTTGCCCATGGACTTTGGGTCGTAGAGTGAGGGTACGCCGAGGTCTCGCATGAAAGACGTGGGATACAACGGTTGACCAGCCACAGTGTAGGTCCAACAGTGCTCACTCTTCCCCAGCCTCACGAACTACGACAGATGGTTTATCGGAAGGCTGATCTCCGCAGACCACTTGGAGAGGCGGTCGAGGTCCCGTTGAAACAGGTCAGAGTCAATGGGTGTATGCATTACTCTCCACACCTTCAAGTCATTTGCAAACAATCCCCAAAGCGAACGGAGAAGCTGAGACATACCGCTTACATGGATCAAGAACAAAATTGGCCCCAGTACAGTGACTTGGAGCACACCACTGCTCGAGGGTTACCAGTCGGTCAGATGGCCGTCGATGTGGACCCTCCACTTTCGACCAAAAAGGAAATTACTGATCCATCGCTGGGAACCTATTGATTGGGAGAGTACTTTCGATGTCCCTTTAGGCCGCAGCGATCATGTAATCCTACACTTCGAATACATGAGTTATGCAATATATCAAATGGGAATGGCCAACGCAACGTGAACGGTTATGAGCTAGAAAATAGTGACTCGACTAAGTGAGACAACCTACTGGACCTATCTGTCAGACGAGGCCATGGCTGTCGCAAGGGAACAATATTCAGCCATTTTAACACTGGTTGCCGAAGCATCAACGACTAAGACTGTCCACCAGAGAACGGTGGTCCCGTTGCTACGAAGCAGGACACACAAATATATAGCAGTGCGAAACTGAGCTTGTGATATCTATAAACTCTCTCCCAGCACGGAGACCTGGTTGGCTTGTGCGACCCACCGTAACCACTGTACTCAGCCTGTTCGTGAGGATGGAACAGCATAACAGCAGAAGATGGCGGTGCGGATGGTCTCAAACCAAAAGCCTCTGTATCAACACGTCAACGGTCTACTTAAGTTGAAAGGGGGAATTTCTCCTTTTTAAACAGCGGACGGACTCACACGGACACCGAAGGATACGGTGAATAATCTGTGCCTACAATATGATGCAACATTTCAGTGCGGTTACTGGCCAAATAACCCCGTGACAATGGTTGTCTCACTCCCAAACTCACACATATATCCTTCACGTCAGAAGCTGTAGTAAAAAAGCTCTTGAGTATGCATAATCACAGCTGTCCTGTAGTTGATGACATTCACCCCAGATCAATAGCGGCGGTAGGAGAATTTAGCTGACCCTTTGGCTCGATTCTTCCAACATTATTTTGACGAAATGTACGTGCCCGACATGTGGAACACAGGATGATTACTCCAATTCACAAGGGGGATGATCGTTATGATCCAGCCAATTACTATTCAGTAATCTTACTACCGATACTTATAAAGTCCATGGAAGCTATGATTTCTGATGCGCCAACGGCCTGCCTGGAAGAAATTAACTATCTTGCACGGGAACGGCATAGATTCCGACGAAATCGAACGTGCACTGCAAATCTACCTTCAGCACGATCTAGCTGTGTTGGGACAATAGACAATGGTGTAGGAGTTGATATAGTCTTTCTCGATTTCTCAAAGGCTTTCTACCACGATATTCTGCTCTCCAAACTCCAGGCTTTTGATACTGGTGATCTGCCCCTTGAATGGTTCAGACTCTTTCTCTTACACCGGCGTTTGGAAGTACGGGCGTGTGAGTCCAAGTCAGATCTAATCCAAGTTGAAATTGGAGTACCACATGGATCGGTACTTAGACCGCGGTTATTTTTTTATGAATAGCAACGATAGCACACACCTCATAAACTCGGACTGTCTGCTATGGGTCGATGACATCAAAGTGTAGAGGGCGAGCAATACACCAGATGATATCACCGTACTTCAAGCCGATCTGGGTGGGATTTACGCGCAGTCAATCCAGAATCTAGTTCGATTAATTGTGAACAAACGTAGAGTGCTGTATTTAGGGAAGCCGATGGTCTGGTCCTAAAAACTCGGCGACCAAGAGCTTCAAACGTCTTCTTGCAAGAAGGATCTGGAGTTCTTGGTCCAAGCCGTCCTTGGATGTTCGAAGCAAGGATAGCAGGTGTCAAGAAGGAGCAGTTAACACCAGGGCCTCCCGGACGATTTACCACTTCGATTTTTCCACAACTTCTCAGCTCATACATGCGTCCACTCGTGGAATGCACAATACAGATCTTGCAACCATGGCTGAGGAGAGATCTCATCGCCTTAGAGATACGCATGTATGCCTAGAAGTGGTGGAAAAGCAGGTCGCAGTGTCAATCGTCCGTGCGAGCCCTGGTGGTTAACATGCTCCTTCTTGACACCTGCTATCCTTGCTTCGAACATCCAAGGACGGCTTGGACCAAGAACTCCAGATCCTTCTTGCAAGAAGACGTTTGAAGCTCTTGGTCGCCGAGTTTTTAGGAACAGACCATCGGCTTCCCTAAATACAGCACTCTACGTTTGTTCACAATTAATCGAACTAGATTCTGGATTGACTGCGCGTAAATCCCACCCAGATCGACTTGAAGTACGGTGATATCATCTGGTGTATTGCTCGCCCTCTGCACGTTGAGGTCATCGACCCATAGCAGACAGTCCGAGTTTACGAGGTGTGTGCTATCGTTGCTATGCATAAAAAATAACCGCGGGCCAAGTACCGATCCATGTGGTACTCCACTTTCAACTTGGATTAGATCTGACTTGGATTCACTCACCCGTACTTCCAAACGCCGGTGTAAGAGAAAGTGTCTAATCCATCCCAGGGGCAGATCACCAGTATCAAAAGTCTGGAGTTTGGAGAGCAGAATATCGTGGTAGAAAGCCTTTGAGAAATCGAGAAAGACTATATCAACTCCTACACCATTGTCTATTGTCCCAACACAGCTAGATCGTGCTGAAGGTAGATTTGCAGTGCACGTTCGATTTCGTCGGAATCTATGAGTTTCCCGTGCAAGTTAGTTAATTTCTTCCAGGCAGGCAGTTGGCGCTATCAGAAATCATAGCTTCCATGGACTTTATAAGTATCGGTAGTAAGATTACTGGACTAGTAATTGGCTGGATCATAACGATCACCCCCCCCCTTGTGAAACAGGAGTAATAATCCTGTGTTTCCACATGTGCGGGCACGGCTACAGTTTCGTCAAAATAATGTTGAAGAACGAGCCAAAGGGGTCAGCTACACGTTCTGCATAGCCGCCGCTAATTGATCTGGGAGTGTGAATGTCATCAACTACAGGATAGCTGGTGATATGCATACTCAAGAGGCTTTTTTACTACAGCATCTGACCGTGAAGATATATGTGTGAGTTTGGGAGTGAGACAACCATTGTCACGGGGTTATGTTGGCCAGTACCGCAGCTGAAATGTTGCCATCATAATATGTAGGCACAGATTATACACCCGTATCCTTCGGTGTCCGTGTGAGTCCGTCCGCTGTTTAAAAAGGAGAAATTCCCCCCTTTCAACTTAAGTAGATCCGTTGACGTGTTGATACAGAGGCTTTTGTTTGAGACCATCGCGCACCGCCATCTTCTGCTGTTATGCTGTTCCATCCTCACGAACAGGCTGAGTACCAGTGGTTACGGTGGGTCGCACAAGCCAACCAGGTCTCCGTGCTGGGAGAGAGTTTATAGATATCCGCAAGCTCAGTTTCGACAACTGCCTGATATTTGTGTGTCCTGCTTCGTAGCAACGGGACCACCGTTCTCTGGTGGACAGTCTTAGTCTCGTTGATGCGTTCGGCAACCAGTGATTACAAAGGGCTGAATATTGTTCCTTGCGACAGCCAATGGCCTCGTCCTGACAGATAGGTCCAGTAGGTTGTCTCACTTAGTCGAGTCACTATTGTTCAAGCTCATAACCGTTCACTGTCTGCGTTCGCCATTCCCATTTGATATATTGCAAACTCATGTCATTCGAAGTGTAGGGATTACATGATCGCTGCGGCCTAAGGGACATCGAAAGTACTCTCCCAATCAATAGGTTCCCAGCGATGGATCAGTAATTTCCCTTTTGGTCGAAAGTGGAGGGTCCACATCGACGGCCATCTGACCGACCTGGGTAACCCTCGAGCAGTGGTGTGCTCAAGTCACAGTACTGGGGCCAATTTTGTTCTTGATCCATGTAAGCGGTATGTCTCAGCTTCTCCGTTCGCTTTGGGGATTGTTTGCAAATGACTTGAAGGTGTGGAGAGTAATGCATACACCCATTGACTCTGACCTGTTTCAACGGGACCTCGATCGCCTCTCCAAGTGGTCTGCGGAGATCAGCCTTCCGATAAACCATCTGTCGTAGTTCGTGGGGCTGGGGAAGAGTGAGCACTGTTGGACCTACACTGTGGCTGGTCAACCGTTGTATCCCACGCCTTTCATGGGAGACCTCGGTGTACCCTCACTCTACGACCCAAAGTCCATGGGCAACACGAATAGGCTTTAACAAAACGGCTTTGGACGCTCAGACGCGGCTTCAGCACTTGGTCAGAAGAGATTGCCACTCGCCTCCGTCTCAATGATACGGCTCTTCCGCGTACTGTCCTATCACCCGGGGCGAGGTAGAAAGCATTGAGCGAGTGCAACATGTTGCCACCAGGCTGAATCCCATTTTACGTGGTGTAAGCAATTAGGGATTTACACCCTAGTGTATCGTCCACTGCGGGTTCACCTCATCATGACGCACCAGTTATTACATCTCGGTGATTACCACATGTTTAGGCCGCTGTTGTATCTGCGCACACCAAGTGGCAAACAAGGACATCAATACAAGCTTGTAGTACCGGATTTGAAGCGGGTCGCCCATCAAATTTGTTTCGAACGGAGTGTAGTGAATGTATAAAATAATCTGCTGCAGCATGTAGATGAGGCAGTCGGTGTCGGAATTTAAGCAATTCCTGGACATACACTTTGTCTGGATAAAAGATGTCGAGCACATTCCAACAAAACGGGTCTTTGTACCTGAGTGATGTTAGATGCAGCTACATAGAGATAACTCTTCTTATTGTTTCTGAGCAGTAATCAATAGTCATTTCTGCTTTGGTATATATCAGATCTAGTATAGACATCTTATCTGTTTCTCTGAACCTGGTGGGAGCGTTGACGTGGCGATACAGCGGGAAACTAGAGACAACCTCTTGTAAATCCGCCTTGCACTGTCCTCCAGGAGCGACTTGGGATTCTAGAGCGTGGATGTTGAAATCACCAGTAATAAGAATGTGACTGAACTGCTTTTTATCACCTTCCTTAGTGTTGATGACAGATAGAAGTTCATCTCGGGCGCGAAGGAGGGCGGTAAAACGACTGCCACCATACAAGCGTCCTCATCTTTTAAACGTAGACGGCACCGGATCCGCTAGGAGCTCACTTTGTAGGTCAGCGTGGAAGTACCGAGCCACCCCATCCACCTTTGATTGGTCGATCGTGTGGAACAACTTACATGCTGCGCAGTGCGATCTCGATATCACTTATGTCGAGGCGTAATTATGTCTCCGTCACAGCGATGAAGTCACAGACCTTTGAATCCATGACGAAGTCGGAAATTCCACCATTTTACTAAGCATGCTTTGAGCATTACTGTACAGACAGGAAAGCTTGTTGAATGTCAGTAGCTGTTGAAGAGAAGCATTTGAAAGACTTGGCTTTGTGTCGACCGATGAGAGACCGGAACCTAACCGATTTTTGGTGACTTATCAAACCTCGATATGAACTGCAATCAGTTTTTAGTGTCGCTTGCGCCTGCGACACATAGTTCATCTTTAGCTTTCTCGATGCTATTGGTCTTAGTGCACTTTTCTGAATCGTTATTGCGGTCATGATTGAGTCGCGGGTGATGCTGTTTCCGCGGAGCAGACTGAGTGGCTGCGGTTCTCTAACTGCTGTCTTCAGTCGTATTTCCGAAGGAACTGTTGCGTAATATCTGCCTGTTGCGGATTAAGTTCATCGCCGTCTGTTACGACTGGACCACAAGTTTCAGTATCCTCGGGCCACGGCATCTGTAGTGTGGCGACACGCATTATCGTGTAATCGATTGAAGTATAACGTCACTAGCGCAGATAGCTTCACGGAGGTACCCCATTCATCTAGGTTATGAGCATGGGCTTCTTCGTCGTTAGATGCCGGTAACCCGGGCACGTCATGAACGGAAATGATTCTTCTGATACTCTCCGTGTGGTAGTCGTTTGAGTTCTTTTGTCCATCTGGCGTTCGCTCCATGGAAAATCCGGGAATATGCGTATTCCACTGTCTTCAGTCCGCAGGCGGTATGTCGACAAAATCACCGTCTCGAAATCGTCTATGAATCCCAATCTTACTCGCATTAACCGGGACTCTCTGTAGTGCCTTGAGGTTGGATGTCTAGTGATACGCATTAAGTCGGTCTGGCCCGAACTCTAATTCTATCGCACAGGAAATTCTATTGGTTTAGATTATACTGTTATTTTCAATTAAAGTATTAGCCTTGGACTCAGCAACTTCGGTGCATATAAATGTCGAAGCACCATAGCTCCTCCTGGTCTTCGGTGATGTGGTAGGCGCGGCTACTGAGGGCTTTGGCGACGTCCCTGCTAGTTACAGCTGGTCCTTGATCTGTGTTGTGACTGTGCAGAGTGGCTACTTAAGTCGAATTTTGACTATAACGAGCAACAACGGTTGCATACGTGGATTGGTCTTTAGAGAGGTTCGGCTTTAGTCAGTCATTCGGAAGGGTGGGTGTTACTGATATTGCGTTAGTCGGAACAGGGGATAAAAGGATGTGAGCGGCGGCAGTGGGCAGGCTTCGATCGTTCGGGACGACGACTTGGTTCGTGGTTCCCAAGGTTTCTGGTACTGCGAGTCCGTGAGAACGTCTGGCATTTTTTGTGGTTTCGAGGTGGCAACGGGGAGGGACGGGTGATGTGCAAGTTGTGCTATTGTCACCTCTAGAGAAGCAATTTTCGCAGTTAAACGATGTTCAGTTTCGTCTGCTAGATTGTTATGTTTCAGTGTTAATGCTATTACATATTCTATAAGTTGGACCATCGTACACTTAGGATAGAACCAAAATGAGCCCGGCATCTTATTATATCCCTTTATTTCGGTTCGACAGTCTCATGTACTTCAGATGGTAGTGACCATTGCAATGGAAACATGTCAAAGCTACTTTAATAAATTAGTACATATTTGATTAGCACAAAATAATTCATAACAAAACCCAATTCGAACACCTAATGCAGCAACTAACTGAACTGACGCCCACATCTTCGCATGCGAGCGATACCTTCAAAGCCACATTGGTTCACTTCGCCCAATCATTACTTAGTTTGTGAAGCGAAAGTCTCGAGCATCTTATCTAAGGAACATAGAGACGCCATCAGAATTGACAGCGAATCCCGAACTGATACTTTTCAGACCAGACAAAGGTTCTGGTTGGGTATTAATGAATACTTCTGACTACGTTTCCAAGCTTCTAACTATGTTGCAAGATCCGAGCAAATTTGTGCGTGATGTAGTTCAAAAGGATAAAAACGGCACAGGATGAGACTAAGATCACCAAACGGCTGAATAAGTCAAGACAAGCGAATCTGATAACCGACTCCTTACTTGATCGGTTAACTCCAGTAGGGTCGAATCCTCATAGACTATACGGAGTTCCGAAAGTGCACAAACCAGACGTACCTCTACGCCCGATTGTTGTTTTGTCCTCTTCAGTCTTCCACTCCGATGCTACGTGGCTAGGGGAAGTATTGGAGCAGGTACGCAAGGAACTTCCTACTGACTCACTAAAAGACACACTTGAAACCGTGAAACAGCATAGAGAATCTGAAACGTCTGTGGCAAACTCATGCTTTCATTTCTAGGTTGACGATCACTCTTCACCACACGTCCCACTGCTAGAAGACGGTCAATTTTCTTTATGCTTACCACTAAGAATATAGACCTCGGAATTCCGCCAAGCATCAGAGGGAACTTATTTTACGATGCACTTTTAACATGTAATTCCTCTTTCATGGCATCCATTACAGGCAAATTGACGGTCCTGGCGATGGGGTCCCAATCTAGGGACCCCTTCTTGGCTGACGTTTTCCTGAGGAAGCTTAAATGGGACCCTTCGCGACCGGTTAGTCTCTCACATTTCCTTCGTATTTGCGATACGTGGATGACACTTTCATTGTTTGTGCTCCAAAACGGAAGACGTTTCTGGTCTCTTAGCTCAATTCAAACGATGCACATCCGGCGTTACATTTTACCAGTGAATAGTGGAAAACGATGGAAGACTAGCCTTTTTGGAGGTGTTGCTGAGGAGACGGAACGACGGCTCTCTGGAGAGAAGCGTTTTCCGGAAGGCAACATGGACGGGCCAGTACACACACGTTTTAAGCTTGGTGCCTTTGCAAAGCAAGCGGAACTTTGTTCATTGCTTACATAACCGTGCCTTCAGAATCTGCAGTCCAGAGAGGCTGGACGAAAAGAAGCATCGTATCTTCAGGATATTGCAAGAGAACGGATATCCCGTTCAGTTTATCAGAAAGCATGCCACGATCCAGCTGTGCTCCGAAATTACCTTGACCGTACCGAAAATGGATGTTTTTCTATCTGTGTCATTCAAAGAAGATGTTACCTTGGACTTACTGAAAAGGAGAATCTCAGCAGCAGTCCAAAACCTACCCAGCCGCCTATCTACATGTACTTACTCAGACCGCTCCCTTTGTTACCCCGCGTCTCAAAGACAGACTCCCGGTCTTGTCCCAATCATAAGTCGTGTATCAATTTACTTACATCTGTAGTGCAAGATACCTCGGGCATACCACCAGGCATCTGTCAAAACGGGTAGCAGAGCACTGCCCAGGCTCGTTAAGAAGAGGCATGGGCAGAAACATAAACAGTGCTATCATGGAACATCTGATCCTAAGCGGACACGAAATTCAAACATCGGATGCGTTTAAGATCTTCTACTCTGTCTCACCACGCCATCCGAAGGCTCTCAGAAAGCGTCTCTTGCAGATAGCTGAAGCAGTTTCCATCAGACTGACCCAGCCCGAGCTTTGCAAGCAACGAGCCCTTGTACAAGTGCTTCTCCTACCCTGGCCACGCGGCAGTTACTCGGGATCGGACACTAACTGCTTACTATCGGCTGCGAGGCCTACCCTAAGTGAATCGACCTAGGCATCGATCTGACTTTCTGCATCCCTCCAAACTCTAGACTTAGCTGTCAGCTACGCTGACAGCAGCTTATCCCGTTGTATGTTTTCTTATTACTGTAATGTCCTGATGAGAATAATCGAAAAGAGGTCTCTTCGCCATTTGAATCTCTTAGCTTAAAACGGGCATTAATCATGAGTACAAAATAATTCGCTTCGGGTTATCGGTGTTGTGGTCATGGTGGCTGAATGGTCGTTGCCATTGTCGGCTAACGCTCGGTCGCCGATCGTCAGGTAAAGCACAGATGACTGGCTCATGGTGGTTTGTTTGTTGAGACAGTGCGTCATAGGATTGCGGGTAAGGCGTCCGGTGTAGATAACTAGCGTGTTGGGCAGTTAGGTGGACTGCACTGGCCGAAGTCAGAGCGGTGAAGGTTGACGACTGCTCCCGTGAGAGGGTTTCACAAAGAAAAGGTAGTTTGCTGTGTAGCTGTAACACACATTGATGGAATGAGAAGAGTTAAAGCTTCACCGAAATTTCAATCAATCAATACAAAATAAAGATTTATTCTCGACAAGGCGTGGCACGTCATCCCCGGCATGATCAAGTTAACTTAATTATGCGTGGTCAAGATTCCACAAACATCCGATATGCTTGGCAT
>OX104064.1:40784659-40854414 GCA_944474145.2 Dicrocoelium dendriticum
ACCAGCGCTACTAGTGTGGGGGGGGGTAGGGTAGTTCAAAACAAGGGGGATCAGTCGGGGCTACATTATAGCCGAAAACTTCACAGAGTGGGGTTCACTGGCCCAAAATTTACTATCCTGACACGTACAATCGTGTTGGTACCGGATTCAGTACTGTGCCGAAAAGAACATTATTTTTCCCGAAGGTGGTCGGATGGGACACTGCCGCTGAAAATGGAATGCTTGTTCCATCATACTGGTGGGTTAATTATGAAGCTCGGACCTGGGGAATTACCATGGGTGTCGTGCCATAAGGTGAGGTGGTTCGCTTACGAGGTATGTTTTCTAATCGTTTTCCCGCGCGAGAATTATAGACTCTGCTGCGTATATTTGCCATGTATTCCGATCGAAGTTGGTACTTTTGCTGCCACCTACTCGAGGTCCCCAGTTTTTGCGTGGGTAATGCGGGCTAATTGAGAAGCAATGTCTGATAGTGCTATGCTTATTAGGACGCGCATACACCGCTTCGCTCCTTTTTACAGTTTTCTTTTATCTTTGTTCACGAGGACGTGCTTACGAGCAAGGCAACAGAGTCGGGAGCACATATTTGGCAGCTGAAGAGGAGAATAAGTTGCCATATAGACGGAGACCTTCATTCAAAATGGTAACTAACTCGCGTGAATAGACGCAGCACGTATTGGAAACGGTTGGGGGGGGGGAGCTATTTCATGCGTAAGAGCGAGGGTTCGGTTAAAACTAGTCCGGGGATGCAGCTTATTTTGTGTCTCCTTACGCAGTATTGCTTGCCGTTAAGTGAGCATATTTACTTTTTCCCCAGGACCTTTCTCAGGTTGAAATTTTTGCGCCAGAAAGCTATGATCAGCGCAAAAAAGTTTGAATCAGGGAGATATTCCTGTTAAGGTTGTATTAATTCCGAGTGAAGGGGTCAGCGCCCGCCGATGATATGTTTGATTAACAAAGTACTTTATATTTTTGCGCATCTCTGCAGGATCATCGAAATTATTTTTCTAACTTTTCGTATCCGTGCAAAGAGCGAGTCCTGCCACTCGACATTTCGTTATTCCAAGATGTGTTGGCACCAACAATTGTGGCAACTGAGGTCGGGGTCCAAAAGCCCAAGTCCCAATGAATTTAAAGTGAAATTGTGTGTGTAAATTGTGTGTCCTGGATTCAAAGAAAAAAAGCGGCACAAACCACACTCTTCGCAGCTGGGTTCAGACAACATAATTAGCAAGAGCTCCATATCGCCGGCGAAGGGAACCGATACATTTCAAGGTGTAGCGGCATGCGACACCAGCAGCTGTAACTCTGAATTAAGTGCCAATTGCAATTTAAATGCGAACGGAGGATCATATACACGTATTGTTGCCTGCCTCCAAGGCACAGTGCGATCGGTTAATATAAATATTGATCTGAACCCTTAAGGGTGCAGCCTCTAGCCGGTCTAGAAATATACCTATTTATTTATTTATTTATAGGACCTGCCCGTGTTCCAACGAATGGATGCGTCATCCTCCAATGCTGCTGCGCGGGTGGGGTTCCGCACGCCTTGGTGGGTATACTCGCGGGGTAGGTTTTTGCTCTGTGAGTGAGGCGGTGTGGTCGTTTAACACCAAAGAGTGAGAGGACATATCCCGTATGGGGGAGGCAGGGACTCGGGTTAGTTTCGGCGAGCGTATTGAAGCAAGGGTGACGGGCGATGGAGTCACCAACGCAAATCACCTTGAGTCCCGCCGAGTGGAGGATGCTGCGGGTAATCAGTCAATATTGTCGACGGGGGGGAATTGAAAATCCGTAACCTGCGAAAAAGGGCCAGGAACTTATCGTGGCTGCGTGTGGTCACCGGCTCAGCTACGTGGGCCGTGCCGAAGGAGGTGCGACTGGTGGTTGAGATGCGTGACCTCCTGCACCGCGCTTGTTACCGCCCTGTGTCAGGCAGGGGGGGGAGGACCGAGCGTCAGCGGAGCGAGGGCCTGAGCGAGCGCGAGCAATGAGTGGTTATTTGGATCAAATGCGCCTTAAGCTCTCGGAATGTTTCCTCAGCGTTGTGTGGTGCAGAGCGCATGTGTGAGCCGGCGCGATAGAGTTCACTGTAAGTCACTGGGGCTGAGGGGGGGTAATTTGGCAAGTTGTGTCGATAGGAGCATTACGCGTGTTTTATAGAGCTTTAGTGAGTGCAGGGGGGAAGCGGACGTAAATCAAATTGTTGCGGCGAGAGTTAAAGCGATTCCTAATGTGTATTCTCTGGATACAACGTCGGAAAGGTTTAACGCTTTACCATTTCCTTCAAGTGTAACCTGTCTAGAGCGAGAGCTTAGCGCGACCTTCGTGTGGATGCAGACGGATTATGTATGCAATCATAAAAAACATAAATAATAAAAGTTTATATTCTCGACAAGGCGAGGCACGCCTTGTCCAGGCATGGATTCTTATGACAATAATGCGTGGTCTAGAAGTGCAAGAATACGTCATGTTTGGCCGTACCAGTGGATGTTTATGTAGGGGGGAATGTAACTATGTAACTGTGTGGTGGGTGTGTCACTGTGAGGTTCCTGTTTGTACTGTGCTGCTCTAACTTTGACTCCATAGTCGTCGGCAATGCTCGTAGTAGAGAAGATGGATGTCCGTGCGTTGGATAGGTTATTCGGATACCCACGGGGCAAGTGACTATTATTTAGTGGGGGCGATGCAGGGCGATCGCCACGTCACAGTGTTGGTTAAGCAGACATTGTGTGGCTTTTATAGGGAGAACGCGTTGCCAGGGCGAAAGACCCACCAAGGTCCTGAAACACTGCCGCCGAACTATTTGCTGGAACGGGTCAAACCCGAACCACCCAGCTGGCACCACGAGGAGGTTGTTCGGCTAGTCAGCCTTTTCGCAGGTTCCTGTGGTTTCCGCTTACAGTGCTGTGGGCTTGTTTATATAATATATATATATATATATATATATATATATATATATACCTGGCTTTCTCATATAAATATCTAGTGGGCCATGAGCTGTGCATTTGGGGCCACTACGGAAGCGACGACGGGTCCTGCAGAGAATTACGGTGAGCCAACGCAGCGTTTGTAGGCACACTGAATTCGATTTACTAACCGCGTGCTTGCATGCTAAGTCTCTTTATTTCAGGTGGTGGGTTTTACAAGTTTTTAACCTTAATGCTGTTTCTTTCTCCTATAAAATATCTCCTTGTAACTCTATTCCACTAACTTGCACGCATCAGCTTCAGCCAATTGTATTCGATTTCCAAAACATTTTTGTGTTCGTAGGGCATTTCCGTGCACTATACTTCCTGACCTCGTGCACGTAGCCTAGGATCTGTTTGTAAACAACTTATTACGATATGCTATTTAATTAAGGTTTATATTCACCGTTTCCTTTATGCATTAATCGAGTTTCTCCTTTTCTTACTCTCTCTCTCTCCAGTGGTTTGGCTGTTGTTTTGATATCCGGTAGTGGTCTGCGCTTGATGTGCATGTTGACAGGGCGCCTACCTGTATATCACCAACTACCCCGTCCACACTGGCTCCAGGAGAGAATTGGTCGTTGCTGGAGGGGACGGGGTGCACGGTCCTTGTGGCCGTGCTAGGCTCGAAGAGTGGTTCCATGCACTCAGTGTGGAGCGGACTACGGTCCAGCCACCGCCTTGTGTGCGCTTGATTCCCCAAATACAGCGTGCTTGTGTTTGCCTGTGAAGGAGTGTGGGCCGGCTCCGTTGATGAAACGAGGTTCCCATCCGCATGCCTCCCGGTCTTATTCCTTCGGGTTTACACTGGATATGGGGTATGTGGTTGGAGCTGTGGGTGGTGCAGCGCAAGCCATCCATGGTCCCTCTGTAGGCGCAGGCGTCCTGTGGCTTGCCACAGTGACAGGCAAATCCGAAACCGGATGCCGCCAACCATACATACTTGTACATAGATACTGAATACTGAATACTGAATACTGTATTATAGAGCAAGTAGAAATGGATTCTGTACAACTCTTTCGAAATATTTTGAAAAACATTATAATAGTTGTCAACCGTGAATATCCTTGTCGTTCTCATGTAATATTTAAAATATTCGACTTACGATGTTTCAGGATTCACAAATGTGATATGTCATCGTAAGTATGCAGTCGTTCTCTGAATCGAATAGAGGCAAAATGCAAATCTAACAACGTTTTGAACTGTTGCACAGATGTTGCCTCAATCACATGTTCGGGCAAACTATTCCAAATGTTTACCACTCTCCGTTCGAAGCACAGTGGGTGGGGAACACGTTTCATATCCGGCACAACAAGTTTGTATCTGTGTCCGCGTGTGCTGCATGGCCCTCGTAAGTGCAGCATTGGCCTTAACATGGGGAACTCACCGAGATGTAGAATTCGGTAGGTCATAATGAGGTCGACTCGTACCCGACGGTAGGACAAGGTGTAGAGTCCTAGTTTCTCGCACCGGTCTTCATACCCAAAGCCACGTAAACTCGGGATCAGCCTGGTAGCAACGTGTTGGACCCGTTCGATCTTTTGTGCCTCGCCTCGGGTAATCGGAAAGTAGGCGGGCGAACCGTAATCTAGCATTGGTCTAATGATGGAAGAGAAGAGGCGAGTGGCAACCTCTTCAGACCATGTGCCGTTGCTACGTTTGATTGCCCAAAGCACGCGGAGTCCGTTCCGATATAGCCTGTTCGTGTTGTCCACGAACTTCAAATCGTAGCGTGAGAGTACACCTACGCCCTTCACGGAGGGTGTGTGATATAAAGGTGGGCCATCAAAGGTGTAGGTTCGGCTGTCATCACCTTCCCCAGGCTCATAAATACCGATTTGGTTGGGTTGAGCAGGAGATGAACTTCTGCAGACCATGTGGATAGGCGGTTAAGGTCTTGCTGAAGTAGGCCACAGTCGTCGGGAGCGTCGATTTCTCTCCAAATCTTCATGTCGTCCGCAAACAAGGCACACGGCGACCGGAGACGCTGCGGTAGATCGTTGATGTGGATCAGGAACAAAGTGGGCCCCAGCACAGTGCCTTGAGGCACGCCACTTGTAGAGGGGTACCAGTCAGTTAGATGGTCGTCGACCTGTACCCTCCACTTTCGTCCAACAAGAAAGTCGCGGATCCACCGGTGCAGTGAGCCACCGACGCCACACATGCTGAGTTTGTGAAGGAGAACCTCATGATTGACCTTGTCGAACGCTTTACTGAAATCGATGAATATCACGTCGACGGACTTCCCCTTGTTTATTGCCTTCAACCACTCATGCCTCGTCACAAGCAGGTTAGTAATGCATGAGGCGACCTTGCATAAAACCGTGCTGTGCGGGCGTCAGGACCTCGTTTGACTGTAGCAACTGCAGCAATCTCTTCTTCACGATTTTCTCAGCAACCTTTGCCAATAGAGGTGTCAGACAACTTGGCCTGTAATTGTCTACTTTGCTAGGGTCGCCGCCTTTCGGAATAGGCTTCACCACCGCACATTTCCAGTCAACCGGCAACAAACCTTCGGAGAGCGACCTGTTGAAAAGGTCAGTCACGATAGGAGAGAGGATGGTTGAAAGTGACTTGAGAACCAGTGGGTGAAGCCCATCAGGTCCGCTTGAGAGAATGGAACATGTTTGCACACACACACACAGTCCCTTACTTAACGATTTACAATGATGCCGCTCATCATTTCTCTTGCGCGTGGACCACAACAACAGCTTACCACGCTGTAACATACCAGATACTTACAAAGCATGTCTTATACATGGACCCTCATATATTTTGGATTAGTAACCATACATCCGAGCAATTAGTTCATAGTACGGCTACATACAGCTGCCTTCATTAAGCAAGTTATCACATATTGTTTCTTTTTTAAGCACTCGCGTACAGTTACATATTAACTTTTCACATTTGTTACAGCTTCTCAATTAAGCATGTTACAGCATTGTTTCCACCTTTTTAGAGTTCCTGACCGCATTCTACACAACTTATGCAATAATTATCCCCATTAAAACTTACACATTTAGCGAACTCAGAGCCCAGTTGTCCTGTTGAGCCACAGCCCAAATATGAAATACAGCAGTTTGCGGCCGCGACGGTCCCGCATGTCACCACCGAGGATGACCTGGGAATTCGAGGTAGTCGGCGTAAAGTTCACCACACACTGTTTTGTATTTTTCCACGTAAGGCCATCGAAACCTAAATATATTGCAGTGTTTTCACTCATTCGTATTCGAAACACATTGTTAATAGTCCATTAAACGTTTACATCCAAGAGGGCACTTGTGAATTACACTCATCTGCCGCAGCATTCTTGCCATTAAGACAATGACATGCATATTAAGGCGAGCGTGCAACCGTGTTTGTTAGATACACAGCCTTATAGGTTCCTAAAACAAACTCGATTAACTAACGCACACAATGTAACACTGCCGAAACTACACAGCAATGAAATGTTCAGGTCAGATCAAGATCCAAGTACAAGTCCAACTTCAATTGGGACTGGAACGATAAAATCAACCCGCAATTTTTCATTCGTGAGCGGCTCTTTTAACTAGGAGTTTCTAGAGCGCTCCGACTTTTTGATAGATTCATACCAAAACACCAAGCACACCGTGGTCCTCCAATTAACGACAACGTTACTTACACTAGCACGCCCTGCTCTGGCCAGCAAATAAATTAACTACGTTCGGAATAAATGCAAACTTAACACATAAGGGAAATCAATTGTAATGAACGGATAATATCAATGGAAATGGAACGTACAGAAGAAATCGAACGAGGAGGAATGGTGTAAGTCGGGATAAGCGAATGGTTCTTGTTGCCGCCAAAGCGCGCCTAGTTGATACTCCAACCACCCGACTATAGATTCCTTGCCAACACTTTCTTGAAGCGAGATCCAACGCTTGATAATTCGGCGCGATAGCTGAGACTACATTAATTCCATTGGACTGCAGGTTGTCCGGTTTCATGCAATGCTTGTGCAGACCAGACAATCTGGCGGAAGTAAATTGTTAGAGCAAATCACGGCCAACATCCGCAGTCAAAATACAAGCAGCTGGAGCCCCTCTGATTCTGTGATAGTGAGCAGGATGCATCGCGGAACTAAGCATGCGCTCCGGGTGCGTTTGTTTTCGTAACAACTTAAGGAACCTAATGCCAACACGGAAAGACAATTTTCGTGTCGATTTCTAACGCGGAGGGCATGACGGACCGGCCTGAACGCAATAGTATACTTGAGGTGTCACGAACCTTGAGAACGGCTTCACAATCAGTTCAGCGCTCTTAGTCCTAGAAAACGACGAAAAAAGCAAAACAGACGGAAACTTTTGCTAGCTGCCTTCTTCCAGTTATCTTGCGAGTGTAGATTGGAACAGCGGACGATGCCTTACTGCCTCTGCCGGATCAAGAGGAAGGTTTACTTGCATTGAGTAAATTAGTTTTGTAGAGTTCAGGCGTTCCGAAAATTAGAACTGGAGCTTTTACGCAGTTGCTAAGCAGCAACCACCAAGCAGCCAACTCGCTATGTCACTCTAGAGCCCGCTGAAGAGCAGCTACACCTCCAAGGAGACATTCAGGGGCTTTGGTTCATCAGCAACCAAGGGTGATTTTACCTCAGACACCCCAGACAAGTCCTATAGATTGACTACGTACAACAGCGGCTCCAAGGCAACCAAACAGAAGGTCGCTTTGGACAGTCTATCGGAACGAAAAACTGCTTCTCATGCGAATACATTGTTCGCCTTCATCCAGCATGGCTTACGTCCACTAATGTGCTTGATCAGGTATACCACATGAACTAACTTTGGTGTTGTAACTCGGGCACAGCGTCGAAGGCATTGGTACAGTTAGTGAACAGTGTTGTTAATGCCCGTCCACGGTTTACGGTTTCAACACATTTCTCACGAGCTACGTGTAAGTTCATTAGACAAGAAAATCCATTGCGAAGCACATACTTCGCCACATTCTGCAGGTGGAATGTATACAACTGCTTCACAACCGATTCTCCTACTAATTTTTACGTAATTTAGCCACGGCAACAGTCAAGTGGGCAGACATGTCAATAGCCAACTGAGCATTGCAACAGCGTATGAACTTCTGGTAGAGCACAGCCTCCTTTCAGTTGCGCTGCGAGACACAACTGCAGGGTAACGCCTGAGGCACACAAGTCAGAGGTCCACCGAGTCGCGCAGCCACTTTTTGCATCAGCTTCGGATGAACGAAATCTGGCTCGGAAGTATTAGCTGTGTTCTTCTCACCTCAGCAACCGGAGGAGTCGAGAAACAGTCGCACTACTTTCCCCTTACCGAGGCCTTTGAGGACCTACGAAGCCAGTTGTTTGAATGCCATTTGTTGCACGGGCAAATAGGCTTAAGCACTGGTCAACAAGTATGCACACAGTTTCCTAGACGATATATGCATGTGTTGCATACCCTCAAAGCAGCGCCGGAATGGGAAATTACATCGCAACGTCGCCAAACATGAGGGACGAAGTACATTCAACTGGTCGAGGCTGTGTCAGTTGAGCCCTTCTCATACCTCAGTTAGGTCAAACTAAGAGGTAGCGTGTACCTATTCTGAACCACACGATACCAGAAAAAGGCGCTGGTTGTCGGAGCTGTTCGATGTGCCCGCAAAGCACTTGAGCGTCTTTGCAGCGGGTTATTCCACACGGAAGCGCTTTACGGTGGCTGCATTCACGTGTTTCTTGTTTTCTTATGTTGGACGTGAGGGGCAGAAAAAGCGATTTGGTAAGCGTAAATTTTTTCCGCACTAATTGAACAGCGTTGAGCTCCGAGATCAGACATGATGATGACAGAGCCTTGTCCCATACGGCTTGGCATTTGGCGGCCCAAGTGTCCAGATACCAAATGCTACTACCCTGGCGATCTCTGGCAAGGACACGCGGAAAAGACAAGCAAAAGTGATAACCGGCGCCAGGAGGTATGGCGTAACTATTCGGTTACAATATCAAGGGACCGAGAAGAAACAAGGTCTAGGTTAGACGGTCGCAGATTTCGCATGTACCTAATAGGAATGTCCACGTACTGGTGTAGAGGTACCCGCAAGCATTTCTGCTGCGTACCATCGCAGCACTCAAGTGCGGGATGGGTCTGCACGACAAATTCGTTGGAGGGGTGAGTGCGCATAAACTCAACCATTCACTTGGAGGTACTCACAGGGCTTCTGTGCACTGGCACGCACGTAAACTGTACTGAGGAAAGGCAAATAAAGGCTGCGGGAGCCCGGACCGTTTTGCCGAGCGACTGAAAACGCTGATCTTCAATACCTTTACGTGATAACTTACATAACGATTTGCACAACCCTCCTGCCTGTTAGGCGAGCAGTCATTGCCTCGCACTGCGTGACCAACAGATATACTTCACCGTCCGTGGTCTCCTCAGGCAACCACGTTTCAGTGAAATCAAGTTTACTTGCACGAGATGCACCAACAATCAGACCCACATTGCAAATTTTATTCCGGAGGCTACGCACGAACTACGTGAGTGACTTCGGCAAGGCCCATCTTGGCTCATACGAAAGTACAAAGTAACTTAAGAATTAATTAATTTCATTTTCGTAGAAAGTAGCAGCCACGATTAAAAATTGCACTATAATTTGCCTCGCCGGGGAATCGAACACTGGACCCATGGAGTAGCGGTCCGCAGCTCCAACATCGAGCAACCGATGGCTGACGATCAAGTGCGCAATCTAATACATGGCTTTTGCTAGATTTGCGACGTATGGTCAATAAGATAAAAGTATTTGTCCTGGCGTTGCAGATTGATGCACTCACTCGTCACGGCCCGATGAACCGAAGTACCTGTCCTCCTGATGTTCAAAGCTCGATGGTAAAGTTCTAGTGGTAGTTGTGAGTAGTGTAAATTTCGTAGAAATTAGAAGCCACGATCCAAATTTGCAACAAAATCTGCCTCGACAGGGAATCGAACCAGGGACCCGCGTATTGCCGGTCAGCTGCACTACCGCTGAGCTACCGAGGGCTAACGATCAAGTGCGCATTTTCATAAATGACTTCTGCTTGGTTCGCTCAGTGTTAGAGCAGCGGACCCGTAATCCGTGGGTCCGGGATTCGATTCCCCTCGGGGCCGATTAATGTGCAAAGTTTAAGCTTAACTAACACTTTCTATAAAAATTACCCCACTCACATAAACCACCAGTAAGTTACCATCGCCTTTTGAGCATCAGGAGGACAGGTACTTCGTTTCGTTGGGATGTGACGAGTGAGCGAGCCAATATGCAGCACCGGGACTGATTTCGTTAAGACGTCATAATCGCTTGGTCTTCCACGTACCGGAGTCAAAAGATGAAAACCGTCAGATATGTTATGAGCACGATGGTGTGTTTCTCCAGCGGCTCATCGATAGACGCTTGGATGTGGGCGAAGGCAACGTGACGATTAACCAATTAATCCGACGTGGCGAGAAAACTAACTAGTCATGTCGACGGCCCAGCATCACCTTTGCAAATCCCAATATGCCGCAAATCATACTGTCTCGTCTGTCAAGGCTGAAAGGCATAAAAGTTCACATCCGCCGAGACTTGGAACCCGAAGACAGGAATCGTTTGAAGGCTGCGGTTCTTGAGCTCAAACGCCGTACAGAAGAATGTGAGGCTGACTTAAAAATTTTAACTTTTCGTGTAATCAACCGGTTGCTAAACCTCCAGGCACGTCCCTCAGTACCTCCCAGGATCTCCCTGTGGCATTCGCCAACGGGTGTAGCCTAATGAACAAACGTGACGAACGGTGCCGTAACGCTCGTTCAGAGGGGCCCCAAGTTTTAGGACTTGCAGAGGCTTGACTGAACTCCGACGTCCTACCCCAAGAAGTCATGGTGTCAGGATACTCTTGCTTCCGATAAGACCAAAAATCAAAGGCTCACGGTGGTGTTCTGTTGTACATAACATCATCACTATCTGGCAAACATATCAGCACCTAGCGAAGCGAGGATAGTTTATGCGAGCAATTGTGGTGCACAATCCGCCTCAGGCTCGCAGAACTAGTAGCGGGGGTTATCTACCGGAGCCCATTAAACCGTTGTTGCGGTTGGCCACCACATGTACAGAAGCACATGAGCCGCCCACAGTTCTTACTGATGGGGATCTGAATTTACCTAATATATTTTGGCCAGACATTCTACTTCTTCCCGGTCGTCACCCAATTCGCTAAAATGACTATTGAACTCGGGGTGACGCAACATGTCCTCCAACCGACTCGCGTAACTCCGTACTCGACATCTTGTCTGGACCTAATGTTTACTAGCTGCGAGCAGAAGCTGAGAGAGATCCGAGTCATCGGACCTCTAGCGAACAGTGACCACTGCGCCATTATCGCAAGCTTAGAACTGTCGTTACCATATTACAATCAACGGAAGCCGGCATTCAACAATTGGAAGACGGACTTCAACGGGCTCGTCCAGGCCGCAAGTCAGACGGATTAGACACTTCCAAAGGATGCGTCAGTTGTGGCCTGTTAGTCATTAAGGAAAGGGAAGCTTAACTCGTTCTGTACTCGGTTCCCTCCTCTTAAGTATTAAAAAATCGGACCTGTCAAACCGCATTGGTTCGATACCGAATATAGACAGGTAGCGCGACGGCGTCGCAAACTTTGGGATAAATACATCAGCTCGGGTTTTAATAAAGATTACACAGTGCACAAGAAACAGCGTAACTTATGTAACGCCGCAAAGATCAAGAAACACCGGCAGTTCCAAGGAGCTAGAATACTCGGCCACAACTGCACACAAAAGAATATTTGCTTACTTGAAACGTCAACTGACACCTGGGGGCGATCTACCGGTCTTAGAAAGCTTAGACGGAAAGACGCTCATTTCAAGAGCGGAGCGCGCGGACGCCTTGACTACGCACTTCCTCACGGTATTTTTCAGTAAAGCGAATGGCGGTTTCAGTACCGGTACAGGTTGCGCAAGTCCTACTAGACAGTCTACAATGTGATGCAGTCGAAGTGTATCAGCTACTCGTCAGCCTCGATGGTGCAAAGCCTCAGGACCAGACGGACTTCACCATTAATACTCGAGTCATTATCGATTAGCATCTCACCAGCCGGGACAAATCTTTTCAAAAATCGCTCTCTGAGGGATCGGTCCGAACTACTGGAAATGCTCGATAGTGAGACCGCTTCCCAAAGGTGGTGCTCCGAGTAAAATTGAGAACTATTGACCGATCTGTTTGACTTCGGCATTATCCAAAGTTCTCGAGAAGGTTGTGAAAGGTGTCAGCTGTCGCTCTTCGAATCGATGGACGTATTGACGCCAGCGCAACACGGCTTTACGTAGGGGCGGTCATGTATCACGAACTTGATATACGCAAACCACCAGTGGCTGCGAGCTCAACAAACGGAAGGAGGTTTACGTGGTGCACATCGAATTTAGTAAGGCGTTTGACAGCGTAAAGCACGAGGTACTCCTTCCTTAACTGAGGACATACGGAATCGGTGGTACGCTACTTCAGGGGTTACACGAGTTTATTTTGGGACAAACGTTTAGAGTGCAGGTCGATGACTACCCGACAGGGTGGATCCCATCGACTAGTGGCGTGCCTCAAAGGACTGTACTTGGGCCAGCACTATTTCTTATTTATATCGACGATCTTCCGCAGCAGCTCCAGTCACCATGTGTCCAGTTTGCAGATAAGTTGAAAACCTTGAGGATTATTGAGAACCAGGACGACAGCGCTCGCCCCCAGCGTGACTTACAGCGACTGTCAACGTGGTTCACTGAAATGCAACTCCCTATTAAAGCAATCAAGTCGGCGTTCCTCAGTATCACCATACGTCCAGCCACTCGATCATACAACTTGGACGGCCAGTTGCTCTATCTCAACACATATGTCAAAGACTTAAGAGTTATCTCACGACATGCTAAAGCATTAGAAAATACAGAGAAATTGTACCGGGTGGGACTTCGTATGCTCTGGGCATTAAGCCGAAGTTTCTTCACATGGTTCGAAGAAACTGTCCCTCGTCTATTCACCTCGCTTATTAGACCAATCCTTGCATACGGTGCCCCAGCTTACCATCCGATAACCCAATGGAAAATTGAAAATCTAGAGCAAATACAGCATATCGCAACTAGAATGATACCGAGTCTGCAATAGCTTCCGTATCCAAAATTTCGTGAAAGGCCGCGACTCCATACACTATCCTATCGCCGAGTAAGCATTGATCTTATTATGACCCACCGAGCACTACCTTTAAATTACCGCCATACTGCGGTTAATATTTTACCTGCCGGAACCCTGTAACACCGAGGACACCTTTACAAACTCAGGCCCCCCGGCATGAACAATGTATCACATCAGCTTTGTACTGGACGAAGAATCGTAAACTTAAGGAATACGCTAACAGAATGATTAATAGAGGCCGAGTCTGTGCAGTGATTTAAAACCCGTTATCGACAATTATTTCGGAAACCTGTGCTTTTGTGAAACGATGCACATAGAAAAGCCAAAAGAAGACATTGTATGCCCAGAAATAATGACACCAGTACAAATTCCTAACCAAATAAGGATAAACGATTGACGGACCAGACACAACTGCTGATGATTCAAAGCTAGATATTTCTGACTTCTCGTAATTCAATAGTTGTACAGAAAACGTTCTACTTGCTCCTAAATGCAGTCTCAGTCTCAGATACTGTGAGCTTATCGGTAATACGTCGCGAACCAAGCAGAAGTCATGTATTAGATCGCGCAATTGATCGTCAGCCCTCGGTGGCTCAGTGGTAGAGCAGCGGACCGGTAATCCGTGGGTCCGGGATACGATTCCCCATCGAGGCAGATTTATGCGCAGTTGAATTCTGGCTTTTACTTTCTACGACAATTACGCTACTCACAAAACCCACTAGCAATTTACCATCGCCCTGCGAACGTCAGGAGGACAGATCCTCCGGTTCGTTAGGAAGTGACGAGTGAGTCCGCCAAGCTGCAACACCAGGACAGATACTGTTATCCTATTGGCAATACGTCGCGAATCAAGCAACAGTCGTGTGTTACTTTGTGCGCTGGATCGTCAGCGCTCGGTCGCTCGGTGGTACAGCGGGGGACCGGTAACCCGTGTGTCTGTGTTCGATCCCCTTCGAGGCAGATTATCGTGCAAAGATTAATCGTGGCTTCCACGTTCTACGATATGGACACTACTTACAATTATCACCAGTAACTTACCATCGTCCTATGAACCTAAGGGGAAAAATAATTCGGTTCATTTGGAAGTGACTTGAGTGAGCCAACCTGCACCACCAGGACAGATACTATGAGCCTAGTGACAATAGGTCGCGAACCAAGCAGAAGTCATGTATTAAAATGCGAGCTTGTTCTTCCGCCCTCGGTAGCTCAGTGGTGGAGCCGGGGACCGGTAATCCGTAGGTCTGGGGTACGATTCTCGATGGAGGCAGATTATTATGCAAAGTTTAACCATGGCTTCTACGTTCTACGGCACTTACATTACTCACAAAATCCACCATTATTTTTTTTTCTGTCGACAATGCAGGGCACACGTTTACAAGCATGATCATGTCAAACTAACGAAGTGTAGTAGAACTGTACAAAATACGTGTTTTATTTAACCGTGAATGTCTGTCACAGGTACGGCGACACGCACCCAAGGAATTGTCCTCCGTTTCGACAACAATACAAGGCACACAGTTCCTCTACCTGGATATGAGCGGAGAATTATCAACCTTTTTACAACTTACTAACCGGACAAATCAATCAATATCTTGCACTGATACAATTCTTCCGCGGCATGAACCACTGAGTCCAATTTACCTAACAATACCTCTTCCACAAATCGCTTGACTGGAGGACTTTTGACTACCGAAGGCACATTCTTCTGCCAATACAAAGCTTGAACAATTGGTCATTCTAAGCTCTTCAATCCGCTTTGACCGCTCAAATGGCCGTGGTTTCCCTTATCTTTAATCAATTTCACTACATACCCCGGGGGAACTGCGATTCTTTCTTCGGAACCTATCCTGTCCTCCAAGACTTCAACATATTTCAACGTACATTCTTCGAGGCTTCACGTGGTTCTGCAGATGATCAACACATCATATCCAGAAAGAATGCTTAGTTCCTGACTTACCGATCTGGAACAGGAGAGGACCCAGGCACGCAATGGCCACTCGCATAGTGCATCAGTCAGCAAAAAATGGGACGCAACTTGACTGCGAATAACGGAGCAAAAGAACGTTCAACAAGAAACATAGCCAGTTACAACTTGCCATTCAATGGATTGGCGGTAGTGTTTCAGGACGTGGTGGGCTTTCACCTGGCAAGCGTTCTCCCTATAAAAAGCCACAAATGTCCGTTTAACAACACTGCAACGTGGCGAATGTGACTAGTCACCGTATAACGTCACAGCCCATAACTTCACACCGGCAGCTCAATTAGAATCATCATACTGGATAGCTTGCTCTTCAATTATCTTCCAATGGATCACTCAGGATTCTTTATCTATTATTAGTCGAGGTATGACTGCGATATATGGCGGAGCGATTATGTCCAAACAAATGGATCCCGATCCCACTACAACCAACTCGTTCTTTCGCATGTTCACCATCGCACAGTTCCAAGCATGTACATATGAACAATGTTCTACTGTCACTACAGTTCACATAAAATGTCTGTACAGCTGTACATGCCTGATCATGCCTCAATTGGCGTGCCTCGCATAGTCGAGAATAAATATTTATTTATTTATAAGTTTGCCCGATGTTGAGGCTGACATTGCATTCATGGTGCTTCTTCAGCACAGTTGAGCTAAACCAACTTAAGGGTAGATTAGGACTTTTGGGCTGTTTAGATTTCATTCCACTTTAATTGGTTTGTTCTGCCTACCTGATTAATCTTCTATTAACTTACCCACGTTGCTTACACTAATTGCGCTTATCATGGTTAACTTTATTACTTTTTTAGTATATTTCGAGTATCTTGCGCACATTTTGCACTGGTCGCTTATTTGTTGATAAACAACGTCCTTCATACGATAATTTAGCGAAGAGGTATGCCTACGTAGCCGTATGCTTTACCAGATATACTGTTGAATAATGTTATTTTAAGTGCTTGGCTGTTGTTGGATATGCCCGGTGTGGCCACACTTGCTGTGCATATTTGCAAGGTGCCTAGCTCGCTATTACCCAGCTTCTCGTCCATAATGGCTCCAGGAGGCAGTTAGTCGTTGATGGATTGCACAGGATGCACGGTACTTGTGGCCGTGTTTGGATCAAAGAGCGGTTGCATGTACTCAGCGTGGAGCGGACTAAGGTTCAGCCACCGCCTTGTGTGCGCTTGATTCCCCAAATACAGCGTGCTAGTGTTTGTATGTAAAGCTGTGTGGGCCGGCTCCCTTGATGTAACGTCGCTCCCATCCACATGCCTCCCGGTCTTATTCCACTGGTATGCATTGGATATATGGTGTGTAGTTGGAATGGTCGATGGTGAAGCCCAAGCCAACCGTGAACCCACTGTATAAGTAACGGTCCTGTGGCTGTCCCTGCGGAGGCCGCAGTTACAAGCAAATCCGGAAACGGATGCCACCAACCAATTGGTAGGTATGTAGCGGTGTAATTTGTGCTTGTAAGTGCGTTGCCGTCTGTTTGACCGTTTGTTATGGGCAGAAATGTTACAATAAACGAATGGTGTCCGTGTGTAGAAGATTGAAGTTGAAATTTCCGGTCTCTGATTGAGTTTTGCCTCTCAGCGCCACTATCAAGTTAGTTAAATAAATAAACAAATAAATATTTTATTCTCGACTGTGCGAGGCACGCTCGTGGAGGCATGATCAGATATGTACAACGGTACAAACATTAGAATGCAATTGTAACAGTAACGCAGAAAATTGTTCATATATCCATGATTGGAACTGTACAATGTTGAAAATGCCAAACAATAAGTTGGCCGTCATGAGATACGGGACCTCAGCTAATAAGAGATTGAGAATCCTAAATGATCCACTGAAAAGTAATGGAAGAGCCAGCACACAAGGAAGGAAAAGGTCAACGTATCGTAGGATGTAAAACGACAACAGTATATGCAGATGTAGAAGTCCCAGTGTAACGATCCTATGTAGAATTGTGACGCTAGTTGACCTGCCAGCGTAAAGTTATGGGCTGTGACTTTATTCGGTGGCGAGTCACATACGCCACGTTGCACTGTTGCTAAACGGACATTTGTGGCTTTTTGTAGGGAAAACGCTTGCCAGGCAAAAACCCACCACGTCCTGGAACACTGCCACCAATCCATTGAATGGCAAATTGTAACTGGCTATGTTTCTTGTTAAGAGTCTGTTTGCTCGGTTATTCGCAGTCAGGTTGCGTCCCATTTTTCTGCTGGTTGATGCAATAACTGGTCGCCTATTGCGTTCCTTGGTCCTGTCCATTGGTAGGTCGGGTACTAAACATTCTTATTAAAAATGATGTGTTGATCCTTCGCAGAACCAAGTGAAGTCTTCTCTGATTATGTATATTTGCCGGGGAGCGAAGAATTCGTGTCCAGCTACCCTCACTGGACATCGGTGGTTGGGTGCAAATAGTTAGAGTGGAAGTGAGGCCATGGTCCAGGTAAGTACTAGTTGGTTATTTCGTCCCATCCCAGACGGAGGCAGTTCCTCAGTTTAATCCCGAAGCTCTCCGATGTTCATGACCTCAGAGAAAAAGGAGAGAGGAACAGGCCGAGAGAAGACCGAAAAGGGACAGTCAATGTACCTAGCGTTTGATCAAAATCCTACCTTAAGACATTTATTTGAGACAACTAGTGTACAAGGTGTAACAGATATTACGCTAAAGATGTTTTTACTTATGCAGAAGGCATGGCCTGGTGGGTAGAATACTTTCATGTGCATAGGGATGAAGAGCAGGATTCCGGTAAGATATTCATGAGGTGTAAGCTGACAATGTTCGAATTCTACCTGAGACTAGAAAGTGTGTGTGTAGTCACGATTGGTTGTTATCGGAAACCAAAAGACAGTGACGATGTGGCGGTATTTATATATGCTCCACGGGATAGGGATTACCTAAGACACCATAACTACAATGTACATAGGTATATGAAGATAGGAAGCTGAGCATATTAGAAGCAGGCTAAGATTAAATGGATATCAAAGGAAGACAAAGTGTTGAAGGTAAGACGATCAAAAGATATCGATAATGGACCGGGTTTCAGTGGCCAAAGGTGCCTGTTGGGTTAATCATTCTAGTTACTACCGAATAACTACCGCGTCAAAGGATCGGACAGAAAACCAGCTGAGCTGTGAAAAAATTACACCAGCTGGGTGATTCGGGTTTACCCCCTTCAGCAAATAGTTCAGCGGCAGTGTTCCAGGACGTGGTGGGTTTTAGCCTGGCAAGCGTTCTCCCTATAAAAAGCCACATATGTCCGTTTAACAACACTGTGACGTGGCGGTTGTGACTCGCCACTAACTAAAGTCACCCATTGCTTATCCGAACAATCGCTTCAATTCCACAGAGAGCAAGCACTGGCGACACCTTCAAATACATTCAAGTCAAATGACAGGAAACATTTACCAATCCCATAAACAAAGCTAAACACGCCTACATCCAAACTTACATACATTTATATAGAAACATATGCAACAATCCCATTGTTCCATTGTACATTAACTGATCACATTTTGTACTCTTAACATGATCATGCCTGCGAAGGCGTGCCTCGCTTAGTCGAGAATACACAATTTATTTATTTATTTATTATTTCTAAAGAAGGACTGACCCCTAGCGAGCTAAGAGGTATTACCAAAGTTGAATAGAGCCTACAGCAAACAGCTGCTGCAGAGCAGAGATAGTGGCTAAAGGAAAGGATGTATCAGTGGCTGCTTCAAACATATCATTAAGACTTTTGACAACATGTCAGGTAAAGCAAATAAGACAGATGACGGATAACGGCGCGCTAGGAGAGATGAATGGCCAGTAACAGAGTTCGGATTAAGGCTTCAGTTACTAGTGGATCCTACGGTGGCACAGCATAGATCAACAAACAGCTGAGCTGTGACGCAAACAATCAAAGAGAATGAACATTGTAAGAAGGAAGCGAGCTCCGAATATCTGCAAAGATGAATGGAGGCTATGGCGACTAGCTGCTATAAGCAGAGATAGTGACACTAGAAAAGGATGTATCAGTGGCTGGTGTAGCCATATGATTAAGAAGTTTGACCACTACTGGATACCTACAGTTTCAATGAATAAGTCAACAGACGAGCGCCGATTAAGGAGACAGACGTCAGGGGAAAAAGAATTCTGGAGAGTCAAGGAGTGGCTCCTTGCAGGCTACATGATCCAACACCGACTAGCTACTGCCAATAAGAAAATTGCACGCGAGTAAGACGAACAACGGATAACGGCGCGCTAGAAGAGCGATGGATGGCAGCAACAGAATTCGGATTAAGGCATCACTTACTAGTGGATCCTACGGTGGCACAGAATAGGTCAACAAACAGCTAAGTTGTGACGCAAATAATCATAGAGAATGAACATTGTAAGAAGGGAGCGAGCTCCGGATATCTGCAAAGATGAATTGAGGCTATGGCGACTAGCTTCTGCTACGCAGAATTAGTGGCGCTAGAAAAGGATGTATCAGTGGCTGGTGTAGCCATATGATTAAGAAGTTTGACCACTACTGGATACCTACAGTTTCAATGAATAAGTCAACGGACGAGCGCCTAATAAGGAGACAGACGTCAGAGAAAAATGAAGGCTGGATTGTCAAGTAGTGGCTCTTTGCAGGTTACATGGGGCCAACAATGACTAGCTACTGCCAAGAAGAGTGACGCGGCTAAGAAGAACGGCGGATAACGGCGCGCTAGGAGTGAGATATGCGTCCAGCCATAGAATTCGGATTAAGGCTTCAGTTACTGATGAATCCTACGGTTGCACAAAATAGGTCAACAAACAGCTGAGCTGTGACGCAAACGATGAAAGAGAATGAACATTGTAAGTAATGGGCAGCATTTAGATAGCTCCAGGTATCAGCAAAGATGAATTGAGGCTATAGCGACCACCTGCTATAAGCAGAGATAGTGGCACTAGAAAAGGATGTATCAGTGGCTGGTGTAGCCATATGATTAAGAAGTTTGACCACTACTGGATACCTACAGTTTCAATGAATAAGTCAACGGACGAGCGCCTAATAAGGAGACAGACGTCAGAGAAAAATGAAGGCTGGATTGTCAAGTAGTGGCTCCTTGCAGGCTACATGGAGCAAACGACGACTAGCTACTGCCAATAAGAAAATTGCACGCGAGTAAGACGAACAACGTCCCTCTCGCATTCGGCCTCTGCTTCGGTCCTTATAGCAACGGTTCTCCCTACAATTGTTGCAAGTATTTCTGTCTGTTCTCTCTCTTGTATTCAACACTTTACACCTACCAGTTTTTACCGAGTCTAATAAATCGTGGCGCTTCTGTATACTAATTAAGCAGGCTGCCAGCAACTCAATAACCAGCATTCCATCTGACTTTAAAGTTCCACGATGGATGTCCACCTTAGAGTGGCACACAGCCTCTTTTGGGGCTGCTGCTCACACTACAGATCCTACTGGTCCCTTTCTGTGCTGCCTGTACAACCATTTTCTCGCTACAGCCGTAGTCTTCAAGCTCTTCTCGCTCCTGTTTTTAACGTTGAATGCCTAGCAGCGGGAAGGTTCTTCCTCATAATTAATCCGACTCCCTATATCGCCCTTTCCTACCGTATAGCTGACTTGTTTGCCGCACTTTAGAAGTCCCTGTCTTTTTCCGCTATTCCAGGTCCCTCAGAGCTGGCTTTGCAACCGTATTCTCGCTACAGCTTTAGTATATAAATCCCATTCTCGTCATAACTTTGACACTCTGTCTCACTCCTTCCATCAGCTGTTTCACTAGCATCCGATTACTGAACATTTCATCATTATTTTCATGGGTCTCGTACCCGGCGTAGTAATTCCATTGGCTCGCATGCATGTTAGAATGACAAGCTCTACCACTGTCAGCTGATCGCTCAACCTATACTGTAAGCGCATATTAAACAACGTACTATGCTCTTCTGACTCCTTCAACTCCTTTAACGGTTAACAACACCTGATACACCCGGGTTCCACACAGGACGACTTTTGCGTATGTTAGGTCACTTCGGACAGCATTTGGCTCTCACAGTCAGCAAATATCGAGTCCCGAATTTGCACGTAAAACTACGGATATGATGTATAACATATTCGGTCATTCCATTGCGTGTAACCAGCACAACGTTACCACAAATGTTATATTTATACATTAACACAGTCCTATTCCATTTTTTGGCAGTTTGTTCGGTCCGTTTTTCTTTTCTCCCTTGTTCTAAAGGAAAACATTACCGGCGCGGTACACCTGAGGACATAACTACGAAGCTCATCTGGACACGGCAACAACACAGAACAAAGAAATCACCTGCACTTCGCAATCCTGACAATCTGAAGGAACCCATAGAACGAATCGAATCAATACAAATCACCTAAGTCATCCGGCTTGGACAGCTCCAATCACTTGCGGTCGACTCCGAAGGAGATCAAACAACCAGTTCAATTCAGATGGGAAACAAATTTGTGAAACTTGACAGCGAATATCCGCGAGGGTCATCGGTCAGATGCAATCTTGTCAATGTCATATCACTAGTCGGCAGTGTTCCAGGACGTGGTGGGTCTTCGTTTGACAAGCGTTTTCCCTACAAAAAGCCACAAATGTCTGTGTAACAACACTGCGACGTGGCGGATGTGACTCGCCACTCAATAAAGTCACCGCCCCAATCTCACGTTGGCAAGTTGGCCAATACCACATTTACCAACCCTGTGCATAAATTTGCTTCCGTACGAACACGCCTACATATTTATCAGTTACATGCCACTATCCTTAAATATTCCTGCAGCTCTTTCCTCATGCTTCACTCACTTGACCCGCAGTGTATACACAACCTCATCGAACTAGTTACTCATCAACATACTCCACATTTGTGATCTGATTTCTTTTCTCTACATCTCACATTCTGTGGACATAAACTTCGTACAAACTTCGGGCCGTATGGGCCCACAATACTGACTCCATGTGTACTACACCCGCTCTCGGTGATTCTAATCACGTTATCATGTACAATAGTGCATATATGCTGATCATGCCCAAAAGGCGTGCTTCGCTTTGTCGAGAATGAAATATTTATTTATTTATTTTATGTATTTATCATTACTCATTTGTCTACAGAGCCATGACTTTAGTTTGTGGCGTGTCACCTCAGCCACATAAGACTTTTTAAACAGATATAAGTGGCTTATTATAGGCAGAAAGCTTGTATGGTGAACCTCCTGGAACAAAGGCACCGAATTATTTGCTGCATCAGGTTAAACTGGAAGTACTCATCTGGCCCCACGCGAAGTTTGTTCCGCTAGCCAGCCTGGCAAGGCGGAACTGCCAGCTGGTTGACCACCAAAAGCCCACTAACCAGAGATCGTGCTCGCCTGCTGCACGTTGGGCTTGCAGATAGCTGACGTCTTTGACTACTCCATCAACAAGCGAGGTCCAATAGCACATTAGCGATACTACTTTTGTAATTGAGGACAAATCGCAGTAAAGCCCTACCCTCTATATAATTTGAGGAAAACTTCTTACACAGCCTGGAGGTAGGACTAGTAATATCAACTCTTACTTTCCCTGGCAAGCTAAATTCCGTGACAACAATGCCAGAGGTGCCGGGCTTGAAAAGCTTAATTACGTAAAACTTTAAACCAACCAAGCCAATAAGCATGCGCTCGGTTGGAATAGCGGCACTGAATTCCGTGTATCTGCTGAAAACCACACTGCTATCTGTGTACGAATCCTCATGCCCGGTGCTGCTCACCCTACATAATCCACCATTTATCTCGCGTGGTTTTTTCATAGGAATCGGTGTGACCGATGGCTAAGGCACCGCCTCTCTGAGGAACTTTTAGCAACCGATGGTGCTTCCAACTGGGGCTTTGGAACTAAAGTGCTTGCTCACCTCTCGGTTTGGGTACGAAGGGTTTATATGTCTTCATGGCCTGTTTACGCTTATGCTCTTGTGTCACAGAGCCCCGTACTTTTTCTTCAATTGTTGTTGAGTCGGCTATGCTGACTGAGACGTCCGCGGCAGTTACCTCCGAGTTAAGTTGAGCGCTCCGTAGGATGGCCGACGCCACAACCGAAGAAGAGATTCCAACGGATAAAATAACAGTGGTGCAACAAGCTGCGGCGCCTTCACAAGCAGCCTTCAGAGAGCACAGAAGCAAGGCCCTTATGTGCTTGGTACGACAAGCAAAACAAGCTAGGCTGCATCTTCTTAACATCTGCCAAACCAGATGCTAGCACTGTAAGTCTGAGGAGAAACAATGAACATGGATTTAATACGGGATAGAAGTAGGTGCTTGACACGTCTTGTAGGGTGGGTGCAGTTAATAAATGAAAGCAAAATACACGTGCGTCTACTACCGATCCACTACCGAGATACTGCTTTGACAAGTTTAACTATTGCAAAACAGAAACCGGGTGAAATCATGTATAAAGAAATAAAGTAATGGTGCTGTATTTCCTGCCTGTGTCCAAAGGTTGCGCCCGCGATGGGTTGGATAAAAGTGTACACAAATTCCCAGCTCGTGCAAGGATAAACAAAAGTTTAAGAGTAAAATACCTTGTACACGATTACCATAGCATGTAATGGAACTATGATTTCTGCAATATATTTTTCAGTACGCTAGTTCAATGGCGCTAATTTCCCGGTCGCTGGAACGTGAGCACAGGCTCCTTTACTTATACGGTTTTCCGCACCGAGCACGTCGCGCCCACCGTGCTTTTTAACTGGCTTTATCTTGCGAGCTTCATACACCCTGCTATTAACAGCGACGTGGTAGGGCTCAGCAAGTTTTACGAAGCAGGATCTATCTCTCGACGAAATTCATTCCAAACCCTTTGGATTGTTTCAGCGCATTATGTGGCTTCATTTACTGGTGTGCTGATGGAAGGAAACAAGAGCAAGGATTTTAAAATAGTCAAGGAAATAAATAAATAAATAAGTAAAGCGTTTATTCTCGGCAAGTTGAGGCACACCTTTACAGGCATGATCATTTTGACAAAACAACGCGTGATCAATAAGTTGCAAAACTCCAGTATGTTTGCCATAATAGTGCTTGTTTGTGTAGGGAGAATGTAAGTATGTAATTGTGTGTGCGTTAATGTAGCTGTGTAACTTGCGCTTGTAATTGTGCTGCTCCATTCTTGAATGTTTGCTATCGTCTGCAAGGTGCGATTGGAAGATTGGTGTCCGTGGGTTGGAAATGGATTATCCAGATATCCAGAAATGGTTATTAATAAGTACTGGTAAAAACAAATAAAGCTCTCACATATTCAATTAATCAGTGACAGAATAAGGAGACGTAGCTGGAGAAATAAATTTAACAAAACTATAGCCGAAACGGTTCGGACTAAATTTTGACTACAACCGCCAAAGCTCAAACCTGATTAAACGGCCAAATGTAATGTAAAACCCTTTAAGGAGTGTTTTGCAGAAAATAAAGCAAGGTTAAGAGGATCACGATAAAATTAACGCTATTATAATTGAAGCAGTATTTGGCGTTCTACGCGACTCAGATGGTGTCTACGAATAATGTCCGTATTAATTCCGGTAAAAATGGCTTTTTGCCTCGTGTACTATGCGTCCGATTGGGTGTTCTGAGGGCTTCCGTGGGTCATACTGTGTTATAGTTGACCGAAGCTGGCTGAAAGGTAAAAGCGAATAATTCGTAGGCGGCTGAACAACCACCGAATAAGTGTTGGAGCCAGCTGAACGGTGCGCTTGTGTAACATCTCGTGAAGAGCTGGGTGGCAGCGTCAGAGTTGCCGATAGAGGACCGAGCACAGGGCGACTTGAAGGATGGTTTGAAACTGCGCACGATTAGTATCTACCCTACCAACACCCCAGACGCAATGGGAAGGTAAAGCGAACATGACGATCACAACACCGGCTACGCTGCAGGACCACTTACCTGTTGTCGCTACTGCTCCACTCCGACGCGCTGCATTATCCCTTTATATGAGGCGCTGTCCTCAGCACCTACAGTAGCCCTGACCCGTGTCGATCCGCTGACGCACTGACCAATAAGTGCTGTGATAGGATCGGACGATACTACATGCGAGTGATACTGAGCGCTAGGACGTCCAAAGTGTTTATTCCCTGGGCTTCGAAGCTGGCTGGGTCGCCAAGTGTGCAGAATGTGTCCGGTTATGGGTTACCAGGGTTTACGTGCCCGTAGCACTCGTGCGTCATATTAGACCGAGGGGCTGAAAGGTAAAGAAGACACTTCGTATGCTACTGGAAAACAACCTAGTAAGTGTCGGCCATGGTTGGATGGTGTGCTTTTATCATATATCGTTGCCAGCTGAACGGTACTGTCACATCCGCCGATAGAGGACCCAGCGGGAGGCAACTAGGTGGATGGCGTGTAAGAGTTCGATGGTGGGCTAATATAACAACCTTGAAGAAGAAATTGGAAGGTATAGAGCGGGGGAAACAACAAGAATTATATAAGCTATACTAGAAAAAAACTTACCTGTTGACGCTACTGGGACAGTGACGCGCTACCCATTGCAAGCATTTACAGCTAAAAAGAAGAGAAATGGTAAAAGGGGCAAAGCGTTCTAAGTTCACACTACAGCTAGGTACCTTGTGATGTGCAATTAGCTTAAATAAAGCGGTACTCTCTAGGTACGACACAGTAGGCTGTAAAACAAGTATCGCACGTACTCATTAAATATGACAAATACGCAGAAAATATACTTTGTAACGTTTAGCTACCGTACATAAAATTATATATGCACAAAGTTCATAAGCCTTTATAATTTTCTCCAGGCCATGAGGTTTCCGTTGGTAGCTACCAGACGATAGAGGGCCACGCAAATCATCGAAGGGGTAGATTCCACAAGTTTTCAAGCCGCTAAGTGTTTGCGAAGATTGTCTTGGAGAAACCTGGGCCTGGTCCCCATGGATATGTTATTAAAGCTTGAAGTTCAACTTGGCTTTTTAACCTAAAATGCGTCATATTCCTTAAACATATACTGCACGAGTTATCAATTGAGCTCATTTTAATTATCCATAGAGTGTCGTAACTATCAATAAGCTACAGTATTCTGTGGTTAATCATATAGATATAAGCCTCGGAAAAATTGCAAAATACTTCTGCACGTGTAATTGAGTGTAGCTTCTATAATCATTGCCCGAACAACTTCGGTTTTAAAAGACTGTGGTGTTTCCTACTTGAAGGATAATTTTGGCTCGTGTTTTGGGATACACTGTTGTGTATCTCTGTTCTGTTCCAGCTGTATCGCTCCTTTTTCGGTGAGGTGATGCAGGTGGCAGCGCTGTAAGATAATGCTTGGAGGTACCAACAGCTACCATGTTTGTGATTTCTTTGGTGCGAGCTGCTCCGGTAAGCCAGGCGACATAATGTAATAGTACTATAGATCAGGAGTAGCGAGGTATTCATAAAGCTGGGATTTGGTTGTCCGTCTACCACCGCGCATGATGCATGAAGGACATTGGAGCCAGGCAAAACATGCATTACGCACGGATAGCTAAGGCAAGGCATAATGGTTGTCCTAAATTAATGAATAGCCAGCTAACCGAGGTCAAAGAAGTCGCTGTGGCCTATGGTTAGCTTTTATGCAAGGGTAACGGAATATGAAATAGTGAATCTCATACTGACAAAAACAGCAGTAGAATAGGAACGGGGTTTATAATCCTGCCGATGCACCATTGTTTCCAGTAATAAAGGACATGCATAACTCAGGAAAAGAAGATATTGGGCCAAGAGAGGATACAGTTGAATGCAAAAATTCCCATTTCAGGAAGCTGTGGCTCTAACAATGGTCTTTTTATAAAGCAGTATGTGTACGTTTGCTGAAATTAAATACGGCAGCCATTAGAAAGCCGGTACGAACGCGTAATAAAATAATCAACTGATGATAATTAGCACTTGCCGATAATGGATGCTCATGAAAGTTGGTCCAATACAGAGGCACTTAGTAAAGCTATTTGGACCATGCAACTGATAACTTCTGTTCGAACACCTTTGCCTCCAGCAACAATAGCAGCACGCTAACGTATGATAAAGGGCTTAGGCTTTGTATATTACCCTTACTAAACGACCTGCAAGGTTGCCTGTTTGCTCCCTTTTCGCAACTTCCAGGGTCTAACAGCAAATATTGGCGACGGATAGCACCTGTCAGTTAAGAAAACATATGAAGTACGTAGACGCAGGCAATTAATACGAAAACATTTGGATCGTACTTAAGCTAAATTTGGTTTGAACCGTTTGTGTCAACATCAAAACTAGAGAAATGCACGGTGAAGGCTGGGTGTTTGACCTCTGACTGCAGCGTAGACCAGAGCTGAAAAGCGAGTTCATACTTAAAATAACATTTTATACTGGTCACTACTGAGGCAGGTAAGACTTTCGTAATATTAACGGCAGCATACATCCCACTTCAAAACAGCAGGTGCATCTATGGCTGGATTCGAGCAGGTAACTATTTCGCAAGCTGCGTTAGACTAATCAAACGAGTACCCAAAGTGTATATCGTCCGTAGAGTGAGCGGCAGCGATATTAAATTAGAAATCAGAGCAGGATATCTAACAAGCATATAGCAGTAAAACCACAGCAATAGTGAGATATAAACCAGGTGTAAAACAACTTTTGTATTGGGAACAGGGGTTAAATTACCAGGAAACCTCAAGGAGACGCTGTGTCCAGTGGCAATTTATTTGATCCAAGATGTCTTGGAGCACAGCGAAATTGACAATTGCCAGATTTTGTTTCACTTATACGCAGCTGAGAATGGATGGTGCAGGTTAAGTCAAACAAGCGTTATGAATTAAGGTTTCCCAACAATAAGTCTTTTAGAATTGATCCATTCGTCAAAGCTGTATGGTTTAACACTTAGCAACTCGCATAATTACCCACCTACCAAACACATCGCACAAACGGGCAGGGTTGAAATTCTCTGCAGCCATAAGAGAACACATCGCAAGCCAGAGAATACAAAATGTATGGCCGAAGCCTGCGATTAACTGCGCAATAAATAAATAAATAAACATATTTTTCTCGAGTATGCGAGACACGTCCATTGAGGCATGACCAGGTAGGTACAAATGTATCGACCTTTTATAGTAATTTTAGCAGCGATAGTAGGAAATTGTTCATGCTTTCATGCTTGGAACTGTACGATGGTGGAAATGGGAAACAATAATTGGGCTGTCGTGAGATGGGGACCCCGTTTGTTAGGGCATAATCGGTCTGCTAGATATTGCAGCCATATCTAAGCTTGCCATAGACTGAGAATCCCGAATGAGCCATTGGAAGCTAACTGAAGCGCACCACTGGGAGTGGTGTGGCAATCTAATGAGTTCGTGCGCAGGCAACGCAAAAATCAACGGTGGTGTCCTGGAAAGTAAAGAGACGACAGTATATGCGTGAAATCGTGGAACGGCGCGAAGACAGCTTATGCAGACGCAGCAGTTCCAGTGTAACGTAAGTATCTAGAAGGTTGACGTTAGTAGACCCGTCAGTGTGAATTTATAAGCTGTGAGTTTGATCAGTGGCGGCAAATTTGCCACGTTGCAGTGTTGCTAAACGGACACCTGTGGCTTCTAATAGAGAGAACGCTTGCCAGTCGGAACCCACCACGTCCTGAAACACGGCCGCCAATGCACTGAATGACCAGTTGTAGCGAACTATGCTTCTTGTTGTGTGTTTATTTACTAGGCAATTTGTAGTCCAGTTGCGTCCCACTTTACCATTGACTGATGCATTAGACGAGTGCCTATTGCCTTCCTGGGTCCTGTCCTGTGTTGAACGAATGGCTGTCCCCGACTAGTACGTCAAGCATTAAATATTTTTAAATATGTGCTGTTAACCTGTAGAACCACGTGAAACCCCCGACGGATATCCCTTGAAATATACTGAATTATTATTGAAGTCCTGAAGGATAGGATGTGGTTCCGAAAAACAAATCAGAGATCCTGCCGGGTTAAGTTGCAAACTTGCATGGAAATATTGGCAACCACGGCTAACTGATCTGTCAAAGCGCCGTGGAGGGCGCAGGATGACCAATTGTTATGGCCTTGATTCGGCAGGAGAAAGTGCATTCCATAGTCAAAAGTAGTGCTGCAGGCAAGGAGCATGTGAAGAAGATAGTGTTAGGCAAAATGAACCCAGTTATTCATGCCTCGGGAAAATCACATCCGGTCAAGCTAAAGATTAATTTGTCTGGTTGGTAAGTTATAGGGACGGCTGTTAATCTTTCACCCATAGCAACATAAGGGAACTTTGTGCCTGGTATTATGTTATTGTCGCAACAATGGACAATTCCTTGGGTGCTTGGTGCCGTACCCGTGACAGTATTGGGAAGAAAATGGCAACGAACCGTAACAGCTACAGAGAGATGAAAGAAATGCATTCGGAACGCAGGCGAGCAAGTTCAAAAATGACTGTACCACTGTGCCTAAATATCATGTAATTGTTATTTAAATGTCGCATATGCAAAGTATCATAAGTGACGAACGACAACGTGAAACGTGAACCGAGCACGGATCAGTAGAGAATGAAAGCTTGTTCCAACAGGAGTGAAGATGAAACAAAGTGAGCTTGAGGGGTCCCAAGGCGCATATGCCAAATCTGTGGGAACCAGTGAGAAAAGGACGAGATGTGCGGAGTATAGAAAAGAGTATCACTTAGAAAAAGCGACAGGGACGCTCTGCTTCCGTGCTAAATTTGTAGGAAAATAAGAAGTCCGGGAGGACAAACACGTAAGTTAGCATCCAATATAGAAGGAATGCAACAGAAAGCGCAAGAAAGAAAAAATGGGTCGGTAAAACGTTTATACAGAGAAGAATTATTCTCCTTACTAAAATGAAATGTGAATAATGCCCGGCGACATAATTGAGGTAAGTTGGCAGAGCGTTGCTCCGGAATAGGTAGGTAGCATGCCGAGCAAATCACTAAGGATGAGGGGCACATAGTGTTAGGGCTACGGAGCATAAATCAGATGTCTGGAAGCAATCAGAAAGGAGAAGACTGGTCAGATGCGGCTAGGTTACAACCAGACCCAAAGAGTTATCCGTCCAATAGAAAAATGAACGCAAAGAGACAGCGCGAAGAGAAAGTGTGGGTCTGGAAGGAATAGAATCTATTGGGAGAATCGGAAAAGCCTACAAATATCATGAGGTGTTATGAACAGACTTTTAAATCTGTCGAGGACTCAGCGGTAATACCTCAGTCGTCGGAAAGCGGAGACCATTGAGACGGGACTAGAATGTCTGCACATAGAGAGAAAGCCGTAGTATTAATGTCGGAATGCTAACAGAGAGATTCGGTAGAATATACATGTTAAAGATGAAAGGAAATGTAGACCAGCTTCAGGTCAGGACAACGTTTACTTGGAGCAAACCCTTATACCACAATAGGTGAGTATTAGCATTTTTGTATTTGCATTAGCAGTGTGTTTCAACGCACTGAATCAACAAAGGATTGATTGTGAGGTCGAGCCGTTATCAAAATCTTATACCCTTGCTTATAGCTCACTCAGCTGCTCACTGCCAATGTCAAGCCCAAGGTTGTTTGCATTTTGCTCGTCGCAGATTCCCTTGTACATATCTGATCATGCCGGGATGTCGAGCTTCGTGCAACACCGGGAATATAAATTTATAGCTTTATTTAGTCATGTTCACAACTGTTCAACCACAAAACTCGTTTATTATGGTGCTCCAAACTTGGAGGTACCGCCTAACGAGCGTTCCGCTACGTGTACCGTAGGTGAACCACAGCCGCCGACATTTTGGCGTTTGATCTACTCACCTTGGTTTTGCAAAAAGCAAATAAAGCGAGAACGATAACAACCTACATTTCCATTCAATAAGATTAGATATACTACTTGCTGTCTCACTGCCACAACTTCTGATAAAATTACAATAGGTCTAAACACTAACTGGCTAATACTTAGCTTATCTCCTTTAGAAAATAGTACAACTTTGGTACATTAATTCAGGAGGAAATTTATCCTTGCTGCGAGCAGCGCGGTTCGTAAACATTACGACCTGATCCTTAATCTATCACTGCTCTTTGAACACCAAGCGGCGCCCGTGCAAGCGATCGGTTGCTTTATAACTTTACTGTGGACGGAGGGGGAATTTGCCCTGTGGTTTTTCAAACAGCTTCGGCTAATGCCTTTGTAAGGTGGTTGTGTTGTCTTCAAAACATGGATGGGGTAACCCTCCACGCAAACAGGGCACTTCATCTAAGTAATGGGCCGCTGCTACTAGGGGTGAAGTGAACAGCAAATAATGCTTCAAGGTCCCAAACTTGTAGGACATCCATAACAAATCCTCGTGTTTCTACCTTGGACTTTGTATAAATATCAGACCTGTAGGCCAAAGAGTCCGTGTGTATAACAGGCATACAACTGTCATACAACCTACTTAGTACTATCGTTATAGGACTCGCGGAGACCAGTTTCACATCACCTTGTGTTGTGCTGCCGAGCACGCTTACTACTACATTCTGGATGTTAGGCATTGAGTGTTTGTGCTTTGCACATGATATATGATAATGCACGATGGTCCCGTTATTATCGATAGCAAATGCATTTGCTGTGCCTTGTGCGAACCGGTCCGCATGAGCATTGTTAAGAAGTAATTGAGAAGTGTGCTGAACGACAACATGGGCATATTGTCTGGAAGACCAATAGCCCTCAAATTCAACGGCTTTTTGCTTCACGCTGGAGTAACGGATGCCCCTATGTGTGGTTTGGGGTTGGATTAGTGAATGATGGTTATTAGCACCTTTGCCGACCAGAGTACTTTATAAATGAAGCCTAGCTGCGCCGGTGTATGTTTCAGTTGCTTTTCGGGAAACTATGGCACCTGATAACCAAAGGCCCGACGATTAACGACCCGGCCACTGTTTCTGACGTGTTTTACCCAGGAGAAACACGGTGGGCGCTGCACGTTCGGCGTGGAAAACCACTTCAACAAAACACGTATAGAGGTCTGTGCACAATTTACCACGGCCGGAATATTATTGTTAGGAAGCAGCCAAACGACATTGTAAAAATAATTTCACTGTTTAGTATTTATCTGTGAGCAAAGAGCACATACTAGCAACCTTTTCATTGTCCATGCGACAGAATGGGCTTTGTACACATATTTCCCTGGTCCATCGCGGGTACAGCATCTAGGCACAGTCTGGAAATACAACTTTATTGAGCTAAACAAGTAAAGGTATATATTCAGGCTGGTTAGCTGCTGTGCCCGCGAGCTTCGAATCAATATGTACAAAAATCTCATGCTCTTGCTTGGAGCTTGAGAAGGTTGAGAGGATAAGCTGCTGCTTTGCCACTGCCATATCTTGGCAGTGCGGCAGTGATTTTTGCAAGGTCTTATGCAGCACTTAACATTTTATAATATTAGTATCCTGGCCAGCATAAGGAATGCACAGATATCTGTACGCATACTGACGAAGGGGATGTAGGCGCCCACTGTGGTTTTCAGCTGGCTTATTCAGACATTATTAGTGGTGAATTGGCGAGCAGAGCTTTATTTATACACTTTCTCGAGGCAGGATCCAAGTTTCTATAAACTTTATGACAAGTTCGTTGGCACTACGTTGACCCAATCAATGATGGTCTCATGGAAAGCACTAAGGGAGTCGGAATATAAAGGAAAAAGAAAAGTTAAGAAATAATTTCTAGCAAAAGCAACAAGAATGTACACGTGTTCACAAAAACCCGACATACTAACGTGGCATACTTATCTATAAAAGCATACATTGATGTAAACAATATAAACAAAACCTTTTGAACAAAACTAAGACCTCAAGCGCCAAAATTCAGAACTGCGTGAAATTTTCGGAAGAAGAAAACGTTTCCTAATCTTAGAATATTGCACACAATAGAACAATAAGGTTATTTGGAACAAGGTTTAACCGTAGCTTACGGTAAAATTAAAAGCATTGTTATACGTGCAGTAGTTAAGTAAATACATAAATAGCTATTTTTTTGACATAACGAGGTACGTCTTGTAAGCAGGAGTAGCAAAATGCATTGGCGTACATAACAGCTTACTGTGCAAGTGCTAGAGCAGAAATAATAAGCAGCGGTCAGTTTGTGGCCCCATATAGCCCAAAATATGAATAACGTTCACCCTTAAGGGCATCGGCGCCAAGCACGCAGGCATAATCAGAAGTGCATAATCAAACTGGTTCACTGTGGATGAGATGCAGGGATAAGAATTACAGCGAACATTGGAATGGAGTATATGTTGGTAAGGAATTACTCTGATGAATTGGGTTACACAATGCAGGTCAGTTCGGCGAAGTAATAGGAAAAGTTCGTGAATAGGTTTTACGAATAGTGGTATGTCACTGATAAAACATGTAAGGGTGGTTGTATGCGGACGGGTATATGCATTGAACTTATGAAGTGAGGTATAAAGCAACTTGCCAGTGCATCGTAGACGGCAGCCACTTTATTGAATGAGGCGTCCTCTACCACGTTGTAGGGTTCTTAAAAAGACATTTGTGACTTTTGTAAAGAAGGTGCTCGCTAGGTGAAAACCTGCCACATCCTGGAACACTGCCGACAGGTTATATGACATTCGCAGAGCTGCATTTTGACAGATTTTTGCAGTTATTCGCAGTCAGACATCGCCAGTTTGTGTCCGCTGGCTGCGTGGTTGGCTTGCTCGGTCGACGGCGATTACTTTGGGTTGGTGAAGTCAGCCGAACCAAGTCACTAGTATATTGTATATTCGCTTTCCGAATTTCTTTGGTGTTTCGAGATTGCGAGGTGTGAAAAATTCCCATGAGCTCTGTTGAATCCGGGTCCAGGTGGGCATCACAGCTATGTCTCCGGAGGCGTGCCATGTTGGTAGTGATCTCTTTCAGAAGAGAGGAGTAAAAGTTATTTGCACTTTTATGGCTGCCTACACATAAGGCAATAAATTTTGTTGATCCAAAAATGGGTTGCCGCTTTACATGCAGATAATGATGAAAAGAAACGAAACGGTAAAACATGGTAAATCGTTATAAGTGCTAGAATGGAGTAAATGTCCAGCAATGCCTAAAATTCGCTGCAATAACTAGCTACGGTGTCGTTAGCCGCAAAGCAATCGTATTGGCATGTATATTAAAACATAGGCTACTAAGTGCTACCGTTGAGCAAACATGCTAGGAAGCTATTACTGCAGGTGATATATGACGGGGCTTTATGAAACTTGTAATTATAACATAAAAATGAAATAAAACTTTTTCATGCGTGATAACGCCTGGCACGCCCTTACAGGCATAATAATGTTATGATAACAAAAGGTGATCAAACATGAACCAGAATACAAACTGATTGTCAAAAGAGCGAACACGTGCATTGATGTATGTGCGAGATTACCTTGTAGCTTATGTTTGTAAGCGTGCCAATGGATTTGTGACTGTTTGACAGCTTTGGCTATGTAAGGCTGGACGAATGATGTCCGTGCATTGGGTACACTTATCCAGCTATCCACGATTAGAAGGTCTCAGTACGTCATTTCCAGAGGACACTGGACCACATAGACCAATATGAATGCACAGTTCACCACTATTTAAAGCACTGGTTGCTTGTAAACATTATCACAAGACTGCATGAACAAGATCCGTACGGATTAGCCAGAAGGTATTAAGTATATTCTGACCCGTATTAGCCAAAAACGCAATATTTTTGATAACTTCCGCAAGGTTTATCTCATTAAGCGCAGTTTATATTTCCACAAGAATATGCCATCGCCACCACTGAGCTAAGGGAGCCTGTCGCTAAAAAAGGGCAATAAGTATCCAAAAATATTGTAGAATATTTCGAGGTGTGTAATTCATTTGCGTCAGCATTAGTGGGGTTTTAACTACCCTGCTTCTAGTGGTTGGGTCTTCTCAAATATCAGGGACTGTCGTGCCGAATTGGTTGAAACACTGCTCTGGATCACTTCGCCCTTTCGAGCATTATCACTTATTTTAAAGCCTGATGCCATTGCCAGCGTTTTTTTATCAGAATGGTGGTATAATATAGGACAAGAATGTAGCAGCAGCTATTACTTTGTAGGTTATTATTGTGAGAGCTGCTCCAGTTCCCCGATCAAAATTTGTGAATGATAATGTAAGTTATGAGTGAGAAGGTACGCAAAAAATTTGGAGCTGGTGATTCATCCATCACTACGCATAACGCACCATAGGCTTGGCAGCCAAGTAAAAGCTAATTTTACTCCTATAACCCAGATAAAATAAAGTAGTCATCAAGCATTTGTGGAGATCCATCCAACCGGGGTGACCGAGGCCATTCTGCCGCTTCCTTAGCTTTGGTACTAATGTACTGCAATCTGGAAAGATGAATGTTTTTCTAGCCAAACCAGTTGAAGGCGATGAACATATCTATTTAATGTCGGTTTAACAGTTTTTCTAATATTGATTAGCATATTATAACTCATATAGACCTAGGTATATGCGACCAAGAGAGGACGAGTGAAGATCAAACTGCTTGAACTGTGAAGCCATGTCTCTTGCATTTTTCACGTTGTCCACCGATTGGAGTATATCTAACTAGGGTTTTATATACCGAGCGCAGTCGGGAACAGCGGAAAAAGTGGCGAGTACTTTTGTTTAAATAAATGTACTAATTAAGGATAATTAGCAACTGACCGTTACGAATGATCACAGAAGTACGTCAAAAGCAGGCATTTAGAGTATGATGTTTTAAACCGTGACAATGGTAAGTTTATCTACAGTGTGCGTCCACAACAACAAGAGAGACTAGCGTTTTATACTAAGCGTAAGTGTGATAGAATGCTTTTACCAGCCTAACTCACAGCACCTTAATGTTAGTCACTATTCATGGACCCGTTAATCTAAGTATGTGGAACGACGTAAGGGCTAAAGATGAAGCTGAAGAGATTGTGTTTATAAGAGGTAAGGAATGGACTTTGCCTGCTAATATTGGCTGGTTTTGTCCTGCGATTTCCCAGTTGAGCAGTTGCTTGGGAGTTGAGGAGATGCCAGACAATAGACTAAGGCTCCACTGAGGTTGATCTGTGAGCCATGATAAGCAACCATTGAAGAAGAAAAGGCACAGGGATTGAGATACAGTCTGGTCCTTGCGGGTAGCCTATGCGATAGCGTCTTATCTTCCCAATACACGTTAGCTAGAGGTGGGAACCACCTCAGCTATCGTGCCGCAATGCACAGAAGTAAAAAGGAGAAACATATGCAACAGGTGTAAGTCAGCTGAGCTAAGGGTAAGGGATGGGCATCGTTCAGGTAAACTATCTGCCGGCTACTATGCAGCAGAAAAAAATAATTTACTATACAAAATTATACAAAGCTAAATAGTGAGACCGTGGTTGAAGGGGACGCCAAGACGGATGGGGTGGGACAAAGAAACTCACAGCATGAACGCCACTGATGTCGGCTCCTAGCCATAACAACAAGTGTATGCAGCCAAATGTATTCATCGTCTGTTAGACCCCAGCCAGGGAGCCAAGACTCTCCAACGGAGGCCAGCTTCGAGGTGAGGGCTTACATTCCTCACGAAGACTTTATCACTTAGCCATCTCTCCTCTCCTTCTATCAACACCACCGGAACGCAACCAACGCACGTCGCGGGGGTCGGGGGCTGTCATGCGTAACACGTGGCAGAGCCACCGGAGCGTAATGCGTGAAATAACGGTGCTGAGCGGTTCATTTCCTTTTCCTGTTCCGTAAACAAGGAGTCGAGCAGGCTCGTCGCTCACGCGGTGTTCCCAGCAGATGTGAGCTAAATTTCGAAGGCACCGGTGGTCGAACTTATCTAGCCTGTTTATGTTTGCTGCTTTTAGGGCCAGGTTTCACAACCGAAAAGTAGGGTCGAACGTACCGCTGCATTGTTCGCTCTATCCTTCAGGGCGACTGTGGTGTTGCGCCGACACAATAAGTGGCGAAGGTTAGCAAAACACCTCTAGCTTTGGTGATGATCCCTTAGTGATCCCTTCTCTGATGATCCCTTGGTGATCCCTTCTACAGGCCCACGGACGCTGATACAACTTCCCAGGTAGTTGAATTTTTGAACGACTTTTAGCTGAACCTCACCAAGGTTCTGCGTAGGAGGCGGTCCAGACCAACCTCTGAGGGACGCTTTGCACTTCGAGGGTGCGAAGTAAAGCCCGAAGTGACGGACAGCTAGTGCCAATCTGTCTAGTGCTGCATGGCAGTTTTAGGAGATGTTATAGATTAGGGCAATGCGAGCAGCATACTCCAAGTGAAGATGTCGTTCTGGTAGAAGTAGCTCCACACCTTCCAAGCCGTGTCCTGTGAACGCGAACTCCATGACATCGTTAATAGCGAAGTTGAAGCGGAAAGGTGGTGGCGGTCATCCATGCCTCATACCGCTGAAGATAACAAAGGGCGACGACAGCTTGCCGTAAGCCTTCATTCTGCTTGAGTTACGCGGGCTTAATGATCGGATAATATTTGCATATTTCTCGGGTACATCTTTCCTGAGTAGACAGTCTCAAAATGCACGTCTATCCACCGAGGCGAATAGACGTTTGATATCAAAGAACACGACAACGGTGGGCCGCCAATATATGTGACGGCGCTCCAGCACTTGATGCAACGTAAAGACGTGGTCGACGCAGCCGCAACCTCGAGGAAACCCAGCTTGCTCTTCACGTATCTTACTTTCATGAGTGTCTGTTAGTCACCGGAGGATGACAGAGGCAAGCAATTTGGAGGCGATGGAGCTCAGGCTGATTCCTCTATGGTAGCTACCTTCTGCTCGTGAGCCACCCTGGAATATTGAGACTATAACGAAGCGGCTTCAGTCAGTTGTGACAATTCCCTGCTCCCACGGTTTCATAGTAACTCGTACAAACCATTCACAAAAGCAGGTACCCTTAATTTGTAGAGGGCTGGAAGAAGAGGTTTTGATCCGCGAGTTTATGTAACTATAACAGTCTGAGCTCACGTTCGACTAGTGTGCAAGAGGGTGGAGCCAAACGAAAACCCCACAGAGCAAGGCAATCAGTGACCGGCTAGAAATCTAACAATTCCGACCGATTAACTTGCCTTCCAAACTGCTTAGCCCAACGCTCCGTGCGTGTTGACAAGTTGTGGACTGGCTGCCAACTCGCATCAAGAATAAGTTTGTCATCAACAGGTCTCTTGCTGGCCGTGTCCCTATCAGCCAAAATAGCTTACGACGGTTACCAAGGGTAGCGGCTATTTTCATATTTGAAGCGCAATGAGACCACCAGGATTCGCAGTCTCGCTTCCGGCTAGTACGGAGTTTTGCCAGGAGTTTACTGCGGGTCTCACTGTGTTCGCTTCCAGCCAGAGCATGCCGGCGAGCATCGATAAGTTCCAGAGACTTCTAAGATACACAATGTTCATGTTGGCGATTAGACTTACCACATAAGGGTTTGCCTGCTGCTAGTCGGGACTGGTGAAGAGAAGACCGATGCGATTCAATTACATCTAGTGAGTGCGTATCCAACTAGCAAGACAGCGTACTTTGATAAGCATTCAAGAGAGCTGGCTTTGCCAGTTGGCTGGTTTCAATGCGGTCACAAGGTCTTCTTGGGCGTCCGCCAAAGCGCATCCACAGGTCAGTAAATGCAAGCGCATGGTCAGTGTCTGCACATGTGCTCCAACTCAAGAGACAGTTCTGGAGGCAGCCTCCCCATAAATGACTTATCACACTGTGATCGATTTGCGTCTATGGCTGGTTCGAGGCTGGTGGGCGTTAAGTCATCCTCCAGTGGGTGTTGTGTCGGAAGTTATTGCTCGCAAGAAAGACGCTAGCATCTTCACACAAATGAAGTAACCGCTCACCGTTAACATTACAGGAGCTTATACCATGTTGGCCGCCCAGATGCGGTTCATTAGTGGATAATTTTGTAACGAGCTTTCAATTCCCCAGCCAGCACAACGGTGTCCGAGCTTTTCTCTGGCAAAGGAGCTCGTTCAGTTGGCAATAGTCGTCTTTTGACGAATCATCGCTAGTGTTAGTTGGTGTGTAGGCAGTGATCACCAATAGACACCTCTTAGTTCCGTGAGGCCTCGAAGCTTTGAACGAGCCAACCAAACAGAACCTCACCCATCCGACCACTGCTTGGAATTCAATCAAGCCGAGTGGCTTGAGCTCAGGAACTCAGGGCAATACCAACACCGGCTTGGCTGGTACTGGAAGCTGCATCGTCACCGAATATGCGCAATGAGAAAGTGCTGCTGGTGTCATCTGAAGGGGACCGCAGAGTGAGCACAGAGTTCGAGGCTTGCATGCCGGTCTTCGATAAGCACCGGATATCGATCGAAAGGGTCTCTAATGTTCGAGCAAGTGCTGCCTGTTGGCCGATCTGAAGCAGGGTGTGCACCTTGAGGCACACCAATCTGAAGAAGGATCGAGGGCTCCCAGTGGAAATCGATGAGCTGGCTAGACCGCATGCTTAGACATGGGCCCACTGACAGGGCTGGAATGACGCCACCCGTTTGCATGCGAGTTGAATGTAAAAGACAGGCGACTATTAAAGCAAGGTGGGGGTGGACAAAGAATTGAGAGTTTGAAAACAATGGTGATTAAACTAACGCTGGAACAGGACTTTAGAGGTGAAATGCGTAATACCGGGAATAAGAAGGCGGGAAGGCTGGAGCAGTACCATTCAAAGCCTTATTTACCCTGCTCAATGCAGCAGATAGGGCACCGTTGATTATCCCCTGGGATGGTCAGAGCAAAATAAAAATGTTTGAGGAAAGATTCATAGGACTGCGTGGGCAGGATACTGTCAGGTAACTTATGCCTAGACAAGAGAACGATTAGGGCTCTCAACCAAAGCCTTTGGTTCAAAAACCCAGCCGCAAAACCGGTTTAGCCTTGGGCTACAACAGTCCGCTCTAAGGAATAAGGAGCTACCCTCATGCCAATCTCCAACCTGGAGGACCACAAAGCTGAGTTAGTCTGGCCTCTAACGAGTGTCCGATCTGGTACGAGTGGTTCTGCAGGTGCAAAAAACACCACCCAGCACAGCTCAATTGATCACCAAGGCACCCAAACCAAGGCACCACGATAAGGTCCAGCCTCATTGTGATTGGCGGTAGCGTCTGCTATTTCATGCTGAAGCCGTTGCGCCTAAGTGTCAGCAGGGGAAAGCGAAGCAGTCAGAAAGTAAGCAGATATGGCTAAATTTATCTTACTCTCTGTTCTTAGCACTTGTAAGATACGTGCCACTGATCCGCAGCGCTAGCTTAAGTGTTGAGACAGTGCTTGTCCACTATACGCCTATTGCTCTGCTGTTTTATCATTTTGCTCCCAACATTGTCTGTGCACTCCTTTACCTTTTAACTTTTAGTTCACGTTAGCTAGTCATCTTCACTGTGCGGCGCAACGTTTGCCTCTTGATCTGTCTGCCTGCCTCTGAAAGCTTAGGCGCTTCCGAGTAACCAGATCCACACTCCATTTAAGTTTTGCATGGTCATTTTCCACCTCATCCTCATTATTTCTCAAGCCCCCTTCATGCTGTACGCGGCAGCAGCTCTATGGTTCTAATAGTATTCCAACAGCAGCCAATGGGGCTGCTCAGCGCCTGAGAGCCCTACAGACAGCCATGCTTTAAATACATTCGCCAAGCGACGTCAACCAACATTTGGTCGTGAAGCATTCGCACTCCCATTTTTGAAGCACATATTGCCTTAACCTTAGTCAGACTCTAATCGTATTCCACGCTGAAGCTACCACATAACGGTATGCATAATTATGCAGAGGTCAGACAAGTTTTACACATTTGATTTCGTTCCAATATAACAGCATTACTTTAACGTTTGCCTTTTGCTTATGGAAGTACCAAGGTTGTCTGGCTTTTCTCCTTCACCCCAGTTCTCGTGACCTACAACGAAAGTTTAAGGTACAAACCTGGCCGTTGTCAGCCACTTGCATGGGCTGACGACCTTCCTTTGCGAGTAAAGGAAGACTTCACATACCCAAACCAGACGGTACGTTCCACTGGAAGCGTGCGCGCAATATAACTTCACTTAGGGAAACCAACACAAGCTACTCTCACATTTTCGTGCTTGCGGAAGCAATGCTCAGGGGCTGGCTCGTAGCCGGTGTCGCAAACCAGAAGGTCTAGGCAAACACAAGGCAAAAGCGTATTCCAGCCAGCATGCTGTACAACACCTCGATCTGAAATGCTACTTTAGCCTAATCGATGAACCAGTGATTGGCTTAGTAAAACACACCAGCTGATGCAGCCAACCGACTGGAGGGCCTTAGTGCATTAGCCGTGCTAATGCTGCATTCCTTCTTCATTTATTTGGGACCACTCCAGTTAGCTTGGTATCGATCGCTGGGTCGGCGTGGCCCAAACGAGCGGCAACATTGTTGAGCCACCATTTGGCCTATTTTGAGCGCTTTGAGTATTTGTTAATTCAGTATGCCGGTTTGAGGTGGCTTCGTCTGGCGGAATTAAAACGAAACGATGGCAGACGTAACCCATGTGTCGAGCAACTACTCTGCCATCCGATAAAGCCACCTCCGTGCGTTGTTCTGCGACTTCGCGCAACGCCACAATATGCTTGGTCGGTTTCTTGGTGTAGACCGGTGAAGTAGACCGTTCGTGCTCGCAGTATATTTGAGAAGACCACTATGGACGTACTCGGCCGTAGGTTTGTATTGCTTAACCTCGACACGTAGCTTCTGATCAGGGAAAAGAATGTCCAGCCTGGTCGTCAATCTAAGTCCGAACAGCAACCAGCCGGAGCACTTCCAAGTACAAAAATAACTAATATTTAATTCTCATGTGCCTTTTGGCGTGGTGCAGTAGCCAAAAAGTAACTTGTCCAACGTTGTTCGCAGTGGAGCGGACGTTGTTATTCTTAACCCGTCCTTGACGGTCTAGACGGGTTCTTCAGCCAACCCATTTGAAGCTGGGTAGTAGGGGCTAGTTGCACATTACGTATGCGGTTGCTTATGGAGAACGCTTGTATGCTTGCCTAGTAAATATGAAACCGTTGTTGATTACCAGTATAAATTGTATACCTACGGTACTGAAACACGTCCGTATACGAGAAACTGTCGTCGTCGGTGTAATGTGTAAGTGGAAATATTGCTAACCAGTTCAAGTAGGTGTTTAACTTGAAGTGAAACATGTTTCCAACCAACGGCCCAACTAGAACTGCGTTTAAGCCTTTCCAAGTTTTACTACGCCATTTCCAAACACCGCTTGGTACCGAGGGGGTTCCGTTGAGTGCTTTGACACAAGTTGCAGGGTTAACTCTAATCTACGATATCGCCGTCAGTTTTAGGCCACAACACATAGGGTCGAAAAAGCGTCCTCAACCTTGTGGCTCCTGGGTGAATTTTGGGTGTCTTGTAAACTTTCTGTTGCTACGGTGGTGCTAGTATCTCGCTAGATCCACTTGGCAGACACCCATCCTTGAGACTAAGCTCTGTGCGTCAGACAAAGTAGTGCAGTTTTTGCTGTTCACAACAGTCGGGACCTCCTTGTGTGCCTAGACGCTTGACTTTGGTCAGTAAAATACCCCGTGCAGTTTCCTGACGGATATCTACATTTGGCATCAACGTTTCGCTAAAAGTTGCAGCCGATAAATAGCTCCACAGACTTAACTGCGCAATAAGGTAGGCGATTCAAAGGAAAGCGGCTCAGAGGGTCTGCGATTCTGTTTGCTCTCACTTAGAAACAAACTACCTTGTAATTGTAGGTGGTTAGCATTAGCCCCCAACTTCGCATACGAGTTGGTGCCAACTGGTATTTGTCTTTTTACTTATTTAGCGGGAGTAACAAAGGCTTGTGGTCAGTACGGAGTACAAACTTTCTTCTCACAGGTATCAGTGGAATTTCTTGACTTCACACATAAATGCTAAAGCTCCTTTGTCCTTTTGCACATAGTTCTTTTCCGCTGGTGCTAAACTTAAGGACGCAAAAGCTATTGGCAGCGCCGTCGTGTCATTTAGTTGGTGTGATAGCACGGCACCGAGCCCTGTGGGGGAAGCATAGCGAGGAAAAGCAATCCGTTATTTCGAGTTAAAGTACACCAACATGTTAGCTTTACTGACACTTTATCTGACAGCGTCGTAGGGTTTTGGTTTTTCATTGGACCAAAGCCACCAGATATTCTTACGAGGCAAAGCATAAAATGTTGCAAGACGACTAACCAAATTGGGTAAGCAAGGACGGTACTGGGTTACCATTCCAAGCAATGATTTCAGTTTGTTAATATTTCGAGGTGTTGGAGAATCCACAATGGGTCGCATGTTTCCGGTAATAGATGTAATGCTTGTTTGTCCGAAGGGATTCCCAGATACTCAACGAGCACATAATAACAGACCCAATAAGGTTTTATGAGGCTGCAGTCCGCTCTCCTTAAGGCGTTTCATCACAGCTACAGGTGCTGTCATATTCTGGTATTCGGTACGAATCATAACCAAACGGATGTTCAACTAAGCGCAAACACCGGATGGGCTTTTAATGAGTTTTCTATAATCCTCTGAAAGGTCGCCGGCGCGGTGTGTATCACAAATGGTAATCAGTTATAACAGCATAATACCATGTGTATGGCGGGTGGTAATTGTGCATGCTGCCAAGGTGCCTATCTGTATATTACTTACGACCACGTCCATACCGGCTCCAGGAGACAAGTGAACTTTGCTTGCGGGACGAGGTGCACTGTCCTTGCGGCCTTGTTAGACTCGAAGGGTGCTTCCATGCACTCAGTGTAGGGCGGACTACGGTCCAGACACCGCTTTGTGTGCAATTGATGCCCCAAATACACAACGCTTGTGTTTGCATACGTGAAGGAGTGTGGGCCAGCTCCGTTTGCGGAACGTGGCCCCATCCACATGCCTCCCGGTTTTATCTCTTCGGGTTTACTATGGACATGGGGTGTGTGGATTGAGTTGTGGGTGGTGCAGCGCAAGCCATTTATGGTCCCTCTGCAGGCGCAGGCGTCTTGTGGCTGGTCACAGTGATAGGCAAATCCGAAACCGGATGCCGCTAACCAATTACTTTTAAAACTTCCTGTACCTCTACTTGAGAATACGCAGGACTGAAAGCAACTTCCGTGAACTGTTGTCCAACCGCCAAATTGCGTAAACGTCCTCTAACCGTGGGATCGGATGATGTTCCGTCACATTAACTTGGGTACCCACAATTTTATATTCGTTGTAACAGCAGCCGAGGAAGCGTGTCATACGAGTAAAATTATTCTCTCGTTTTGCAAGCCCACTAACTCTAACTCTACCTGCGGATGGATTGCGAAAGATGGACTTTGTGTCTTATAATATTTAAATGCATAAATGAGGCTTTTATGCTTGAAAAGGCGAGGCGCGCCTTTACAGGGGGTGCTCATTATGACATAAAAATGCTCGGTCAATAATGTGCGAAATTCCGATAAGTTTATCCTAACTGTATGTTTGTGTATGGGAGTATGCAAGTATGTACTTATGCGTGTGTATGTCGCTGTGTAGCTTATGCTTGTAATTGTGCTGCTCCATTCTGGAATGTTTGATATCGTCAGTAATGTGCAATCAAAAGATTGGCGTCGATGGGTTGGAAAGGATTATCCTGATATCCACGGGGCAGTAACGTTAGTTTGTGGCGAGTCACGACCGCCACATCGCAGCGTTGTTAAAGGGATCATTGTGTGTTTTTATAGGTATAACGCTTGCCAGGCGAAAACCCACAACGCCCTGGAACTCTGGTGCGGAAATAACTGCTGGAACGGGTAAAACTCGAACCACCGAGCTGGTACCTCACTAACTTATTGTAGGGTATATAATTTTGAGAAGCCTAAATCCGTCATAGAAGGTTGGTTTACAAAGATTCTAAAGTGCTAAGGAGAGCACGGACGACGTGTCCTGCCGAACCAGAGCTCAGCGCTCATAGTAAATAATTCCAATTTTAACCTCCGTCGTCAAATGTCACGGTTAAGCAATTTCGGAACGGACCTGCAGTGGTTGGTTGGTTGCCGTAATATCACAGAGCAAACCACGCCGGATTAATGCTAGACAAACCAGTATTCTAACCAGCAGGACGTAAACACAGATACAGAATACTAAATTAGCTCAACTGATGAGTGGGTAAGCGGTTTGCTGTTGCACGCCAGCAGTTGCAGGCAACCAATAAAAGGGCTTAGTACATTGGCCTTGATGCTGCCAAGCTGGAAATCCTTCTTTTGTGTGCTGGACCAGTGGATTTGTTTTACCTCTAGTCGGAGAAACGTTGTCATTAACAAAGATGGTGGATACCTTCAGACAATGCGCTCCAGCTTACCTGCCTCTGGTTATGCCACATGCTGTTTACCATGGGTCGGCCTGTACCATGTCGCCTATTAAACCTGCAAGCATCCGGCATTGTTTTGGCGCACATCTAAGCCACCTCACCAGTAGGCCTTACCTTAAAGTGGATTTGTTACCATGTACAATTAATAAATAAGTAACTGTAAACGAGTATTGCTATACATCTGCTAGAAGCCGTGCCCGCAAATTACCAGCTCATATTGTACAATAGCTCCTTGTTCTTTAAGGAACAAAACCAATATTTTCATTCAGATCTGAGCCTTGTGTAAGAGGCTAGCGCCCATTTTGTTGTCGATACACATAATGAACCTAAGGCAGCATTAGAACTGTTCACAACGTCGTCTAAGTATCAGCTTTTGATTTACTTCTATGAACCTTTATAGGTGGCAGGTAAGAAATTGTCTTAATTCATGCCTTTTTATTAGGCCTGAGTACTCACTTCTTTACTCCACCGTTTCCAAATACAATCGGTATACATACGGCAAAATAATATATATGCATATATATACCACCTGGTCAATAAAGTGTGGAGTATAAAAGCCATAGGCCCAAGAAGCCAAGTATTTTGCTATCCACTTATCTTCTCTTGCCTCCATATATTAGTTAGAGCTGAGTTGTACATGTGTCGAGCACTGTTGGAAACACTAGGGGACAAGCAACACGAAGTCAGGTCCACTTATTAAACTGTTTTTGCTAGTAAAGCCTTTGCATTTCTGGCTTCTTTTTTACTGGCACGATAGCTTGCCAGCGACTGAGACGCTTGTCGCACTGGCTGCTTGGACATACAGAAAATGTTGGCCACCGCTTGGCTTTGTCTCGGCTGTCCGTGCGTTACAATATCTTTTACCTGCCTCCAAAGCCTACCATGCGATATGCGTAATGGTAGGTGAATAAACTACACCCACACTTTACCTACCTTCCTACTACTGTTTTACCTTATCGCTGTTCGCTAAGGGCGCTAGAAGAGCTCTCATAAGAAATGCCAACAAAATAAAAGCTGACGCGACAGTACAGTAACAGTTAAACCTTCTACCTAAATAAATAAATAAATAAATAGTTTATTCTCGTCATTGCGAGGCACACCATCAAAGGCGTGATCATGGTACTGCAGGCATGTATGATCGGCAGTTGCACCAATTAGTACCTTTTGACAAATAGCATAGGAATTCATGTATGTGCTTACATATAAAACCAGGTTTAACTGTGAATTTGGAAGAGGACTTGTTGTGTGAGTAGGTAAATGTTGCTTTGTGTGTTTTGTTTGTTGTGTTCGCTTGGAAAGGGGAATCAATGGAACGCTTTGGATTGGATGACGTTGGTTATGTGTGAATGCTCCTCCGGAAAAGTGAAGAGGCAGTGGCTTTATTTAGTGGCGAGTCATGTCCGCCACTTCACCGTTTTGTTACACGGATACTTGTGGATTTTATAGGGAGAAGGCTTGCTAGGCGAAATCCCACTACGTCCTGGAACACTGCCGCCGAACCACTTGCTGGAACTGGATTTACCCGAACCACCCAGTTGGCGCCACGAGGAGATTGTTCGGCTCGCCAGCTAAACACTGCTGGCACTCGTTTCAGCACATAAAATTAAAGAATAAGCTCAAACTTTAGAAACGACATGCAAAATAGTGTGTAGAAATACATGTGGCAACATAATCCGTTATGTTTGCGCAAGCTTAATCCTCAGTTGCAGAGTTTTAACGCCCACTAACAAAGTTCCAACTAGATTTTACGCCAAAGACTTTGGTTTTATTTTCCGATCTTCGTTACTTTAAAAATAGAGACAGGTTTACCTAGCGCCCTGGTGTTCGTGTCATAGCTTAATTGATCTTAGATACAGTTCTTGCGATATTTGGCTAACAGGTATGTGAGCTTTTTATGCATAAACCTGACAAACCATCATAAAAGCCCGCTGCATTATCCAGGTCACTCGGCCTCATGCAGTCGTTCGCTTAGCTTTGCAACCACTTAGAAACTTAACCAAGGCTGAACTCTGTGTGCATAGTGGTTTATGTGGTTCAATCTTTTCTACAAATTTTACACTGAGGCCTGCTGACTTTGGGCTACTTATAGGTTGTCCTGAATTCTCTTGCATATATAACATACCTAACTGGATTTCTAGCGTTTTCGCAATACCTTATCACTTATCTGCCTACAGCTGCTGGTATGCCTTAAAGTTGCTTTTCGACCAGTTACACTTTACTTAGTTACCGCGGGAAATTTTAGGCCACATGAAGCGTTGCTAGATAGGTATGCCTATTTTAAACGTATACCGCTTCGTTGTTTTATACATTATCCTTTAACTTTCCTGAAATTTGCTTGCAAACCAGAAACCTATTTTTAGCGAAATAGAGTACTGGCGGTTATTCTTAGACCGCGATTCAATCGGAAATAACGTGCTAGCTACAGCCGGTATGGCGTTGCTTTTATTGTTACCGTAATCAGCGGTCAAAAGTTGTTCTGAGTACTTTATTTTTGTGCTATTGTTTGCAATATTCTAGCCTTAAAATCGGTTTCCCTTATACTAAAATTTGATCATTTCGAATTTTGGCGCAAGGACTCAAATTTAGAGCGACAAATTTTGGTTATATTTTACATGGTTTTGTTTTTCTAGCTAAGCACGTCGACTTAGTATGTTTCTTAACAAAATCATTTCAGTTTATTAGCATTTTTAGAAAACATTTTTCTGCCTTTTTGTTCTCTTTGGTTCCGCGGCTCTTAATTCTTGCCATGTGTTCACCATTAAACGTGACGACTAAGCGCGCCAAAATCGTCCAAAGAAATTATAGTAAAGTTCGTGGTCAATTGGATCTTGCTTTCAGAGTAAACTTGAACAACTATGCCACTGCGTGAACTTCCGCCACCTTCAGCTAAGGCAGCAGGAAGATCGCATGAAGTAGCTAGGTGCATTTAAATCCAAAGAAATTATAAGGAAATGCTTGGAGTTTTGGACCCTGCATTAAAATAAAAAATGCAAAACTGGCTCTGCTCGACATTTTGATGCTAATAATGTAAAGGAGCACAAAATTGATTTAAGGAGCCGGAGGAACTTCAACTGATACATTTACAAAACCTTGTATTCCTAATTGCGAGCAAAGAACGTAGACTCTCACTGTTCTTACTCCAAATGCATTGGATTTGTGTAAATATTGTCCATATCCTCTGAGGGCACAGCATCCAGCAAATCTAGAAATATACCTTATTTATTTATTTATTTAACAAACTGCGGTGAGCCAAAAGATACGCTTGGGGTCTGCTTATGCGGAGCATAGGACGGGGCCATTTTGTCGTGGCGGCTTTGCCTGGCAGTCTTTGCAGTCATTAAGTTTCATTCGACACATGTTGTGCGCGGCCGGTTTTCCTTTTGGCAAGACAGAAATTTGCAAACCGAACTAACTGCATCAACTTTGAACAGCGAAGGAACTGGTTACTAATGGCGCTTTTCTTTTATAAGCTTGTGTTCCAGACCGCATGGATTCAAGAATATGTTCTTAATCATGTGGACTTTAATGCGGTCTGGCACCTGGTAAGCGACTAACCCAGTTGAGCATTTTATCTGTCCCAGTACTTCGGTACTAATTATTTTGAGGAATCACATGACAATCACTGCATACGTATCACCCATTATGTTTCCGGGATGAACCAGTCTTAAATGGCCACAAAGCACACGGAGAATGGTTTGGAGATGTTTTAGGTCGGGTAGCTCGTCGCTAGCACTTCTTGTAGTGCCGCTGTTTCAAAGTGTATGGAAGAAAATACGTCCATCACTTCAACGGAATATGGCAAAGTCCCGTCAGTCGCCACTTCGCCGGCTTTTTGTCCGTTGTATTCGCATTACGGTAGCGCCAGTTCGCGCGCTTTACTGTGGTCATTTTGAGGTAAAGATGCGAGTCAGGTAGCAAAAATAATAGTAGTAAAGAAAAAAGTAACGAAAATTAGGGGTCAAAGAGGGGGCCAAAGCAATACCGGATGGTCAGCAAGGGGAAGTATATCATAACAAACTGACAAAGTTTGTAGTAGGCAAAATGCAAGCTGTACGATAACAGAAAAGTGGCATAAATCCAACAAACCTACGCGAGGTATAGTGGGCAACGAACCAACCTGTCTCCGTGACCGTGTTATCCAACCTGCCGATTTTGTACTAAACTTATCGCGAACAACAGACAATGCAGACGTAAGCGCTGTATTTCCGTTAGTTCCAACGCTCATTTTTATTTGTTTGAAGCTTTGTTGGTCTCATGCTCTGTTAACATAAGATTTTTCACTTCGGACCACTAGTTATCTGTGGGCGTCAGTTTTGCTACCCAGACGCAAGTGTATGGTTTACTCTCAGTGCGGTAAACTAGCCTAGTAAAAGGTGAACTTCCCCATTCTCCTTACTTTCAGACTATTAAAGTCGAAGCGCTTTATGGCCCGCTGATCCAACAGTCTATTCATGTTAGCTAGAAGTCTTGTTGGTATTATCCACCCTTTATCCATTTAAGCTTCTTTATTTCAAACCTGTCAGTAGCTGCTTGCATTTTTCCCTTTGTATGCTTACTTCATATAAACAGCCTGCTCCTATTGCATCGCACTGCTCTGGGTGAAGCTGATTCGTCAGCCGTTTTCTTACTGCTGTCTGACTACTAAAATCTAGCCGACCTACTTTGGGTAAACCCACAACCTCATTTACCCTGCCGCATGTGTCTTGTTGTTCTTATTCGTCCTTTATCTATATATACGTCAACATCCCGATTCCGCCCTCGCTTCTTTCGTTTTGTTTGCATACTCTCTGCCATTAGACTGCTTACTCTAACAAAGTCTCCTTAGTTTGTTTGCGCCTGTCCTGCTTTTCCATGCACATGATGCCTGGAATGTGAAGACGGCCTGAAGCACCGCAGTCTTTGCACCCTTATGAAAGATAAAGAGGAGGCTATCAGTGTCTGGCGACTTTTGTAACATGAATACATACATAACATAGCTAGAGGTGAGCGCATATTAAAATAAATATGTAACTGATTAAATATATTGTAGATTTTTGATAGGATATGGCCCATTAATTATGTCATGTTTATATAGCTACAAAATGCGTAACTTCAGCGAAGCAGTACAAATAATTTTTTAAAAGCACGCAACGGAAAATTTTCGCAGTTGCTACGTAAAGTCATTTGTCAGCTAATAGTGTGGACAAGTACTACTGCACATAAAATTCATACTTTCCATCCGTGGTCAGTGGAATTTCGCCACGTAATAATTCCTGGTTTCACTGAGACAGGTCTCAAAAAGCTACTGCTTACGAATTGCAGTGGGTGCGTTTGGGACTGCAGCAAGCTATCAGGGATGGACCTGCTTTTTAGAGCGTTAATTTAAGGTGTTCACCTTGAACTTGGTTGTGTACCATCTCAGGAAAGACTTAGTTTGTGGTGCACAATTAGGCTTTCTAGGGTACAGAGTAATCTGTCTATAATATGGGCCGCGGTTTATTTTCAAAACAAACTGGTCATAAATAAATAAATTTTTCACCTCGACAACGCGATTCACGCTTTTACGGAGGCGACCCTATTAAGGTAACAAGGCGAGCTTACAAGTATACAACAGCGTAGGGGAGTATATGCGTGTGTAATTGTGTGCGTATTCAGCTGGGTGGTCACCTGAAACAAAAGTTGTTTGGCATTAAACGTTAAATTCCAAACTGCACTCTAAAATGAGGAAGCGTTGTAGGGTACTTGGGCTCAAGGAATAATTGTCGACTTCGCGTCGCAAGAAAAGTCGCTCCAGGACATTCGCGTAAAGTAAATAATCTCGGCATGTTACGGACTTGCAATTACCATAAGGAGGTTACTCCTCCAAATTCTGTTCCAGATGTTGGGCACGAGAGGGTGCAGAGCTATTACCTAAAATAAGTAAACTAACTATTCTCGAAAACGCAAGGCACGCCTTGACAGGCAGGATCAGTTTACGCTACAGCGTGAAAAGAATGTACAAAATACATGTTTGTCATAACCCTGACAGGGTGTCTATATTTGTGTGTTTGGGCATAACTGTAGCATTATAGCCTTTGCTTGTACGTTTGCCGTTGTACTTACGACGGTTTGATATCCTCGACGACTGACATCCCTGGGTCGGATACAATTATCAAGCTATCTACGCGGCAGAGTTCATTTTGTGGCGAGTCATTCGCCAAGTCACCGTGTTGACATACGGACTTTTCTAGCTTTCTATAAAGTTAATGCTTAACAGGCAAAATCCTACCACGCCCTAAACACTGCCACCGCACTGTTTGCTAGAAGAGGTTACACCTGAACCACCCAGCTGGCACCACGCGTTGTTAGGCCAGCCAGCCAAACAGTGCCAGCCGAACCAAGGCCCGCCAGCCATTTCTTATCCGCCGAATTTTACTTAGCTGAGTTTATAAAAACTAGTCAACTTACGCGCTAAATTTCGCATATAAACTTTAAAGATGCACGCCCAAACTCAGTCAACCACTTTGCGTCATTTTTATTATAACCCTGATGTAAGTCGCGCTTGAGTACATTTTCACACTATACCATTTCCCACTTGCTAACATCCTTAACGCGATCGTTTACATTCTTAGTGCAGAAGCCATCCTTCTTAGTGCAGAAGCTTTACTCCTTATTGCAAAGCCAATCATCCGACAGAGGCTACCAGCTAATACAATTCGGTGTAGCGTAGAGACTGAACACAGTTACCCGCAGAATACTCACGCTTTCGGAGGTGGTTAGGGAACCTATGAGCTTTGGGTGAGACTAGCGTGGTCCAACTCAAATGGACGGTAATTGAGACTTTACTAAACGGAGCTCAGCCGATGCGCAGTGTGCCGCGCGCCCTCACTGGACAATGGAGGTATCTGAGACATCCATTGGAGCGCGCGCAGCGCTTGAGGGAAGGGAGATGCGTGCACTCAGAGAACCGGGTATAAGTCTGAAGTGTAGTCAAACCGCCTATGTAAGTAAGAAAAGAAGAGTTCTGAGGATAGGACGCAAGTGATGCACGCAAGACTGTGCACAACTTTGGCTTGGTACTAGAAAGGTCCTCTAAGCAAGGGGCGCAGGTAAGTTTCTTCGTTTTGATGGGTATACAGGCTTGGTTGGTCAAATAGTTGAAGATGCAATGGAAGCTACCGTTTGAGCTCAAAGTCAAGTTACCGTAACATAAGGAGCGGAACGATCTCCGTCGCAGCAGAATGGATACTAAGCACTACACATAACTTCTTTCCTTATGCGACGAAATATCACTTATGCGACGGATCCAGCGGCCTAAGTTGAACGTGGGGTTGAAGGCAATCATATTCCAAATCGTTTGCACCCATACGAACCACACCGGTCATATCTGATCAGGGTAGACAGGTCCGTTCCCGGGTGGAATGATATAATCACCAATAGAGTGATAAAGCAGGTGTGATAGATGTTTGATTGCAGCCATGAATTTTCCTTTCAAAACATATGTTAAACGGTAAATTATATTACTTTCATCCATATACCGCAAGTACGCAGACATGTAATATGTTGTTGCGAAGGGAATAAACTGCAAGTAACCGGTCTCGCGAAATAAGGGGTATTGCGAGCTGGTGCAGTCTACGGCAATTTTCCCAAACCTTTGCATGGCCGTGGACTGGTCGGCGTTTGATATATGTACCCAGGCCCGCTTAGGGGCTTGGTTGAACGTTTACATTTTAGATTGCTTTGCGTGAGTAACGGTAATGTAATTATGGTTGAAAATGCCCAAAAGAAACAAATTAAACCAAGAGAGATAGAAAGTGATACAATACGTTAAACCAAACTAACGCGAAAATACGGACAACCAAGAGCGTGTGCCTCTGCAACCAGGCTGCCAAAAGTAAGGGAAATAGAAGACAAAGACGACTGCAGTGTGCTGCACAGGTCCAATTAAATTACTTGCTTGCTTCGGCAACTGGCACTGCAGTGTAGGCGCTTCACCCAGTTACGTTGTCAGAAATGACAATTTGCGCGTACTTCACTTTGACTTTAATTGCAGAACATCGGCGAAGTTGTTTGTCACGAACGTACTACCAAGGCCGCCTTCAGTTGCAATCTCAGTATCCGTGCATAATGTGGGACAGATGAGTAGTACTAATGCAATAATCTCACAGATCGTTAGTCAACAGCTCAGAAACTGACCTGCAAATCGTCGAACTCCACAACCCTTAAACATTCATACACACATTTCGATTGTCATAATCATTATTCATCAGATGAAAACATCTTAAATATTGCGCTCCGTTGTTTAGCAATTGTAATGAAAGGCATTTAGTGGTTCCATCACGTCCAGAAGAAGTGCAAGCATGCCAGAGTGTCCGCTATGTGTTGCGCAGCAGCGCGAAATATCAACTTCGCCCTGTGCGCCAGTGAACGTATAGGTTTCCACAACGTGTGTAGAATCCTGTTCCTGCTGGTAGTCTGGTTCATTATTCACATCCTCAGCTGCTAAAATTGATGTGCTTGGCAGGTCCCAGTTTATTTCTGTTGTGTGCCATGTTTTGAAATAAGAAGCCGCCATCTGGCCGTTAGCCAGTTTGCATCCAAACAAATACTCTGAGAGAGTATCCATAGCAGTTGCGGTGTAAGGAGGCAAAATCAGCTCATATGTCTCAACTCTGCATTGTCCTCTCAGCATCCATTTCTGCAGTGTTAGGAAACCCCGGGTTAACAAAAAGAGATGGTTGAGTTCTCTACCTCCTTCCAGGTATGTAAAACACGACGGCTAATAAATTTACTCGTTTCATGAAATCAACTCCAGACATATCTTCATGGGATTTCATGATCGTTATAAGATGGAACGGCTGTGTTTTCCTAACCGTCGATTTGAACGCCTGAATGACACCCTGGTCGTAGAGCTGAAGTAACCAGTGGTGTTGCTGACAGGAAGTGTACTTTGCTAACCGAACAACCTCCTCGTGGTGCCAGCTGGGTGGTTCGGGTTTAACCCGTTCCAGCAAATAGTTCGGCGGCAGTGTTCCAGGACGTGGTGGGTTTTCGCCTGGCAAGCGTTCTCCCTATAAAAAGCCACAAATATCTGCTTATCAACACTGCGACGTGGCGGATGTGACTCGCCACAAAATAAAGTCAATGGCCCGTGGATATCCGGAAAGTGCTATCCAACCCAAGGACATCAATCGCGTATGCTCACATTCCTGACGACAACAAACAGTCAAAAATGCTGCGGCATATTTAAAGACACAAGCTACATTCATACACAAATACATACGCATATACACTCATACACTTACATACCATGTTATGCCAAACATGTACTTTTGTACATTATTGATCACACTGTTAGCTAAACATGATCATGCCTGTAAAGGTGTGTCTCGCATGGTCAAGAATAAAAGATTATTATTATTTATTAATTATTATTTATTAAGTGGAATTAGGGTGGGCAACGGCTTTTTCGAGGGAAGTCATGACGCTGCGTTTTTCTGTATTATGCTGTTAAATCATTGAAAATAGCTGCAGTCATCCGTGCCACTTTATTATCCTTGTAAACTGCCGGTAGTATTTCATGTTGATATTTCTAAACTTTGGGTGTTGACTGCTTTCCAAATCACTGCAGCCGGTTCACCCTCCCCAATGTAATAGTGAAAGCATGACTGTACTATACGCCCCGCTACTTTTCCTACCTGCGCATTCTTATCGTTTTACAAAAGGCCTACATCCAACGTCGTTTTGAATAGCAAAGCAGTTTTATGTGAATTAAATATGCCTTGAGCTGTGTAGCCGGAACATATTTTTGGCAATTGTTCTGCCTATTCGGATGCAGCACACATATTTAAGTCACCGTTTTCGCCCGACTGCTTACCAAACACAAGATCGGATACTGAGGAAAGCCTGTAGCCAACTGTTTGACGATGTACCGTCTGTGTTTTGCAATTCTGTTGTAAAGGGTAATGCTCGTACTTCAATCGCGCGTCCAGATATTGGATTCGTCCGTCAGTGTTGACTGGCACTATTTAAATCAAGGCGCGTTCATCTCTTCGTTACCCATTTTCCATCATTCTTGCTTAGCAACCTTGGTGTGAGGTTCACGGTCATTTAAAAACGGCTCCCATTTTTTATGTTACATGGAGTGGTGTTCTTCCTACTCTGAAGGTTGGCGCCAAAGTTAGCGAACTGTTCCTTCTTAACATCGTCGAATCATTGATACCATTTCTTTAAGTGTGAATGCCTTTGGCTTTGCTGTAATGAAACTTGCCATTTTGTCCTTACTAAGGACGCGCAAAATGAACTATAAAGACGAACATGACTATTCACTAAGGATGTATGTTAGCAGTACCCACTCAGTTCTGACAATCGACTGGTTACACAGTAAACAAATACACACAGAAAGTGATAGTCAGAGCACTTGCGACTGTATAACATTATCGCAAATCCCAGAGTGCGCGAGGGGAGTACCAATGCTCGTTTATTGTATAACGGCTCTATCAGACTTATTCATTGCACAGCCCATGGCAGCATACATGCATTAGGTACATTGGGTGAAACCCCGGGTGAGTTATGCGTCACTCGACAATTCTGGGTTGTCTTCTCCATGTCGCAGGTTGTCCACCGCACTAGTCCAGCAACCGCGAGGAATGCGCGGCACGGAAGGCGATGACCGGGAATACGCAGTACGTGTCCAAGACACCGCGGCTGATGCAGGGGGACGAGACCCTCCAGCGAATGGCTGCCTCCACCCAAGCCACCTTGTCTAACTTCTGCATCGTTTAGGTGTTTCAGCGGCCACCCACGGGCATGCGGTCGCAAGCAATGGTACTCAAAGACAGGGTGACGGCGCAGGTCAGCGATACGACCAGGCCAAGCCTCACAACCGTAAAACAGTACAGCGCGCACAGTCGCATAATATACCCGTCCGTTGATGGCTATACCGGTGCCGTGGCGGCGCCACTGGTGATTCGGCTCAGACAAAGCGAGGCGAGCTCTTGAGGTCCACAACGAAAGCTGGTCACCAATAGCTCCACCAGCTGTGATGCAATTACTCAGTAGGCAAAACTCTCCGTAACCTGCAGTGTCTTACCACCAAGTGAGTGCAGGTACAGACAGCTGAAAGTCTTAGAAAAGAGCTTTGCAATTGGATGGAGAAAAGTCAGCCAATATTTTAACGCTTCAATCGGCAAGTGGTTGAGCGCAATGTGGACGGTCTGTGGACCGCCACCCAGCAAGACGAGATAATCAGCGTAGTCCAAGGCAAAAGCTCGGCTGCCTGGGAGCAGCTCCACGCCGGCAGGTTTAACGAATTATGCAGAGCATTCTTTAGGATTTCCTCACTGGCTAGGTTATTTGCACCTATGTCGTCCCGGAATATCCCAGATGAATGCTTTCGCCAGAATTTACGTATATTGGCCTTTTATTGACAACGCTATCCATGATTGTGTCACCGCATGTAGAAAACGTGCAGCAGCAGCAAAACTTCCAAACAGATTCATCCAAACCTGGACGCCAGCCTCTAAGTAATGAGAGAGAATGCACCTTGATTTCCCTGGTCCCGTTCCTGACCACTCTTTTGAACTGTGATTGATGTGTATACCAAGTGGCCGGACGTGTACCTGATGAACACAACTACGACAGCGGCAACGGTACGAAAATTACAACAGTTAGTTGCACAGTGCGGTTCACCAAACACCGTGGTTGCCGATAACGGTTAGTAATTTTACTCCGACGACGTTGATATTTTTACCATTGGAATTGCATCAAGCACTGCCGGTCGCTTCCGGACATCCCCACTCCAACGGGTAAGCAGTAAGATTCGTGGATACCATCAAACGGTTACTTCTAAAGCTGCGTGGGAAAGACCCACAGAGGAGATAATACAGCTGTTCCAGTTAAGTAACCTAGGATACGCAAAACTCCAAACTACCGGGTGGCTGATCCCAGGGGAATTCATGTTCGGGTGTGCGACACGTCTTTCAATTGATGCAGAACTCCCTAATATTACGCAACCACTACTGGTGTCAAGCGTGAACAGACTATTTCTACTAGTGGAGCCGGTGTACGCTTTGGATGCACGGCCGAACACCAAACCTGGCAACCTGCAGTGGCACGATAAAGAAAGTGTTCTGTGCTGTACGTGGTGTCTGTCGGAAAGCTGACTGTCGTACGGCACGTTTATCAGCGACGCAACCGACGGATTGAACAAACCGTCATTTCTAGTTTCCAGTTGCCGTTTGATATATTACTGAACACGTTTGAGCAACCAAACATTGGGAGCGTATTGAACCGACAGCGACGTGCGCAGCGCCAATCGACGGGGTCACTGGTAGAATTGGGCCGCCTACAAAACCTATGCAATGTTTACACCTGTGAACTCAGCGCTTCAATCGTATGAGTCCGGAGGACGTGTTTTCAAAGTGGGCGAGGTTACAATAGACAATTTGGCGCCTCAAAAGTATAAGGTCGTCCCACACACCTGGCCGTGAACTTCACTCTCACCCAATGTGGTTCAAAGCCAGCGGGCCGCATCCAGTCCGAAACACTCACACCGCAACCTTTGAAGTCGGCTGCCTTGTCCGTTTCATGTGACTTGAGCTCTGATCCATACATTGTCCGGTGCGGGGCAGGTCTTTGTTCTGACGATCTTAAGCCCTATTAATCGCGGTTATAACGCTTATTTGAGTCACTATGCAGGAGCGAGTTTGGGTGCTGTTCCCGGCCGTAGATCCGGTTGAATGATGGTGCATTAGAAATCCGTAGACTATGGGAAGAATGCGTCGCTCCGAAACAATGCATTTGCAGCTTCTAGGCTGATGGTATTCAACAGCAATGAGCAAGCGTATTCTCTAGACGTCCTGTGAAGTCCTCTCAAAGTTCGGTTAACCTGTGTTATTGCTCAAGCCTTTGGTAAGTGCCTTACACAAGGTCTATTATGTATCTTTCTCGGAGCTCACAGACACTCGGCTGGTTGCCATCTTCTTGGCTGCCGGTATATCTTGCTTGGTTATTCTAAGGTTTTACTCATTTGCTATGATGTTGTTATATCCATACGCTATCGTTGCGTATTGGTTCGCGTTTAGCTCAAATTTGACAACGGCTGAATCTGTCTGGTTTTTGTAGGCTATCGGTGAATCATTTAACGCCCACTGCAATTGCGTTTGGCACATTGAATGTGCAATTTCACTAGTTTTTTGACCATTTCTGACTTCGTGTCCAGCCCGCTTGCATGCGTACCTATGGACATCTCGCGACTCTGTGAATACCCTTCAATTGTAACCGTTGATTTTCTAACGTCACTCTCTGCTCCGATTCCACTCCTTCAACCAGGCAATCAAGGTGGCTCTCTGACAGCGACCTTCGACGCGCCACGGTAGCAGTAATTTTCGATGCATTCAGTTCCAATTTTCCAATCCAACTGCGACAGGTCTTCAAGTTTATCCGTAACACGGCTGCAACCGTCTTCCAGTCGTCGCCTTCCTCTCAGGTCTTCTATATAATGGCATTCACGACAGCAGGAGGATGGATGTGCATTCCTCTTTGTTCCATCGCAAGTAGCCTGAACTAAAGGTAACCATGTAAAGCTAAGGACAGACAAACCTTGAGTTGTTACACGTACCTTGTAAAAACGCTGGCTGCCGCCACCTAGACCTATCTCTAGGCAATGCCTGGGAAAAACAGAAGCGACCATTTGGTTGACCAGGTAGCGAATATGCTATCATTAGTCATGCCCATGTTGATATGTCTAACATAGACACTCGTAATGTCACTCCAAGTTCATTTGCTGTCTGCCGATTCGGTGTGCTGGTCAGCACATAACCTTAGCCGCACATACGAGAACATTTGCAACCTTTTCAGGCCATTTGTGTCCCGCCACTTTTGTACTTTTACCCCTCTCAGCCCGATTAGTTGATTCAATGCTCAGATGCAAGGACACCTTAGATGCGTTAGCAAGTCACCGCTAACCAGCGTGCATTTCGTCTCCAGTACCACATCTGCTAGGGGTGGTTTACAACCGTGAAGCCCCATACAGTATGACTCACCTGTTTTAGAGACACAAGGATCTGTGCTCCACGGTCGTCCCCAGCTGACAACCTGGTCAGGCCCTACTTGACGGGCCCCTGTCCGACACATCACGCGACTCTTTCGTAGTTCGACGCCCGAAGGATTTTAATGGGTTGGTCCAGGCAGCACAAACACGTCGGCGGGTGTGCACAGTAAGGCAATCCCACATTCAAGGACTTAGCCGACTTGCTAACTCGCCGCATGTTGAAAGGCTGCAGGTAACAAACGCGGCGCACAGGTGTGAGTTGTGTGCCGGTCTAAACTGTCCGGTTTGCCAGACGTCAAAAACGATTCATGTTCTAGTGAATTACTGGGTAAGTTAAGCTTTGACGGGCCAACTATTGCCATTACATCGTTTATAATGAAAATCAGAAATGGAATTTTGTGCGATGACTTTTATCATTCCGTGTAATGCAGAGCAGTGACAGGTGCACTGCACAAAAGCAAGCGGCCTGGTCCGTTAAGCTGCGCTAACATCTATGAGTCGCCTGCGCTTGTAACTCATTAGGAAGACCAATCAAGATATACTCGCAGGTAATCGGATGGCTAGCCGAACAACTTCCTCGTGGTGTCAGCTGAGTGGTTCGGGTTTAACCCGTTCCAGCAAATAGTCCGGCGGCAGTGTTCCAGGACGTGGTGGGTTTCGCCTGGCAAGCGTTCTCTATACAAAAAGCCACAAATATCTGCTTAACAACTCTGTGACGTGGCGGTCGTGACTCGCCACAAAATCAAAAACACTGCCCCGTGGATATCCGCATAATTTTATCCAACCCACGAACACTAATCTCCCACTCGCGTATGGATGATGATATCAAACATTGAAGATTGGAGCAGCATAACTACAAGCACAAAATATACATACACACACAAGGACATACATACATACCCCCTAGACAAAAACAAACTGCTATGGCAAACATATCGGATTTTTGCATATGCATGCTCATACATCGTTATGTCAAAATGATCATGCCTGTAAAGTCGTGGCTCACCTAGATGAGAATAAAAGATTTACTTATTTATTTACATTGTGTAGGGCACCTACCAAAGGCTTGAGCAATAACACAGGTTAACTGAACTTTGAGAGGACTTCACAGGACGTCTAGAGAGTACGCTTGCTCATTGCTGTTGAATACCATCAGCCTAGAAGCTGCAAATGCATTGTTTCGGAGCAACGCATTCTTCCCATAGTCTACGGATTTCTAATGCACCATCATTCAACCGGATCTACGGCCGGGAACAGCACCCAAACTCGCTCCTGCATAGTGACTCAAATAAGCGTTATAACCGCGATTAATAGGGCTTAAGATCGTCAGAACAAAGACCTGCCCCGCACCGGACAATGTATGGATTAGAGCTCAAGTCACATGAAACGGACAAGGCAGCCGACTTCAAAGGTTGCGGTGTGAGTGTTTCGGACTGGATGCGACCCGCTGGCTTTGAACCACATTGGGTGAGAGTGAAGTTCACGGCCAGGTGTGTGGGACGACCTTATACTTTTGAGGCGCCAAATTGTCTATTGTAACCTCTCCCACTTTGAAAACACGTCCTCCGGACTCATACGATTGAAGCGCTGAGTTCACAGGTGTAAACATTGCATAGGTTTTGTAGGCGGCACAATTCTACCAGTGACTCCGTCGATTGGCGCTGCGCACGTCGCTGTCGGTTCAATACGCTCCCAATGTTTGGTTGCTCAAACGTGTTCAGTAATATATCAAACGGCAACTGGAAACTAGAAATGACGGTTTGTTCAATCCGTCGGTTGCGTCGCTGATAAACGTGCCGTACGACAGTCAGCTTTCCGACAGACACCACGTACAGCACAGAACACTTTCTTTATCGTGCCACTGCAGGTTGCCAGGTTTGGTGTTCGGCCGTGCATCCAAAGCGTACACCGGCTCCACTAGTAGAAATAGTCTGTTCACGCTTGACACCAGTAGTGGTTGCGTAATATTAGGGAGTTCTGCATCAACTGGAAGACGTGTCGCACACCCGAACATGACTTCCCCTGGGATCAGCCGCCCGGTAGTTTGGAGTTTTGCGTATCCTAGGTTACTTAACTGGAACAGCTGTATTATCTCCTCTGTGGGTCTTTCCCACGCAGCTTTAGAAGTAACCGTTTGATGGTATCCACGAATCTTACTGCTTACCCGTTGGAGTGGGGATGTCCGGAAGCGACCGGCAGTGCTTGATGCAATTCCAATGGTAAAAATATCAACGTCCTCGGAGTAAAATTACTAACCGTTATCGGCAACCACGGTGTTTGGTGAACCGCACTGTGCAACTAACTGTTGTAATTTTCGTACCGTTGCCGCTGTCGTAGTTGTGTTCATCAGGTACACGTCCGGCCACTTGGTATACACATCAATCGCAGTTCAAAAGCGTGGTCAGGAACGGGACCCGGGAAAACAAGGTGCATTCTCTCTCATTACTTAGAGGCTGGCGTCCAGGTTTGGATGAATCTGTTTGGAAGTTTTGCTGCTGCTGCACGTTTTCTACATGCGGTGACACAATCATGGATAGCGTTGTCAATAAAAGGCCAATATACGTAAATTCTGGCGAAAGCATTCATCTGGGATATTCCGGGACGACATAGGTGCAAATAACCTAGCCAGTGAGGAAATCCTAAAGAATGCTCTGCATAATTCGTTAAACCTGCCGGCGTGGAGCTGCTCCCAGGCAGCCGAGCTCTTGCCTTGGACTACGCTGATTATCTCGTCTTGCTGGGTGGCGGTCCACAGGCCGTCCACATTGCGCTCAACCACTTGCCGATTGAAGCGTTAAAATATTGGCTGACTTTTCTCCATCCAATTGCAAAGCTCTTTTCTAAGACTTTCAGCTGTCTGTACCTGCACTCACTCGGTGGTAAGACACTGCAGGTTACGGAGAGTTTTGCCTACTGAGTAATTGCATCACAGCTGGTGGAGCTATTGGTGACCAGCTTTCGTTGTGGACCTCAAGAGCTCGCCTCGCTTTGTCTGAGCCGAATCACCAGTGGCGCCGCCACGGCACCGGTATAGCCATCAACGGACGGGTATATTATGCGACTGTGCGCGCTGTACTGTTTTACGGTTGTGAGGCTTGGCCTGGTCGTATCGCTGACCTGCGCCGTCACCCTGTCTTTGAGTACCATTGCTTGCGACCGCATGCCCGTGGGTGGCCGCTGAAACACCTAAACGATGCAGAAGTTAGACAACGTGGCTTGGGTGGAGGCAGCCATTCGCTGGAGGGTCTCGTCCCCCTGCATCAGCCGCGGTGTCTTGGACACGTACTGCGTATTCCCGGTCATCGCCTTCCGTGCCGCGCATTCCTCGCGGTTGCTGGACTAGTGCGGTGGACAACCTGCGACATGGAGAAGACAACCCAGAATTGTCGAGTGACGCATAACTCACCCGGGGTTTCACCCAATGTACCTAATGCATGTATGCTGCCATGGGCTGTGCAATGAATAAGTCCGATAGAGCCGTTATACAATAAACGAGCATTGGTACTCCCCTCGCGCACTCTGGGATTTGCGATAATGTTATACAGTCGCAAGTGCTCTGACTATCACTTTCTGTGTGTATTTGTTTACTGTGTAACCAGTCGATTGTCAGAACTGAGTGGGTACTGCTAACATACATCCTTAGTGAATAGTCATGTTCGTCTTTATAGTTCATTTTGCGCGTCCTTAGTAAGGACAAAATGGCAAGTTTCATTACAGCAAAGCCAAAGGCATGCACACTTAAAGAAATGGTATCAATGATTCGACGATGTTAAGAAGGAACAGTTCGCTAACGTTGGCGCCAACCTTCAGAGTAGGAAGAACACCACTCCATGTAACATAAAAATGGGAGCCGTTTTTAAATGACCGTGAACCTCACACCAAGGTTGCTAAGAAAGAATGATGGAAAATGGGTAACGAAGAGATGAACGCGCCTTGATTTAAATAGTGCCAGTCAACACTGACGGACGAATCCAATATCTGGACGCGCGATTGAAGTACGAGCATTACCCTTCACAACAGAATTGCAAAACACAGACAGTACATCGTCAAACAGTTGGCTACAGGCTTTCCTCAGTACCCGATCTTGTGTTTGGTAAGCAGTCGGGCGAAAACGGTGACTTAAATATGTGTGCTGCATCCGACTAGGCAGAACAATTGCCAAAAATATGTTCCGGCTACACAGCTCAAGGCATATTTAATTCACATAAAACTGCTTTGCTATTCAAAACGACGTTGGATGTAGGCCTTGTGTAAAACGATAAGAATGCGCAGGTGGGAAAAGTAGCGGGGCGTATAGTACAGTCATGCTTGCACTATTACATTGGGGAGGGTGAGCCGGCTGCAGTGATTTGGAAAGCAGTCAACACCCAAAGTTTAGAAATATCAACATGAAATACTACCGGCAGTTTACAAGGATAATAACGTGGCACGGATGACTGCAGCTATTTCCAATGATTTAACAGCATAATACAGAAAAACGCAGCGTCATAACTTCCCTCGAAAAAGCCGTTGCCCACCGTAATTTCACTTACTTAATAGCAAAGTACACTTTCTGTCAGCAACACCACTGGTTACTTCAGCTCTACGGCCAGGGTGTCATTCAGGCGTTCAAATCGACGGTTAGGAAAACACAGCCGTTCCATCTTATAACGATCATAAAATCCCATGATGCTATGTCTGGAGTTGATTTCATGAAACGAGTAAATTTATTAGCCGTCGTGTTTTACATACCTGGAAGGAGGTAGAGAACTCAACCATCTCTGTTTGTTAACCCGGGGTTTCCTAACACTGCAGAAATGGATGCTGAGAGGACAATGCAGAGTTGAGACATATGAGCTGATTTTGCCTCCTTACACCGCAACTGCTATGGATACTCTCTCAGAGTATTTGTTTGGATGCAAACTGGCTAACGGCCAGATGGCGGCTTCTTATTTCAAAACATGGCACACAACAGAAATAAACTGGGACCTGCCAAGCACATCAATTTTAGCAGCTGAAGATGTGAATAATGAACCAGACTACCAGCAGGAACAGGATTCTACACACGTTGTGGAAACCTATACGTTCACTGGCGCACAGGGCGAAGTTGATATTTCGCGCTGCTACGCAACACATAGCGGACACTCTGGCATGCTTGCACTTCTTCTGGACGTGATGAAACCACTAAATGCCTTTCATTTCAATTGCTAAACAACGGAGCGCAATATTTAAGATGTTTTCATCTGATGATTAATGATTATGACAATCGAAATGTGTGTATGAATGTTTAAGGGTTGTGGAGTTCGACGATTTGCAGGTCAGTTTCTGAGCTGTTGACTAACGATCTGTGAGATTATTGCATTAGTACTACTCATCTGTCCCACATTATGCACGGATACTGAGATTGCAACTGAAGGCGGCCTTGGTAGTACGTTTGTGACAAACAACTTCGCCGATGTTCTGCAATTAAAGTCAAAGTGAATTACGCATGGGTTGCCATTTTTTCAACCTACCGGATTGAAGCTTATGTCTTGCAGCATCAGCAGCTCCGATGGATCACATTAGGATAAGTCACCGATTGGGAGGCTGCGTCCAGAACTTTCGCTCGTTTTGGAGCACACGTGTTTACCCCGACCATGCACTTGTATACGCTGAACTGCTGTTATGCTTTGGCGGACCCACGCGACCTTTTAAGCGCACTGCCACCAGCCTACTGGCAAAACCTGCTGCTCTGAATGGTTATCAAATTACGCGTTCATGCGAGTTAAGTAAGCGCGTAACGGATGCAGTCGAAGCTCGCCGGTCTTATCTTCACCAGTCCTTACTAGCAACGGGCAAATCCTCTTGTGGTCATTTAAATCACCAAGGTGGATATTGGACTCTTCGCAGTCTCTGAAACTTATCGACGCCCGCAGGTATGTTCCGGCGGGAAGCATGCACAAGGAAACTCTCAAAGCTCTCCGGGAAAACTCCCTGCTAACCTGAGGAGAAAGCGCGAATCCTGGTGGCCTCAGCATGCATCAGAGTGGGAAATGGCCGGTGCCCTTGGTAATCAACGTAAGTTATTCCGGCGGATACGGGAAACGGGCAGCAGGAAACCTGGGGTTAGTAAAACTATAAGCGACAAGAGTGGACAGCCTATATACAACTTGGCAAAACGTTTGGAGCATTGGGCTGAGCAGTTTGAAAGGCAAGTTAACTGGTCGGAATGATTAGATTATTCGCCAGCCGCTCACCGCCCCGCTCCGTGGGTTGGCCATTTGGATGTGCCCTCTCGCTCAGAAGTAGAAAATGGGATCGCACTGTGAAAGTCAAATAAAGCCGCGGGACAAGATGGTCAACCTCCGGCCCTCTTCAACTTTGGGGGACCGTCTCTGGTGGGGGATTTATTCGAGTTACTAATAAAACTGTAGGAGCTGAAAACTGTCCCAACTGACTGGAGCCGCCCCGTCACAGTCCCAATTTTCAGGGGAGGCTCACGATCGGAATGCGGCAACCATAGAGAAATCACTGATCACCGTCGCCTCCAAGTTGCTTGCCTCTTTCATCCTTCACAGGCTGACTGACACTTGTGAAAGCCACATTCGTGAAGAGCAAACCGCGTTTCATCGAGGTCGTGGCTGCATTAACCACAACTTCACTTTGGATCAGTTGTTGGAGCACGATCACACATATTGGCTGCCCACCCTTTTCGAGCTCCTCTATATTAAAGGTGTCTTCGGTTTGGTGGATAAACGTGCACTTTTGGACTGTTTACTCAGGAAATGTGTTCCCAGGAAAAAAGCAAATAATTTCCGATCATTAAACGCGCGTAGCTCAGGCAGAGTGTGGGTTAATGCCAATCCGTCGTCACTCTTTAATATCTCCAGCGGTGTGGGACAAGGATGCCCGCTGTCACCTTACCGTTTCAACTTCGCTATGGAGGAAGTCATGGAATTCGCATTCACTGGACACGACTTAGTAGACGTGGATCTGCTCCTAGGACTTCTTGTCTTTGAGTACGCTGACAATATTTCCCTAATCGGTGACAGTTCCCAGACTTGTCAACCGGCACTAATCAGATTAGCACTGACGGTCAGGCACATCGGCCTTTGCTTTGCACCGTCGAAGTGCAAGGCCTTCCACAAACATTGGCCTGGACCGCCTCCTTCGCTGACTCTTGGTGGGGCTCAGGTAGAAGTCGTTCGAAAATTCAACTGCCTGGAAAGTTGTATCCGCACACGTGGGATTGAAGATACCACCACGAACGGTATGGCAATAGCTCGAGGTGCTTTTGCTAACCTTCGCCAGTTATGGCGCCGGCGCGACACCACTTTCGCCCTGAAGGGTAGAGTGTACAATGCAGCCGTACGTACGGTTGTGAAACCTGGCCCCTTCGATCAACGGACATAAAACGGCTAGTTACGCTTGACCGTCGGTGTCTTCGTAATTTAGCTCGCATCTAGTGTGTACACCGCGTGAGTAACGAGCGTGCTCGACACCTTGTTTACGGCGTAGGAAAAATAACGAAAGCGCTCAGCCTCATCATTTCACCCACTAAGCTCCGATGGCTCGGCCACGTGTTACGCATGCCAGCTTGCCGACTCCAGTGATGTGCGTTGTTTGCGCGCCGGTGGTGTGGATGGAAGGAGAGGAGAGGTGACCAAGCGATGACCTTGCCGCGAGGAATGTAGGCCCTCACTTCGAAGCTGGCCTCAGTTGGAGCATCCCGGCGCCCTGGTTTGTGGGCGAAAGGCTATGAACAAGTTTGGCTTGATACAATTGTTGATATGGCCAGCAGCCAACTTCAGTGGCTTGTTTGCTGTGATTTGCTTTGACCCACACAATCCCCCTTAGCCTCCCCTCCAACTACGGTCTCATTATTTAACACATTGCATAGCAAATTATTTTTTGCTGCTGCATAGTAGCCGCCAGGTAGCTTGGCGGAACGATGCCCATCCGTTCCCGGTAGCTCAGCTGGCTGGCACCTGTTGCAGTTTATTCCCTTTTCTTTTATGTGTTGCGGCACAGCACCTTAGGTGTTCCCATCTCTAGCTAACGTGCACAGTGTGTGAGTGAGCCCCAGGCAAAGTGCACGTTTACAGTAAGTACTATTTCAAAATGAGGTCCTCAGCTTCTGCTCTGCAACAAGTAGTAAGTAGGAGGCTACTGCTAAATGCCACTGCCAGCCAACGATACCCGGTACCTGTACCGGTACCTTTACTTCGTCGCACCCTCGTCACCATTTTTCAGCTGCAGCGTAGCATTGTAAGTACCATGCATCTCTGCGCTTAGCCGGAGCTTGCTGGGAAGCACGCTTTGCGTCTCCATCCTATATCCTCTTCGAACGTCTGTATCACTTACCTTCACTGGGTTTTTGGTGTATTCTGTTGCCCTGTAGATATCCACTAGTAGCCAAGAGTCTCAATGGAATAGCTACGCCTGGCCACTGATACTGTTTACTAACGCAGTTCGCATCAGGTATCAACAGGAACTTACCAAGGAGCCCACCTGATCTGGGGGTCTGCGACGGAATGAACCTACAAAGAAAAACGTGGTTCATAGCAGACCTCCAACAAACGCACTTCCTACCTCGCCTACTAACTTGTCAATTGGATCTGGATGCACTTATTCAGGGGATAGGTAGAGCCATGACCTAACTGCAAAAGGTCTTCAAAACACATGAGTAACACAACATACCTGAATCAAACCATAACCACCTAACATGTGGTCCCGTCTGTCAAGCGTCCAATTACGCGCCTATGGCTTGTCCGCAAACTCAGGCTGCTCATTCGCTAACACAAATATGACTTCATGTAAAACCACTTGGGTGCTTCGGGTCTACACCGTTCCAGCAAATGTTTGTCGCTGATGCTCCAGGACGTGGTGGGTTTACGCCTGGCAAGCGTTCTCCCTATAAACAAGCCACTGCGACTCGGCGGATATGCCTCGCCTTTGACTAACGTTACGGCCCCATGATTACCCCGCCAAACACCCTCATAACATGCATGCCAAACAATACTCCTCACACTATGCATGCCAGCAACCGTAATTGCAGTGGCACATATACAAACTAGTGTAACAGATAGACACATGCACTCCCACCTACATGTAGAACTCACAGCTCCAAGGTTCATAACTAACTTGCGCCATATTTTATATCTTCCCCGGCATTTAGTTGTACCTTTAACATGATCACGCGTACATAGGCGTGTCCCTCTTGGTACAAAAATAAAGAATTTAGCTATTTAGTTATTATCTGTCGATCGTCCCACCTTCGGCGCCTCTGCTTAGTAGCGGCTAGTGGCCGTAGACTTCATGCAGCTGCACGTATCTGGAGCTTGCTAAGAGCCGCCCTTTAATTCCCCAACCTTTATTCCATTAAAATGCCTGCAGCACTTACCTTTGCTGTTTTTGAATTATTCTGTGACACGATAGGTAAGCGCTAGTAACTAGAAGGCTTCATCCAAATGCTATTGCTGGCCAAGGATACTCTCGCTCCTAGCGTCATTATCTGTTCTTCATTATATATACGACATTACTAGTTAGCTGCGTCCATTTGTCTCGGGCTCCACATATAGCTGGGTACCTCCGTAGCTTGCTAGAAGCCACTTCTTACTCCCCAATCTTTGTTCTCTTGGAATGTCTGACTCACTTACCTTCGTTGTTTTGCGGCCTACTTTTGTGAAACTTTTGGTGTCCACGAGTGACTAAATTCTTTGCTGACTGACTGCACTTGGACTCTGATTACCAATGCATTAATGACATTTTCATTCGTGCGGCTAATTTTTAACTCCTCTGTGTAGCTACAGTGATGGGGCGCATGCTCCCCATCCTTGCACGCATCCGGAACTTGCTAGGAGCCACCTCTTATCTCTGCAACTATGTGCACGTGGAACATCTTGTCACATACCTTTGCTGGCTTGTCGTTTGATTCTGTGACACTGTAGGGCTCAACTAGCAAGTAGAAAGCTTACCGCAAATGACAGTTATGGTCATTGAGACCCTGTCACGTAACGCCAGCGCTCGTTAGTCCTAACTCCTACTCCGAGTCTCTTGTTCATATCCACTTCAGCTTAGTCGGCTTTCTTTAGGCTCATCGTTCTTTCTTCACATAGCCAAGTACTTGATAGTAAGCATTTACACTTCACTAATCCTCATCACTGGAATATGTCTAAACCTCGCCGTATCGTCACTGTACCTACTGGTTTCCTCGCGCAACCAAGCGAGCTTGCATAGTCACCTTCTGGTTTCCGGTTGACATAGCGCAATTTTAGCTAAATTGCATGTTGTATTACAGATAAACACAAAACAATATTTTGCTAGAAACCAATTTTCTTTATCAATACCATCATTGTGGCCATCACTCACACATTGCAGCACCTTTACTAACGATGTTGCGTCAGGTTAGTCAAATGGGATTAACTG
>OX104064.1:40854906-40973970 GCA_944474145.2 Dicrocoelium dendriticum
AAAAAAAAAAAAAAGTAAAGAGATACACACAGAACTGTGAGTATTTTGCCCTGTTACCCTATGGGCATCCGCGTTTTTCCTGTGGGTGTGTGCGGTGGACCAAATGCAGCTATTGAACTAGTGGAATAGTGTAAGCTATCATAAATCCCCCAAACACAATCTAGGTTTACTGGCCTACTGTTATAGTTTGTTATCGAGGACAGGGGAGAAAGCCAACTGGACGATGTTCCGGCCATCTTTTGCTCATGCAAATGCAACAGAACTGTGCAAGCAGCGGACAATGGTACAAGCCATCTTCTTCAGCGTAGGCGTCGTTCACTTCCATCGAAGCTGGTGACACAGATGACCTCGCACCCTAGTGGCATCTGAGTATTTTATGTGAGCGTGTGAGCGAAACTACACAGCTACTCGATCATTGGATCAGTGGAGGCTATCATGACTCCACCGAACCCAGCGTCGCTTTATTAGCCTTGTGCTGTATGGAAAGACCAAAATGAGCGTCGAACGACAATCGCACACTGGTTAGGCAATTTTGTTCCATTCGCACGAGCAAAATATGGCTTGTATATTGTTTAGTCACCTTACACACACTGGACTTGTTAAGCATTTTTTTGCCAGTAACACATCATTGCTCCACTGTTCCTTGATAACAAACTGCAACACTAGGTCAATAAAAGCTATACTAGGTTAGACGGGGTCCTGACAGCCTACACTGTTCGAATAGTCCTGCAGCGGTACAGTTTCGCCCACACACCCACACAAGACACGCGAAGTCCCATGGAAGGTCAGAGAAATCCGGATCACCGACGTTGATTGAGGTGGACAACGCCAGTGGTCGAGAGGAGAGCTTGCACAATCGCCTACTGCTTGCACAGTCCCGTTGTATTTGTACGAACACAATGTGGTCTGAACATCATCCAGTCGTTTTACTCCCTACTCTTTGATAATGGCGTGCCGCACTAGGCCAATAAAGCTATGCGGTGTTTGATGGAGCTTGTGCGTATCCAATAATCGAGCAGCTGAATAGGTTGGCCCACATAAATTACGCGAAGTCTTATAGAATGACAAGGGACAACTGCATCACCGCCTTTACACTACATCAGTTACGGTCCAAGTGATCGAAGTGGGCAAGGGTTAATTCAGTGGGAATCGCGGTCCACATTGAGATGGCGCATCGTAATCCCTTCACAAAACGAGTGCTTCACAACGACCCTCCAATGCTAGGTAACATTTGGTTAAGTTAAGGTAGACTACGCGATTCGGCAGTCTCTCTTACCAATAGTCACGTAGCTAACCAAGTCCATGTGTAAAGTCAGAGGCACGTAACCTACGCGAAGACCGATGCGAAGAAAGCGAGATACGCAGTCACCGTCTTTGATCGAGGCGATCGAGGTTCACGATTAAGCAAGGGGTTTGTTGTGGCACCCGCTGGTTACACAATTCGGTTGCACTAGCATGACAAAAATGTAGTCCGAACATCGTCTATGCGCCTTACTCCTAAATAATACAAGTGCATAGAAGATTTTCTGCTTAAAATCCAACGTGTCCAAAGTGTTTTGCAAAACGTCCAATATATATATATATATATATATATATATATATATATATATATATATATATATATATATATATACATATATATATAGGAAAGCCATGGTGCTCTGATGCTTGTGGTGGCGAGATCCTGACAAATCATCGACCCGCTACTAATAATGTTCCGTCGTGGGCTCATATCATGGACGCCTACTTGTGGCGACCACTTGGTGGGATTTGGGTTACACCCTTATTTTAGCTAAGATCCAGGACACAATTCCGCGTGAGTCGGTTCACTGACTCATGGCGCTCGGCCCGCTGCCTTTTGGGTGTATACTTTATCAAAGGCTTTGGCTGAGGACCCGAGTCCTTCTTCTGTCAGGTGTGGGCGCCCTGCCAGTATCCTAGTCCATCCTCTTCGGAGGTTACCAAGTGGTCGATGGCCCTCTTTGCGTAAACCTAGCCATGGGGGACAACAGGTCTACAGGTTATAAGCTCACCGCTCGATTGGCGCAGAGCACGATCGCCACGCATTGTCTCTGACGGTGGGAGGGTACCTCCGGGCGTTCAATGATTTGCTACTGCCAGCCTCAAGCCAGCCAGCCCCTGGTCAAATTGGTGCAAACCCGTCAAATCCCAATACCTTGAAACATATTTGGAACCGATCGGGAAGTCATCATTTCAGGCCGTGGTCGCAGGTGTATCCTACTACGGTCGCAAAACATAAATGAATCGTTCCAGTACCATGAAGGCTGCATGTGAGGGCCGTCAAGCATATCCCAATCTATCTCTGCAATCACATTCCTAAGCTGGATCTGCTCCCCAATGACTTGTGGGTCAGACTATTGAGCCAAAGGCTCCGGATGGAGTTCCTCAAGCAAACCACCGAAGCACAACGATCACCTCGCGTGAGATTGCCCAAGAATGCAATCATATGTCTGCGCGAAGCACTCAGCATCCGGTGCTAGAACGTGCGCACACTACTGGATCAGAACTTCAGCGAGCGCCCGGAGCGACGCACTGCACTGGTCGCAATGGAACTGGCACGCTACCACATCCATATTGCTGCGTTCAGGGAGACGCTGCTCGCTGAGCAAGGTAAATTGCATGAAGCAGGTGCTGGCTACACATTCTACTGGGTGGGCAACGCTGCCTCAACACCACATGAACATGCGGGCGGATTTGAAATATCCGATCGCCTCCATGGCCAGCTCATGGGTGAATCAACAGGCATCAGCGCGCGACTGATGACTGTTCGTCTACGACTCGGAAGAAGTAAATTTATCACCTTAAGCACGTACGGTCCGACCATGTGTTATCCTGATGACAAGCGTGATCAATTCTACACTCAGCTATCCTCCGTGATACGGTCTGTGCCGAGGAGCGACCGAGTATTTCTGATGGGTGATCTCAACGCGCGCGTTGGGCGTGATGCATCGGTTTGGACAGATGTTATCGGTCCGCATGGCATTAGTTCAGCGAATGCGAACGGTGACAGGCTGCTCTCACTGTGTGCCACTCACGGCCTGACAATCACGAACACTCGGTTTGCACTGAGTGCGAGTGATATAGCAACTTGGACGCACTCACGGAGTGGTTACGCTCACCTGCTCGACTATGTCAACGTACGTTGACGTGATATGCATGAAGTGCGCATGCCATGTGTACAGCGTGGAGGTGAGTGTGGCCCTGATCACAAATTAGTGAGGACCAAACTGTACATGTATTTTCGTAAATCAATGTATTGCACTCCCGCCGTGAATCGGAGGAGTAAATTAACCTTCTCACCCTCGGTACTGTGGCGAAAAGTATTGAGTTGAAGAAGGCGATGACTGCACGCCTGTGTAATGTGGAATGCATAGCCACAATGTACGATCTGTGGCACCACAGTCGCGACCAGGTGACAACTGCTGCCGAGGAGACCATCGGGTGCGCAAACTGTAAGTGGCCTGATTGGTTTGATGAGAACAATGCGACGATTGGCGCATAGGTGGCGGGGAAGAATGCAGCATTTGCTGTACATGTGGCAGACCCCAGTGACTTGGGGAAGAATAGTCAGTTTCGCAAACTTCGACGGCGACTGACTCGAGAGCTCCGTCACATTAAATATGCATGGTGGATGGAGAAGGTGCAACAGATGGAATGTTACGCCAAACGCCGCAAACCTAAGGAATTCTGACTTCTTGAAGGCGGTGTATGGACCGGGATTGGAGCCGCTGAGGACGGTGATCGATGGTAGTTCAGGCGCTATTTGCACACAGACTGCAAACATAATGCATCTCTGGCGGAAACATTTTGACTATCTCTTCAACAACCATTCTGAGATCGACTGAACTAAATTGAACGGCCTCAAGCAGCACGATGTGAAGACGAGTCTGGCGGACACGCCGACACTGGATGAGACGCAGAGAGCACTTGCTCAGCTGCGAAACGGCAAATGTGTCGGTATCGACGGGATCCCGCCTGAAGTATTGAAACACGGCGGACCCTCGTTGGTGACTGCGCTGCACCACTTTGTGCAACGCATATGGATTGAGGAGGAGGTGACTCCTGAGCTGAAGGATGCTCTTGTGCTACCACTATAAAAGGGTAAAGGGAGCAAACAATGTTGCACGAAGTATCGTGGCGTCAACTTGTTGACTTGTATGAGCAAGGTGGTTGCCCGAATCCTGCTCACCCGCCTCGTCAGTCAGGTTGTGGAACCTAACGTGGAGGAAAAGCAATGCGGATTCCGTTCGGGTCGCAGCACTATAGATATGGTGTCTGCGGCTCGTCAGTTGCAGGAGAAGTGCAGAGAATGACACCAACCATTGTACTCGATTTTGCTGATTTCACCAAGGCATTTAATACGGCGAACTGCGGTGCATTTGGCTGGTGTTGGGTAAGTTTGGTTGCCCGCGTAAGTTTGTAAGTTTAATTGAAGGTCTGCACAGTGGTATGCGAGCGAGGGTGCAGCTGAGTGGAGAGACCTCGGATGACTTTGCAGTTATCTCTGTTGTGAAGCAAGGTTGTGTCTTAGCTCCTGCCCTGTTTAATATATATCTTCCTGCAATGATGTCCTGTGCTTTTGATGCCACTTGTGTTTATGGTGTATGTGGAGCACCGTATTGATCATCAATTTCTGAACATCCGTCGTTTCAGTGCGAGAATCCTAGTCTGTGAGACAACCATCCGTATGTTGCTGTTTGCTGACGACTGTGCGTTGTTTGCACACAGCGTGCATGGGTTGCAGCATATGACTAGTGCTCTGGCTTCGACAGCGGCTAAATTCGAGCTCACCATCAACACTAGCAAAACTGTGTCTCTTTCAGCCTTTACCGGAGGTGCAATCTTCAATATTGCCGCGAATCAGCATTGGTGCTGAAGTATTGGAAAGCACGCCCAGCTTCTGCTACCTTGGGGTTGTGATTTCGGCTGGCCAGCAGCTACACAGTGAGCTTCGTATCTGCGTCTCAAAGGCAGCGGCGGCATTCGAGAAGCTAGAGTACCGCGTGTGGAACAACCATCAGCTTACCGTTAGCAAGAAGCTGATGGTGTACAAATGCATGCTGCTCTCTGTTCTTCTATTCGGCAGAGAAACGTAGATGATGTACTGACACGTGTACGATATCTCGAACGGTCCCATCAACTGTGCCTGCGATGGATTCTAGGCATTCGTTTGTGCGACAGAGTTGTGGACACGGAGGTGTTGCGACAAAGTGGGATGTATGCAGTGGACTGCATACTCTTGCTGAGACACCTGAGGTGGCTCGGTCATGTGAGCCGTATGGATTCGACGCGGATACCAAATAACTCTTATATGGTCAGCTGAGTGTTGGGAAGCGGCATGTGGGGAAACCAGTTACGTTACCAGGACATGATCAAAGTAAGCCCCTCATGTATTAATCTTGATTGCAGGGTATGGGAATCGAAAGCGGTTGATCGGCGTGCATGGCGCGATCTAACCATGAAGACAATTGCCGAAGTGCGGGAGAAAGACCTCACATGTGCAGAGAAGAAGCGGCAAGTGCGAAAGCGGCAAGCACCGATGGGTTGTACTCCACCGAAATCAAGCGCATGATGTCGTAGCACAAGCGGTCGCGAGTGCCTGAGTCAGCAGGCCTAGTTAGCCATGAGCGAGGCCACTCGGGGCCACTACCGAAGCGACGACGGGTCCTACACAGAACGTAGGCAGAACCGGAGCAGCGTTTGTAGGTACGCTGAATTCGATTTATTTATCGCCTGCTGGCATGCTAAATCGCTTTATCTTAGGTGGTTGGTTAACAGTTTTGTCCTGATGATTTTCTTTCTCATCTCTTCTATAAACTTACACACGTCACTTAAGCCAATGGTAGTTAATTTCGATAAAATTTTCGTGTTTAGTCATTTCCGTAAAATATCCTTTCTGACCTCCTGAACTTATCTGTTATTCGTTTGTAGACAACCTATTTCATATGCTCATTAATTTAAGACTTATGTCATCATTTCCTTATGCATTACTCGATTTATTTTCTTTGTTATCTTTCAAGTGATTGACCGTTGGTTGATAGCCCCGATGTAGCTGCGCTTGCTGTGCGTGTTGACAAAATGCCTACCTGTCTATTACGTACTACATCGTGCATACTGGCTCTAGGATATAGTTGGTCGTTGCTGGAGGGGACGGGGTGCACAGTCCTTGTGGCCGTGTAAGGATCAAACAGTGGTTCCATGCAGTCAGTGTGGATCGGACTACTGTCCAGCCACCGCCTTGTGTGCACTTGATGCCCCAAATACAGCGTGTTTGCGTTTATCTGTGAAGGAGTGTGGGCGGGCTCCGTTGATGAAACGTGGCTCCCATTCACATGCCTCTCCGTCTTATTCCTTCGGATTTACACTGGAGATGGGGTGTATGGTTGGAGCCGTGGGTGGTGCAGCGCAAGCCATCCATGGTCCCTCTGTAGGCGCAGGCGTCCTGTGGCTGGTCACAGTGCCTTGCAAATCCGAAACCGGATGCTGCCAAATATATATATATATATATATATATATATATATATATATATATATATCACTGCAACGTAAGTCACCTACACTATGTTTTCGCATCTGCAACGCGGTTATATTAGCGTCAATCATATGCCGAGGTTGCACCTTATTGAGTAAGTCTTGATATAATCAGGTATTTTCAAGGCTAGCTGCGTCCATGGAGGCCATCAAAGGGCAGAGTTAGGTCGGTAGTGTCTCCTAACAAAACTGGTATTAGTGAGTTGAAACCTTGACTGCTTTGGCGCACGCGACGACCAAGTTAAAAGTTAAACGCTACGTGTTAACATTCCAATACAGCACTTTAAACTGGTTAATATACCATTCAAAGAATTTCAGCAATACGAAATATAGAGACACAAGTTAGCTGAATCCACTTAAAGAACGCTAAAGACAAATAAAGCAACGAGTGGTAAATTTAAATCATGAGTTTCAAGAAGGGCATGATAACATTCACTGTGCACTGAAAATTCGCAACAAAATCATAAATCCAAATTAAAACGATGTAAGATACTTACGCGAAATGCATGGTACATTATTCTGTTGTGGTATCTTTTCAAGGTTTCTTCATATGCCTTCAACAGAATGGTCTTCATACTCTCATTGGAATCCGACTGAGATAAATACCACAGTGCGCAGACTAGGAATTCGTAGGTGCGTTTAAGCCACAACAGCCCAACTGAGCCTGATGAGTCCTCAGTTGATTGGTTTAGGGCTTGTTCAGCGGCCAGCATTTCCTTCAGGGAAGTGACATTAAGGCTGGCGACTGCGTTGGACACTTTCTAAGAAATGAAAACAAGGTTAAGTTTAATTTAGCAATATCATTTGCATGTAGGAATAAGAGACAACGTGAAACGTAAGGTACCCAACATACAGACAGAAATACAAAAAGTGCAATGCACAGTATTATGCTACATGGAAATTTATATCATCTATGAAACGGGCAGCAAGTGGGATTTAGGTGTATCTAAGAAAGCATGACGAGAGCGAAATACACGCATTAATAATATAGATTGAAAAGCCTGTAAATGTTTGTGTCCTTTAGATCCCTGGTAACGCACAACCACTGCTTAGGGATGCAAGTGAATTCCTGTAGGCATAAGCACACAAGGTGTGATAGAAAGGGACGTGCCTTGTAGTGGAGGCACAAAGGTAAAATAAAAGATTCAAAATGAGCAAGCAGAAACAACCTAATGTGTTAAAAAAGTAAGATGTCAAACTCTACGCATAGTGACGCAAAGAACTGTCCGAACAACACAATCGTGCGTCGATTTCTTGTTCGTGATGGGTCTTTGTTAGAAATGCTCTTACAATAAAGTTAAGTCAGATCATTTCCTATCCGAAACAATGCTGTTTAGAATAAATCGGTATGATAACCAAAAACATGTTTTGTATTATTCAATGTTACAACCAGATAGTTTAGTAAAAATGGGACAGGTAACCGCCATCTGAAAGCTTAGGAAAGTAGTAAAATCCTTGTCGCAGGTTTGATTTAATAAGACTGCTAATTCCAGAAATGTTTGCTGAGACAGCAACCGTCGGTTATGCCAAAATCATCACTTATAGTAGCACGGTACTAGATATAAGCAATGGCACCACTAGCCAAAAGCGGCCTGCTGCACGCGGCTTATACTCACTAAGGCACCAACACACGGTAAGTTAGTCATTAAGAAGACAGAAGGGAAGATGGTCAGACTACGGGAAATTTGAAATTTACTAGACCTGTACATATACTACATGTGGGTCTAAAATGTGTCATAGGATATGAAAATAAAATTACTATGGCACAGCAGTGCGCTGCTTGAACATAATGGTTTATACTTAGGAGCTTTTGGGTCGTTTTTCTATTAAAAGTGGCAGCTTCGTAGCAATAACGGTAAACAGATTATAAATAAACAATGGAGAAACAATTAGTAGCCTAACTACCAAACTACACGTCAATCGAAAACCTGACGGTAAATACCAAGTGGCCAATTGTTCATATACCAGGCAGCAAGAATAAAGGCTGGAAGTACGTAATTCAACCGTTTGGCAAAAGAGTGAAATTGATGGTGTTTTAGAATCAAAAACAAAACGTATTTGTTTGGGTAAAGTCACTGACAGGCAATCAAGCGTAATGAAGCTGAGGTCTAATTTAATCATGTTTTGTCAGTAACAAAGCCGGACTGGATTAAATGTTGGCTGAATTTCAAGTGTCGGCCGGTGGTCGAGTGGCCTGCACGTCTGGCTTGCAATCATAAGATCACCGATTCGAATTGACGTAGGGGCGGACGATATACTCACGGTATATTCAGCCCACGCTCGAATGGTGGTGGTCGCGCAGCAGCGAAGCGCCACTACGGCGTGCAGCTGACACCCACAATTTTAAGCAGAAGGCGCCTAGAAAGAATATGCTAAGAAAATATTTTGCAAACATTATTCGAGCCGAGTAAAACAAGCTATCCTGTACAGCAGACTGAGGACATAAGAACTGAGTCAATGAGTTGGGTTGAGATTGAATTTATTTGACGAGTTCCTTTAGTTATCAGAGTTAAAGTAGCATTTGGTGCAGGTAGCCCTTGGGTGAGAAAGGAACCCCTGTTTAATACCAAAACAAGAAAATTAAATACGCTGGTGCTTCGAAATTTGGAAAAGAAAAGGATAAAAGACGTCAAAATAATGAAAGGGTTGGTAGTCTACTGGTGGTCATGTGTGATGCATATTCAGCAAACAGTATAGTCACATAAGTCCGACAGAACACAAAGTAAAGCAGTCTTGCTGGCAAGAACGGACTAGCATTCGTCTCAACACGGAGTGCTGTTAGTCCCAAGCGGAACCAAATTGCAAAACCATAACGTAACATAATGTAATTCAGCGTATCCGCAGCATCACCTGTCCTAACACAGAAGAAATGTATTCATAATAAAACATTGCGCTCACTCAGTACCATTAAAAGTTCCGTTCCGATGACTGTAGGTTTTGCACCAAAAAGAATTGTACAGTGCAAAATTGTAAACAAGCGAAAATAACTCAAAGATCTTCCAGCGAAGTTCGTGGACCAGTACCACATTCATGGAAGAGATGGACTCATCCCTCGTAGATGATGCTTTTGATAAGCCTCTAGACGTTGTTAAAGACCTTACTTACGGAACAGCTTCGAGCGTTAAGGAACATAGTTGTTTGGCATTGACAGGTGATCACTTTAAATAAATGTAGAAACTAAATTTGAAGTTTGAAAATATCGAGAGCTGATTTAGCAGGAAAAAACGTCAAGGCTGTGAATACGAATTGTACTAATTCAGTAAATGATTATATTAAGACAACGCTGTAGTACTTCAACTAGTACCGTAATAAGGTGTATCTTTCCTCTCCCAAGAACTGCGGGAAAATTAGAAAGGCTAAGTCGCTGTGATCTGACTCACTTACGCGTAATTTAATGAAATGATAAACAGTGTTAGCGGGATTTATCTGTCAGGCTCCATCAGATGGTACGTTTTGACGCAATCAAGTCTCATGAAATGTATGTGAACAACACATGCGTGAAGTCAGACTAAAATACGTGTGTTAAGAGAAGATTATTATCATTATTATTGATTATCATTCTCATTAGTATTATTATGGCTGCAATTCTGCTCATAGACATCACGCAAAGGCCTGGTTGCTGGCAGATTAATAGGCGAGAGCAGTCATTAGGGGGTCTGGTATCTCATATTGATTTGGAGACGACTATTCAAACAAATTAGTTGCTGACGGATATATTTGATCCAGAGACCCAGGAACACAGGTCCAAACAGCAGCTATATCTTGCCAAAGTGGCTAGGTGGACTCGATTTACCTCAAGTTACACTAAAATCTAGCAGTTGAGCTGTATGAATGGGCAACGCAACTGTTCGGGAAGGCACTTCTGTTTTCCTTACCTGCTGCTTAGAAGAAGTCAATCGGCGGCCACTTAATCAATAAATGGATAAGTACTTACCTCAGAATTACAGGCCGCTCAGTGTAAAGAGAGTTCTACTCAAATTATTAGAGAATCTAGTAAGAGACGTAAATAAAGCCCACTTAATGACGTCTAGCTTACTTATTTCGTCTCAAAACGGCGTTTGCAAAGGCCGTTTACGTCTAACTAACTTGTTATGTGCTTGAGGATGCTAGGTCAAAGCGGTAGGCAAGGGGCACGCAATTAACGTATTCAGTTACTTTGCAAGTCTTTTGTCCAAACTGCAGCCTGTTCTGTGTTTGACAACAACATTCTGAGAGGGCAGACAATGTTTACCCGGGTAGGTCCGAATCTATTCTGCTAACTATCTGCTGTCACCATGTATCGCAGAGGACTGTCTTGGGTTTATTATTGCTCAACTTTTAGATAAATGACCTACCTTTCTAGCTAGATGTAGGGTCTCTAATGTTTACAGACTATTTTAAGTTCTGGGGTAAGAACGTTGACCCAGAGGGCTCCCAGCATATACAGTGTGCACTAGACCGGCCATGTGACTAGCCGTTCTTTAGCTGCTGCTCGCTGAACAACCTCCTTTAGATACCAACTTGGTGGTTCCGCTGAAGCTCTTTCTATCAAATGGTTTGGCGGCAGTGTTTAAGGTCGTGGTGGGTTTTAACCTGGCAAGCATTCGCCCTGTAAAGGACGACAAATGTCTGTTTAACAACATTGCGACATAGCGAATGTGCCTCATAGGGATCCTGATGCGCCTACCCAATTCACAGACCTCTGTCATCCAATACAAAGATTCGCATTTAACTATTCTCACACCAACGATCCGATCAAACCATCACAAATAAGACGATATATTTACAAATACTAGCAACGCAAACAAACATACCAACAAATTTTCATATACACTCATCACACAGATCAGCATGCCAATGAAAAGATTTTACTGCTAGGTACAATTCCCAGCCAAGAAATTTTGTACCAGAGTTCTCATGCATATGCAAGGTTGTCTCGTATTATCGAAAATATAACGTTAATTATTTAAAAACATTCATTTACTTAACTTCGAATTTGCACATGGGAACGAAGGTCTACGTACGAGTTATTTCGTAAATGGATACAAGAAACCGCATGTGTCTGAGCAGGTTGAGTTGGGGGTCATACTATCAGAAAACTATAAATCTAGTGAAAACCGGACAAAGGTCGCATGCCAAAGTCACGTTTTGTTTTGAATAATTAACCCGTCATTTGGAGCCCTTGCAGGTTATAGATTTTGTAGACCGTATATTGCCTTATACAGGCCTCACTAGGAACACTACGGGTAAGTTTATCTTCAACGCTTAATCTAAAAGAAGAGAACAAAGGAGCGGGTCTTCAGGGTTAGCGCTAAAATGCTGTATTGGTCAAGAAGTATATAGTACCCCGAGTGACTATTAGATTAAGTGTTGTTCGCCGCACTATTAAAGATATATGAAAGACCTGCTCCCTATGTATCGCAGCTTGACGGATGAACCTGACCCGCATTTATTGTTTCTGCTCAACGAAGTCGCCAACCCTCCAAGGGCATCCACAGAAACTGCACAAGTCTCGGCCTGTTCAGTGTAAGACTGAAAGCAGGTTATCACGTAAAGTAATCGTCGCTTGGTGTGTCCGCACGAAATATTGTGTCGGCACCCACGGTAAAAGCGTTCGAGCATCGACTGGACGCGCTTGCAACTAATATCCTCCACTTCACATATTAGCGTTTATTGTAACTTCCCATGTAGAATTTACCGCCCTTCCTTTTTAAGGTGTAGTCTGTATTGTTTGTTATTTTATCTTCAGTTTACTTTTGCCTATTTTTAGTCATTTTGTCTCAACATTAATTGACCGGCGCAATAGGGAATACTAAAGCAGAGCACGTTGGCATTGAACGGCTGATCGTGGTAGGATGTACATGCGCAATTTAACACTCATATATAACGAATAGATTCTCATAAATCCATCCTGAATCAACGGCTCTTTTGCTCCAGAGAATTAGCTGGCCGGGTGTCTGGCTAGCCAAAAAACCCCGTGGTGCTAGCTTCGTGGTTCGGGTCCAATTCGTTCCAGTAAATAGTTCGGCGGCAGTGTTCCAGGACGTGGTGGGTTTTTGTTTGATCAGCATTCTCCTTACAAAAAGCCACAAATGTCTGCTTAACAACACTTTGACGTGGCCGTCGTAATTCGCCACTAAATAAAGTCACTGCCGCGTGAATATCATGAATATACATCTTATACTCGCACATTGACGGCGACATCAACCAGTTAAGAAAATGGCAGCACAATTACAAGCAAGAACCACACACCTACATACATCTAATTACATACGTGTAAACACCCCAACACAAACATACACTGTTAAGGCAAACACATTAGATTTGTGCAAATATTTATGCAACCTTTTTTAGGTTAACATGATCACGCTTGTAAATGCGTGCCTTGCGTTGTCGAGAATAAAAAAATTATTTATTCATTGTTTCTTTCCCTTCTGAACTAGAACTTATTTAAACAGTGATGCGCTGTTGAAATAATACAAGTGACTGACTGATGTCAGCCGGGACGGAACTTGAAGCGCTTAAGGTGATTTACGTTTGTGCTAATAGCCATCCAAGTGCAAACATTTTAGAGATTTCAGTCGCTCAAAAGAAAATCAGTCGAAAATTTGATTCAGTCCCGCGACACATGTGGTGCTTAAAGGATCCAGTTGTGATGAGCGCGAACGATATGTGTGACCAGAAAATTGCATTTAATATACGTGCTTGGGTTATGTTTGCAAAGTTTTGATTGACAGAAATTCGTCTAATTTCTTATTCGTGCGGCAAGAAGCATCTGGATCTACTACTCAGTACCAGTATATCTGTAGCTATTGCGTAAGTATATCAGACCTTCAACGCATAAGTTCCAAAATGTTCCTCAGCTAAACGTACTTAGTGCAAAATTTATTTAAATGGAGTTAGCTTTCATAATTAAAGTACAGTAGCTGCAGATTTATTGCAGCTCCATCATCGCTGTCCAACGATTAATCTGTTACAAGTATTTGTATCTTAGATGAAGCTTGCGCGCAACATTGCTTTACAATTATGCATACAACCGACATATAGTGCAATCAGGCTAAAGTTTTGGTGGTTATGTTGGCACAGACATAAGAGGCAATAGATAAATCATTTCTTATAAGCTTACCTATGAGCTTATAGCAAGAAATTTAACGGTCGCAACCCGGTCGTGCACAGGCATACTCAAGGATTGCAGAAAGTAGTTTGACTGCACTAATGAATATCGTAAAATAACTACTAGCAACCGAGTATAAAGAGCGCAAGGTTATTGCACATAGAAAGCAAGAAAACATTATAAGACCAAGCACATAAAACTAACTTTCATATTTCCATCTACATCGGATTTCACAATATAAAACCGAGTGCCCCAAAGAGCTGAAAGCAAACATTGTTAGTATAAAAATATGGTCAAACCAAAAAACTCCGAAAGAATTCTTGAGTAGATCATAAATGTGTCATAGCTGAAATCACTATAATCATCTATTCTAGGAATTCTTGTAAAAAACGTCACTCGATTTGCAGTGTCCAAAACGGACATCCTTGGACACCGCCGTTTGTTTGAGGTCGCGTCTCTAACGGATCAAAGTAATAAAAGTGTAGACTGCTAGCTCCAATATAAACACATATATTAATAACAATCTGAAATTCTTAAAGCGTTCATTAATGTGAGTTACAAAGCATACAAGTAATAATAAGTCGCAGATATTAATTTTATCTATTGCCATGATGAACCTAATCAGCAACGAAGAAGATGCGATGTATGACCTAGTAATATTTCAACGTGCATCGCTCAGCCTTTATTTGACAACCCTACTTAATATTGTTCATAGGGATGTTATACTACATTAGTTCGTGAACGCGCACTTTTCGGGTCCGTCATTTATTATTACTATTTGTCCACCGCAGCGGGTGCAGAACGATGTTATCTATTACACGAATGAAGGTGCATATTATTGTTTTACTTCCCGGAATAATTTCCTCATGACACTATGGGACATATGGGCAAGCAGGTGACGAGAACTCACAATCGTGGTGACGCCGCAAGTAAATGCCATATTGGGTAGTTGTAATAAGGACAGCAAAATAACTTATAAGGCATGGTAACGGCTATACGACGTTACAGTTAATGAAAAGCTATTAATGCGGTCTAATATGATTGGACGAATGTTGATTAGATACTGATTGATTGAAATCAAAAAATATATCCTTACTGAGGGAATCGTTTTAAATCTTGCTCGATGTATTAACTGATAGCGTTTAAAGCAGGTAAAAGAAAGGTAAGGAACAAAGTAGAAAACCGTATGCAAATGCGTCAAGAAATGTGCAGAGCAGGAATAATCTGACATTTTAAGTTTATGTATGTCTTCAAGCCACGTCAGACAAATCAAATAACTCATTATACAATTTTATGGTGAATATTTCGCTGCAACCTACACATACTAAGTAACCTATTGGAAAATGAACAACTGCACAATAGGTGCATAAGTCGGTTGGATACAGAACGGACAGCCATGCCATCATACTACGACTCGGTTCTTAGGTCTAGGGCGACAGATTTGAGGTCTCGCAGAAAACGCTATGGTAAGTGCTGACTGTCGATCGGTTGACTGGTGTGCGACCTTCCATCACCTTGTACTGCTGGCTAGTAGACGAAGTTGACAGGCATTCAGGTAATACGTTGTTGAACGGATGCCCTGTATTGGCCAGTGTCTCAGATAACAAATTCTTAAATGAATTGATGTATGCAGAAAGAATTGGGCTGATAAAAGTAGGCATTGTAAGGTCGCTGCATCAGTACCAATGCCGTAAGTACCTGAGCATTAACTTAAAAGGCTTATCTACTAGTCCGAACAAGGTCACAGTTTTTCAGTTCATCTAGTGTGGAGGAACACAGCAGGGACAAATCGAATGTTCAACTCACTTTGGACAGCTTAGGCTTTTAGACGAGAGGGGTACAACAAATGTTGGGCAGTACTGAACGTTTTATTTACATTCGTGGCTAAAAATAAATTATATTCATTAGCACACGTAGGTACTTTACTGTAACTACTACTATAACTAATTACGATAACTAGTTTGCGGTCGAAGTACTGGAAGCACACCATATCAGTCAAGATCAGCATTTTACCGTCAAGTATATTTCGCACAAGGCACGTTGCTCTGCATGCATTGTGCTGATGGCTAATAAGTAGAGCAGTTACAACTGGGTAAACTACTGGTGAGGAACCGAAGCAAAAGTGATCTGCAGATGTTCTTTGTTCGTGTGCGTAGTGTAGAGCTCAACCGTAAAGCGCAGTACTTAAAGTGCTGACGGTATTGCAGACATTGTAATGCCTATGTAGTTTGCGTATCCAAAATAGTGACATGTGACTCTGGTCAACTTGCCAAAGCGAGTTTATTGGAGCGGACGTTATTAGATGGCGTGGCACCACCCCCACGTCTCAGTGACGTTACATGGACTTTTGTGACAGGTTAAAGAGTGAAGGCTTTCCAGGAGAAATCCCACCACGTCACGGAATGCTTCCGTCGATACTTTTAAACAGTTAGTTGCAATTGGCAAGCAACTTACAGGCCGATTTTTCACTCGTTTATTCGCAGTGGCACGATGCTCAAATTTCTCCATTGGAAAACCGAATGGGTTAAGCAGGGTCCGCAGTTAGTCCTTGAAGTCAGTTGATGCTGAAAACGATTCATGGACAGTCAGGTGAAGAATTGTGCATATGAGAAATAAGTTCGAGGTAATTGAGGTATAATTGTCCGGGTGGTTACGAATGGCTGTCCGGTTATCCCCTAGATTAGGGCCCTGAAGGTCAAGACGGCCGCTGAATCCTGGTTTGTGCTACTACAATGTCCCTTGTGTCCATTGATCTTTCCATCGCTGTGCTTGTATATGGGTGTACAAGCCATGGACCAGCTAGTTTTCTCAAGTGTGTCTTTGTAGACTAACTTCATCCAATCTCTGGGGAAACTACGATTCCTCAGCCCAAGGTAGCATACGCTGTAAGTACCAGATAAAGTTTCCCAGGTTTCGGAGAAAGAAGCAAGGGCGTGATAGGCCGATAGCTACAGCAAAAGCAGTCTTGCGAGCAAGCAATGCAAAAGCATTACACTATACACGTTTTCACCTTCGACATCCTGCTGGTTAAAGTGCAGCAAATGTTATCCTGAAAGTGTCTTTGTCAATCATGCAACAAAAGCAAGGACTGCATGTGTAGATCACTGTACTATACAGTCAGATCCGGACCTTGGCGCCCGCGGGGGATTGTAAGCCATTGCCTTCAAGAAACAGAATTGGACACTGTATAAATAGCTGCACTTACCTTGCTCCTTTGTGCAACGCCAAGAGTATATTATGGAACTTGTATGCATTACGAGACAGTTGACGTGCATTAGACCAAAAACTACAATCGTTCACATGAGGTTGCGGCCTGTGTGAAAAGTAGGCACTTTACTTAATTTTGGCCCGAACCATTTGTCACATTTTAAATAAATAAATTCCTCCTTAATTCTCGTATTTATCGAGGCACACCAAACCAGGAATGAGCAAAAGTTACAGGCAGTTAGATTTCGTAACCGACATGTTGCTATGTATGTTATCGTCATTGGTCCAAAGTTGTACAAAAAGCGGAAACTGAAGATGTTATCAGGAGGAATATAGTCGACGGTGGATGACTACAATGTGCGTTCAAGTGTGCGCAACGTAAACAGTCAAGGCCATATAAAAGTAGCAAGGACCGTAGATGTCGACAGAGGGTAGCTCTTGGTACTTGTCAATTAACTCATGAAATATGTATGTTCACTTCAGTTGGGTTATTATTGAGCAGACGTAAGCGCAGAAGTGAAGACCGGATTACTCCCTGAAGAACATCGTAACTTGTGCATAGTGGCGAAGAGCACCTGCCACCTGGTCAGGTTAATCTGTGTACGTTCATCAAAATACGCACTAGAAAAATGGACAATGGAGCGATGTATTCCTTGTAGCGATTCACGTTTTACACCGCCGAATGTATTTCCATGGTCAGGGAAGCAAATACAACCTGATATATTTTGCTTTCAAGTGACGACAGTACAGAAGGTATGAGGCAGGCTAATGCTTCCAGAGAGGAAGATGAACTGTGGCAACCTAGCTGAGCGCGGTCATTCGAGCGAGAATGGAGCAGCACCCTTACAATAATGATTCTCACAAGTAACTTAAAGACGCTAGAAGTGCAAGCGTTAGGTCCATCCTTATTGGATACTGAATTCGGCACCAGTGTGCTACCGAGACTTATCAAGTAGTGAGCGATTTTGTGTTGCTGCGTAAACATTGTGTATACATACGTAACATGCCCCGCCAAACGTCCTCACCTCCCGTGCGTGTGAGAGAAAACACCTTTTCCTGCCCGCTAGCTTTACAGGAACTTTAGGCGTTTCAGTACAATTTTCACAGTATTACAGTCGATGGGAGGTAATACTTTCACGGCACCAGGTTTTCGGGACAGGATGGCTCTGGGGTCACAGTAGTACCGAGGTAACGGAACTACTTGTTCAATTCCACTACCTTCTCAGTGAAACAGGGGAAACTGGAGCCACTCGACTGAGCTGTTGCACTTTCATCCACAGCACGTGACAACCGTTGTTCCGAAGAACAGACTGGATACAAGGTGGTTAAGTAGGCGTAGCACCTGATTGGCAGGAACAATAGGTGCGTTTAATGAGAAGCTGCCTTGTTCTTTGCGTGCTTTCTTCCAAAGTCCTGCAGCCGCTTCCGGTGAGGGTATCGAATATATCATGGCGGCCTTGGTTTTTCCCAAACACAGCAGAAGACAAAACAGCAAGATAACTAGTGAAATGTCCCAATACTTAAATACTTAAGAATCAAACAAGAAAATAGATTTTGTTGTTCCAAGCATTCTAGCCTTTGGCTGATATTTTGTGAAGCACACTGCGTCCACCTGAAATTGGAGCATGGCAGCGAATGACATTACGGTGGTTTGTTTTCAACAGCTGACGAGAAAATTTTAGGTTGTCGGGTGATCCGAACGGTCAAACAGAGCCCGGATTCCATTGGATATTCAAAAGACAATTGCAGCATAATTATTGTTGCACAGTGTACATGCTTTTGTCTCAAGCCCAAATGTTGTAACACAAGACATTAACAATGTTCAACTCCACGCCTGTTCTTGCGATCTTCTCCCGGTTGTCCCTCACTTTCCCTCTTCTCTGAGGTCCGGGACTTCTTGGAGATCTGGGATTGAACGGAGGAACAGTTTTGGCCCAAGACGGACGCAACAACCCATATGGACCTACCTGGAGCATGGTAGAACTCCGAAAGGACCGAACTACAATCACCATTACCTTTGTTCAGTATGGAGAACTGGACATATCCTCATACTCCCATATATTATACATCTGAAAAATCTGGACAGCGGAAAAGTTGAACTTTTGCTCACCTGGGCATACAACAAGATGAATAATCACGATGTCCCTCTCCTCCACCGACCACAAAAATAATGGCGACCCCGATCAAATTACCTGTCCAACTAACAGAGGCAATTAGAAGCCATTACTCTGCGAAAAACCGAAAGTAAAACCAGTCGTCAAGCGGCTTTGCCAGTTCAATATTAATGTTCAAAATGCTTTACGGCAGTGTTGCAGGACGTGGTGGGTTTTCGCCTGGCAAGCGTTCTCCCTATAAAAAGCCACAAATGTCTGTTTAACAACACATGGACATGCTTTGTGACAGATGCCGCGAGTACGTCGTTTCAAACACTTTGGCTTGATTTGAAGGACTGAGCACTTAATATATTGCGTAGTGTAACAAAGGTTGCGTTATTTCACGGATCACCAGCAAGAATTAGTGTAAATAAAGGCACGATGACCTTTGTTTCTTACCTGCCTATGAGGCCAACCCAATGGCAAGTGCATTCTCAGAAGGATAACGCAGCACTCTTCACTTCTACCTAGCCCCAGGGTTCCTGTAAATCTAGGATGATTAGTTGCGAAGTATTTTAGAAAACTAAACAGGCTACCTTAAATATCTTTCCAACTATAGAATGGATGTCGGCACCAAGCAACACAGGAACCCTCATATATCACAAGCTTTTTCGAAGTTCGACCATACATCCAGCACGTCTTCCTACAGCATCGTGCCTATCTTTAAAACTCTTTTTAACTTGTTTATAACACGGTCGCTGCAAGATGCACCATTCACGTGCGTCGAAATTCAGTGAGAATTCAGAATGTCGCCCGAATAGATTGCTATCGCAGACGAGCGATGGAACAACCTGAAAACTTCAAAACTGTCGTGGATAATGAGCATTGCGTTTGCAGTCAGATAGAAAACCAATGCGCATGCTCGTCACAGCCATTTTGCACTTCAGTGTTACGAGTCCGTCAAGGCTTCTAATAGTCTCGATCGGAAGTCTTCGTCTAAGAAATTTAAAGCACTGGTACCAGCTCGCAATACCAGTCTTCTTATTGTCTTATTTAGACTGAAACCTTCAGTTAAATATGGCAAATGCCAGAGAGTGTTGGAGAATTCCCGAGGCAAGAATCGTTGAGCACGACAAATTTGATGGCCTTGCCTTAGTTTCATGATATTGCAAAGCCGTCTGTGCTTCATAGTCGCGTTATATATATATATATATATATATATATATATATATATATATATATATATATATATATATAATCGTAAGTCTGTATATGTTGCAGCGCTAGCGATTGGCCATGTTCAACCTGCCACCCAGCACATATGCCTTAAACAGGACGCTGAGCAGTTTTTATTTCGCAGTTACGTCCTAGTTCTTTGGCAAAACTTGCAATGGTAGAGGAAGCCATACAGTAGAGGGGATCAAACGGTCTGGTGTAGCCAATTAACTGCTCCGAATGGGTGCATCCGATGGTTACAAGCTACTTGTGGATTAACCGCTAGTATGCGCGTTTACTGTAGTATGCTTTTCAATGCACCTTCCATTCTAACTTCACAAACCATTTGGCAGTTAGCATATTACGTCTTCCACTAGACAATGCCGATAAATATGAGGACGAGGAAGAAAATGTCGGCCTCCGCTTTACATACCAGTCAGTTTCCTGCCGTACCTTAGCAAGGCTCAATAAGCTAACCAGAGTGACCCGGGCTCAGGGTGATCAAAAACGCCATGACCCATGTGGAGGCTCACCGTTACCCACCTTTAGGTTGAAACCCGCGACGGACTCTAAATGGGTTCTCTCGGGGGTGTAATTCTTGCCAGTGAGGAGGCCGCATGGTCGTCCGATTCATTCCGCAACAAAACGTACCACAAATAACACAACCGGCCACGTCATTCCTCACACCTTATTCTCTGTGTCAAAACCCAAATCACATCCAGTCATCTTCATCTCTCGCACTGAACGACCGCACTTAACACCGCTACCTCGAACACACACTCAATGAGTGGTCACCGCGCACTGCACTGGCACACTAACCTTGCTCACCAAACCACCCACTAGCACCGAATTGCACAGCTCTATGACGCCACTGCAGCACCATGCCCACATACTACTTTACCACCACATTTCGGCCAAGCGACACATCGCTCATCCTCTGCTACGACGCCTGCTCGTCTAACAACCATCCGTGTGTGCGGTATGGTACGGTTCCTTGCGTTGCGGAGCGCACCTTCACATCATGTTGACCTAGTTCGACCGCAGCGCTTGATGCCGCATGTCCCCATCAGGTGCGCATTACGCATGCGCCATGCGCGCGCAGATGAGAGAGTTTGTTGCCTGTGCCTTGTCGCGCGTGTAGGCTGGGTACTGTGGTGTATTCTGATCAAATTTACCTGGCGTCTGGTTCAGGGTGCTCAACATGGCCATGGCCCCGGTTGGTGGTTCCCCATTGCATTACTGTGTGTTGAAACCCGCGAAGGACCCTAATTGGGTTCGCTCAAGCGTGCAGCTTTTGCCAGTGGGAATGCCTCACGTTCCTCCGCTTCTTTCACAGCAGTGTTCCAGGACGGGGCGGGTTTTCGCCTGGCAAGCACTCCTCCTTAAAATGTCACAAGGGTATGTTTAACAGCACCGTGACTTGGCGGTTGTGGAGCTCCACCAACGGAAGTCGACGCAATACTTACCCACACAACTGCTTCAACTCCACAGATTTCGCGCATCCATTTAGCACCGGCGGCACCTTCACGCACGATCATAATGCAGGGAAACAGCTACGAATACCATAAAACAGCTAAACACGCATACATACACACATGATTTGGCGGCGTCCGTATCCGGATTTGCCTGTCACTGTGACGTCCATGGGGACAGTCACAGGATGCCTGTGCCTACAAAGGGGACCATGGGTGGCTGGCGCTACACCACCCATAGTTCCACCCACACAGCCCATATCCGGTGTAAACCCGAAGGAATAAGACCGGGAGGCATGTGAATGGGAGCCACGTTTCCTCAACGGAGCCGGCCCACATTCCTTTAACAAGCAGAACAGAAGCATTCCGGCCTAGTTGGGAAATCATGCGCACCAGACGTACACGAGGCGGTGGCTGGACCGTAGCCCGTTCCACACAGGATGGAACCACTCTTTAAGCCTAGCACCGTCACGAGGCCGGTGCACTCCGTCTCCTCCAGCAACGACCAACTGTCTCATGGAGCAAGTATGGAGGAAGAAAGTGGGTAATAGACAGGTAGGCACCTTGTCAACATTCACATCAAGCGCATCCACACCGGGAAGCTCAAACAACATCTACTTCTGAAATGCAAGATTACTCAGCACGCAAGCAAACGTACCACCTACGCCGCCTTATTGGCCTGGATTAGTAAATCGAATGGGAGCGTACGTATCATGCTTCTATTCCGCGTGCAATAATACCTTCTCCTGCACTTGAGCAACCGCCCTTATGATCAGTGCCTTGGATTCGCAACACTTGAAATCAACATGAGTTTGTCATAAACTCACCTTCTTCATGTTCTGGTAATGTTATTTCCGGTTTGCACAAGTGCCGTTTCCCTGCACTAAGTTAGTCGTACAAAAGCGGTATGAGTATCCTCGTCCAATACATTCGGTATACATATATACATAGATTGTCGTCATCCGTGTCCAATAGCAGTTCGAATACAACATATGCACATGCGTGTATTTAAACTTAAATGTGAGCTGTCACAAACTGTAGAGAGACACGTTAGACATCATCATCAATGGTACGACAAAAGTGTACTTGGGTTTCATTTGGAGGTTAGGCTAACAACCACTTTCGCTGTCATGAGAATAACTACCCAATACGAACTGTTGATGTTTTCTTCAACAGTTAGACGTGACAGCCTTAAATCTTGGGCATCCATATTTGAAGGAACCCGATGTAGCAATTGTGAAGCAACTGCTAGGTAGAATGATGACTAAACTACTGGTACAGTGAAATAGTGTGCACTTAGGTGTTGCCCTCTACATGTACAGTCTGGTTTCATTAGCTGATGGGGGAGATCATACAGCATGCGAATGCGATGCAGTGTCCATTTCTGGCTCTCTGTGTCTCCGACCGGTTCGGTCATATGCTTCCAGAGGTATGTGCACCTACTCAAAGAACGACTGATGCGCAACCTTTGGTATTGCCAGGTGACATCAACGAAGTACCGTTGCCTACTATCAAACATGCGACTTTCCAAACAGTGTTCGCATTTACCGTGCAAATGTCCAAGTACTCAACCATTTGTACCTACCGACCTGTACTCTATTGTAGCCATAAGCTATTTGCTAACGATCTATATCGTACGTTTCGGGTGCAACCATTTGGTGCTCACAAAACCATTGTCGCTATGCGCCGATTAATTTCCGATGTTATATACTAACACACTGACGTACCATTCCCCTTAGGTTCAACCTTTTACTTAATCCATCCAAAAGATTGGCCACGTGCAATGCAATTCCTGGTTAGCGTCTCTGTACGTCTGTCTTCCATTCGGTTAGTACGTGTGTTTTCATAAGCCCCGGTAAATTCAGTATGGCTGAGGGACAATTGGAATTATAACTACACTCACTCTCATCACTAGCCTGCGGAGTGGAACATGAAATGGCGACATCGTGATGACCGCTAGTCGGTTAATTGTCGGGATTATTCACTTGGCACAGAATTTCCAGGGAAATTTCTCTTCGAATGCATAATCCAATGTGGTCACACGAGGAACAATCGTTGAGCATTGTGTTTCAAATGTCAAACTTGACACTTTATGAGTACCGTAAGTGGCCAAGCGATGAGGACGCTTTGATTCAAAAGTATTCACCGAAATGGAAACATACACAATAATTTGCCACCCTAGCATTGATCCGTATCAAGCACGCAAATCGCTCGGAAACACCGCGCGAACATCAATTACGAAGGACCTCATGGATGGACTGAACCATTATCCTGGGATGCACCGGCCCTCTAAGCGTCATGCTAGTTAGCAGTGAGCATATGATCAAGCTACGGTTATGGTGAGTAATATCATGGAGCTTACATAGTGATGTGAATCGCGGCCGAATAATAATACGAAGAGGAAGATGCCGTAGCTCACTGTCTCGGTATGTAACCATACTAGACTCCGCTTGAGAAGGTAGCAAGAATAGCATAGCATAGGTCATGATGAGTACAATATCGTAATGGGCAACATGTGAAGTCATCGCGAAATACAACCGAGTTAAATAAGCCTAAAAAGTTAGGTTACCTGTGGCTCATCCGTTCTAGGCATGTGCAATAAGGATACCATATTGCACCAAGTCAGTAGTTAATCATTCTAGAATGAAAATGTACCCAAACGCGACTTACATGTGGGATATAGAATATAGATGACACAAAGAAAATGACATAGATGGAGTAAGCAACTTTTCAAGTTAGCAGGGAAATAGTGCGATTATGTCCAATGCAGGCTATCCGTGTCGTAAGGTAAAACCAGAGCCCGTTGTAATCGTTTCTTGTCCGAGGTGAGCGAGAGTCAACAGGGATGTAGAACCACCAGGCAGTCCGTCATGTGTTACTATTTATTTCCCCCTGGTCATTCGTTCTGACCGCTAGCATATCTCGACCAATTCACCAGTGTCTAGAATACTACCTATGCCCAAGCATTTCGATTTGGATGTCACAACTCATTACCGCTTTTCCGGAAGACACTTTGATGACTTTTCTGAATCTAGGTGCGTTTACCTGAAGGCGGCTGCAGTACAAGGGGGCGTATAGAGACACTTGAGATGGGATACACTGACCTCAAATTGCAACCCTTAATAAGTCACAGTGTCACACGAGAAGAAAGGTAATAAGATCCATCTGTCAAGTGGGAATGTAGCAAGACACGAAAAGATGTTAGCGAGATTTGTACTTCAGGCGAGTCCCAACAGATGATGTTGTTACGCGAGTGAAAATGCCATCAGTCTGTCAGGCTGAAGTGTGGTGCTTTTAAGTGTTTCTAAATGGCTTCCACTTAGTCATTCAACGTGAGATATCAGTTGACATACCAAAGGTCCCTGGTTCGAGTTATAGTACTGCAGTGTTGTGAACGGGCATTTGTTCACACTTGTGTATGGACTACCACAAACTGGATGGAGAAACAATAACCCACATGAACCATAACACTACCTACGTGCATGAGTTTGGATTGAATGAAAGAATAACAGCCATATTCCTTTAGTTTTGAGAAAATCGCACGTAGAATTATAAGTAACCAATACGACTGTCAGTGGTTAGTTAGCGTTTGGATTTTAACCTAAACGGCAGCGTTAAGTTTAGTCAGAAGTGTAGGTATCAACAATAGATTGAGACAGATATGGAAATACGGAAGCAAATGCCGTGAGTATGGTTACCAGGTAGAATGATGCACAACTAAATGTACCGTAAAACACAGATGACTTATGGTTCCTGTGTATTGTACATGCTGTCTTGCTATAAGCGTTAGTAGACGATAATATCATACATTTCCTGATGGCCCCATTGACGCTATCACATCACAAACACATGTAGTAAATTCCGCTGCTCCCTGTTCTATCATCGGATTTCGAAAGAGTGTGCAAACTGTTTTAGCAAATTTGCAAGAAATACCTTGCACAACATCTAATTATCTAATATCTCAAATGAGTATGTCGTGGGACACCTGGGCAGGATGGTATCTTCACAGCGGGGTTTGGAATGGAACCACTTAGACAAGACTTGAAAAAACAATGAACCAGTAAATCTCCATACCCATGGTGTGATTTGCAATGAAAACATTGAGCATTGTATAGTTAATCATATGAGGGTAGACAAATAATGGATATCAAGAGCCTAGGCAGATGGCACAGATAAGGTGGTTAACTGAATGAATATATGCCCATGCAACCTGGATTTCACCTCATAATTTTACCCTTTAAAATTTACCAACAATTTGTCATCATACATCTCAGTTGCAGCTACTGTTCGCAACAAATCAATTGTTCCTGTGCTGGATTTATTTTCTAATTAAATATTTATTTAAACACTACCGTACCACCACAGTTGGACTAATCTACTTTTCAGTCAGTCTAGATGATTGGTCATTTCTAATTTAAATTGCAGAAGGAACGTTTGCTCTTCCGCACCTTATCTCGATAATAGCTGACTTATCCTAACTTCAGTTTGAACGATATACAGCGGGAAATATAGCTCCACTCATGCTTGTGACTAATATAGGAAAAAGAACATGTAGCATCAATATCAGCAAGTTAATCGCTACTCAGTGACTTGCCGGGATTATTCAATTTACAGACGGACGAGCCAACGATAGGACATTAGCAACCAAGTTTGTTAGGTCTTGAACACCGAATTTCCAAGCTACATTCCAAAGCGAGGAAGGGTTGTAGACTACTTGGGCTCCAGGGATAACTGTTGATCACTACACCCAGTTGTTCAATCCAATGTACGAACGAGTGCGGAAGATTGTAAGCGGCGACCGCTTGGTGCCCAGCAGTTAACGCGACCCATATACGCTAGCGACGCCACCATTACCGCTGGCCTTTAAGATGGGATTGAGATGGGTTGAGATGGTTGGCGGCATCCGGTTTCGGATTTGCCTGTCACTCTGGCCAGCCACAGGACGCCTGCGCCTACAGAGGGACCATGGATGGCTTGCGTTGCACCACCCAAAGCTCCATCCACACACCCCATATCCAGTGTAAACCCGAAGGAATAAGACCGGGAGGCATGTGGATGGGAGCCACGTTTCATCAACGGAGCCGGCCCACACTCCTTCACAGGAAAACACAAGCACGCTGTATTTGGGGAATCAACCGCACACAAGGCGGTGGCTGGACCGTAGTTCGCTGCACACTGGGTGCATGGATCCGCTCTTTGAGCCTAGTACGGCCATAAGGACCGTGCACCCCCCCTCCAGCAACGACCAACTGTCTCCTGGAGCCAGTATGATCGAGGTAGCGAGTAATAGACAGGTAGGCACCTTGCCAACATGCACATCAAGCGCAGACACACCGGGGATATCAAACAACAGCCAAACACTTTAAACGACAAGCTGCACTAAAATAAATCCAATAATGCATACAGATACGGTGGCGTAACTCTTCCCTAAATTACCATATGAAGTAAGTTGGTTAGCAACGAAGCCGCGATAAGTAAGTAATGTCCACAAGTTACTTAAAAATGTTACAAACGCAACAAAATTACCGTAGTTAAGCGCAATTAGAGTAAGCTACGTGGCCAGTTAATAGAAGATTATTCAGATAGGCAGAACAAACCAAATAAAGTGGAACGAAATTTATCCAGCTTAAAAAGACCTAGTTTAAGTGTAAGTTGGTTCAACCTAACTGCGGTGAAGAAACATCAAGAATGCAACATCAGCTTCAGCATGACGTGACAACCCTAGTGTTCCCTCTACATTGACTGACCACATTTTGTACTCCAAACAGGATCATGCCGGTGCACGGTTGACTCACTTATTCGAGGATAAACGTTATATGGTGTTCTAACAATGTAAACCCTTTTCACCTACCACCCTCAAGGCTGGCATCGCCGCCAGAAGATCACTGATGAACTACGGACGGTTTAGGTTTTACGACGTGTTAGAGGTCATTGATGGGTGCCGTATGCGAGGATGGAGAGTTGTGGCTCCATCATCGCTATCTTTTAATCGTCTTACCTTCAACACTTAGTCGCCCTTTCATATCCATTTAAGCTTAGCCTGCTTCAAGTATGCTCAGCTTCCTATCTTCAAATGCCTATGTACATTATAGTTATTGTGTCTTAGGTAATCCTTATCCCGTGGAGCATATATAAATAAGGCCACATCGGCACTGTATCTTTCGGTTTCCGATAATAACCAATCGTGACTTAATACCCACCTTCTAGTCTCAGGTAGAATTCGAACATCGTTAGCTTATACCTCATGAATTTCTTACCGGCATCCTGCTCTTCATCCTTATGCACATGAAAGTATTTTATCCATTAGGCCATGCCTTCTGCGTAATTAAAAACATCTTTAGCGTAATATCTGTTACATATTGTACACTAGTTGTCTCAAGTAAACGTCTTAAAGTAGGATTTTGATCCAATGCTAGGTACATTGACTGCCCTTTTCGGTCTTCGCTCAGCCTGTTCCTCTCTTCCTTTTCTCTGAGGTCGTGAACATCTGAGAGATTCGGGATTGAACTGGGGAACTGCCTGCGTCTGGGATGGGACAAAATAACCGACAAGAACTTACCTGGACCATGGCTTCACTTCCATTCTAACCATCTGCACCCAACCACCGATGTCCAGTGAGGGTAACTGGACACGAATTCTTCGCTCCCGGCAAATACACATAATCAGAGAAGACTTCACGTGGTTCTGCAAAGGATCAACACATCATATTAAAGCAGAATGTTTAGTACCCGACCTACCAATGGGCATGACCCAGGAACGCAATAGGCAACCAGCTAATGCATCAGCCAGCAGAAATTTGGGACACAACCTGACTGCGAATAACCGAGCAAACAAACATTCAACAAGAAACATAGCCAGTTACAATTTGCCATTAAATGGATTGGCGGCAGTGTTCCAGGACGTGGTGGGTTTTCGCCTGGCAAGCGTTCTTCCTATAAAAAGCCACAAATGTCCGTTTACCAACACTGCGACGTGGCGAATGTGACTCGCTACCGAATAAAGTCACAGCCCATAACTTCACACTGGCAGGTCAACTAGCGTCACAATTCTAGACAAGTTCGTTACACTGGAACTTCTACATCTGCATGTACTGTCGTCTTTTTACTTCCTACGATACGTTGACCTTTGCCCTACTTGTGCACGAATTGACTCTATTGGCATATATCTCTTGAGCGTGCTCTTCCATTACCTTCCAATGGATCATTCAGGATTCTCAATCTATTATTAGCTGAGGTCCCGTATCTCATGACAGCCAAATCATTATTTCGCGTTTGCACCATTGTACAGTTCCAATCATTGACATATGAACAATTTTCTACTGTCACTGTTACAGTTGCCATAAAATGTTTGTACAGTTGTACAAATCTGATCATGCCTCCATGGGCGTGCCTGGCATAGTCGAGAATAAAATATTTATTTATTTATTTAGTTAACATCAAACCTTATAACGTGTGCACACGGGGGGCCTCTGCGTATCATTGGAAGGAAACGCCGACTACTCGGACATTTTGGGTGGCCAACAATGACTAAAATGGCAGACGCGTGCGCCCGGGCAGGCGATGCGTCTCAGGATGCCGACAAGAGCACTAAGCCGATTGATGCACCCATCCAACCTATCACCTATCCAATGAATCCTGGGTCGAGGGTGGCAGTTGACAACATGAGACTACTCCAAGCTGCACAACAGCACAAAAGGAGCCGTTTCGTAGCCATATGCTTCCACAGTAACTAAATAAATAAATAAGTGTTTTATTCTCGTCATTGCGAGGCACACCATGAAGGGCGTGATCATGGTAATACAGACATGTATGCTCGGCAATCACACAACTTAGTATATTTTGACAAATGGCACGTTGACATGTAAAAGTGTGTTTATTTCGGTATTTGGAAGCAGCCATGTTGTGTGATCAGGTAAATGTGAGTCTGTGTGCGTTTATGTTCGTTGAATTTGCCATTATAAAGGGAAAATCAATGGACCGCTTCATATTGGATGACGCTCGTGATGTGTGCATGATCCTTCGGAAAAGGGAAGAGGCAGTGACTTTATTTAGTGGCGAGTCACATCCGCCACGTCACAGTGTTGTTAAACGGATAGCTGTGGTTTTTATAGGGAGAACGTTTGCCAGGCGAAATCCCACCACAGTCTGGAACACTGCCGCCGAACCATTTGCTAGAACGGGATTTACCCGAACCACCCAGCTAGCACCACGAGGAGGCTGTTCGGCTAGCCAGCCAGTAAGTGGCCGGAGAGTTACCTTTGTGGCGGTTTGAACATTTCAATCGTTATAAGGTGGCTGCAGCATTCGTTGGCTAGATTTTGGCTTCCACAAAATGAAAACAACGGACCGCAAGTTACCAAGTACAAACACCCAAAGTTCCTAATACTTCACGACGTGAAACACATACGGACGGTCCCGTGCCATCCAGATGCCAACGGAATGACCGGGCGCACAAATCGTTCACTAACGGAAAGTGTGTATGCAGCACGTTTGTCCGGCATGCATCGGAAACTTGCGGTAGTCGAGGCTCTGTTTACCAACAGACCCGTCGCACCAGCGAGCGATCGGTTGCACGCTAGGTGAGATAATGGTTGGCAGGAAGCTAAGCACGAATTTAAACGCAGCTATTTTGGTTAAGGGCAACAGCGATCCAGCCAATAGGAGGGCCGCCGACATCATCATTCCATTCCGGTGCGTCCGGAAATGTTAGTCCGGCTTAAGGAATGGCAGGCACGTGAAGGGCAGTCAGCATTATCGCGCACCATCAGAAGTGCTCGGACCTTGCTGCCAGGAACTGCGAGCTTGCAGACGGCCGCCGTTAACGCCAGGCAGTTTTACTCAGCCCTTCAACCGGACGCAGAGTCACTGCCCAGAGTACAAGGTCCAAAGTAGGGGCCAATAAGCTAAATTGTCACCCATGCTCATACGCTTCTTTAGGAAAAGGTGACGTTAGGGCACCTACCGCTATTTCTAGGCAATTCTGTCACGCCGCGCACCGCAGCCTGCAAATGATTAGATGAGCCTCCTCGATGGATCCTTATCAAGGTCACTACGCCTGTACCTTTCCTGACTCAATTTGTGAATATTGTGCCGAGCGCGTCCGCCCAGTGTTCTGCTTTCGTTACTTGGTTCGGCGCGCAGTGGTGCACGACACTGCTGACGCAGGGGTCTAGTACGCGTAATGGGATACAACAGTACGCTCATGGCATAAAGTATAGAATAGGTATGTTCTTAAACCAGTTATATTTCGCCGAAGGTAGCCATGCAAAATGCCTACAGACTATCCGTCGCACTTATTTTATATAAAATGCTTTTACCAAATTGCATTAGATTTCGTATTTCACTTTACAAACCTGCAGTTATGGTGTCTGAGTATTCCTGCTGTGCACCATTACTGACGCATTTGTGTACGGAATTCACATTTTTCCTTACCTACCTTTTCCTTGAGTTTAGTGCCAATAGTAAATACATCTAACTGTATGTGGTGGGTTTTCGCCTGGCAAGCGTTCGCCTTATACTTGTCCGTGTAGCAGCACTGCGACGTGGCGAATGTGACGCGCCACCGAATGAAGTCAATGCAAAAAAGAACCCACTGGCACGTCAACCAAAGCGACCTTTCGCATCATTTCAGTATAGTTTGGAAATGTTCACTAAAATGACACTTCTCTGTAACTATCATCCGTCTCCAAAGTATATTTTACGCTGTTACACATTCTTTAACCCAGACTTTCGCCACCTTATGAAAGATACTGTTCCTAACCAGTGCATCCGAAATTTCGGTAGCTTCTGTATATTGTGCGAACAGCGTATTTCGTACAAAGCATCGTGCCTGTTGCGGAACAGTCCCTTGTACGGTTTTGATCATGCCAGATATGGCGTGCTTAGAGGTATTTAAAAATAAATTATTTACTTATTTATTTATTTAGTTACAGCAGTATCCCTCAGTAAGGATAACTTTTCTGATGTCTACCAACCTTTAATCCAATCCAATTTAGCCACCTTAATAACTTTTTCCTTACCTGAATTTTCCTTATTAGGACTACCCAGTATGGGTTTTACTTGGAGAACTCCTCCAGGTGATGAGGTTTTGCCACATGCGCACCCACCATTCTTGTTGTGTCATGGCAAAATAAAGGCACGCTCTTGCCAAACCGTAGGATTTTACCCGTTTTGCGTACGCTAACCACTTCAGAGACCTCACCTTATTTATTACTATATCAAATAAATAAATTCTTTATTTTTGGGCGTTGCGCGACACGCCTATGTAAGCATGATCAAATTAAAGGTACACCTAAATGTCGTGCTAGGTATAAAAATGGTGCCTCCGACATGAATATTGGAGCTGTGAGTTCATACCTAAATATGAGGGAGTGCATGTGTCTACCGGTTATTCCAATTTGCCTATGTGCCATCGCAATTGTGATTGCTCGCGTAGATAGTGTAAGAAGAGTTAATTGATGTCCGTGGTGGGGGTGTAGCTGGTTTGGTAATCATGGGGCCGTGACTATAGTTAAAGGCGAGACACATCCGCCGAGTAGCAGTGCTGGTAAACATACAGTAGTGGCTTTTTATATGGAAAACGCTCACAAGACGAAAACCCACCACGTCCTGAAGCACTGTCGTCAAATATTTGCTTGAACGGTGTAGACACGAAGCATCCAGCTGGTTCCACAGAGATGTCATATTTGTGTTATCGATTGAGCAGCCTGAGTTTTCTGGCAAGCCATAAGCCAGTGATTGGACGCTTGACAGGCGGGAATACAAGTTAAGTAACCATGGATTGATTCAGGTATGTTGTGAGCATCATAGGTTTTGACGGCTATTTTTGTTGGCGGGCCGTGGCTCCGCCTATCTCCTTGGTAAGAGCATCCAGCTCCGCTTGACCAGTGTTAGCAGACCAGGAATGGGGTGCGTGTGTTGGAGGTCAGCTGTGATTCACGTTTGGCTTTGTAGGTTCATTTAATCGCAGAACCATAGGCCAGGTGGGAACCTTGGTAAGCTCCCGTTCTTATCCACAGAACGCTGGGAAGCAAAGGGAAAAGAACAGGAAAGCAACAGAAGCCCCTAAAGAAAGCTGTGACATCCTGCAATGTGAATGTAAACGTCATGTATGTACCCACATAAGGATATGATACATGAGGAGCAAATATACTATTCTGTATTTTGTGTTCTGCAACCGTCTGAAAAATTCGATGTGTGCGAAGGTTGCTTTTTCGCTGGGAGCAGCAACGTGAAGATGAGGGAGCACAAAGCGAAGACCGAGGCAAGCGATAGTAAAAACGAAAAACTGAATTGCGAAGCTGGGAAATGGGATCCATTTAGATGTAATAGATGCCCTGAAATTATGTTTTCAAGGTGGTTGGAATAAATAAATAACTAAACAACTAATTTACTTTCGGCATCAAGAGGCACACCAACAAGGGCATGATTATGGTAATACAGACCTGCTTGCTGGACAATTGCACAAAGCATTACATTTTGACCAACAGCATAGGGATTTATGTGTGTATTGACAGTAGACGTATGTTTACGGGTGTATTTGGAAGAAGACATGTGTATGTAAATATAAATTTGAGTTCATGTTCGCTGGGTTCGCCATTATAAGGGGAATCAATGGAATGTTTCGAATCGGATGACGTGCGTGATGTGTGAATGATCCTCTGGAAAGGGAAGAGGCAGTGACTTTATTTAGGGGCGAGTCATCCGCCACGTCACAGTGTTGTTAAACGGATATCTGTGGATTTTTCTAGGGAGAAAGCTTGCCAGGCGAGGTCCCACCACATGCTGAAACACTGCCGCCGAACCATTTGCTGGAACGGGCTTTACACGAACCACCCAGCTGGCACCACTGAAGTTATTCGGCCAGCCAGCAAAGAGGTATGAAAAACCGGCAGGTGACCACATCAGGGTTGATTTAAAAAATTGATGCAAGCGGCGGTTTGATACCTAAGCAGCAACCTTCTGAGGAGAAGCAAAATACCGTAGAATAGTAGATGAGTGGCGTCAGGTAAGTAAGGATAGTGCTGCGCTTAGACCTCCATGGTCGCAAAGCAGTCTAAATGTAGAAGAAGCAAGTCATACTCAGCTAATCCAGGGCGGCGCGCACATTTTCAGAGGGTTAGGGTGAGGCAAAATCAAAAATGTGTTAGTAGGCCGGTTAGCATATGCTGGGGATGATAGGGCTTGGAACGGTAGTGTATAAGTGGCCTATACAAGAAAAAGGTAAAATGCAAGTTCGTTTGTTGTACGCAAGGCTTTTAAGCCTTAATGGTCTAATGGGGTAGGGGGACAGCAAATCCAGGTTAAGCCATGCGTGATGAACGCAGCGGGACGACTACAAACGAGCCAGCTGAAGTGAGAGGCAGATAAGTTGCTCAAATAAAAACGCTCGTCATCGCATTGAAATGACTATAAATAAACGTGTGAGGAGGGGTAACGATCAAAGCAGGGGAAGATAAACGATCAGTGGATGTGCGAAACAAGAGTCAGTATATCCCAGTCGCCCAGCAGGTGTCATCGAACGGGCGAAACTGCTCATACAAGACTGGATTAGATAAGAAGAAGAGATAAATCGGCCTAGTAGTAGTACGGGTGACATATGAGGAGGCAAACAGAGAAACAGCACACAAAAGTTAAGACAAAGTTTAGGAAAAGCCACATAAGAAGGTGGGGACGACAAAAAGGTTTGATGAATCAGCTGAAACTGACGCCTTTAGGTCTCGGTATTCATAAGGTAAGAGAAGCAGGTCATATTGAGCTTATCCAAAGCCGCATACATGGATGCAGAAGGTCAGGGGAGGCGGGATAAAGAATAGATCAATCAAGCTGGTTAGCATAAGCTCAGAATGTTAGAGCTTGCAAAGGTAGTGTGAAAGAGCCTCATCTAGCTAAGGTGCAAAAAGGTACCACGGGTGAATCTTTTGTACACCACGCTTTTAAGCCACAGTGGTCTAAGAGAGGTAAGGAAACAGAAAATAAGGTGGGGGTATTACCAGCCTAAGCATCAGGCAGACTACAAGCAGGCCAGGTGAGGTAAGCGGTGGATAAGTGGCTCAAATAAATAAGCGTACCAGCTGATTGAAATGGATGAAGGGAAAATGGGAGGAGGAACAAAGATCAATGTAGGAGAAGAGAAACGGATCAGTAGAATGGCTAAACATTAGCCGGTATATCTCAGTCGTCTAGCAGGTGTCAGAAAGCAGGCGAAAAAGCGCAGACCAGACTGTATTAGTAAGAAAGAAGAGACTAATCGACCCAGCAGCAGTGTGGGTGACATCTGAGCACGCATGCATGGATTCAGGAGATAAAGTGTAACTTTTTAGGAATAGATAGTTACGGAAGGATGGTAGCTGGAAAGTGCAGGTTGTCTGCTGAAACGGACGCGATTATATCTAACTAGCCTGAAGGCGGTCAGATATTAGGAGGGGAGACAGGCTAGACTTGGCTCTACCAAGGTGGCAAGCAGAAATTCATTAGTCAAGGTAAGGTGGGAACATGAAAGGAATACTCAGACTGCTAAGCTGATGTACAATATGGGGCTTGGAGGAGTGAGAAAGAACAGCAAGCCAGGTTACTGGTAGAAGAAAAACCCACGGATAAGTCTGCTGTAAGCCAGGCTTTTAAGCCTCAGTGGTCTACGTGAGGTAAAGAAACTTATTGGGTCTGGCGTAAGTTAGGCCTCTTAGCCCCGACTGTCTTAGGACGGCCACGAATAAGGAGCGAGATGTCAGGCAATACGAAACAAAGTGGCAGGAAGCTAACCAGCAACTTAGGTTAGCTGGGATTTCGATAAATAGCACAGGCGGATAAGCAGCTGATTAAAGTGAAATGGCTTTAAGTAAAATGTGAAGCGGATCAACAATCAAAGTTGAGGAAGCTGAAATTATCTGTGGGGATGCGACATAAATGGTTATACCACAATCGCATGGCTGTACTCAAAGAGCCGGAGAGACAGCTCAGACGAGAATAGACTAGGTAACGGCGAAAGGAGGTACACATCTGCATTATACGGAGCAGATGCAGTAGGTAGCTAAGTGTATAGACGTGTGGATGGAGGGAGAAGTACCAAAGTCAGGGAAAAAGCTAGCGTCTAGTGACAGGTAGAGGCAGATTAGTTATATTGTGCAGCTATATATGGGTATGTCCGTCTTCCCAGAACTCCGCAGATATGCAGTTGCCAAATCTTTCCGTTACTTTGGGAACTGTGAGTAATCTCTTCATAGACGAGGAGACTGGTGTTACATTTTCAGAAGTCCTGACGGCTTCTGGCAAAGTATTCCATACGATAGCATATCTGTGAAGGAAGAAGTTAAAGGGTATAGTACAGTGCGCTTTAGGCAAGAAAAATATGTGCGGCCTTTTAGTAAAGGGTTTGGGTATCTCCGATCCTTTAGCAAAAGCGGCCAATACTTGAGTTCGAGCCTTTACCGAATTTATATAGGAAGATAAGGTTAGCTTTACGTCTGCGAAGTCAAAGTGACTCTAGCCCGAGCTGCTTACACCGGTCTTGACAACTGAGTGTAGTAAGGTCTAGTAGGCACTTGGTAAACGAGCGCTGTATCTTCTGGAACACCACGCTACGGAACTTGCGTACGTTAGCAGGGACTAAGGAATAGTCTTCCAGAATTGGTTGGGCACCTAATTCGTAGAGCGAGTCGAGCTTCCCTTAAGCGCATAGCTTTGTAGCTGTATACCACAATTTCCCCAGATTTTGCAGCCGTTTAGCTCACTTGTTTAACAAAATTTAGCAAGCCTGAATAGTGCACACCAAGGTCACGATCGGCGGAGCAGCTTTCTGGAGAAGTACCATTAAGGATAAGCGTGTTAGGCGGTACAGGAAACCTGTAGGAAAGGAGGTTGTACAATGATGGAGGGAAATCAAGTTTCCATCAAGCACACCAGGTTTCGAGTGCGCAGTGGTCACTTCGAATGAGGGAGAGGCTGTTTTACAGGTCGGTAGAAACGAATGAAAGCACCAACTTTACATCGTCAGCAAACAGGTCTGGTGTGCCGTGACTGAAAACGTGTAAGGTGTCATTTATTTATGGTAGAAACAGCAAGAGACCAAGGACGATTCCCTGGAACACATCGTTGGTTACAAGAAACCTCTTCGAAGTGGTGCTACACGGTTGCACTTACTGTGTTCGGTTGCAAAGGTACGATAAACCCAAGAGTGGAGGTTAACTGAAATGCCAAATGCAGCTAATTTCGTGAGCAGTCCCTTGTGTGAGACTCGGTCGTATGTCTTGTGCATGGCAAGGAAGACAGTGACCAGTGCCTGCTTCACGTCTACGCAGTGCGTTACGTTGTTCAGCAATTAAAACTGGCAAGTTTGCCCGGGCTTTGATAGTAGAAAGCCATGCTGTGACCTGGTATTGAGGTTGCGATGCAGTAGGTATGCAAGCATTCCCTCCTTACTTATTCTCTCCATTGTCCTAGAGGCGATAGGTGTGTGGCTGATAGGACTGACTTGTCAACAATTTGACGATTATGTTGTTTGTGTTGTGGAACAACCGTCGCGAGCTCCCAAATACCTGGGTAGAAGCCGCGCTTAACAGACAAGAAAAAACCACAAGAAGGAGGACTGAGATGTCCGAACCTCCATGTTTCAGCAGTAAAGTGGGACACCGCCTGGACCAAGGTAGTGACACATGCAGCGGACGCATTGCTCGGGTGATTTTACAAATGTTACAGTCGACAGTGTGCAGCGGATCGTCAGTATAATTGGTGGGCTGTAGGTACTATCAACACTGTGACGTTGAAGAAGTCCCAGAAGTGATAGTTAACGAAAGCGCATAGCTCGACTGAATCTGTAAGTATCCTTATTTTCGGAAGCAGTAGCGAGGTAATGGGTATATCGGTGCCGTAACTCCATAGTTACATAAGGCTAGCAAGAGTCGGTCCTTTGCTGTGAGTACTAAGCGCTCGGTGCTCAGCTGGTAAATAAATAAATAAATAAGTAGTATATTCTCCAATTTGTCGAGACACACCAAACCAGGCATGATCAACGTTTACATGCATTTATGTTTCGCAACAAACACGTTGCTATGTATGTAATCGCCAGTAAGCCGAAAGTTGTACAGGCTTTGGAAATTGTAAAATTAAGCATGAGGAATAGGGTCGTCAATACCTGACGACACGTTGGGTTCTAGCGTGCGTAGTGTGAACAGGCTGGGCATTACATGTGTAGTGAAAACGATACATGTAGGTAGGGAGTATCTTACTCTTGAACTTGTCAGGAAAATATTAAATTATGATTCTAGTCGACTTGCCAGTATGTAGTTGTGGGCAGTGACTTTATTCAGTGGCGAGTCACATCCGCCACGTCGCAGTGTTTTTAAGCAGACATTTGTGGCTTTTTATAGGGAGAACGCTTGCCAGGCCAAAACCCACCACTTCCTGGAACACTGTCAGCAATCCGTTTGCACACTAATGTAAAACTGGCAGAGCAGCTTGCCGACTGATTTCACCCTCGGTTATCCGCAGTCGATTGACTTCCAATTTCCTCTGTTAGTTGATCAGGTATCTTTGGTCAGGGCGGCCATAATGGCTGAGGCCAATGGAGGGTGAGACCTCCACGAAGAGTCGTCTTTGTGAGTGTCCAGGTGAGCAAAATGTCAGTTTCTTGCGTCTGGATTTTTCAGGTTTATGTATACATTTCAGGAGTGTGAAGGCCTCGTGTCCAGCTATCATTACTGGACAACGGTCGTGGTAGTGAGTGCAGTTGTATCCATTTGTTGTGCAGCCATGTTCTTTGTAGGTCCTTGTGGGTTATGTCCTGTCCCGGGCAAAAATTCTTTCTCGGTCCAATCCCAGATCCCCAAGTAGTTCCGGACCTCGGAGAAAAGGGAAGGTGAGAGACAAACAAGGCGAGTGTCTCCAGTTGGCCAGAATTTCGTCCATACGAATTATGAGGTGAAAGTACTTGATCGTGTTGTAGGTGGAGCACATTTTGTTAAACATGGCAGCGACTGCGTGTGGTCGAGTCAATGGAACGCTGCTTTTTCTTATCTTGATGTACTTTTGGTAGAGGAAGTCTAAGCAATTCACGAGGTTTTCATAAAGCTCACAAGTCGCGATATCTATATGGGCCGCCAAGAAGAAGTCTTCCCAAGGTGTCGCTCGGAGAAGTAGGGAAAATAACTCCCAACTGATGTGGTGGAGAGCTATTAGTGAAAAGTTCATAATATCTTGGTGCAGACGAACTTCAGGAAGTAAAAGCATTAGCCACACTGGCTTGTAGTCAGCACCTGAAGGTTGTTCAGCACGTTAGCCAATGCGTGGGGTATGCTGTTCGTGAATAGCAGGTTCAGTGTATTAGATCCGCGCGTGGGCGCATGCACATGATGCGTCCAAAGAGGTATAAAAACAGTGTCAACGAAGGCTCTATAATTGGAAAGTGTGGACTGCTCAAGCCAAGTAACACTGGGCATATTGCAATCTCTGCCAATTATCTTATGACGTGCTGGCACGAATGATGCTTCATGAAATAGCTTTACCAGATCGGTAACACTAGAACATGAGGAATTAGGTGGGTTATGCACACAACCGAGTAGGAGGTCAAGCTGGCCTCCGATGGATTGCATCCAACCGGAATTTTCTGAGTTGCCAATGGAAGTAGCTTGAAAAGTTGATGCAAGCAAGTCATGGTTGGCATAAATAAGACAGCCACCTCCACATTGATTGGCGCGTCCACTACAGAAACTACTGTAAACTTGGATGTGCAGCAGCGCATCAGAGGCGTCAGGTGGGCGCCAAGTCTCTGTAATAGGTAAAAAATGCGGACTGTGCAAACGATTGCAAGGTCCTCGGGGCGCACTTAATGTCTGAATGTTTGCGCGTCGAGGAGGAAGGCTATATGTGCGTCGTAATGTGGTAAAGCTGAGTTTGTGGTCAGTGTACGATTCATGGTATCAGCTGAGAAGGTAGCTCCGAGATGAGGTGAGGAATGAGGGCGATTGTAAAGTGTAATGAACAGGAGGTCCATAGATAGAATCTTGGAGGTTTACAAACTGAGGCTCGGTAGAAGGTAATCTAGAAGTTGAGAACCGCCGTAGTTTACTGTTTGTATAAGGTGTATTAGTTGTGATCTATGGAGCTACATACGTTGGTAGTGATGCCGCGGGCCGTGTCCTGAGTTGTCTCATAAAAATGAAGTTGGATTCATAGGTTAAGTTAAACTGCCCTGGCTGAGCTGTGTATTTGGTCCGGTTTTTAGGATATACCTGTGTAGGCAATAATGTACCAGGTAACGAAATAAATAATTTATTCTTGTCATTGCGAGGCACACCAGCAAGGGTATGACCATGGTAGTACAGACACGTGTGATGGGAAATTGCACAAATTATTACATTTTGCCCAATATCTTAGGGATTTATGTGTGTGTTGACATGTAGACGCATGTTTAAGCGTATATTTGAAGTAGCCATGTTGTGTGAGCATGTAAATGTAACTCTGTGTATGTGTTTTTGTTCGCTGGGTTCGCCATCAGAGGGGGACTCAATGGAACACTTCGAAGCAGATGACGTTCGTGATGTGTGAATGATCCGCCGGAAAAGAAGAGGCAGTGACTTTACTTAGTGGCGCGTCACAGCCGCCGGGGCACAGTATTGATAAACGGATAACAGTAGTGTTTATAGGGTGTAGGCTTGTCGGGCGAAACCCCACGACCTACTGGGACACTGCCGCCGAACCACTTGCTGGAACGGGATTTATCCGAACCACCCAGCTGGCACGACAAGGCGATTGTCCGGCTAGCCAGTCACATTAGGTATTTAAAGAAGCACTGCACTGACACTGCGCGGGCTACTCACAGTTTCATTTTGCCTCCGTGACTAGTGAAACGTTTTCATTTTGCGGAAACCGTAGTGATGGCTATGGTCCTTTTGCTTAATGGCGCTGTTAAGTGTTTCGAGTAGGTGCGGCTATCACAGTGCCTGGGCAGGTTAGGTCAAAGCCGAAACGGAGGGTGGTGTTTGTGTCCGAAATACTTTCAAACTCATACGATCCATATGTCTATCAGTTGTCCGCTTTGGCCACATCGACTTCGCTTGGGTGCGGTTAGCACTGTTACGGTGATGCAGCAACGGAGAGCCTTTCGTAATAGGCGGTCTGTCTCGTTTCGGCTGTTGGCCGTTTATGAAGTCATTTGTGCAGCGAGAGCGATTTCCGCTTTGCAGGAGTGAGAGGGAAGCACGTTCAGCAGCGGGATGTCTATATTGGTCTGCTCCGAATCTGTTGCTCCTATCGGCGACGTTATGCAACATAGTGTTCATTGTATCACCTTCTGACATCCTTTGATGAGACGAATCGGAAAGGTTGGTTGACTTATTAACTATCATGGCTGTAGGACATGAGCCAGAATACAGCGCCATCGTAGACGTTTGGCGCAAGACGCTAAGGTCTAGGTCAACCTTGGTGCTTGCTGCGGAACAAGCGGTAACTTCGGCGTTTGGAGATGCATCGATTGACGGTTGTCTTGTTTTGACCTTGGTATCAGCTAGAAAAGCATATTACAGCGGCGTTAGATCAGGCTTGCTACGAATATGCCCATGATTTGCCTTTGTTCTTAAGGTGAATCTATTTGCAGCGAAGCGTGTAACCAGTTCTTGAGTTTTGAAGGTAATAGGCATTGTCCAGTTAAGGCCGACCCAGTTTCTAAGCGGTTTACACGCGCACGTGTCTATTGGGATGTTACACATGGTCGTCAGCAAACGGGTGACTTTTTCCAAATGAGTTCGCTCAGGAACCTTGAAAGTGGTAACCTTTTGAGAGCAACGGGTGTGCTCGTTTATCTCATTGGCGATGGTACTAGGAGAAGCACCAGCGTATTTGAGCTTGGCGACTTTGCCATTTACCTTGTACCATCGAGTTGAGCCAATAACAACAGCTTTGCAGGATCTGCGTTGTTACCGCCCATTACTATTTTAAAGGCAGCTATCTCAGTTAAATGTGAACTGTTTGTGTCAATTGCATCTTTTAGTGAACCTAAAAGTACAACACTGCAAGGACGCATAGCATTAAAACCGGCTTTTACAGCAGCCCGTTGCGTCGCCTTTACCGCGTTTGCGGTGCGTGCGGCAGAGCAATTATCGACGGAAGCTGCTGTATTCGAATAAGCGCTTCTATGTTTGCCCTGGATTTGCACACGGGCAGCTTTATCTTCCATGCCGTTTCTGTTGCCCGGTACGAAAGATCACAGTTTCATACTTTGTGTTCCAGAAACATTATTTTGCAGCAAAGTTGAGCTAAATGCCACAAAGTTCAGCACGCTAAAATACCGAGGTACTGCTTGAAGGTCAAAGTTAAGAAATTCCCATATGCACAATAATAGTAACCAAGTCACTCTACACGATGACTTACACATGTGCCCCTACATATGCTGCACATATGTACACACCTATATCAAATATGTAATAGTTGACATGTAACCTTTCTGTACCAGTACTGAGATTACGCGTCTGTATTACCCCGATCGTGNNAGCCTGTACAATCTTCGGCTTACTGCCGACTACACTCATAGCAACGTGTTTGTTGCGAAGCAATATTGCATGTAAATATTGATCATGTCTTGCTTGGTGGGTCTCGACAATTTCGAGAATAAACTATTTATTTATTTATAATTGCTGCCAAGAAGATTTGACGAGAGTAAGGCGAACGGCAGTTAAGGGCACTATGAGAAAAGTCAGTGGCCAGCAGTGGCATTCGGATCAAGCTTTCAGTTATTGTGGATATCTACGAGGGCACAGAATAGGTTACCAAGCCAGCTGAGTTGTGATGCAAACAGTGCAAGCGAATAAACGTTGCAGGTAAGGAGTGACGCATAGCGAGCTCCGGATATCCGCACAGCGGAAAGGAGCATATGACGACTACCTGCTGCTGCACAGGGAAAATGGCGCTAGGATAGGGAGTAACTGTGGGCAATACAGCTATTCTATTAAGACTTGGTCACTAGTGTGTGCCTACACTGTCATAGCATAAGTCGCCGTGTTGATAAGGAAGAATGGAATACAATTACCAAAAGTACTTGAAATTGTGTGAGCGTATGCTTCTGAAGTAGGAGTGTTCGAAGCAGGGGACTCGCCAGTGTGATGCAATGGGCAGTGATATTATTCGGTGGTGAGTCACATCTGCCACGTCGCAATGTTTTTAAGCAGGCATCTGTGGTTTCTTATATAAAGAACGCCTACCATGAGAAAGCCCACCAAGTCCTGGAACACTGCCATCAATTTGGAAGTTGAGCCAAATGTCACTGGCAGGGCTGCATTTGTACCGATTTGTCTCTCAGCTACTCGCAATCACGCTGCCTTCAATATCTTTCGTTGGCTGACAGAGTGCCCTAGTCAAGGTCCATGATGTACGGTTGAGCGCAGCGATACTGTCGAGGATGTTCTAGGTTTATAGGAATGAACCGGGAGCATCGTGCAGCTTGGGAACGATTTGAGTAGTACTGTGTTTTATATGCTTGCGTGTCCATGTCCAAGCGGTTGCCCCAAAGGCTTGGTGGGTTGCAGAGAGGTCCCCCTTAGAGAATCTTCGCAGTTAATCCCACCTGACTAACCTGACACAACTTCGTTAGTAAAGGTGCCGCAATGTGTGAGTGATGGCCATAATGATGGTATTGAAAAAGAAAATTGTTTTCTAGCAAAATATTGTTTTGTGTTTATCTGTAATACAACATGCAATTTAGCTAAAATTGCGCTGTCAACCGGAGACCAGAAGGTGGCTATGCAAGCTCGATTGGTTGCGCGAGGAAACCAGTGGGTACAGTGACGAAATGGCGAGGTTTAGACACATTCCAGTGATGCGGATTATTGAAGTGTACAGGCTAACTATCAAGTACTTGGCTATGTGAAGAAAGAACGATGAGCCTAAAGAAAGCCTACTAAGAGGAAGTGGATATGAATAAGAGACTAGGAGTCGGAGTTAGGACTAACGAGCGCTGGCGCTACGTGACAGGGTCTCAATGACCATAACTATCATTGCGGTATGCCTTCTATTTGCTAGCGGAGCCCTACAGTGTCACAGAATAAAACGACAAACCAGCAAAGGTATGTGACAAGCTGTTCCACGTGCGTATAGTTGGAGAGATAAGAGGTGGCTCCTAGCAAGTTCCGGATGCGCGCAAGGATGGGGAGCATGCTCCCCATCACTGTAACTACACAGAGGAGTTAAAAGTTAGCAACACGAATGAAAATGTCATTAATGCACTGGTTATCAGAGTCCAAGTGCAGCCAGTCAATAAAGAATTTAGTCACCAGTGGACACCAAAAGGTTCACAAAAGAAGGCAGCAAAACAACGAAGGTAAGTGAGTCAGATATTCCAAGAGAACAAAGATTGGGGAGTAAGAAGTGGCTTCTAGCAAGCTAGGGAGGTACACAGCGATATGTGGAGCCCGAGACGAATGGACGCAGCTAACTAGTAATGTCGTATATATATAATGAAGAACAGATAATGGCGCCAGGAGCGACAGTATCCGTGGCCAGCAATAGCATTTGGATGAAGCCTTCTAGTTACTAGCGCTTACCTATCGTGTCACAGAATAATTCAAAAACAGCAAAGGCGAGTGCTGCAGGCATTTCAAGGGAATAAAGGTTGGAGAATTAAAGGGTGGCTACTAGCAAGCTCCAGATACGTGCAGATGCATGAAGTCTACGACCACTAGCCGCTACTAAGCAGAGGCGCCGAAGGTGGGACGATCAACAGATAATAACTAAATAGCTAAATTCTTTATTTTTGTACCAAGAGGGACACGCCTATGTACGCGTGATCATGTTAAAGGTACAACTAAATGCCGGGTAAGATATAAAATATGGTGCAAGTTAGTTATGAATCTTGGAGCTGTGAGTTCTACATGTAAGTGGGAGTGCATGTGTCTATCTGTTACACTAGTTTGTATAGGTGCCACTGCAATTACGGTTGCTGGCATGCATAGTGTGAGGAGCGTTGCTTGGCGTGCATGTTGTGAGGGTGTTTGGTGAGGTAATCAAGGGGCCCTAACGTTAGTCAAAGGCGAGGCATGTCCGCCGAGTCGCAGTGGCTTGTTTATAGGGAGAACGCTTGCCAGGCGTAAACCCACCACGTCCTGGAGCATCAGCGATAAACATTTGCTGGAACGGTGTAGACCCGAAGCACCCAGGTGGTTTTACATGAAGTCAAATTTGTGTTAGCGAATGAGCGGCCTGAGTTTGCGGACAAGCCATAGGAGAGTAATTGGACGCTTGACAGACGGGACCACATGTTAGGTGGTTATGGTTTGATTCAGGTATGTTGTGGTACGCATGTGTTTTGAAGACCTTTTGCAGTTAGGTCATGGCTCTACCTGTACCCTGGATAAGTGCATCCAGATCCAACTGACAAGTTAGTAGGCGAGGTAGGAACTGCGTTTGTTGGAGGTCTGCTAACAAGCACGTTTTTCTTTGTAGATTCATTCCGTCGCAGACCCCCCAGATCAGGTGGGCTCCTTGGTAAGTTTCTGTTGATACCTGATGCGAACTGCGCTAGGAAACAGTATCAGTGGCCAGGCGTAGCTATTCCATTGAGACGCTTGACTACTAGTGGATATCTACAGGGTAACAGAATACACCAAAAACCCAGTGAAGGTAAGGGATACAGAAGTTCGAAGAGGATATAGGATGGAGACACAAAGCGTGCTTCCCAGCAAGCTCCGGCTAAGCGCAGAGTTACATGGTACTTACAATGCTACGCTGCAGCTGAAAATGGTGACGAGCGTGCGACGAAGTAAAGCTACTGGTACAGGTGCCGGGTATCTTTGGCTGGCAGTGGCATTTGGCAGTAGCCTTCTACTTACTGCTTGTTGCAGAGTAGAAGCTGAGGACCTCATTTTGAAATAGTAATTAATGTAAACGTGAACTTCGCCTGGGGCTCACCCACACACTATGCATGTTAGCTAGAGGTGGGAACACCTCAGCTGCTGTGCCGCAACACCTAAAAGAAAAGGGAATAAACTGCAACAGGTGCCAGCCAGCTGAGCTACCGGTAACGGATGGGCATCGTTCCGCTAAGCTACCCGGCGGCTACTCTGCAGCAGCAAAAGATAATTTGCTATGCATTGTGTTAAATAATGAGACCGTTGTTGGAGGAGAGGCTAAGAGGGATTGTGTGAGCCAAAGCAAATCACAGCAAACACGCCACTGAAGTCAGCTGCTGGCCACATCAACAATTGCATCAAGCCAAACTTGTTCATAGCCTTACGCCCACAAACCAGGGCGCCGGGATGCTCCAACTGAGGCCAGCTTCGAAGTGAGGGTCTACATTACTCTCGACAAGGTCATCGCTTGGCCACCTCTCCTCTCCTTCCATCCACACCCCCGGCGCGCAAACAACTCACATCACTGGAGTCGGCAGGCTGGCATGCGTAACACGTGGCCGAGCCATCGGAGCCTAGAGGTGTGTCTCGTTTTACAGAGAATATACTATTTATTTATTTATTTATTTAGTGCGTGAAATAACGATGCTGAGCGATTCCGTTATTTTTACTACGCCGTAAACAAGGTGTCGAACGTGCTCGTTGCTCACGCGGTGTGCCCACTAGATGCGAGCTAAATTACGAAGACACCGACGGTTAAGCGTAACTAGCCGTTTTATGTCCGTTGATCGAAGGGGCCAGGTTTCACAACCGTACGTACGGCTGCATTGTACACTCTACCCTTCAGGGCGAAAGTGATGTCGCGCCAGCGCCATAACTGGCGAAGGTTAGCAAAAGCGCCTCGAGCTTTTGCCATATCGTGCGTGATGGCATCTTCAATCCCACGTGTGCGGATACAACTGCCCAGGTAGTTGAATTTTCGAACGACTTCTATCTGATCCCCACCAAGAGTCAGCGAAGGAGGCGGTCCAGGTCAGTGTTTGTGGAAGGCCTTGCACTTCGACGGTGCAAAGCAAATCCCGATGTGGCTGACCGTCAGTGCTAATCTGATTAGTGCCGGTTGACAAGTCTGGGAACTGTCACCGATTAGGGAAATATTGTCAGCATACTCCAAGACAAGAAATCCTAGGAGCAGATCCACGTCTACTAAGTCGTGTCCAGTGAAAGCGAATTCCATGACTTCGTCAATAGCGAAGTTGAAACGGTACGGTGACAGCGGGCATCCTTGTCTCACACCGCTGGAGATATTAAAGGGTGACGACGGCTTGGCGTTACCCCTCACTCTGCCTAAGCTACGCGCGTTTAATGATCGGAAAATATTTGCTTTTTTCTCGGGAACACATTTCCTGAGTAGACAGTCCAAAAGTGCACGTTTATCCACCGAATCGAAGGCACACCTGATATAGAGGAGCGCAAAAACGTTGGGCAGCCAATATATGTGACGGTGCTCCAACAACTGATCCAAAGTGAAGTTGTGGTTAATGCAGCCACGACCTCGATGAAACGCGGCTGGCTCTTCACGAATGTGGCTTTCACAAGTGTCAGTCAGCCTGTGAAGGATGAAAGAGGCAAGCAACTCGGAGGCGACGGTGATCAGTGATTCATCTACGGTTGCCGCATTCCGATCGTCAGCCTCCCCTGAAAATTGGGACTGTGACAGGGCGGCTCAAGTCGGTTGGGACAGTTTTCGGCTCCTAAAGTTTCATTATTAACTCTAATAAATCCCCCACCAGAGGCGGTCCCCCAAAGTTGAAGAGGGCCGGAGATAGACCATCTGGTCCCGCGGCTTTACGTGACTTCCACAGTGTGATCTCATTTTCTACTTCTGAGCGAGAGGGCATATCCAAATGGCCAACCCACGGAGCTGGGCGGTGAGCGGCGGGCGAATAATCTAATCATTCCGACCAATTAACTTGCCTTTCAAACTGCTCAGCTCAATGCTCCAAGCGTTTTGCCAAGTTGTATATAGACTGTCCACTCTTGTCGCCTATAGTTTTACTAACCCCAGATTTCCTGCTGCCCGTTTCCCGTATCCGCCGGAATAACTTACGCTGATTACCAAGGGCACCGGCCATTTCCAACTCTGATGCATGCTGAGGCCACCAGGATTCGCGCTTTCTCCTCAGGTTCGCAGGGAGTTTTCCAGGAGAGCTTTGAGCGTTTCCTTGTGCATGCTTCCCGCCGGAACATACTGGCGGGCGTCGATAAGTTCCAGAGACTGCGAAGAGTCTAATGTCCATGTTGGTGATTTGACTGACCACATGAGGATTTGCCTGTTGCCAGTAAGGACTGGTGAAGATAAGACCGGCGAGATTCGACTGCATCCGTTACGCGCTTACTCAACTCGCGTGAGGGCGTTATTTGATAACCATTCAGAGCAGCTGGCTTCGCCAGTTGGCTGGTGGCAGTGCGCCAAAAACGTCGCTTGGGTCCGCCAAAGCATAACCGCAGTTCAGCTTATACAAGTGCATGGTCGGGGTAAACACATGTGCTCCAAAACGAGCGCCAGTTCTGGACGCAGCCTCTCAATCGGTGACTTATCCTAATGTGATCCATCGGAGCTGCTGACGCTGCAGAACATACGCTTCACTCCGGTAGGTTGGAATAATGGCAATCTGCGCGTAATTCACCTTGACTTTAATTGCAGAACATCGGCGAAGTTGTTTGTCACGAACGTACTATCAAGGCCGCCTTCAGTTGCAATCTCAGTATCCGTGCATAATGTGGGACAGATGAGTAGTACTAATGCAATAATCTCACAGATCGTTAGTCTACAGCTCAGAAACTAACCTGCAAATCGTCGAACTCCACAACCCTTAAACATTCATACACACATTTCGGTTGCCATAATCATTATCCACCAGATGAAAACATCTTAAATATTGCGCTCCGTTGCTTAGTAATTGAAATGAAAGGCATTTAGTGGTTCCATCACGTCCAGAAGAAGTGCAAGCATGCCAGTGTGTCCGCTATGTATTGCGTAGCGGCGCGAACTATCAACTTCGCCCTGTGCGCCCGTGAACGTATAGTATTCATAACGTGTGTAGAATCCTGTTCCTGCTGGTAGTCTGGTTCATTATTCACAACCTCAGCTGCCAAAATTGATGTGCTTGGCAAGTCGCAGTTTATTTCTGTTGTGTTCCATGTTTTGAAATAAGAAGCTGCCATCTGGCCGTCAGCCAGTTTACATCCAAACAAATCCTCTGAGGGAGTATCCATAGCAGTTGCGGTGTAAGGAGGCAAAATCAGCTCACATGTCTCAACATTGCATTGTCCTCTCAGAAGCTATTTCTGCAGTGTTAGGAAACCCCGGGTTAACAAACAGAGATGGTTCAGTTCTCTACCTGCCTCCAGGTATGTAAAACACGACGGCTAATAAAATTACTCGTTTCATGAAATCAATTCCAGACATAGCTTCCTGGGATTTCATGATCGTTATAAGCTGAAGCAGCTGTGTTTTTCCTAAACGTCGATTTGAACGCCTGAATGACACCCTGGTCGTAGGGCTGAAGCAACCAGTGGTGTTGTTGACAGGAAGTGTTCTTTGCTATTAAGTAAGTAGAATTAGGGTGGGCAACGGCTTTTTCGAGGGAAGGTATGATGCTGCGTTTTTCTGTATTATGCCGTTAAATCATTGGAAATAGCTGCAGCCATCCGTGCCAAGTTATTATCCTTGTAAACTGCCGGTAGTATTTCATGTTGATATTTCTAAACTTTGAGTGTTGACTGCTTTCCAAATCACTGCAGCCGGTACACCCTCCCCAATGTGGTAGTGCAAGCATGATTTTACTATACGCCCTGCTACTTTTCCCACCTGCGCATTCTTATCGTTTTACACAAGGCCTACATCCGACGTCGGTTTGAATAGCAAAGCAGTTTTATATGAATTAAATATGCCTTGAGCCGTGTGGCCGGAACCTTTTTCTGGCAATTGTTCTGCCTAGTCAGATGCAGCACACATATTTAAGTCACCGTTTTCGCCCGACTGCTTACTAAACACAATATCGGCTACTGATGAAAGCCTGTAGCCAACTGTTTGACGATGTACCGTCTGTGTTTTGCAATTCTATTGTGAAGGGTCATGCACGTACTTCAATCGCGCGTCCATATATTGGATTCTTCCGTCAGTGTTGACTGGCGCTATTTAAAGCAAGGCGCGTTCATCCCTTCTTCACCCACTTTCTATCATTCTTTCTTAGCAACTTTGGTGTGTGGTTCACAAAGTCATTTAAAAGCGGTTCTAATTTTTTATGTTACATGGAGTGGTGTTCTTCCTACTCTGAAGGTTGGCGCCAACGTTAGCGAACTGTTCCTTCTTAACATCGTCGAAGCATTGATACCATTTCTGAAATTGTGAATGCCTTTGGCTTTGCTGAAATGAAACTTGCCATTTTGTCCTTACTAAGGACGCGCAAAATGAACTATAAAGACGAACATGACTATTCAGTAAGGACGTATGTTAGCAGTACCCTCTCAGTTCTGACAATCGACCGGTTACACAGTAAACGAATACACACAGAAAGTGATAGTCACAGTACTTGCGACTGTATAACATTACCGCAAATCCCAGAGTGCGCGAGGGGAGTACCACTGCTCGTTTATTGTATAACATGGCTCTACCGGCCTTATTCATTGCACAGCCCATAGCAGCATACATGCATTAGTTACATTGGGTGAAACCCCGGGGGAGTTATGCGTTACTCGACAATTCTGGGTTGTCTTCTCCATGTCGCAGGTTGTCCACCGCACTAGTCCAGCAACCGCGAGGTATGCGCGGCACGGAAGGCGATGACCGGGAATAAGCAGTACGCGTCCAAGACACCGCGGCTGACGCAGGGGGACGAAACCCTCCAGCGAATGGCTGCCTCCACCCAAGCCACGTTGTCCAACTTCTGCATAGTTTAGGTAGTTCAGCGGCCACCCACGGGCAAGCGAGCGCAAGCAATGGTGCTAAAAGACAGGGAGACGGAGCAAGTCAGCTATACGACCAGGCCAAGCCACGCAACCGTAAAACAGTACAGTGCGCACAGTCTCATAATATACCCTCCCTTTGTTGGCTATAGCGGTGCCATGGCGGCGCCACTGGTGATTCGGCTCAGACAAAGCGTGGCGAGCCGCCTACAAAGCCTATGCAATGTTTACACCTGTGAACTCAGTGCTCCATTCGTATTAGTCCGGGGAACGTGCTTTTAAAGTGGGAGAGGTTACAATAGACAATTTGGTGCTTTAAAAGTACAAGGTCTTCCCACACACCTGGCCGTGAACTTCACTCTCACCCAATGTGGTTCAAAGCCACCGGGCCGCATCCAGTCCGAAACACACACACCGTAACCTTTGTAGTCGGCTGCCTTGTCCGTTTCATGTGACTTGAGCTCTGATCCATACATTGTCCGGTGCGGGACAGGTCTTTGTTCTGATGATCCTAAGCCCTATTAATCGCGGTTATAACGCTTATTTGAGCCACTATGCAGGATTCAGTTTGGGTGCCGTTCCCAGCCGTAGGTCCGGTTGAATGATGGTGCAATAGCAATCCGTAGACTATGGGAAGATTGCTTCGCTCCGAAACAATGCATTTGCAGCTGTTAGGCTGATGGTATTCAACAGCAATGAGCAAGCGTACTCTCTAGACGTCCTGCAAAGTCCTCTCAACGTTCAGTTAACCTGTGTTATTGCTCAAGCCTTTGGTAAGTGCCCTACACAAGATAAATAAATAAATAAATCTTTTATTCTCATCAAGGTGAGGCACGCCTTTTCAGGCATGATCATTTTGACAAAACAACGCGTGCTCAAGAATTTGCAAAAATCCGATATGTTTGCCATAGCATTTTGCTTTTGTGTAGGGGGTATGTATGTATGTCAATTTGTGTGTATGTGTATTTTGTGCTTGTAGTTATGCTGCTCCAATCTTCAATGTTTGCTATCGTCATCCATATGGGAGATTAGTGTCCGTGGGTTGGATAGAATTATGCGGATATCCACGGGGCAGTGTTTTTGATTTTGTGGCGAGTCACGACCGCCACGTCACAGAGTTGTTGAGCAGACATTTGTGACTTTTGTAGAGAGAACGCTTGCCAGGCGAAACCCACCACGTCCTGGAACACTGCCTCCGAACTATTTGCTGGAAGGGGTTAAACCCGAACCACCCAGCTGACACCACGAGGAAGTTGTTCGGCTAGCCATCCGATTACCTGCGAGTATATCTTGATTGGTCTTCCTAATGAGCTACAAGCGCAGGCGACTCACAGATGTTAGTGCAGCTAAACGGACCAGGCCGCTTGCTTTTGTGAAGTGCACCTGTCACTGCTCCGCAGTACACGGAATGATAAACCTCATCGCACAAAATTCCATTTCCGATTTTCATTATAAATGATGTACTGGCAATAGTTGGCCTGTCGAAGCTTAGCTTACCTAGTAATTCACTAGAACATGAATCGTTTTTGACTTCCGACAAACCGGACAGTTTAGACCGGCACACAACTCACACCTGTGCGCCGCGTTTGTTACCTGCAGCCTTTCAACAAGCGACGAGTTAGCAAGTCGGCCAAGTCCGGGAATATGGGACTGCCTTACTGTGCACACCCGCCGACGTGTTTGTGCCGCCTGGACCAACCTATTAAAATCCTTCGGACGTCGAACTACGAAAGAGTCGCGAGACGTGTCTGACAGGGGCCCGTCAAGTAGGGCCTGAACAGGTTGTCAGCTGGGGATAACCGTGGAGCACATATCCTTGGGTCTCTAAAGCAGGTGAGTCATGCTGTATGGGGCTTCACGGTTGTAAACCACCCCTCGCAGATGTGGTACTGGAGACGAAATGCACGCTGGTTAGTGGTGGCTTGCTAGCTCGTCTAAGGAGTCCTTGCACCTGAGCATTGAACCAACTAATCGGGATGAGAAGGGTCAAGGTACAAAAGTGGCGGGACACGAATGGCCTGAAAAGGTTGCAAATGTTCTCGTATGCGCTGCTAAGGTTATGTGCTGACTAGCACACCGAATCAGCAGACAGCAAAGGTACTTGGAGTGCCATCGCGAATGTCTATGTTAGAATATCAACATGGGCATGACTAATGATAGCATATTCGCCACCTGGTTAGCCAACTGGTCGCTTCTGTTTTTCCCAGGCATTGCCTAGAGACAGGTCTAGGTGGCGACAGCCAGCGTTTTCACAAGCTACGTTTAACGACACAAGGTTTGTCTGTCCTTAGCTTTACGTGGTTTGTTACCTTTAGTTCAGGCTCATTGCGATGGAACAAAGAGGAATGCACACCCATCCTCCTGCTGCCGTGAAGGCCATTATATATAAATAAATAAATAAATACTTTATTCTCGACTGTGCGAGGCACGCCCATAGAGGCATGATCAGATATGTACAAATGTACAAACATTTTATGGCAACTGTGACAGTAATAGTAGAAAATTGGTCGTATGTCCATAATAAAATAAATAAATAGATAGTTTATTGTCAGTTTCATAGAGACGCACCAGCTTAGGCATGATCAAGGCTTAAAAACTGTTGTGTATCACGATGATACTCTGGGTTCAATCGTGTGTAGTTGAAACGGTGTCAAGAAGAGTTGATATGTGAATCTAGTCGACTTGCCAGTATGTAGTTGTGGGCTGTGACTTTATTCAGTGGCGAGTCACATCCGCCACGTCGCAGTGTTGTTAAACAGACATTTGTGGCTTTTTATAGGGAGAACGCTTGCCAGGCGAAAACCCACCACGTCCTGCAACACTGCCGTAAAGCATTTTGAACATTAATGTTGAACTGGCAAAGCCGCTTGACGACTGGTTTCACCTTCGGTTTTTCGCGGGGTAATGGCTTCTAATTTCCTCTGTTAGTTGGACAGGGTATTTTGATCTGGGTCGCCATGATTTTTGAGGTCGGTGGAGGAGAGGGACATCGCGATTTTTCTTCTTGTTGTATGTCCAGGTAAGCAGAAGTTTCAATTTTTCCCCTGTCCAGATTTTTCAGATGTATAATGTACGGGAGTATGAAGATATGTCCAGTTCTCCATATTGGACAAGGGTTATGGTGACTGTAGGTCGGTCCTTGTGGAGTTTTACCATCCTCCATGTCAGTTCTTGTGGGTTGTTACGTCCGTCTTGGGCCAAAACTGTTCCTCAGTCCAATCCCAGATCTCCAAGATGTCCCGGACCTCAGAGAAAAGGGAAAGTGAGAGACAACCGAGAGAAGACCGCAAGAACAGGCATGGAGTTGAATATTGTTAATGTCTTGTGTTATAACATTTGGGCTTGAGACAAAAGCATGTACACTGTGCAACAATAATTATGCTGAAAATGTCTTTTGAGTATCCTATAGAATCATTAGCCGTATAGGTGGATTGCTATCGCCTGCGTAGGGACAAGAGCGTTGCACCAGTAAGTAAAGTACGAGTATCCGTTTGATATGAGTCGATAGTTGCGTGGGGATAGAGCAAAGAGAGTTAGAATGTTGGTAGTGATTGTCACGTGCATGAACAGCACGTAGTTAGTGTAATCCGAGAGGGGGGCATAATAAGCGAAAATAAATAGGTTCCTGCGAGAGAGTCTTAAAGATCAATTGGTGGCAGGGCAGCGGAGGGACTGGATGCAGATATTCTAAAGGAGTAAAGGTTATTGAGATACGGGGTGGCTACTAACAAGCACTGGATCATCGCATATGCATGGGGCCAATGGCCATTAGCTACTTCTGAAGAGAAATGCCGAATTTATGACGACCGACAGATGTTGGCGCTAGGAGTGACTCAGTCGTCAGATGCAGCTATTCCAATCAGACGCTTTGTCATTAGTGTATGCCTATAGGGTCGATGAGTGTATCTATAGGCCAGTGGAGGTAAGTGATAGGTCAAAAGATCAGCTAAGCTGTGACGCAAACAATCCAAGAGAATGAACATTGTAAGAGGGAGCGAGCTCCGGATATCCGCAGAGTTAAATGGAAGCTATGGCGACTAGCTGCTGCTAAGCAGAGATAGTGGCTCTAGGAAAGAATGAATCAGTGGCTGCTGTAGCCATGTCATTAAGACGTTTGACCAATACTGGATACCTACAGATTCGATGAAGAAATCGACATGCGAGCGAAGCTTTAAGAAACAGACGGCAAAAGAGAATGAAGGTTGGTGAGTCAGTGGGTGGCTCCTTGTAATCTACATGGAGCCAACAATGACTAGCTGTTGTCAAGTGGAGTTGATGCGAGTAGGACGAACGACAAATATCGGCGCGCTAGGAGAGAGGAGTGACCAGCAATAGAGTTTAGACTAAGCCTTCAGTTACTAGTGGATCCTACGGTGGCACATAAAAAGTCGACAAACCATCTGAGCTGTGATGCAAACAATCCAAGAGAATGAACATTGTAAGAAGGGAGCGACTCCTACAGAGCTTCGGATATCCGCAGAGTTAAATGGAGGCTATGGCGATTAACTGCTGCTAAGCAGAGATATTGGCTCTGGAAAAGAGTGAACCACTGGCTGGTGTAGCCATAGTATTAAGACGTTTGTCCACTATTGGATACCTACAGTTTCGACGGAGGAATCAACATGCGAGCGAAGCTTAAGAGAGACAGACGGCAAAAGAAAATGAGGGTTGGAGAGTCAGGGAGTGGCTACTTGTAAGCTACATGGAGCCAACAATGACTAGCTATTGCCAAGAAGAGTTGACCAGAGTAGAATAACAGCGCGCTAGAAGAGAGATGAATAGCCAGCATTGGAGTTCGGATTAAGCCTTTGGTTATTAGTGGATCCTACGGTGGCATATATTAGGTCAACAAAACAGCTGAGCTGTGACGCAAGCAATCCAAGAGGATGAACATTAAAGGAATGTAGCTACTCCTACAGATCTCCGGATATCCGCAGAGTTAGATGGAAGCTATGACGACTAGCTGTTGCTAAGCAGAGATAGTGGTTCTAGAAAAGAATGAATCAGTGGCTGGTGCAGCCATAGTATTAAGACGTTTGTCCACTATTGGATACCTACAGTTTCGATGAAGAAATCAACATACGAGCGAAGCTTAAGAGAGACAGACGGCAGAAGAGAATGAAGGTTGAAGAGTCAAGAAGTGGCTCCTTGTAGGCTACATGGAGCCAACAATGTCTAGCTATTGTCAAGATAAGTTGAGGCGAGTAAGATGAACGACGGATAATGGCGCGCTAGGAGAGAGATGAATCGCCAGCATTGGAGTTCAGATTAAGCCTCCAGTTCCTAGTGGATCCTACGGTGGCACATAATAGGGCGGCAAACCATCTGAGCTGTAAAGCAAATATTCCAAGTGAATGAATATTGTAAGAATGGAGCGACTCCTACAGAGCTTCGGATATCCGCAGAGTTAAATGGAGGCTATGGGGATTAACTGCTGCTAAGCAGAGATAGTGGCTCTAGAAAAGAATGAGTCAGTGGCTGGTGCAGCCATAGCATTAAGACGTTTGTCTACTATTGGATATCTACAGTTTCGATGAAGAAATCAACATACGAGCGAAGCTTAAGAGAGACAGACGGCAAAAGAAAATGAGGGTTGGAGAGTCAGGGAGTGGCTACTTGTAAGCTACATGGAGCCAACAATGACTAGCTGCTGTCACGAGGAGTTGCTGCGAGGGGGACGAACGACACATAACGGCGCGCTGGGAGAGAGAAGAGTGACCAGCAATAGAGTTTGGGCTAAGCCTTCAGTAACTAGTGGATCCTACGGTGGCACATACTAGGTCAACAAAACATCTGAGCTGTGACGCAAACATTCTAAGATAATGAACATTGTAAGAATGGAGCTACTGCTACAGATTTCCGGATATCCGCAGAGTTAGATGGAAGCTATGGCGACTAGCTGTTGCTAAGCAGAGATAGTGGCTCTAGAAAAGAATGAATCAGTAAATGAGAGGAAGGCGACGACTGGAAAACTGTTGCAGCCGTGTTACGGATAAACTGGAAGACCTGTTGCAGTTGCATTAGAAAATTGGAACTGAATGCATCGAAAATTATTGCTACCGTGACGCGTCGAAGGTCGCTGCCAGGGAGCCACCTTGGTTGCCTGGTTGAATGAGTGGAATCGGAGCCAAGAGTGACGTTAGAAAATCATCGGTTACAATCGAAGGGTATTCACAGAGTCGCGAGATGTCCGTGGGTATACATGTAAGCGGGCTGCACACGAAGTCAGAAATGGTCGAAGGACTAGTGAACTTGCACATTCAATGGGCCAAACGCAATCGCAGTGGGCGTTAAATGCTTCACTGATAGCCTACAAAAACCTGACAGATTCAGCCGTTGTCAAATTTGATCTAAACGCGAACCAATTTGCAACGATAGCGTATGGATATAAAAACATCATAGCACTTGAGTAAAACATTAGAATAACCAAGCAAGTTATACCGGCAGCCAAGAAGATCGTAGCAAGCCGAGTGCCTGTGAGCTCTCAGTAAGATACATAATAGACCCCGTGTAGGGCACTTACCAGAGCCTTGAGCAATAATACAGGTTAACTGAACGTTGAGAGGACTTTGCAGGACGTCTAGAGAGTACGCTTGCCCATTGCTGTTGAATACCATCAGCCTAACAGCTGCAAATGCATTGTTTCGGAGCGAAGCAATCTTCCCATAGTCTACGGATTGCTATTGCACCATCATTCAACCGGACCTACGGCTGGGTTACGGTGTGTGTGTTTCGGACTGGATGCGGCCCGGTGGCTTTGAACCACATTGGGTGAGAGTGAAGTTCACGGCCAGGTGTGTGGGAAGATCTTGTACTTTTAAAGCACCAAATTGTCTATTGTAACCTCTCCCACTTTAAAAACACGTTCCTCGGACTAATACGAATTGAGCGCTGAGTTCACAGGTGTAAACATTGCGCAGGCTTTCCTGAGTATGGGCACGGAGGAGTTTCAGCGCACAATAGACGTATTTGCATGCATGGGTGAGCTGCTGCGCAGCCAGGGGTACCATTTCTCTCTAATAATCACTTTTCTTTCAGAGCCTATGCGACTTACGCCGCCCATTGCCTACATACCTCACGCTGCCACAGAGCCTCCTCACACGTAACACCGCCGCCATGTGGTGCAGCAATGACACTCAGCCCCAGGTAACATACATCTTCCATGCTCACTTATACTTCACAGCCACAGTGACATGCGCCGCCTATTGACTTGCACCTGACGCTGCCACAGAGCCTCCTCCCACGTAAGCCGCCGCTGTGTGATAACGCAATGATACCCGGCCACAGGTAATATTCCTTGCCCATCCTGATTTCTCTTTCAGATCCTATGTGACGTACGTTCATTCGACGTCTCCTACCACAGCACCTTGTCCGGTCTGCCTTCGTCTTCCAGTTCCTCCACGTTTCCCATTCCTTAGAGAACGGAGCAACGGCGATTTTCAGGACCACCCACTGAACCTGTGTCTTGTCGTCCCACAGCCCATAGGAAGTATGCAAACCGCTATTTCCTTGCGGCGGACTACAAGCTCACAGGTTCAGTGGGTGGTTCCGTAATCTTCAGACAACATATGGTGGAATTCATACATCAAGAGGTGTGACGCAACCCTGCGATCTATACGAACAACATGCTTCTCCACTAAGAACGTGGTAAGTTCACCTCTTGCAGACATTTTCAACCACTAACATGCCGATGTACCCGTCCATTATCCGTAAACCCTGTTTCTGTATTGCACTCACACCTAGCAATGTTCATCTGGATGCGCCCTCCCCTCCTACGGTGACCATAGTTGATGAACCATTTTTCAGTATTCCCGCTTGGTGGGTGATAAGCGTTCGCAACGCTCCCCACCTACACGAGAATATTTGCGAATGGTTTGAGCGTCCCGTCTGCCCACCTGTTATACAATCAAACACCACTTTAACAAGGGATTGCGAACCTCAGTACAACGTAGCTATGCACATCCGTCAGCATTATGTGGACAATACCTTGCACCAAACACTAACATCCCATTAATGACGTTGCGTTACTCCACTATGCAGGCCCCTTAATTGTACACATATATATCATTAACGTAAAATCCACTGCCTCTTCTGTTCTGGTTAATGCGCGCAGAGACCTAGGTATTAGTTAGCTTTTGCGGGAAGGTTTACAGAATTCCATTTCCCCTACTTCACAGAATACCATTGATTAAGTCCGTCACCCTTACCGGCGCCATATTCTTTACACCATTGACACTGTTTCCAGAAACCACTTTCCCGCATAACACCTCTCAACCTCAGAAATCAGCGATTACCCACTTACATGCTTACATACCATCAATTCATGCGAACTCATTTTCCCTTGCGTGATTAAAGGCTATCGCATTTACAAACGGTAAATGTGAACCGTCTGATTATCCATATAACAAACCTACGCAGTCCAAACTCTTATATATATATATATATATATATATATATATATATATATATATATATATATATATATATACAGTCGATTCCGGTTAATCGGACCACATCGGTACTAGACCATTTTGGTCCTATTAAGCGACTGGTCCGATTAACCGAAGTTACCCGATGTAACAAGATGGGACGTGCTATACATAACATAGGAAACTAATGTTATGACCTGTGTTGGCGGCATATATTTATAGCAAACACACGAAAAAGAACTGCTTTGATAACGAACATTTTTCACTGAAAAAGAAATTTACATCAAATTCTTCGTAACGACCTACAAGATATTCAGCATGCCAAGTACAGTTTTATACAAAGGGATTACGGAATTCCATTTAGCGTTTGAATACCGTACCCAGTGTGGTTTGACGCCGTCGACGATGAGGTCAGCAAGCCTTCCTCAATTGATTCAAGGATGTAATTCACCAACCTTGAACGATAAATGGTCTTCAAATTTTTTATGATGCCCATGTCCATTGCCTGTATCAAAGATGTGGTGTTAGGAGGCAAAAATTCCATCTGGATATTCTTCAAGAAATCCAAATTTGAATGTGATGCACAATTGTCGAGAAGTAATAACAATTTTCTCGACTGGCGTTGTAGCTCTGTGTTCCAATCCTTCACCCATTCTTTAAAAAGCGTAGAGCTCATCCATGCATTTCTGTTCACACGATACACAACTGGTAAACTGTCCATTCTGAGTCCCTTAAAGCAGCGAGGCTTGGCACCTTTTCCTATAACCAGCAACTTCCGCTTGTCTGTTCCGGACATGTTTGAGCAGCACAAGACAGTTACGCGATCCATTGCTTTTTTGCAGCCAGAGAGAGTAACAGGTTTGTAACTTAAGGAGGCTTCCGGTGTAGCTCTATAGTACAACCCGGTTTCATCAGCATTATAGATGTCATCTGCTAGAAATTTTTCAAGAAGCTCTGGTAGTTTTGTTGATTTCCATTCTTCAGCTCGAGCGCTATGAGCACTTTCTTTCTCACCATGTCCTTTCTTAAAGTTTACATCATGTCTAGATTTCCATCGAGAAAACCAGCCGTCCGTAGCTATAAAATCTTCGTGGTCCAGCGTTTTAGCGAGTTCTTCCGCTTTGTACTTTAACACTGGGCAACTTACTCGCACGGCTCGTCCAGTAACAAAGGCAAACCAATCATTAAGGGCCTCATCGACGTCTGGATCCTTGCCTTCACGCTTCCGTTTATGGGAAGTACCTCGTCGTCCTTCACATTGTGCTCATTCTTCTCGCAGATCTTTCTCTTGTTTTATCAGGCGCAATATTGTAGATTTTGCCAAGCAGGGAATTTCCACCAATCAACGGTGACTAGTGGATGGTCCCTGTTCCTTGATCTGATCTAGGAAACCAATCTTCTTAGCTAACGTCAAGTCCCGTCGTGGCATTTTCTTAACTTGCAACAAGACACGCACATTTCACTGAGATGAACTCGAGTCTGTCTCCCGGGTATTTCTATGGTTGACCTAGCCACCTGCTGTCCTATGATTTGCCGGACCTATGTGTCCGCGATCACTTGCCGTGCTCGAGCGTAGGCCCACAATGCGGGCTCAGGGCTTTCGGTTCAATGCACGTGCGGTACATCGATCGAGCGATTAACGACATGTGAACAAATATTTATGTCTTCTGTCCACCTACAAGTGTTGGAAACTACAGTCAGTTTTGGGCGGTTCTGAAGCCAATTAGATAGATGTGCCTCATGGTAGCCACAGTTCAGTTTATCCAAAGGCCAACTCGGATTACCGTCACTGAATGATACGCTTTCTTGCCCGACATATGAACTGTGGGTTTGGTCCAGACATCCAGGCACAGAACTTGATTTTAACACCTCTGTTACCTGCCACCTTCTATCGTCTGGTCCGATTAAGCGGAATTCCGGTCCTAATAAGCGGCTAAAATTAGGCTAGCGTAATAGGATTCGTTTCGGTTCTTCAGAATTTGGCTCGAATAAGCGGCTGGTCCTATTAACCGGTGGTCCTATTAACCGGAATCGACTGTATATATATATATATATATATATATATATATTGCAACACGGTCGCTCCTTTATCTTTGCTGACGATGTGAAAGTTGTCTACGACTTTCCCCGTGGTAATGAATTTTCCGCACTTAATAGTATCCGTGAGGATCTTAAAGCACTTGAAAAGTGGTGCGAACACTGGCAAATGACCTTCTCCGCTCAAAAATCTAACGTCATGACCCACAGATTCTCTATACCTGCTGGGTCCCTAACAATAAACGGTATCACTATCAAACAGAATATCATAACAACAGATCTGGGCTTGCGCTACTCTATGAGCCTCAACTTTGCAGTGCAAGTGCATTATCAAGTCGCAAGGGTAAGAGGATTATCGTTCCACATACGCCGTTGCATAGAAACCGCCGATGCAAGGCTAGAACTGTATAAGAGTCACGTCAGGCCACATCTAGAATATTACTCTTTATATGCAGCAATCTACGTAAGTCGGACCGTGTTCTGCTTGAGAAAGCTCAGCGACGCTTTACGAAGATGTTGACTCCACCGCAGCAAGCGCTGAATTACCGACAAAGGTGTGAACACCTTAAAATTCAGCCCCTATGGCAAAGGCGCATTATCCTTAACATGTGCTTCTTACACAAGCTAATTCATAGAAAGTTGCACAGTAATATCACTTGTCTTAAACTAAGGAGCGCGTCTGAATCGAGACTCCGAAACAGGGGCCATTCCATTACTCCGCTAAAGGCAAAGAAGAGACTGCGGTCTCGTTTCTTCTTAGTTGTCTACGTGAACATATGGAACCGGTTGCCTCTCAGAATAAGAGAAATCCAAAATTTGCAGGTCTTCAGGAAGGAGATACAAAAATTCCTATGTTTTGGCAATCTACAAAGCATCTTCCATATCTGCGATTCGCAAGACCACTTCTTTGAAACTGGCCCTGATATAGCTTGAGGACGCCCACGATGTAGTGCAAGACATCTAAGCACCTTCAGCTCAAAACTCATCCACATTCATTGTGGTTACCGTTCTAGCACCTAAGAGACTTTAACGGTATCCGTCGCACCCATTTTCCAGGGTTTAAGAATAGCAAACTGAATACAAGATGATCTTATTCTTCACCGACCTCTTCCTTCAATCCTTATTTCTTATCTACATCTTCATCCCTTCTCTTCAGACTTTTATCACTTTTCAACTTCTTGACCACTGGATCCGTGGAAAAAGTATTAGGCTTATGACCTCTATGGTACCCCTAGTAAAGGCATGCTACCAGACCTAAGCCTTGCATAGAATGTTGAAAACGTTTTCTGCTGCGGATGCACCTAAGCGTAGCATTAGAATTGTCCAAAATCGTCTAAATGCCGGCTTTAAATGAACCTTTATGTGTCTTCCTAGATGTCGGTTGCCAGCGGGCCCTAATAGAAGCTTTTTCATTAAGTCTGAGCGCTAGTTACTATACTCAGCAGTTTCCAAACACTATCAGTAGTTAAACCGCAAAATAAAAAAGTAATCTTTCTTATTGTTGACAAAGAGCGCACTTTAACAGTTCTAGGCCCAAGAATCAGACATTTTGCTCTCCACTTACTCTCTCTTGACCCCATATACTTAGCTTTATCTGGTATACATGTGCCTTTCGCTATTGGCAACACTAGTAGACAGGCATAATGAAAATCAGATCCTCTTCTTTAACTGCTTTTGCTCGTAAAACACTCGCATTTTCAGATTTCATTTCACTGGCACGAAAGCTAACCAATGACAGAGAGGCCCCTGTCACACTGGCTGGCTGGAGCACCAGAAACTTTCCATCACCACTTTTCTTCTCTTGGCCGCCCGTGTGTCATTTATCTTTTAGCTGGCTCCAAAGCCTACCATTTTAGAGGGTTGCCTATTCCGGGAGCCCAGAGAGCGATTCCAGAAGACAGATCGAGTTGCAGGGAAACTTTTATTGGTTCAGCAAAAGATTCCCTGTTAGCTAGCTATAAATGAACGACACCGTGGACGCTCTAGCTAGGGGAACGGATCAAGCACAGCACACAGAGCAGTCGCGCGTTGCAACCGAAGCGAGCGCCAAGCAAAAATGGCGATGAGCAAGTAAAGCATTCGAACTCAGCAAGCAGTTCAACAAACCACACCGGTTGCCTAAGTGTACAATTATAGAATTTTGGTTAGAATTTTACACAAGCAAACCGGGGAATCTCCAGACTGCTACATAGCCCTCTCCCAGAAGGGACTGTGTAAGCAGTCCTTCGATCTACGTGAGGACTGTCCGTCGCGGGCCAGCCTTCTGCGAGACCAGGTTGTGAAACCCGATGCAGCTGCTGGGGGAGAACCATGCAATCGGACCCTAGCGGGCTCCCACCCGTGTCCTCCCTACGGTGTCGAAACGGTAAAAAAACTGTTTGTGGGGGGGACAGTTAATAAAGTTCACGTAGGCAGTTGAGCAGGAAGTTCGTTCCACTTGCAGTTGACGTGCGGAGATCCAGCGGAAAGTGAAACCGAGGGGCAACCAACCGACGGTGTATATGGAAAGCAAAATGAAAAAGCAGCATAAATGCATAGCCATACACAAAAGAGTGCAAAGCGAAAAACGTGCAAAGCTGTTTTGGGTTTTCAAAAGGTTTTGCTCTTTTTTGGTAGTTTCAAAACGTTTTGGTCTTTTTTGTGGATTTTCAAAAACGTTTAGTAAGAGCAGAAAATTTCTAAGGCACGTTCTACGTAAAATAGTAAGTGCTGACAAAGTCTGAAAAACGAACTGGAGGCTTGAGTTTCCTACCGCGTCGATTGAGAGTAGGGCGGGTAGGAGTGCTGTCGGTTGTGGTTGTCGGTTCTGCTGGAGCGGACTGACTCGTCTGAGGTTGCGGTGCCAGCTGTGATGGCACAGGCTGTGAAGGTGCTTGTTGCACCGGCGAGTCAGACTTGTCGAAGAATGCTGGCTTGAGTCGATCAATGGTGATCGTCTCAGTGGTGTTGCGTCGTGGCTTGCTTATGTCGGGATCAGCTTGTTGGGCAGCAGCCATGGCGGCTAGATCAATGTTTGTGCCAGGCGATAAGCTGATCTGCTGAATGCGTGAAAGCGCATCCGCGACGGGATTGAGAGCACCTGAGACATGACGTACGTCTGTCGTAAACTGAGAAACGTAGTCTAGGTGTCTAGTTTCCCGCGGCGAGTACTTGTCCGTTGCGCCATTGATTGCGTAGATCAATGGCTTGTGGTCGGTGAAGACGGTGAAATGTCGACCTTCGAGGTAGTGACGGAAATGTCGGATACCTAGGTAGATAGCTAACAGTTCCCTACCGAAGGTGCTGTATCGCGATTCGGCAGGTTGTAAGCGCTTTGAGAAGAAACCTAGAGGTATCCATCGATGGTCGATGAGTTGCTGAAGAACTGCACCGACGGCAGTGTCTGATGCGTCAGTCGTCAGGGAGAGTGGTGCAGACGTGTCTGGATGGGCGAGAAGCGCTATGTTGGAGATAGCGTCTTTGAGCTTCTCGAAAGACAATTTAGCGTCGTCTGGAAAGTGAAAAGAGCGTTGTTTACCGCGGAGCAAGTCAGTCATTGGTTGAACAATGCTCGCGCAGTTAGGAATAAAGCGTCGATAATAGTTGACCAGGCCAAGGAATCGGCGTAACTGCTTGAAGGAACTGGGAGCAGGATAGTCCTTCAGTGCCTGGATTTTGTCTGGCAGGGCTTCGATACCAGAGGCAGATATGCGGTGGCCAAGAAAGTCGATGGAACTTTGGCCAAGCTCGCATTTATCGGGGTTGACGGTAACCCCATGCTGCGTTAAGCGTTGGAAGAGTGCGTCGAGGTGACGAAGATGTTCTTCATCAGAAGAGCTGGCGATAAGAATGTCATCTAGATAAGGATAAACGCCTTCGAGTCCTCGCGTTACCTCATGAATGAAACGCTGAAAAGTTTGGGCAGCGTTGCTGAGGCCGAAAGGCATTCTGAGGTACTCGAATAGGCCGAATGGCGTGATGACTGCTGTTTTAGCAATGTCGTCTGGCGCGACAGGTATCTGGTGGTAGGCGCGAACTAAGTCGACTTTGCTGAAGATAGACTTGCCAGCTAGAGCTGAGGTCAAGTCGTGCATGTGCGGGATAGGGTATTTATCCGGGACGGTAACTTTGTTAAGTGCCCTGTAGTCACCACAAGGGCGCCAGTCACCGGACTTCTTCGGCACCATGTGTAATGGTGATGCCCATGGACTTTTGGACGGGCGGATGATTCCCAGTTCGAGCATTTGCTCGAATTCCGCCTTAGCAGCTTTGAGCTTGTCCGGGGCTAGTCGGCGAGGGCGGGCCGAAACAGGTGGGCCCTTAGTGCAAATGTGATGCATGACGTTTGACGTCACAGGAGGCAAGTCGTTCAGGACGCGAACGAGTTTAGGGTGCTTGCTGAAAAGTTCTAGAAAAGGCTGTGAAGCTTGAGGTAGGACACGAATGGGAGTGATAGCAGCCACGTTGGCGCTGGTCCCGATAACACTGAGCTGTGTCCTAGAGTCGATAAGCTTCTTCCTTTTAGCGTCGACGATGAGGTCGAAGCGTTGAAGAAAGTCTATGCCTATGATGGCGAAAGGCACAGCAGCGATTATGAAAGGCCAGCGAAAGGTTCGCCGGAGGCCTAAGTTGAGCGTTAGCAGCTTTTCGCCGAAAGTTGCGATTGGTGTGCCATTGGCGGCACGCAGCTTGGTCGGCGATGGTGAGACGACCTCATCTGAGCTACGGGGTATAACGCTAACTTCGGCACCAGTGTCGACTAGAAACTCGGTGCCGGAAGTTAAATCCCTAACGCGGATGAGGCGACTTTGGTGTTGGCCAGTCGCGTCCGTCGCCGTTACGGACCGGCCGCGAAGTTTCCCTGCTTCTCGGCGAAGTTGCAAGGCTTGATGCATTTACGAGCTGCGGTACCAAAACGCTGGTGGTACCAACAGCTAGCTTGCCTGTTGCTAGACTTAGAACGTTTGCAGGGCGATTTTGATCGGCTATGACGACGACGGTCCATAGTAAGCTGCTGGACCTGGCGACTAAGTGTCGCAACTTGTGCTTGCAGGGCTTCTATAGTTGACTGTAAGCCAGTGATAGAAGTGCCCTGGGACGCGACGGCATGGACCTTGCTGGCGTTGGCTTGTGGCTGTGCTCGTTCAATAACTCGATCCGCTAAGTCTGCTAGTTGAGTGAGCGAAACGGAGCTCACTGTAGCGAGAATCGCTTGCGTGTTTTCCGGTAGCCGTTGTAGCCATAGTTCGCGAAGTAAAGTCTCATCCATGGTTGATGAACCAAGGAGTTGCTGCATCTCCCGTAGCAGGGTTGAGGGCAGTTTGTCGCCCAGCTGCAGATCCCTGAAAAGCTGCTGCAGGCGAACTTTCTCAGAGGGCATAACACGCTTAATCGTGGCCTCCTTCAGAGCCTCATAGCGGTTTTCGGTCTGAGAAATGATGACGTCACGAACCTGCATTGATATCTCCTTGGGGAGATAGGACAGGAGCTTGCAATACTTCGCGTAGTCGGAAGTGATTCTGTGGTTATAAAACTCAGCCTCAAGATGAGCGAACCACAAAACAGGATCCATGTCCCAAAAAGGTGGAACTGAGAGAGATACAACACTAAGCATAGACTCTACCTTATGGTCTACAGATTCCATGATTTGAAAAAATGACGCGAAAAAATAGGCTACCGTATGCAAAAATAAAACCGGAAAATATGAAAAATAAATGGAACGAGCTCACCGGAGAAAAGTTCCAAATATCCGGCGCTGAGGTTGATCCGGATTCGGGGTCACCAATTTAGAGGGTTGCCTATTCCGGGAGCCCAGAGAGCGATTCCAGAAGACGGATCGAGTTGCAGGGAAACTTTTATTGGTTCAGCAAAAGATTCCCTGTTAGCTAGCTATAAATGAACGACACCGTGGACGCTCTAGCTAGGGGAACGGATCAAGCACAGCACACAGAGCAGTCGCGCGTTGCAACCGAAGCGAGCGCCAAGCAAAAATGGCGATGAGCAAGTAAAGCATTCGAACTCAGCAAGCAGTTCAACAAACCACACCGGTTGCCTAAGTGTACAATTATAGAATTTTGGTTAGAATTTTACACAAGCAAACCGGGGAATCTCCAGACTGCTACACCATGCGTTATGCGGAATGGCGGGTGAACGACCAGCTCCCACTGGTTTTTGTTACTATTCTACTCCTGATTTACCTTATCGCTCTTTGCCTAGGGTGCTAGAACAGCTCTTGCCAGGAAAATCACAAAAGAAATAGTCGGTGTGACATTAGAGTGCCAGTTAACATTGCCATCTGGATGAACACCGCCGGCACTATCTTCGGAACTTAAAAATGGAGAGAAATAAATCGAAATTCATCAAAGAGCTGCACAATAGTGTGCATCTACAAATGAAGCATAACAATACCTCAAGTATAAGCAAGCTCAACCACCAGAAGTAGAGTTGTTAAAGCCCAACCAATGTAGACCAAAACGGATTTCACGCCCAAATGCAATTAGCTAAATTTTACTAAATTTTCCCATGCTCATTTCTTTATTATTAGTGACAGGCTCCTATAGCTCACTGATGTTAGAGACAGAGCCTCATTAATATAGAAAATCGGCTCTAAGGGATAAATCTTGTGATGTTTAGCTAAGTAATGTGTGTATTTTGCAGGCCGAAATCTGTCAACGGATCTGAAAGATCCCCTGAGTTACTCAGGTAGATCTGGCTCATGCGGCCTTGCTGTAAGCTTTAGAAAAGCTTAGAGGCTTAAAAAATGCTAAACTCTATTTTACTGGTTGTTTATGTGGCTCAGTATCCCCTGAAAATGGTATGCTGTGGCCTTCTAACCGTGAGTTAATTACAAGCTCCACTGAATTCCCTTGTAGATATAATATTCCTTGCTGGATTTCTAGCGTTTTCGCGCAAGCTCATCCCTTAATTGCATATATTTTTCATGCTTGCCTGCAAAGTTTACTTTTCGGCCACCTGCGCAGTCCTTAGTTGTCGCAGGGTATAACGAGCTAATTAGAGCATTTCTGGATAGCTATGCCTATCTAGAACATACACCGCTTCCCTACTTTTATATTTTCTTTTATTTTTTCTGCTATCTGCCTGCAAAGCAGAAAGCCATTTTTAGCGAAAAATAAAAATGGCCCTATTCGTAGACCATCGTTTAATTGCGAATAACTCGCAAACTACTGCACGCATGGTGTTGCTTTTACGTTCGTCGTATTCAGGCGCTAAAGCTGGTCCAGACCAGTGTAATTTTGTGCTACTTTAAGCGGTATTCTAACTTTAGAAAGGCTTTTTCTTTTATCTGAGAATAACTCAGGTTGAAATTTTGCGCCGGAGAGCAATATCAGCGTAATAAAAGTAGGGCTATATTTTTTGTTAATGGGTATTTTTCTACTGAAGCACGCAGATTTATTTTCTCTCTTAACAAATTGCTTCTATTTATGTCTGCATTTTTCGGAATTGTTTTTACTTTTCGTATGCCTTATAATTCCTTCATTCATTTCTTCCATGTGCGCAACAACAATTGGGGCAACTGAGTGGCCAATTATTGTGCGATCAATTTAAAGTGAACTTGTGGCAAATTGGATTCTGTTCCAAGGAGAAAAGGCAAACTACACCTCCGCGAAGTATTCACAATAAAATACAAGGAGCTCAATATCGCCCGAAGGAACCAGAAAAATGTCAAGGTGGGCGCCTGCGACCCAGTAGCTGTATACTAAACAGTGCCAATGCATTTGCAATTGCTAACGATGAACATATATTTTGCCAACTTCCATGCAAGAGCATCGGATAAATGTAAGCATTGATCTGAACCCTTTAGGGTGCAGCCTCTAGCAGGTCTAGAAATATACCTATTTATATATATTATATATATATATAGTGTGAAATGCGATATCGAGGTTTCAGATTTGTTATGTTGTCAAAGATAAACATTTTGTTTCTTTACAAAAACATTAACATATATATATATCGCTTTCCACCGCACTTCCCATGCTTACACACACACACACTCCATTATCTATCCATTAGCAAGGATTCTAGTCATCATGTCGATTATACGGTTAACAAAGCCATATGTAAGCTCCACTAAAAATCAATCCACACTTCAATAAGCCATCTGTCCAACGCGGATTCTCCTATGTCTTGGACAGTTTACCATACATTATCCCACTTTCTTCTTTTTTCCGATACATACCTCGCACTTCCATAAACCATTGTTTATATTCCGTTTCCTTTTCAACAACTTACTTACTGTTATATTTCAACTTTTCCACTTTTATTCAACTTTGCAATTAGGCACGTACAGATCAGTTTTTGGATTTTTGGTGGTACTGACCTCTTTACAAACACGTTGCGCAGGAAGTTTACCCAATAAAACCCTTACTTTTTGAGAACGCAGAAACAGGTTGTCCTGATGAACAATAGCCCGCTTTCGAAATCGCGCCAGTGGCGGATAGGACGGTCCCCATTTTCATTGGATACTGAGCCACATAAGCTACTAGGAAGACAGAGTTTAGTATTTTTTAAGCCTCTAAGTGTTTCTGAAGCTTATATCAAGGCCGCATAAGCCAGGTCTACCTGAGTAATACAGGAGACCTTTCGGATCAGTTGACACATTTCGGCCTGGAAAATACACACCTTTCTTAGCTAAACATCGCAAGTTTTATCCCTTAGAGCCGATTTTCTATATTCATAAGGCTATGTCTCCAACATCCGTGAGCTAGAGGAGCCTTGCACTATTAATAAAGAAATGAGTATGGGAAAATTTAATAAAATTTAGCATATTGCTTTGGGGCTTGAAATCCATTTTGGTCTGCGTTGGTGGGGCATTACCAACTCTGCTTCTGGGGACTGAGCTTGCTCAAACATGAGTGACGGTTATGCATCATGTGTTGAAGCACCCTATTGTGCAGCTCTTTGATGAATTTCGAGTTATTTTTCGCCAATTTCAAGTTCCGAAGCAAGTGCCAGGATATCCGTTGCAATTGTTCGACATTGGACGATCGGGCAAACACTTCCACATTACTAAGACTAACCAGCAGCTCACGAAAGCATACCATAACGCCCATTGTGCGGGTGAACTCCGCCGTACCCAAACCTAACAAATGCGCCTCTAAGTTACCAAACATAGCACGAGCGATGTGAATTTTTACAGCGCAGTCCATGACCCCAGCAGTACGGGATGGCAGCTGCGAGGCAGTCACCGTATCCTTCTTGTCAGCCGAAAGGTCCGCCTCTCCTACGCTTTCCGTTGGCAGCACCAAACGGCATCCACGAAGAACCACCTCATCGTCGTATGCATGCAGGCAGGCAACCTTCACAGTACGCGCACATGGAGTGCGCCACTGACGATTAAACCGACAACCGCATGTGCTGCCATTCTCTATGACCACTCGTCGCATACCCTGCCACTCCTCATGCATTAGCCAATATCCGCCGTCCGGGCTAACACTGCGGATGCAACTCTTAGACTCTGACGCACGTACTGTTGCCGGGCGAATGGCGACATTTTCCTGAAAATCGACTGCTCACTACTTATACGCTGCTCAACCTCGCACACACCAAACTGACCTTTCGCAAGGACAGCTTCACTCTCCTCTACAATGCTACTGTACCACTGCACTATCACTTGCAGCAGGTGCAGTAGAGTAGGCCGCTCACTTTAATTTGCTTTAAAATGTTTATTCTCATTCTCAAAGCGATTGGTGCTATCGCACCCAACTGACACCACATGGCCCAGAGAATGCGCCGCCCAGCTAACCTGCAAAGGGATCGACGTGTGTCTGAGATACTGGAAGCATTCCGCGCGGAGTAACGATATACTCACCATAAGTCGATGCTACTGCGCGCAACCTTACGTATACAACGATCGCATCCTGTTGAACAGAGCCCTTTTATCCTCCGTGTTACAGAAGGGAAGGTGAGAACAACGCCGTTGCATGCCAAGCATAATGTGTACCCAGCAGGGAACTATGTTGACGGTGGGATATGCATTGTGAAACGCATGCACTTGCGACGCGCACTTGTCCATGACCAATGTTCGAGCACGGTCAACCGCGGGGGCCAACTCCGGCATACTTACTGCCTTTTGGTAAGTAGCCTGCGTCTCATCCGGCAAACGAGCATAAAAGAAGCTCATACCAAGGCCGCTGAATCCACAAACGTGCAGAGCTACAGGATGTAACCGCCGTATTTGATCTGATATATGGATTCCGCCAGAATTACATCCCCTTAGTGGCCCCCAAATTCCACCATGCGCGAGCGGACGAAAAAAGTTAACGAATCTCATTCCCCTTAATGCATAATTTTCACTTGGCCATTCCTTCGCAATAGTTGCGTAACCTCCTCCAGTTCCATGACACATGTGTAACGATGACGCCACCGTATGTCATACAAATCGCACTTTGTTAAACGAATGTTATCTTGAAGACACACAAATGCATGCATCTCCTGCGTCCGACGAAACTTCTTCATCAGGTTAAGCACCATGCTTTCTTGCTCCGCTGTTAGCCGACGATTTTTGGCATATAGCCAAGAGTTCCCCAAGAGAAAGCTGTGCGAATGGTGAAGACAAACGTTTTCAACCTCGTAACATTCCCCCTTCAAAACCGCAATTGTAACCCTGGTACCTATTACAATATTTGCATCAGGCAGAAAAACAACACTTATCGCTTTCCATAAACTTTCCTCTACTTGCTTTTCAAGCACACAAAATGAATATATCGGTACTGACATCCTTCTGGTAGCACCTGTCCAGTCTTCGATAATCTTTCGCAATTTTAGCGGTCCGACGGATGAACGACGTCACCGTTTAAATCTGAAACATTTCACATGCTCATTGATCGCTGAAAAGTCCAGATTAGGACCCTTGAAGATACGTCGAAATGCGCGGAATTCATCCAACATGGCTGCTTTCGCTAGAAGCTGGAAAATGATTAACCACGGTAACGCACTATAACCGTTCAGTGTATTGATACATAATTCAATCTCTTAGCATATTAACAACGACGTTAATATAATAATCAAGATATACATGCGTCCAAAAGCCTAAACTTTTCAGGTATCAACAAACAACCTTGTGTACCGCAAGCACGCTGTCAAAAGGTCATTGATCGCAATTGGGGGAAGGGCTAAATTTTGTCATGGCGGGAAAGGGTTTCGCTACGTTGTCCACGGTAACATCCAAGTTTGTTTGAGTGGCTTCGGAGTATATTCTTAATTTCGGTGGTATTAAGGTGGGGGAAATAGAAAATAATGCTATATGGATTTGCTTCATGAAAACGGTTTTGATAAATTAAAGTGATGACTACAGGCGTAGTTGAAGTTCACGGCATAATGGAAAGCAGGCAAATGCTAAATAAAAGTGTAGTGTAAACGGCTGTTTTATGGAGAAAATAAGTGGTAATACAATGGTTTCATGTATGTAAAGTTTATGCTGGCAGTAACTTACATGCTTGGATAAGGGGTATACATATCTCGCGTCTGACTATTGTATTTTTGTATTTTTTGAAATCGCGATGTATGAAAGCGAAATGTATAAGTAACAAATCCTACCAACTATAATTTTTTGTACATACTTAGGCACAAAGCGCCCTATACACATCGCCTTCAAATACAGTCATAAAAGCATCACCATTTAGCCTGGTGTACCAAAACACAAAGTCCCTCCAGGCCCATTTTTCATGTCAAAAATTAGCCACTCTCGCAATTGGCGGATCCGACGCTCCGGTGACATGCAGGTGTTGTTACGGTTTCACGCTGGTGGGCTGGTCTACTTATTACTGTGCACTATGATGGTTTATTGATTTTTGGATATGTTTGTCATTTGACGTGAAGATGACGATAGACCATAGCTGTGCTAGTGGGTCTATCTATTTAAGTCTCGCTCGTTCCCTTCTTTCCTGCAACGATTTCACGAAAGTGAGTTGCACTTATATTGACTTTTACTTCTTTAGGTAAAGAAGTTCTTAGATTTGTGTCCAAAACCGGAACCTCATGCTGGTTTTCGCCTGGATTCTCGCAGCCAAAGCGCTATCCTCGGTTTGGGAACATTCTTGGTGGAATCTAATTTAAAAGTTCGTTTTCTCCATTTTTACCTTCCTAGTTTGTGGACAAGTGCTTGCCCTACCTCCTAACTGTGCAGAAGAAGTTGCACAAATGCTGCACTCCTGAATTTGTTTCCAACGACACATTCAGTAAGTCCATATCAATACATCTCACAGCGGCAGAGCTTCCACCGGCGGAATGCTTCACATTTTGCCTTTCAAACTTATTGTTGCAAATATCCCTAATGGATCCCACTAAGGCTGATCTGGTGAGTTGGGTTGCTTTCCTTTTTTGTGCTTATATTATCGTGATGTTGCCTCCCTGTTTTTTCTCCACCTGTACGTTGCGCCTTAACTTCTTATTTCCACTTGATTAGTTGGGCTACTAAACTCACAGGTTCTCAGCACTGAAGTGGATAGCATTCTACTATTGCGCTTTTTTTAGAGTGTCTATGTAGTGCATCACCTTTTGTGTGCGCCATAGAGAGTAAGACAATGTTTCCAATCGTACAGTAATTTGAGGTGTTTCAAGCTGTTATATTCATAGCAGGAATGGATATGTTGGGGAACTAGTTATGACGATCACTACCCACGGGACTTTATGATTATTGTTCATTAATGAGAAGCACATCGGATAACTACTATCCACAAATGGACGGCCAGCGGTCATATTTGACGGTTTTTGGTCACTCGGGGAAAGTAATAGAATGAATAGCGAATAGGTTTAGATATGTAAATAAGTATGGTGCGTCATTGACGTGTATGCATATGCTTTTTAACAAAAATTCAACTACTTTGGAAGTTGTATCAGCGCCCTTGCAATGAAAGATGAGATCAAGTACCGTATAGCAAAAGCTCGAGGCGCTTTTCGTATCTTTCGACATCACTCTCTCCCTCAAGTGTAGTGTACAATGCAGCGGTACGTCCGAACCTACTGTACGGTTGTGAAACCTGGCTCCTTAGATCATCCGGCAATGAGGCTAGTTACGTTCGACCACCGGTACCTTCGCAGTTTGGCTCGCATCTGGTGGGAACACCGCGTGAGCAACGGGCGTGTTCGACGCCTTGTTTAGGGCACCGGAAAAGGAAATGAACCGCTCAGCACCATCATTTCACGCACCATGCTCCGATGGCTGGGCCACGTGTTGCGTATACCAGCCCACCGACTCCCGCGACGTGCATTGTTTGCCCATCGGGGAGGTGGATGGAAGAAGAGGAGGGGTAGCCAGACGATGACTTGGTCGAGAGGAATGAAGGCCCTCCCTTCGGAGCTGGCCTATGTTGGAGCTTCACGGCTCCCTGGTTATGGCCCGAAAGACTGAAAATGTTTGGCTAGATACACTTGCTGACCTGGCTAGGAGCCGACCTCACTGGCGTTCCTGCTGTGAGTTTCTTTGTCCCTCCCCATCACATTTAGCCTCTCCCTCCAACCACGATCTCATTTCGTAGCATAATATAATTTTACACAATAATTTTTTGTTGCATAATAGCCGACAGGGTGCTTTCCCGAACTATTCCCATCCGTTACTGGTAGCCCAGCTGGCATGCATCTGTTGCAGTCTTTTCCCATGTATTGCGGCAAAATAGCTCAGATGTTATCCACCTCTAGCTAACATGTATAATGATAATGGTATTTTTAACACAATCACACTGGCAGCATGATTGACCGATACACAGGCGATCACACTTGTCACTGGGTGTCAAAGCAAGCGACTGTCGGATTTAATAGCTACATTGGCGCAACTATAATTCAGCAATGCTCGTCATTCATTTATTTTGCACACCGGCTATGGGTGAGAAACACTTCAGCTATTGTGCCACAGTGCAATTCAAATAGGCTCCGGCAAAAAAGAGAAAAAGATAAAACAGCAACCACAGCGAAACGAAGCAAAATGCTTATCTGTTTCGTCTTATTTCGTGCATTGGCGTCACGATCGTGGTTGAAGGGGACGCCAAATGAAGTGAGGCACAACAGAAACGTCATTGAGACCGGTTCTTCACTATGTCAATAGATGTATTTGACTAAACGTCGCCATCTTTCGGACCTCAACCAGGAAATTGAGAGGCTCCAGTCAAGGCCAACCAAAAAATGAAGGTCATTTCACTTGACCAAATCATCATTTGGCCTCCACACTTTTCCTTACGTCCTGGCTTTGGTCGCGTAAGCAATGAATATCGCGGCAGTCGGTGTGCTGATATGCTTTGCGTATGGTCTAGCCTTCGGAGCATAGTGTTTAAAATCGTGATGCTGAGCCGTTCAGTTGCTCTTTCTACGCGCTAAACAGGACTCTAAACACGATCATTCTTCACGCGGCGTTCCAGCCAGATAAGAGCCAAATTGTGAAGGCCCTAGTGACCGAACGTAGCTATTATCTTTACATCTGTCGATTTGATAGATCAGGGTTCACGACTGCATAGGGGGGTTAAGCAGACGACTGCGTAGATTCTGTCTTTCAGGACTAGAGTGAGGTCGCATTGGGGTCACAGGTGGTGGGGATTGGCACATCAGCTCGTGGTTCTGCTATACGCCTCGCCATCTCATCTTCCTTCTCACAGTCGCCGATACAACTGTCCTGTAAAATGAATTTCTGAACGACGTAGTTGTTTCACATCATGAGTCAGCGCAAGGAGCGGTTCCTGTCAATCTTGGAAGAAAGCTTTATTTTTTGAAGGTGCCAAGCAGACCTCGAAGCGACTGACAACCAGTGCTACTTAGTACGTTTATATCCTGTCGCAGATGAGAGAAATACTGTCGGCATACCCCAAGTCCAGAAGTTGCTCATCTTGTAACAGCCCCCCACATTCTAAATCGTGTCCACGGAACGGTTTCCATGATTTCGTCAGCTATGGAGTTAGAAGGAAAGGTGATATTGGGTATTCCTTCTCACACCGCTGCAGGTACTGGTGGATACACCTTTTACCATATGTCGTCACACTGCCCGAACGTATAGCACTCTGCTAATTCTTACTTATTTCTCGGCACACCTTTCCTGAGCTAACAGTCCCAAACGACACATCGATCCGCCAAATCGTACACACAGTTGACTTCGAGGAACACAACTACAGTGGATGGCAAATATGTTTGTAGTGCCTCAAAAATTGGTATAGAGTGAAAGTATAATCAATGCAGCCTCGATTTCAACTAAACTCAGCCTGTTGTTTTCGAATCTTTCACTGGTGTCAGTCAGTCTGTGAAGAACGACAGGAGCAAGTAACTTGAAGGCGATAAGAATCAAACCGATTCCTTTTTGATTGCCGCATTTTACTTGTGAGTACCCCTTAAAGATCAGGACTATTATGGAGCAGTTCCGGTCAGTCGGGACCGTATCATAACTAAACCAGTGCCCACCCGTTGTAAAGGTAATGTACCAGCCTTTCACTGAGTTAAAGGCTGTCTGGAGCCTTTTCACTTTTCTCCTCGCAACCACCTGGAGAACTGCCATATATTTGAAGAATTTCTGTAACCGTCTATCCCAGATAACTTGCGTTTTTGCGACATGCTCTTCGTGTGATTCCACGATGAAATGTTGCAGCAGTGTTGACTAGGGCACTGTTGCGTATACTTTTCTATATTGTATTGTTCGTGTTTGTACCCTTAGCTCTTCGCATTTTCATTAGAATGTCGCCGTCAGTATGACGGTCCACATACCCACTCGTGAAGTTCCTTTGTTAATCTTCGTCATTCTATAAGATCCCCGATTTTTCTAAACTTATTTCTTTTATTTCCTTAATTCTTATTTCTAACTTTTGTTATTAGACTGTTCTCGGAAATGAAGGGCCTATGGGACGCGTAGGTATTTTTATTCCACACGCATTCGATTGATATATTTTTCTTTGTGAATTGCTTGGGAACTGATCTTTTCACTTCGTGGTGTGTTAATTTGGATTCAGTTCAGTTTAATAACTATCATCATGCACCGATGTGCAGTGAATCCAGAACTACAATAGATAACAACGGTATGAAAAGCGCTGCTGGAAACATAAGGTGGAACCAAGAAAGAAGTGCGTTAAACTAATGTGGATAGATTGAAAATTAGCTGCTAATTGCACGAAAGCTAATGCAGGAACTCCACTGACTGCGCGACTTTATCCCGTCTGATATTCTCCAACCACCTGTGTGGACCATCTCGAAGCCATCTTGCGCGATGGCGGCACGCATTAGCCTGACAAACTCACTCACACAAGTTTTCATGCCTTTATGCCAGGTCATCGACTATCGATCTCGCGGTTTCTTCCGGTTAAATACAGCCACGGCTTGTACTATACACTGAGGCAGCCGGTCATCGAGCATACGGAGGGCATTGCCTAGCATACGTAGATACTTGAGCTTTACCAAGTGCTCGAGTAGGCACCAAATGGTATTTTGCCAAAAATTAACTGCTGGACCTCTGCATTACTCATCCGGTGTTCCCGACACTATACAGTCCAACCTGCTACGGCGACTACCTGTCTATGGCGACCAGCCAAACACATCCCCAACGTTTTCTCCTGTGAGTAATGTCCCTATGCGTGAACCTGTCCATGGCGCCCACCTGTCCAAGGCGCCCACTTGTCGGCCGTTGAGTGGTGGCCTTTATATATATATATACATATATATATATATATACATACATATATATATATATATGTGGGATGTGGAATGCATGGCCACAGGGGGTGACCTGTGACACCACATTCGCGACTAGGTGACAGCTGCTGCCGAGAAGACCATCAGGCGCGCAAACTGCAATCGGCCTGATTGGTTTGATGACAACAATGCGACGAGTGGCGTATTGTTAGCTGGGACGAATGCAGCATTTGCTGCACATGTGGCAGACCCCGGTGACTTGGGGTAGAAGAGAAACTTTGGCAGAATTCGTCGGTGACTGACCCGAGAGCTCCGTCGCATTGAAAATGCATGGTGGACGAAGAAGGCGTAGCAGATGGAATGCTACACCGAACGCCGCCAACACAAAGAATTCTTTGACCCCTTGACGGCGGTGTATGGACCGAGGTTGGAGCCGCTGAGGCCGCTAATGGATGGTAGTTCGGAAGCTGCCTAAACCCAGACTGCATACATAATGCAGCTCTGGCGGAAACATTTTGACTATCTGCTGAACAACTTTTCATAGATCGACTGGCCTTTATTGAACGGTCTCATCATCATCATCAACAGCAGTACATCAGCCATATGAACTGATGCTTCGCTGCCATACAACCATGATTACCTATGGAATAAAGAATAAGAACAGCGAGAGAAGGGGGACTTACCTGAAAACCTTAATGCCTTAAACAAACATTCATGGTCAAGGTGCCTACACCTTGTGTAGACAACATACCAACACAAACAACTGGCCATCGTGCAAAGATAAGGCGGCATCGGCGAGACAGCTTCCTTGCGGCTTTCACTGCCACGCGTCATAATCAGCCATTACCCATCAGATAACTCTGCATCAAACATGCGTTAAGCAGGCAGTCCGATTAAGAGACGGCAGCAGACGCGCCACTGGGGTCGGTTGTGAGCCATGTCCTGTAAAGTCTCGAGCCAAGCAAAAGGCGAGTCACGTGAACTCCAGCCCGGAAGGCGAGACGGACCAACGGCACCCAGTTTGGTCGTCAATGACTTCATTTCCCGCTGCCAAGTCAACTTCGGTCCACCTCGAGCCTTGCGCCACCCTATACCTGGTAGACTAAACAAGGCCCTCCTAGGTAAGCGGTGACCAGGCATACGTAGCACGTGCCCGAGCCAACGCAACTTATTCAGTGCTATCTGTTGTTCGAGGGAGCTAGCATGATTATCCCCAACTAGTACTCGCCTACGCACATCATTGTTCCGGACACGCTGTGCCATCCGACCCCAGCAATGCTTCGCAAACAACGATGATCCAAGAGTTGAAGACGCCTCAGATCTTCAGACCGAAGGGGCCAAGTCTCACTATCATAGAGCAGAACGGCCCTCACTGTGGCCTTGTATACACGGCCTTTCAGACGGAGGGAAACTCCCTTCTGTCGCCAAAGATGCCGCAGGTTCAAGAAAATAGCTCTGGCTTTTGCAATGCGTGAGCGGACGTCAGTTTCTATGCGTCCATCATTGCTGATGCAGCTGCCAAGATAAATGAAATGATCTACCACCTCGAGTTCCTCGTTAGCAAGCGTCAAGAGATCATCAAGTGGCTGGTGGTCCTGCAGCAACACTTTGCATTTTGAACGTGCGAAGTTCATACCAAATAATGGGACCACTCTGGACAGGCTATTCAGGGTTGATTGTGCCGCCTCAGCATTGTCGAAAAGCAAGACGATATCGTCCGCATAGTCTAGATCAACTAACCTTTCACCAGGCAGCACTTCAACGCCTACATCGTGAGATTCCGCAAGGGAACACTCCATGATAGAATCCACGACGAAATTGAACAAAAATGGGGAAATCGGCCAACCCTGATGAACGCCACTTGTAGTCGAAAAGCTATCAGATAGGCTACCGTAGACCCTGACGCGGCCTGTAGTGTTCGAGTATAGAGCACGAAGGTTGTTCACATATTTCGTGGGAACACCTTTCCGCGCAAGTATTTCGAACAGAATCGATCGATCGACTGAATCGAACGCACTCTTGAAATCGAGGAACACAGCTATTGTCGGTCTGCGGTATGCGTGGCGCTGCTCTAGCACCTGCCGCAAAGTAAATATATGGTCTACACAGCCACGTCCTGGGTGTGTATCAGCGCACCCGCGCCGTCTCTGATTGTCTCACTGACGCCCGGTTTTCTGGGAACAGTGGTGCGGCTTAGCTGGAAGAGCTTGCGGTAATTGCCTACTGCTTCTGCCTCCTCCACTTCTTGAGCCCCACTGGTCCACCAGGCTTCCTTGTCAGCAGGCAAGCTCCGCTTTAGTTCGCGCCTACTAGCCCGTCTGGTCACATTATGTTCAGAACCAGCCGGAAGGTGTCTTCTAGATTCCAACAGGTTCACCGACCTCTCGGATATCCAGTGACTGGTGCGGTGACGATGGATAGTGCCACAAACAGATGCTCCTGCGTCGTGCACGGCGACTGAGAGCCTATTCCACTGAAGCTCAGTGTCATTAGGACAAGACTGCGGAAGTTCAGTATGCAGTGCGTCTTGATAGGCTTGCCTGATCGAGGACTGAGACAATTTCTCAGTTGCCAATCGTAGGGGACCCTTGGTGCGCCTCCCGGTAAAGTTCATAGAGAAACGACAGCGTACCAAGGCATGATCAGAGTCGACACAGGTACTCCAGTACGAGCAGCAATCCAGGATGTAACCGCGCCATCTGTAACTTATGGCTATGTGGTCAATTTGGATCCATCGCTGGCCAGCTACAGGAGGACGCCAAGTGGCACTTCGGCACCCACTGTGTGTCTAAAAGCAGTGCTACTAAGAAACAACTGGTGCTGCGCACACAGTTGCAGCAGACACTCACCGTTGTCAGTCCGTTCGAAGTTAAGCCCACAATTACCACCCAGCTGAGCTTCTGAAGAGCTCAGACGCCCTACTTGTGCGTTCATATCCCCTGCAAGTACTATAGTATCTGCACTAGTAGCATTGCGTAGTAGCGCGTTCAGTTCGTGATAGAATGTGTCCTTGACGGCATTTGAACTGCAGTCGGTGGGATCATAAGCGGAAATCACGAACAAGCAGCGTCTTGTACTACTTCGTGAATTGACCTTAGCTGATGTCGTCAAACGGGCTGCACATAAACTGCTGTTCACCGGAATCCAATCAACCAACGATGGCACAGCCTTGGAGCTAAGAATGATACCTACACCAGCTTGACTAGTGCTTGCTGCATCGGCGTCTCCGGATGCGTGCAACCAATAACAAGAGGATAAGTCGGGTGCAGTTAATTCAGTAACCCCGTTAGGGTCATTGATCATAGTTTCGGACACACAACACCTCAATACCCAGTGTGTCCAAGGTGCGTGCGAGTGTAGCCTGTTGACCTGTTTGTCTTAGAGTGCGAACGATGAACGTCGTCATGGTAACGGGACAGCGTGGCCTTATAAGAGACTGTTGCCGATAGGCGTTTGGTGCGTGTCGCGAGAAGGTCGCTGCAGATGGTTCTACTCCAGTGGCACTTCGGTTGCTGTCAATTAAGCTGGGAATTATAGAAGGAAGGTTAGTAATGGGGGTCGGGATGGGAGTAAGAGAAAATGGTGGAAAAGAAAGGAGGGAGGCGCCAGCAGTAGCATGTTTTCGCTTATCTGCCCTGCTGTATGCAGCAGATAAGGCGACCCTTGATAATCTGCGCGACGGCCGTTGCAGGATGAAGTTTATGTTTGAAGAAAATGTCATGGTTGTATGTGGGCTGAGTTACTGCCAGGGCGCCCAGACCTAGACAGGAGGACGATTAGGGTCCTCATCCAAAGCCTTTGGCTCAAAAGCCTGTCCGCAAGGCAGCGGGGAGGTGGCAATGAATTAGTTTTACAGAAATGAACGTCATCCCATTTCAAACCCCCAACCTGGAGGACCAAGAGACTGAGTTTGTCTGACCTCTCACCATTGACCAACCTAGTAAGAGTAGCTCTCAAGGTGCCCGGAGGCATCACTCAGTATAACTCAATGGGCCAATGGGGTACGCAAACCGTCGCAACACGTTAAGGTCTAGTCTCGTTGAACGGTCTGAAGCATCACGATGTGAAGATGGCTCTGGCGGACGCACCAACACCAGATGAGAGGCACAGAGCACTTGCTCAGCTGCGAAGCGGCAAGTGTGCTGTGGCCGACGCGATCCCGCCTGAAGTATTGAAACACGGCGGACCTACGTTGGTAACTGCGCTGCATCACTTGGTGCAACGCGTTTGGATTGAGGAGGAGGTGCCACCTGAGCTGTAGGACGCCCTTGTGCTACTCCTGTACAAGGGCAAAGAGAGAAAGCAATGTTGCACGAATTATGGCATCAACTTGCTGAGTTGTGTGGACAAAATGATTGCCCGGGTTGTGGAAGCGAACGCGGCGGAAGAGCAATGTGGATTCCTTTCGTGACGCAGCACCATCGATATGGTGTTTACGGCTTGTCAGCTGCAGGAGAAGTGTAGAGAACGACACCGACCCTTGTACTCACTGCGGTGAACCGCGAGACATTGTGGCTGGTGTTGAGTAACTTTGGCTGTCCGAGTAAATTTGTAAGCTTAATTTTATGTCTGCACGGTGGTATGCGGGCAAGGGTGCAACAGAGTTTACGGAACCCTGATGACTACAGTTATCTCTGATGTGAAGCAAGACTGCGTCTTAGCTCCTGCACTGTTTACTATTTATCTTCTTGCAATGATGTGCTTTTGATGCGGCTTGTGTTTACGGTGTTGGTATGGAGCACCGTATTGATGGTGGGTTGCTGAACATTCGTCGTTTCGGTGCGAGAACCTTAGTCTTTGAGATAACTATCCGTATGTTGCTTTTCGCAGACGAATATGCGTTGTTTGTTTACAATACGAATGAGCCGCAGCACATAACTAGTGCTCTGGCTTCGACAACGGCCAAATTCGTGCTCAACATCAACACAAGCAAAACTGTCCGCTTCTTTCATGTGGTAAGGCTAATCGTCAACATGGACATTGGGTCTCTTCGCAGTCTCTGGAACGTATCGATGCTCGCCGGCATATTCCGGCTGGAAGCGAACACAATGAAACTCGCAAAAAGCTCCGGACAAAACTCCGTGCTAGTCTGAAGAGAGACCGCGAATCCTGACCGTCTCATCGTGCATCAGAGATGGAAATAGCCGCTGCCCTTGGTAACCATCGTAAGGTATTCCGGTTGATACGGAAAATGGGCAGCAGACGACCTGTTGTTAGTGAAACAATTTGTGACGAGAGTGGACAGCCTATCCACAACTTGTCAAAACGCTTGGAGCGTTGGGCTGAGCACTTTGAAAGGCAATTTAATCGGTTGCAATTGTTAGATTTCTCACCGGCCACTGGTCGCCCCGCTCCGTGGGCTGTCCCTTTGGATTCACCCTCTCGCTCAGAAGTCGAACGTGATATCGCACTGTTGAAGTTAAATAAAACTGCGGGACCAGATGGCCCATCTCCAGCCCTCTTCAAATTCGGGGGACTTGCTCTTGTGGATGATTTATACAAGTTACTAGTGAAACTATGGGAGCAGGAAACTGTCCCAACCGACTGAATCCGCTCCGTCATAGTCTTAATTTTCAGTGGAGGCTCACGCTCGGAATGCGGCGACCACAGAGGAATCAGTCTGGTCTCCATCACCTCCAAATTGCTTGCCTGTCATCCTTCACAGACTGACTGCCACTTGTGAAAGCCATAATCGTGAAGAGCAAGCCGGGTTTCGTCGAGATCTTCGCTACATTGACAACATCTTCACTTTGCGTCAGTCCTTGGAGCACATTACATATATTGGCGGCCCACCGTTGTCGTGTTCGTCCATAACAAAGGTGCCTTCGATTCGGTGGATAGACATGCACTTTGGGACTGTCTACTCTGGAAAGGTGTACCTGAGAAATATGTAAATATTATCCGATCATTAAACACGCATAGCTCAAGCAGAGCGAGAGCTTACTGCAAGCTGTCGTCGCCCTGTAATATCCAGCGGTGTGAGACAAGGATGCTCGCTGTCACCTTTCCTCTTTAACTTCTCTATTGACGAAGTCATGGAGATCGCATTCACAGGACATGACTTAGAAGGTGTGGATCTGCTCCCAGGAGAACGGCTTCTTGACTTGGAGTATGCAGACGATATTGCCCTTATCTGTGACAGTTCCCCGACGTGCCAAGCCGCGCTGGACAGATTAGCACTGGCTGTCAGCCGCTTCGGGCTTTGCTTTACACCATCGGAGTGCAAAGCGTTCCTCCAAGATTGGCCTTGAATGCCTCCGACGCTGACAGTTGGTGGGGATCAGATAGAAGTCATTCGAAAATTCAACTACTTGGGAAGTTGTATCAGCGCCCGTGGGATTGAAGATGAGATCACGAACCATATTGCAAAAGCTCGGGGCGCTTTTGCTAACCTTCGCCACTTATGGGGCCGGCGCGACATCACTCTCGCCCTGAAGGGTAGAGTGTACAATGCAGCGGTACGTTCGACCCTACTGTACGGTTGTGAAACCTGTCCCTTAAAGCAGCAGACATAGAGGCTGGTTAAGTTAAAACACCGATGGCTTCGTAATTTAGCTCACATCTGGTGGGAACACCGCATGAGCGACGAGCTTGTTCGACGCCTTGTTTACGGCACAAGGAAACGAAATGAACCGCTCAGCACCGTTATTTCACGCACTAGGCTCCGATGGGTCGGCCACATGTTACGCATGCCAGCCCACCGACTCCCGCGACGTGCGTTGTTTGCTCACCGGGGAGGTGGATGGAAGAAGAGGAGGGGTGGCCAAACGATGACTTGGTCGAGAGGAATGAAGGCCCTCACTTCGGAGCTGGCCTCGGTTGGAACGTCTTGGCTCCCTGGTTGGGGTCCGAAAGACGATGAACACGTTTGGCTGGATACACTTGTTGATATGGCTAGGATTCGACCTCAGTGGCGTTCCTGCTGTGAGTTTCTTTGTCCCACCCCATCCCTCCTAGCCTCCCCATCCAACCACGATCTCATTATTTAGCATTTATAATTTTGCATAGTAAATTATTTTTTTCTCCTGCATAGTAGCCGGCAGGTAGTTTACCGGAACTATGCCAATCTGTTACCGGTAGCTCAGCTGACTTGCACCTGTTGCATTTTATTCCCTTTTTCTTTTAGGTATTGCGGCACGATAGCTGAGGTGTTTCCCACCTCTAGCTAATGTGTAAAGTGTGTGTTCATCCTACACCGGAAGTGCGATCTACAATGGTGTCGCGAATTAGTATTGGTGACGAGGTATTGCAAACTACCTCCCACTTCTGCTACCTTGGGAGCATGGTGTTGACTGACTAGCAGCTACACAGTGAGCTTCGTATCCTCGCCTCGAAGGCGGCGACGGCATTCGGGAAGCTAGAGTACGGAGTGCGGAACAACCATCGCTTTACCGTTGTTACGAAACTGATGCCGTACAAATCCATGGTGCTGTCCGTTCTTCTATACTGCAGCGAAACGTGGACGATGTATCGGCAGTATATGCGATATCTCGAGCGGTTCTATCAACAGTGTTTGCGACGGATTATGCGCATTGATTGGTGCGACTGAGTTGCAGATGTGAAAGTGCTGCGCCGAAGTGGAATGTATGCAGTGGACTGCATACTTTTGCTGAGACACCTTAGGTGGCTTGATCATGTGTGGCGTATGGATTCGACGCAGATACCGAAACTGCTGCTTTATGGTTAACTGAGTGCAGCGAAGCGGCACGTGGGAAAGCCGATGTTACGTTACTAGAATATGGTCAAAGTTAGCCTCTCACCTTATGTGGATTACAGTTGTTGGGAATCGAAGGCGGTTGGTTGGCGTGCATGGTGCGATGTGATCACGAAGACCGTTGTCGAGGTGCAGCAGAACTCCCTCTTGCATGCGAGAAAGAAGCTGCAGTTGCGAAAGCGACAGGCGCCGATGGGTTGTACTCCATCGACATCGGGCACGTGTTTCTGTAGCACATGCGGTCGCGAGTGCCTGAGTCAGGCAGGCCTATTGAGCCATGAGCGAGGCCACTCGAGGTCAACACCGGATCGCCTACGGGTCCTGCTGAGAACGTAAGCGGAATCGGTACGGCGTTTGTAGGTACGCTGCATTCGATTTACTATTCGCGTGCTTGCGTGCTGAGTTTCTTTATTTCTGGTAGTAGGTTTGCTATCTTGTCGTAATGCATATTTTCTTGCTTCCTTTTAATGTTTGCCTAAATAATAATTTTATCTTGGAGATGTCGCTTGTACGAAACGTGCTTATGTTCGTTTGTTTTCTCCATTCTGCTAATGTTCTTTGTTCTGTTTATGTGCCGTCTTCAATTTGTCGCGGCGATGTTAATCCATTTATATCATATGCTAATTTAGCGGCATATCCGTATGGTGTTTTTTGACCTTTTTATTATTTATCTCATTTCATGTGATTGCCTGTTGCTTGACACCCCCGGTGTGGTTGCGCTTGATGTGCTTCTTGACAAGGTGCCTACCTGTCTATTAACCACCACCTGTCTTACTGGCTCCAGGAAACAGTTGGTCTTTGGTGGAGTGAACGGGACACAGTCATTGTGGACATGTTAGGCTCGGAGATTGGTTCCATGCACTCAGTTTGGAGTGGACTACGATCAAGCCACCATCTTGTGTGCACTTGATCCCCCAAATACAGTGTGCTTGTGCATACCTGTGAAGGAGTGTGGACCGACTCCGTTGATGAAGCCGCCCATGGCCCCTCTGCTGGCACAAGTGTCATGTGATTGGCCACCTTGACAGGCAAATCCGAAACCGGATGCAGCCAACAACATATATATATATATATATATATATATATATATATATATATATATATCATTTACGGGGACAAAGATTAGCTAGGGCACAAATCTTAGGATCGTGCATCGGAATTTTAGGCTACCATAGAAGTAAGGGTGTTACAATTTGTTTTTGTGCTCACAACTCCGATTTGCGGTGACTGATATGGATATGTTCCGCAATAAATAGATGTTTCTAGAATCCACGCGTGATACGCTCAGTAGTGGAGTAGATGACCCTGAAGTTGTTTTCCGTTCCTGCGTGACCGCACTCTAAGAGGTGTGACATGATGAAGCTATTAGAGAACCGCTTTATCTCTAAAACCACTTCCGAAATAAGAAAGAACGCCACCGGCAGTTCGCCGGTGCGCCCTACCGATGCTTCGCTGCCGCGCAACCACTACCGGTCACGTGTGGGTTAAGGATACTGCGATTCGTCCGGTCCCCTACGCAGGCTAGAACCCGCGCCTTGGGATTACAAGGTGTATATGTGATCATTAAGTCCGCGGGCCGGCCATCATATATGATAAATCGCGCGCTGTTGCTCTGTGAAAATTGGTAATCGTGGCTCAAATTGTATTTGTTTCTCTATGCTTACGCGTTGGGGATATATTCCGCAACCGAAGATAGCTAAAACCGCACGTCCTGAGAGGCCACTTCCTCCTCACTTATAAGTTAAATTCTGCACTTACGATCTCCATTCGAGAACCTAAATGGGAGAGCTGAATGGAGTGACTGCTCGTCTCCTAAGCGAACAATGCATGTACTTGGGTGAACTGGCCACAGTGTGGCATCCATTTACGTGGGCTCAAAAGCTGTTCCAGTGTTTCAACTACTGTTGCCACTCACCCCTTCCATCTGGAACTATTTAGGTGCGTTTTCAGGGGGCGCATAAATTTTTAACCAGACTGAGTAAACATTGAAATGTGCCTCGTATGCTAAGCTTGGTTCAGCTCATTCGCAGCTCTGTTAGAATGGGAAACATGGAAGAATGCCAGTAACGAAGCTGTGTAAGCAGGCGATGCTCCGTAGCTGTTCGCTCTATGAAATGAGTTATGCTCTAGCACTTCGGATGTAACTGTTTAACTCAAAAGTACTGCGACTGGACCCTGCTACAGAATAGTTAGGTATTCGAAGAGCCATTATATATTTCACAATGGAAAACGCAGTGAACTAGATATATTATAATTCATCCATTTAACTATGGCCTACCACCACTTGGCTCCCAACAGTTTCAACCCGTCATGCAAACATCTGATTGATTGTTTCAGTCCAATTAACGCTTCGAACACTGTGTTAGAATGACTCGCTTCTTCAACAGTTGCTTGACCTTTCCTTTTCTTCTTTGCCCACCTGTGATTGTCTTACAGATCATGTCCACTTTAATCGAATCCGCCAGCAATATACTGGAGCAAATTGATGATGCATGCCAGCAATTGGGTGACCGCGGCATCGCTCTCCCTTCTTTTCTACGCCAGTCACGAAGTCGTCGCAATTCCCCTTCATCCCTACCCGAAACGTCGAAAGCCGCATTTTACTTCAGTTCTCTAGAGCGTATTTGCTTGTTTCTCGCCCCCTCTCTGGCAGGAATACTACGAGGAATGGCAAGCGGAAGATGTAAATTTCCTTTTTCTAAGTTCAAACGTAAAGCCTTGCCCTGCGTGGTATCCGGACTATATCCACCACCTGAACTTCATCAGAAACCCCCTCCCCATGAACATAACTGTTCATATCAACACTTGGATGATCGCCGAACTCTTCCAGACTTCATTTCTCAAGTGTTCCCTAATTTTCGTTCGATCGTTCCCCATTCGCTTACTCCATCATTGTCTCTAATCCCTCAAGAAGACCCCGGTGACTCAATTTATGGTGAGCATTGCGTTCAACCGAATACTTTATGCACTCCCCAAAGGCATATTTCGTATACAGTGATCGCGCAGATTTCTTCAATCTCCTACTCGTTAATGTGTAGCTATGACATTTTTCGCCTGCTCATGCTTATCTGCTTCTTCAGGGTGTAGTGTTAGGTATGTACCTGTGAGCATTCTGTCCATTTCGTATCTTTGCACGTTTTTTTCCATCCATTACCTCAGTCATCGGTTATTGAGCACCTTCGTTGGTTTATCTTCGTCAACTTTTGTGGTTACAACCTTGTGGTTATATTGTTATGTTTCGCGCTAAATGGCTCGTTTTGTTTTTCCAAAAATATGCTTTTTATCCTTTCTACCCCTTACTTTGCTTACACCTTTAAAATCAGCTTCCTGCGCTAGTTCGCCGCCGTTTGAAATGGCAAAATCATCGACTCCTTCAAATGTTACGATTGATTGGTCTGTTTGGAACAGTGCCTGGCTAGACCCAGCTGGAAGTGAATATCTTTTCAATCAAATTGCCTCAGTGTATGCGAGCCGATTGCCTCATCGCGCCGTGATTAGTGATGACTACTTGAGCAGCTGTCTCACGGCGTCACAATTGGGTTCATTGAGCCAATCAGCAGATGTTTGTGAGGCATCTTCCTTGTCATTCAATGGCAGCCAGGTTAAGGCACTTCTAAAGTTGGTATGTTTATTTTTCGTTAAAATTTAGTGCTACTGCATCCGCATCCGTCAATGTTCTTTGAAATAAGCCAATCTACTGCACCCTGTCATTGTGTTTTGACAATTTCTTTAAATTTCGTGTGTTTTGTTTCGTTTAGTACTCACCAGCTGCTGTAGTACATTGGTGCAAATTTTCAAAGTTGCGACTAAGCGAATGAGACGCGAGCTAACATTTTAAAGTTAAGTCACTGAACTGCAAAGGGATTCATTGAAGGTGTCGATGGGATGTCCGATTACCCACTACAGTTCATCTCTTAGCTATCTAGACACCAGAGGATCTCTTGGGTGGTGTCTTTGTGCAATATAAACAGGAATGGTGAATAAGTCAATGTACATCCCATAGAATGTTACTCGAACGAGCACTCAGTGACATTTACGTAGTGTGCATTTGCCTTGTTAACTGTGCGGGGTTGTGCTTACAAGAAACCGAAACAGATGGGGCAGTTACAATCCATCACTTCATTTCATCCTTCCTGGTTACATGACTCATCCTGTGTGGCATTTTTGGTATGGGCAGCATGGATTCATGGAGACCTCATAAATCTCCGATTGTCGCGAATTGTGTGTGCTTTAAAGCTTATGTATATATAACACAGTCCCATGTAATTTGTATGCTTTTCTTCTCTATCGATGTTGCATCACACATCTGTCGCATCGCACATCTGTCACTACCACTGTCCGCTACTATTGGTAGAGTGGTCAACTGTCCCTACACTTCTCGTTATCAAGGACCAATAGGTAAACGATGCTTCTGCAATAGCATTGCAATTTAATGATACGAAATACACACAATAGGATGGGATCATTCCAAAGAGTTAGTCAAGGACTGACTGCACCACTCGACTGACAAACAGCGCACGACGGCCTATTCCCTTACTTCTTGTCTAGTCTATTTTCACTCGATCGGAGCCTCCGTAATTAGTCTACACAGGGAACCACCGTTACGAGGTCTGCAGTACGATTACATAGTGGTGTAACAGTAAGACAATCCGGAAGACCGCTAATTGTTGTCAAAAATGCGTCCGCCATCTCACCGTAGATCCTGGTAAGAACTGAGCTATTCGCATACCTGGCCCATAAAATATACGAATATTTTATGGATACTCCTTTCCTGGCAAGTATCACAATCGAAACGGAGCTATCCAGTTAACCAATCCCACCATTCAAACCGAAGATTACGGTCGTATTCGACCTGGGGTACGTGTGGCGCTGTTACTGCGCGTGCCGTAGGTTGGAACTGTGATTCTTATGACTCTAGTTAGATTGAAAACCTTTCGACAATAAGCTGATGGTTTGGAACGGCTTCACACAGTTTAGTTAAAGCAAGCGCTACCACTCTACCACGTGAATATCTCTACATTGCTCTATTCGCCCCACTTTAATGGAGTCGTATTTTTCTCCCATTTGGTTTGTATGAGTGGGCCATTTACGTGCGCGAGCCCTCAACACCATTCTTAATTTACGAGGGTACGAGAGGATCGTATTTACCAGCGCGGAATATGTAGAGAATTGCAACCGTATTTCAATCATCACCTTCAAATGGAGTCTCTAACTTGTTGGTCACTTGCACCACTGAAGCACGAGGTGGCCCAGGTACCTGGGTCGACTGAACTGCTTTTGGAGGCATTCTTCCAAGCGAGCCAGCCGGCCTCCTTTGTTACAAATGAGAATAGTCTTTCCAACTCTCGTCATTTGCTATTTGTCTACCTTCGGAACCTTCTGCACCCCGTTGGTTCTAGTTATATCTACTACCTTGGAAACTACGCTATATCTGCAACTGCGCATTAATAACCGACTTTTCAGATCAGGTTGCCCTCGCTACTTGGAATTTTTTTGTGATGTCAAAATCGGTCTCACTTCCTTCTTACCCGTTAATCCTTTGCGCACTTTATGTTTGTGTTATTTATACTTAACTTCATTTTACAACTAAGTTCAGAGCACTGGAACTTTGTTTAAGGTAACTTCTTCTTATTAGTCCAATCAGCTGATGAACGAACGTTTCTTGAGACGCCTGGATTCGTTGGCTGAGGAGTACTGGCCAGTAAGTTGTATGTATGCAAGTTGACGCATCTATCAATACTTTCCATATGAACCCCTAGTCTGTTACTTTACCAACGCCTATTGGCTACGAAACAATAACCACCACCTATCTTAGACGACGCTTTCAATCAACATTATTTGGTCTCTTCTTCTTACTGCTTTTCATCACAACGTCTTTCGGCAATCATTGTTTCGCATTTTTCATGTTCTTCCCACCACGACTGCCTAGTGCTAAGGTCATTACGTTCATGCGTTAAAGGGCACTTATCCCTCGTTATATATATATATATATATATCTGCAACGGTCTACTAATGGACACGAAGCTATCAAAATACCATGGAACTCAAGGGAAGGCACAAATATCGTAAAAAATATCACAATACGGAGGTGTCCATGGTTTTTTCTGAGGGTAAGATACTACCCGGTTGCCCGAGCCGAGGTTAGTTGTTGACTTAGGGGACACCACCCCTGGTCTTTGGCCGGATAGCCTACCCACAAGGCCGCGGAGCGGATTCAGGGAACCGCGCCCATTAAGAGCCGGTGACTGATTGTTCAGTTCATAGGCCTTTAGGTTTTTCGTTTGCCAAACAGGGGCCCAATGCTCACCACAATTTCATCATTAAGTTGTTGGAATACAGTGCTTCGCCAGTATGCAGCAATGGACAGTAACTGTATTCATTGCGGAGTCACATCTGTCACGTCACAGTGTTATTAAACGGATATGTGTGTCCAGGCGAAAACCCACCACGTACTGGAACACTGTCGCTAAACCATTTGCTGGAAGGGGATAATACCGAACCACCCAGATGGCACAACGAGAAGGTTGTTCGGCAAGCTAGCGCTTTAGCTTGCAGCCGGTACATTATTGATACTCACCATTGTTTTCTCATCTGCTTTTGTTAACCGCATTCGTTTTCGGGATGCATTAAACAGATTACTGTGGTTTTTCGTGCGGCCATTCCTTATCGTTGGCGAAATCCTTTGCCACATTTGCCTCACTGCGATTGCGAACAGCCACAGGATGCATGCGCCTACTGAGTGACCATGAATGGCTTGCGCTGCACCACCCACCGCTCCCATGTCCGGCGTAAACCCGAAGGAATAAGGCCGGGAGGCATGTGGATAGAAGCCACGTTACAACGGAGTCGGCGCACACTCCTTCAACATGCATAGCAGTAGCACTCCAGTCAGTCTACTTTGGAAATCATACGTACACGGCGGGTGTTAGGCGGTAGTCCATTCCACACAGGGTGGAACCATTCTTTGAGCCTTGTCACCGTCACGAGGACCGTGCACATTGTCTCCTCCAGCTAATACCAACCGTCTCCGGGAACCCGTAAAATCGACGTAGCGGACTTTCAGCAGATAGGCACGTTGTCACCATTCACATCAAACGCAGTCAAACGGGAGATACCAGTCAACAGCCAACACCTGAGATGCAAAAAACCCACCACTCATACACACGTATAGACCAACTACAGCGATGATGTTGCACGCGTGCCATATCGGCTGCATTATTGGCCTGGGTTAGTAAATGGGATGCAATTGGAAGCAGCATACTTACCAAGCGATGGGCTGCCGATGATTACTTGTTCAACTGACTCATCTCTTCGATGTTGCACCCGCGTGGTTACGCTGGTGACTTACCAAGCTGGCTTGCCTTAGGCACTCGCGACCACATGTGCTACAGCACCATATGTTCAACGTCGACAGACTATTATTCATTAGCTCCTCTCATTTCTGTAGCCAGCGTTTCTTTGCATGCAGCAGTGATTTCTCACACACTTGGGCAATCGCCCTTTTGATAAATTCACGCAATTGTGCACTAATCAAATGCCGTTGATTTCCAACATTTAAAATCAAAATTATTTCATGATAAACTGAACTTGTCTATGTTGTGCTCAGTTCAGTTCACTCGAACAGCTACCATCCGAGCACCGAAATGCGATGGATCCAGTTTCCACGACTCCCATCACAAGGATACCAATTGATAACAGTAGCAAGCTAGTGGGTTTAAGGGCAAATAGAATGTAATGAAAATGAAGGCAAGAAGGAGATGCGTTAAACTATTTAATATGGAACGAAAATTAACAGTCAGATGCAAAATGTCGAGTGCTAGAACGTCACTGAGTGCGTAACTGCTCTATGTCTGATACGGTCTCCAGCCATTGATGTGGACCATCCTGAGGCCCTTCATCCAAGCCTGACCAAGTCGTTCAGTCAATTTCTTCATGCCTCTATATCACCTCATGGACTGGCCATCTCTCGGTTTCGCCCAGCTTGGTCCAACCACGGCGAGCAATGCTCGCTGAGGAAGCTGGTCAACGTGTATACGCAGGATATGGCCTAGCCAACGTAAGCGATTAAGATTCAGCAAACCATCGAGTAAGGCACCAGAGAGTTTGTTGCCATAAACCAATTACTAGACCTCTAAACGTTGCTCACCTAGTGTTCCCACCAGATATGATCGATACTTCGCAAGCACCGGTGGTCAAAAACTGCCAAGCTTTTAATGTGTTCATTGCGAACTAACCAGGTCTATAATTCATACAGTAACACCGGCCTTACCGCAGCGTTATACACCCTACTTTTCACTGATAGGCTCATATCCCGCCGTGTTCATAGATAATTGAGTCTCTGGAAAGCCACACGAGCCTTACTGATACGCGAAGTATCTTAGTGACGTAACCACTAGAGATGACACAGCTATCAACGTAAGTGAACCAATGCACTGTGTTGTGTTCGGTTTTCTTGTTACTACAACTGTACCGCTCTTTGATTTCCGTGATAAGGTCTGTGCCGAGGAGCGACCGGCTGTTCCTACTGGCTGCTCTCAACGAGCACGTCGGGCGGGATACCGCAGTGTGGACGGACGTAATCTGTCCGTACGGTATTGGCATAGCCAGCGGGAACGGTGACCGGCTGCTCTCAGTATGTGCCACTCACGGCCAGACGATCACGAACACACAGTTTGCACCGTGTGCGAGTGATATAGCTACTTGGATGCACTCACAAAGTGGTCACGGTTACCTGCTCGACTATGTCATTGTACGCCAGCATGAAATACGTGAAGGGCGCATGACAGGTGTACCGCGGGGAGCTGAGTGTTTAACTGATCACAACTTGGTGCGGACCAAATTGTACATTTATCTTTGTAACTCTGTTTCTTGCTCACTTGCTGTGCATGGGCGCAAATTTAGATACTATCGAGAAGAGAATGAAGTTGGAGAAGTCGTTGGCTGCCCACCTTGGCGATGTCGAACCCATAGCCTCAGTTAGCGACCTGTGGCACCACGTTCGTGAGCAGGTAACGGCTGCTGCCGAGCAAACGATCGGGCGCACGAATTGTTAGCTGCCCGATTAGTTTGCTGACTACAGTGCGATCATTGACACATTAGTGTCAGTGAAGGATGCAGCATTCGTCGTACATGTGGCGAACCCTGTCGATGCAGATCAGAATAGTCATTTTCGAAAACTTTAATGGTGATTGACTCGAGAGCTCTGCCGCATCAGGAATGCGTGGTGAACGGAGAATGTGAAACAACTGGAATCCTACACCTGACGATGCCAACAGGAGGAATTCTTTGACTCCTTAAAGGCGGTGTATGGAGCCACGTTGCAGCGGCTGAGAACGCTGTTCGATGCTACTTCAGGCGCTGCCTGCACACAGACTGCAGACATAATGCAGGTCTGACGAACGCACTTTGACTGTCTCTTGGACAACCGTTCAGAACTTGACTGACCTACGTTGTACGGGCTGCAACGGCACGGGATGATAGAGGTGTCTTGCGGACATATCGCCAGTGGATGAGACACAGGGAGCACTTGCTCATCTGCGAAATGGCAAATGTGCTGGCGCTGATGGGATACCGGCAGAAGTATTGAAACACGGCGGACGCGCTTTGATGCGTGTGCTGCACCAATTTATGCAGTGCGTGTGAATTGACGTGAGAGTGCCATCCGAGTTGAAAGATGTCCTTGTACTACTACTGTACATGGGAGAAGGGAGCAAGCACGAAATATCATGGTATCAACTAGCTGAGTTGTGCGGGGCTGATCACATGTATCTTGCTCAACCGCCTTGTCACTCATGTCGTTGAACCGAACGTGGTGGAAGAGCAAGGTGGATTCCGTTCGGGCCGCTGCACCATTTTTATGATCTTGGCGACTCGCCAGGAGAAAAGCCGAGAGCAACACCAGTCATTGTGTTTGTTGTTTGTTGACTTCACCAAGGCGTTTTACACGGTGACCTGCGAGGCATTGTGGCTGGTTGGGTAAGTTTGGTTGTCAATGTAAGTTTATACTTTTAACTGAATATCTGCACAGTGGTATGCGGGCGAGGGTGCAGCTGAGTGGACAAATTTCTGACGACTTTGGTGTTGTTTCTGGTCTGAAGTAAGCCTATGTTTTGGCCCCTGTCCTGTTTAATATTTATCTTCATGCCATGATGTCTTGTGCTCTTGATGCGGCTTGTGCTTACGGTGTTCGTGTGAAGCACCGTATTGATGTTGGGTTGCTGAACCTGCGTCCTTTCGGTGGGAGAATCCTAGTATGTGAGACAACTATCCGTATGTTGCTGTTCGCCGACGATTGTGCGTTGTTTGCACACAGCACGCATGAATTGCAGCACATGACTAGTGCTCTGGTTTCGACAGCGGCCAAATTCGGGCTCACCATCAACACAAACAAGGCTGTTTGTCTTTTTCAGCCTTCTCCAGTAATGGAATCCTTTTACCTGCTGCAAATACATCTTGGCAACGACGTTTTGGAATCCACAAAGGAGTCACTTTCTCTTGCTTTCACATTATACAGTCCTTGCTTTATCGGGTTCTGCGTGGCATTTAGAGCTAGTTACCTGACAGCATCTTTTCATTCATTCCAACTCCGGCTGCTCGTCCCGATAGACCTCGTAATTCATTGAGCACCAATGCTACGAAGTATCGAGTCAGCATTCATCTAAAGGTGCCAGCTAATGTTATGTTGACCACAAATCATCACCAGATGCTATACTCCAGCCTGCTTCGCTTTCCGGTGGACCCGGAGCAAATGGTTTCCAGTTCCCTGTATACAACATCAATTTTCTCACTGGTCCAGACATTGCACTTTTCCAACATTCGTCATCACTAGAGGACTCTCGGTCAGACTACGCGCCGATACTCCTCGGAGGTTACTAGCTCGCAATACACAGGAAAAGCCCTCCTACCGAAACCTTATCCCCTATCTCTCACGGAGTATGCCTCACACCAGATCCATTGAGTCAGTATCATCTTATTTGTTATCTTGCTTTTTGTGCGACCGGTTTCGTGACACGGGTAGCTATGGCTCAGACGAATGGTCCATCAAAGGAAATTTTGTTTGTCTGATGGGAGCGTACATCATCTGAAACCTAAACACTACCTGGACTATATATATGGTCTCGCATGCTGCCATTCTTACTATTCTCGTCCGCCTAGACAAAACGTCAAAATTATCGTTTACTATCTCCGCATTGCTCAATCCTCAGAGTTCGAATGACCACCGTCGTGTATTTTAACTAAAGTAAATAGTGGATGACAAGTTCTCCTGCTTTCTCTCGCCACCAAACCACCTTTTTCTTTACACTCCTTTTCAGTATCGACCAAAGAACGGCCGCTACCCCTACAGGTCATACGGACACTGCCTGCGTCTTTGTTGGTTGTTACTCATACGAGAGCTTGTGTACAACCCTGAGCGGGGTGAGTTTATTCTTGCGGCGGGCACTTGTAAAATGCCTCATGTAGCCAGATGAACTACTCACTCCGAATGTTTTTTATATGTTACATTGTGATAGCTTCCCTTTCTTTGCGGCGCTTTTTCATGCTTCTACCTAACATCTCTAATATCCGTATATTCTCGATCACATTATATCCCCATAAAACTTGTTCGCAGATGCAATATAGTGACATTTTGTAGGCGATTCTATCCGATTGACGAGTACAGGATTTTGCTCTTTTTCATCTATCTGCTAGATTTTGGTGACAAAGTGTTGACCTCTATGCAGTCCCTTATGCTGGATGTCTATTCCAGCTGTATCAGTGAATTGTCTCGCCTGTCAACAGAAACATGTGGTCTAACCACCACTACGTTTGATAAGTCAACTAACAACGGTCGAAAAATGTCCACAGTTGCATCAGCCAGCGCTCTTTCCACCTCGCTCAAGGTGTCTGGACGTCCACGCTTCAGTAATCCCACAGAGGACGACGATTCTGTCCCGTGCTCTGCCCTCAATGGGATGCCCGATTCTCATCCATTGCGAGCGGCATACGGCTCTGCGGAAGAAAACAATCAAAATAAAGTGGTAAGTTTGTCCCACCGCATTTCTATGAGTCCTTGTTCTTATAGTCTAAATGATTCCTCTGGTTGACTTTTAGTTTGGCCGTTTGCGAAAAGTTCGCCACCTGCATACTGCAGTTTTTGCGACACACCAGTACTTCATCGGGGCTCCGATGTTCTGCCTATGACCCTTTCTCTCACTGCGTTAGACCATCATGTATTTTAAGACACAAAGCATATGGTATAGCCTAGACCAATGATTTATCTTGGTCTTATGGTACGTGTCTCTTTCAGATTTTTCCCGGGAAAAAGTCGATGAACCCGACACGTGTTTATTCCACTAGCCGTGAGCGAGCTTCCACTCATCCACCGGATACTTCCACCACTTTCGATAGCTGCCCAAGCAGCACTGCCAGCGGTCGAAGACAAGCTAACGCACCGGCTCTCTTCGCTTTCGATTTCGTCGCCGCTTCAACGGCCACTTGTATTCAAATTCTCACCCAGGTGGTAACCGATATGGGAGGTAGGTCCAGCATTTCTCGGTTATCCACCTTCCGCGACCGTTTATTTGGTCATCGCTTCCACTGTACGAATAGCTCTGTGGAAAATGCCCCTACATAGGAACACTACTGTCATTAAAACTTCCTCTATACGTCACTATTCTCTTTCCACCTCTTTCCCTCCCGTACAACTTTCGTTCCCTTGTATTAACCAGGCAAGTTAGTGGAACGAGCATCCGACACTACTAGCTCTCGTATCTTACATTCCGTAGGTTAGCTTCACCAGCATGAAGCTTCGATACAGAGCCTGGCCGATACCTACTCTGCTCGCCCCCAGAGTAGACTGGGAACGTTCCCTTGGCGTTTTCCTCCATGTTAATAGACAAATTCTGCCATCATTTCAATGTACCCACCCTAATTCGGGCTGGTCAACCATCCGTGCTGGCTCTTCTTCTGTGCTGTCTTTAAGTTGTCGTGTTCCATGCCTTTAAAGCGCGCGTAAGTAGCTGGATCGGAACGCATGTTAAAACGCTTTGCTCTCATTTTGCTGATGCTTTTCCCATCTCTAATGGAGCGGTTGTACTCAGTTGAAATGACGCAGGCAGTCTGTTCGAATGCACTCTTGTGTATGTAGTCGGTTAAACTGCAATCAGTTAATGTGCAGCGACTGATAATACTGTTCGTGCCTTTCTACTATTTTATCGTGTTCTCAAATTCACCTTAACATTTCGATCCAAGTGGCCCTTGTACGCAGTTGCTCGACGCTCTCTTGTGCTAAACAGCTACTGTAACGAAAGTGCGATTGATCCGCCTCAGGTCGATCGAACGCTGTTGTAGTCAACACTACAAATGTTAATGAGATACGACATTCACTGCCGTTTTCGGAGCAATGCAATGAGCCTGGTGTTGCGACTCCATCTCTGTCGAGTAGCCTTCTCAGAAACAACAAGCCTGGCTATCGATTGAAATCTGTTATTCGTAACGCGTTGGTCGTCGTACTAATGATGATCTGGGATACCATTCATTTGCGACGGTTTCTCATCGAAAATTTCCTATTGTTGTGCCGTATGTTCACTGGCCCGCAAGTGCTGTTCATCCGTTGTGCACGATCCAAACAACCCCTGTTCCGTTTGAGATCACGTTGAGCTCGATCCATGGTTTGCCGCTCCAGTTTCCCGCTGTTTATCTGACCCACGCATTTATACTCAACTCATATGGGCAACACTTGGTTCGCCTTCTTTTCGTTTGTTACCTGACACCTTCGTGTGCTTCATAGACCGACCGCCATTATCTCCAGCGCTGTTAGCATGGACTCAACAGCACAGACGTACTTTTCGCCAGTTGTTATTCGGACTAGTCTGCTTCGTGCTTCTCCGTGAGAAAGCTGCACTTCGTTCACTCTAGACTGGGCCAATTCTACTTTGTCTTTTTGATTCGTGTAATGGTGGTCAGTTGGCATCGGCGATGATTGGTTGGCCCCTTGTCGGCCTACGCCGTGTCGGTCACGTTCAACCAAATGACCAACTACCGTAACGCTTCCCATCGCTAATACCTAATGCACAACTCACTGGTCGTTTCTCTGCAAGCCTTATCTGGCATCAGTGGATTTCAGGCTGGTTTACGTCCAGGTAAGGGAAGTATTTGCTTGCATAGCATAGCCCATACTGATATACCATATTCATCTTCCTCGACTGATAATCTACATCGGAATCGAGTGAGCACACTTCGAGGAAAGACACCGTTTTAAATTCTTCCCACTACTATCCCCTTAGTCTCACGAGTTCTCTCGATAAACGCCCGGAATTTTATCAAATTGATAGTCAATTCTAACGTCCTAATCACCTCATATGTTGTGGAGATTCTGCTAATCGGACAATTGGTGTAGTTCCCATCACTGTTTCAGCTCACCGCACTGTACGCTTCAATGTGGGCTCAGCATTTTCAGTGAAATCCATCACTATGTTCCTAAACTGGCTTACCACCGGTTCTTTGGCTTAACGAAAGTCCCCGCGCGTGAGTTTGCATGGCTGTTCAGACCCTTGTAAGAAATACGGGATATGAGTCTATCAGCAACACAACCAGCGCTGCAGTATACACTAAAGACCTGACCGCTTTACGGCGAGCAATATGTGCATATTAAGCCTTGTTTTATTTTGCGACGGTACGCAATTCTACTGTCCACCAGTTAGTCTTTAGTAGACGATTCTCTCGTCTCATTATACTGCATGCTAGATTTGCTACACATTCTATTTGTGTGAGATGTTTCGCTTTTCTATTTGCCACTTGTCTTTTTATAGCATCTTCCTCTTGTTCATACGGGGGATTGTTTGTCTAACGATCCACGATAGCGTTACCGACGAAGCCAGCGCGTCATCGATTGCCTTGAGCGATAATCATTTTAACAACGCCTCAACGTTCCTCCTCCTCCTCCTCACATGTGTCAGAACCAAGGGGCCACACAATGCCTCGTTTCTAAACACACGCACTTTATTTGACGAAGCTCTTAAGTGATGGGCGGATAGCGAAATATGCAACGGCGATAAGGCCGCTTGTGATCGGAATCACCCTGACATGTACTACTACTGTGTTGAAAAAATATCCTAACTTTTGAAAAAGTGCGCCAACTGGCAGAGGGATCGCGCTGTGGCTGCTGAGCGCACGGAGAGATTTGTTTGGACAACAAACTATCATTTGCCGCGTCTTATACTGACCGTTAGTTAGCGAGCCACAGCCACTAAACTGAGCACGTGCACAAGTAACTCGTTGGGTTAGTGTCTAAGTGACAACGAAAGAGCATGAAGAACCTAGTGTGTGTGTGTGTGTGTGTGTGTGTGGCAAAACTTGTACAGACGTTTCAATTGCTTAGCCAAGCATACGGTGTGGACTATGAGTCGCATGCAGCTCTATATGTGGTTTAACTGTTTTGAACACGGAAGAATGTCGGCCGGCGACGATCCCAAGCCTTAACAACCTTTCACCTCAACCGACGATGATCATGTCGAGAGGGTTCTGGCTGTGATCCGTGGAAATCGTCGTTTAACCGTCCGAGAAATCGTTGACGAAGTGCATATCAACGTAGGATCATGCCATCAAATTTTGAATAAGAAACTTGAGATGCGTCGTGACAGTGCAAAATTCCTGCCTCTTTTGTTGACTGGCGATCAGTAACGGAACCGTGTTAAAGTCAGCCAGAAACTGCTTGCCACTACCAATGACCATGAAAACCTCTTTAAGAACATCATAAAAGACGATGGGAGGTAGGTTTGTGGCTTCTATCTTACAACGAAGGTGCAGTCGTCGCAGTGGATGGGGAAGAGTGTCCTCGTTTAAAAAGCACGCATGAGTCAGTCAAAAATCAAGATGATGTGTTTTTTGACTGCAAAACCATTGCTCATCAAGAATTTGTACCACGTGGTCAGATGGTAAACAAGGAAATCTATCAGAGAATTCCAGCACGTTTGAGGGATGATGTGCACAGGAAAAGATCTGAACTGTGGGAAAACCAGACTTGGATGTTGCATCATGACAATACGCCCGCTCACGCATCGTTCCTTGTCCGCAGCTATCTAGCAAAACATCACACTCCCGTTGTGCCCCATCCGCCGTATTCTCCGGACCTCGCCTTAGCAAACTTTTTCCCGCTTTCCAAACTGAAAATCAGACCATAGAAGTGATTCAGAACAGAGACCTACACACCATCACATAAAGTGTTTCTGGAGGCTTTCCAAAAATGGAGGCGACATTGAGGATGATGTGTTGTTAATATAGGGTACTACTTTGATTGAGACAGTACTTAAAACGAGACTGGACCTTAACGTGGTGCTACGGTTTGCGTACCTCCTTGACCCATTGAGCTATAATGCGTGGTGCCTCCGGGCCCCTTGACAGCTACTCTTAGTTGGTTTAATGGTGAGATGTCAGACAAACTCAGTCTCTTGGTCCTCCAGGTTGGGGGTTTGAAATGGGATGACGTTCATTTCTGTAAAACTAAATAATTGCCACATCCCCATTGCCTTGCGGACAGGCTTTTGATTTAAAGGCTTTGGATGAGGACGCTAATCGTTCTCCTGTCTAGGTCTAGGCGCCCTGGCAGTATCTCAGCCCACATACAACCATGACTTTTCCTTAAACATAAACTTCATCTTGCATCGGCCGTCGCGTAGATTATCAAGGGTCGCCTTATCTGCTGCATATATCAGGGTGGATAAGCGAAAACCTGCTACTGCTGGCGCCTCCCTCCTTTCTTTTCCACTATTTTCTCTTACTCCCATCTCGACCCCCATTACCAACCTTCCTTATATAATTCCCAGCTTAATTGACAGCAACCGAAGTGCCACTGGAGTAGAACCATCTGCAGCCACCATCCCACCGCACCTATCGGACGCCTATCTGCAAAAGTCCCTTATAAGGCCACGCTATCCCGTTTCCATGGCGATAATCAACGTTCACACTCCAAGACAAACATGTCAACAGGCTACACTCGCACGCACCTTGGACACACTGGGTAATGAGGTGTTGTATGTCCGAAACTAAGATCAATGACTCTAATGGGGTTGTTGAATTAGCCGCACCCGGCTTATCCTCTCGTTATTAGTTGCATGCATCCGGAGACGTCGATGCAGCACTCGCGGGTCAAGCTGGTGTAGGTATCATTCTAAGCTCCAAGGCTGAGTCATCGTCGGTCGATTGAATTCCGGTGAACAGCAGTTTATGTGCATCCCGTTTAACGACATCAGCTAAGGTTGATTCGCGAAGTAGTACAAAACGCTGTTTGTTTATGATTCCCTCAGTTCAAATGCTGTCAAGGACACATTCTATCACGAACTGAACGCGCTACTACGCAATGCTACTAGTGCAGATACTATAGTACTTGCAGGGGATATGAACGCACAAGTAGGGCGTCTGAGCTCTTCAGAAGCTCAGCTGGGTGGTAATTGTGGGCTTAACTCCGAACGGACTGACAACGGTGGGCGTCTGCTGCAACTGTGTGCGCAGCACCAGTTGTTTCTTAGTAGCACTGCTTTTAGACACATTGGGTGCCGAAATGCCACTTGGCATCCTCCTGTAGCTGGCCAGCGATGGACCCAAATTGACCACATAGCCATAAGTTACAGGTGGCATGGTTCTATCCTGGATTACCGCTCGTACTGGAGTACCTGTGTCGACTCTGATCATGCCTTGGTACGCTGTCGTTTCTCTATGAACTTTACCGGGAGGCGTACCAAGGGTCCCCTCCGATTGGCAACTGAGAAATTGTCTCAGTCCTCGGTTAGGCAAGCCTATCAAGACGCACTTCATACCGAACTGTCTTGTTCTAATGACACCGAGCTTCAGTGGAAGAGGCTCTCAGTCGCCGTGCACGACGCAGGAGCATCTGTTTGTGGCACTATCATTCGTCACCGCACTAGTCACTGGGTCTCCGAGAGATCGGTGAACCAGCTGGAATCTAGAAGAAACCTCCCGACTGGCTCTGAGCACAATGTGACCAGACGGGCTAGTAGGCGTAAACTAAAGCGGAGCTTGCCTGCTGACAAGGAAACCTGGCAGACCAGTCGGGCTCAAGAAATGGAGGAGGCAGGAGCAGTAAGCAATTACCGCAAGCCCTTCGAGCTAATCCGCTTAAATGGTCCCAGGAAACCAGGCGTCAGTGAGACAGTCAGAGACAGCGCGGGTGCGCTGATACACAATAAGGAGGGCCGTATGGCACGTTGGGCGGAACACTTTCAAGATCAGTTTAGCTGGCCCCCTGCTCCCGAACCTCTTCCTACTCAGGTGATGCAGGACGAACCATGGACGGTTAGTTTAGAGCCTCCGTCGGAGGCCGAAGTCCGAAACGCGATCACAGCCCTCAATCCTTTTCTTGCCGCTGACCTGGATTCTTTCCCACTTTCTGTAGTTAAGGATGGGGGTGAGGTCCTCTGCAAAGCACTGACTTCCCTATTCGAACGTATCTGGAACGAAGTGTCCTGGCTTACTGGGTCGAATCGATTATAGTGGCCATATATCAGAAGGTCAGTCGCACAGACTGTTCTAACCACGAGGGTATTAACCTAACTCCAGTTGTGACAAAATTACTGGCCTCGATTCTCGTTCTTCGCCTTTACTGTGGAACGGGAATCTCGGATTAGGGAAGGGCAGGCAGGTTTCCGCCTAGGACGTGGCTGTATAGACCATCTATGCACTTTGCGGCAAGTGCTAGAGCAGCGCCACGCATACCGCAAGCTGTGTTCCTTAATTTCAAGAATACGTTCTATTCATTCGATTGATGCATTCTGTTCGAACTACTTGTGTGGAATTGTGTTCCCACGAAATATGTGAACATCGTTCGTGCTCTATGCTCGAACACTATAGGCCGCGTCAGTGTCCACGATGACCTGTCCGATAACTTTCCGACCGCAAGTTGCGTTCGTCTGGGTTGTTCGATTTCCCCATCCTTCAATTTCGTCGTGGATTCTGTCATGGAATGTCCCCTTACCGACCCTCACGATGCTGGTCTTGTGGTCCTACCTGGTGAAAGGTTAGTTGATCATGGTTATGCGGACGATATCGTCTTGCTGTTTTGTTGGGGTGGCACGATCATCCCCGAATGATCTCTAGAGTGGTCCCGTTATTTGGTATGCGCTTCGCATCTTCAAAGTGCAAAATGTTGCTGCAGGACCACCAGCCACTTGATGACCCCTTGACGGTTGCTGTCGAGGTAGTTGATTGATTCACTGCATGAGCGATGATTGGCACATAGAAACTGAAGTCAATTCACGCATTGCAGTGGCCAGAAGTGTCTTCTTGGACCTGCGGCATCTTTGGCAACAGAAGGGAGTTTCCCTCCGTCTAAAAGTCCGTGTATACAAGGCCACAGTGAAGGCCGTCCTGCTCTATGGTAATGATACTTGGCACCTTCGGTCTGAAGATCTGAGGCGCCTTCAACTCTTGGATCATCGTTGTCTGCGAAGCATTGCCGGTGTCGGATGGCACCAGCGTGTCCGCAACGATGATGTGCGTAGATAAGTACTAGGTGGGGATAATCATGCTAGCTCCATAGAGCAACAGATAGCACTGAATAAGTAGCGTTGGCTCGGGCACATGCTACGTATGCCTGGTCACCGCTTACCTAGGAGGGCCTTGTTTAGTCTACCATGTATAGGGTGGCGCAAGGCTCGAGGTGGACCGAGGTTAACTTGGCAGCTGGAAATGAAGTCACTGACGACCAAACTGGGTGCCGTTGGTCCGTTTTGCGTTCCGGGCTGGAGTCCGCGTGACTCGCCTTGTACTTGGCTCGAAACTTTACAGAACATGGCCCGCAACCGATACCAGTTGCGCGTTTGTTGCCGTCTCGTAATCGGATTGCCTGTTTTCTGTGTGTTTGTTGCTGAGTTACCTGCCGAGTAATGGCTGATTATGACGCGGGGCATTAAGCTTTTGGAGAAAGTCCGCCTTCTCTCCCTTATTATTTTTTTATTTCGTAGGTCATCATTGTTTGTATGGAAGCGAAGCATCCGTTCAAATGGCTGATGTATTGCTGTTGTTGGTGAGAAAATGTAGTACAATAAGCACTGCAGATGTAATAGCGAAAGTTCGGTTTCCTTTTGGGCACACCTGCTATTCCTTGAGGTCGTGTCTACCGAGTCAACCGCTTCACTGACTGCTAGCAAACACACGAGGCGCATTGCAGTTGATGTTTCCATAGAATCATTTCGCTTCATCTATTACTGTTGCAGCTCAGTTGTTCTGCCTTACTGTCTTGCCAAGATACATCTCATCAAAAACTACGTAGACACTACTTTATCCATTGAACGAAAATTGTCAGGAGAGAGACGTTCGTTTTAAGAATTTCATGCAGTCATTTTCCTCCGGAAAATTTAAGAGAGCAAGAACGAACAACGAATTGAGCGGGATAACCTGAATTCAGATTATTTCATGTCTTCTCAGTCAACCGTTTACAGACAACACGTGCGAAGGGTAGGGGAATGCAGTTAAAAAAGGGATCAATAAGGTAATCAATAAAACACAGAAAATCATGATCATCGCCGGTCATGCTGTAATCTACGTCTTACCACGGCAAGGCAAGACTAGCCACAAGGTCGAACTGTTTGCAAAAGCTAGGCTTCATTCACCGGATGGCGGAGGCTTCAGCGAAACGTAGCAATTTCGGCTTGTTCTGTCTACTGATAACCTGGATTCTGAATTCAGGTTATCCCGCTCAAACCTTGTTCGACCTCTCTCTCTTAAAATTATCAAGAACAGTTTGAATCGGTGGTGCGGATTTGATGGGACACATTTCGGTGGCTAACTGCAGTTGCTGCTCTCTTCACTATCTTTCGTTGTTATTGCGCAAGGGCAGGTTTAATTGGCGCACGATAGCTTTTCATGTGTTGCATCTGGGCAGCCAACATGGTATATGCTACCATAATGATAACGGTGAGCAATTGCCTCATTTGTGTGAAGATGCTCGCTTATTTCTTGCGAGCACTAACTTCGGACACAGCACTCACCTTAGGGTGACATGGCGTCCACCAGCATCGAATCAGCCATGGACGCAAATCGATCACATTGCGATCACTTACCGCTGGAGAGGTTACGTCCAAAACTGTCGCTGGATTTGGAGCACATGTGTGGATCTTGACCATGCACTTGTATGTGCTGATCTGTGGGTGCGTTGTGGTGGACACCTACGACGACTCTATGAGCGCATAGACACTAACCAATTGTCGAAGCCAGATGTTCTGAATGCGTGCCCAATTATGCTGGCATTCGGGTTGAGTAAGCGCTCACTGAATACAGCTGAAGGTCACTGGTCGCATGTTCACCAGACCTTACTAGCAGCAGGTAAATCTTTATGTGGCAGGTCTAATAGCCAACATGGACATTGGGTCTTTTCGCAGTCTCTGGAACTTAACGATGCTCGCTGGCACATTCCGACTGGAAATGCACACAATGAGATCCGCAGGCTTGAATACAACAATTCGTGCTAGCCTGAGAAGAGACCGCGAATTCTGGTGGTCTCATCGTGCGCCAGAGAGGGAAGTGGCCGATGCCCTTAGTAACCATCGGAAATTAGTCCGTCTGATACAGGAAACGATCATCAGGAGATCTGGTGTGAGTGAAACTAAATATGAGGAGAATGGACAGCCTATCCACAGCTTGTCAAAACGCATGGAGCGTTGGACTGAGCATTTTGAAAGGCAATTTAATCTGCCGGAATTGTTAGATTCCTCGCCAGCCAATGATCGCCTTACTCCCTAGGCTGTCCTTTTGGATCCGCTCTCGCTGAGAAGTCGCATGTGAGATCGGACTGCTGAAGTTGAATTGAGCCGCAAGACCGGATGATCTTCATCGAGCCCACTTCAAACTCGGGGGGCCCTACTCTTGTTGTTGACTTACACGAATTACTAGGGAAATTGTGGGGGCTGGAAACTGACCCAACCGACTGGAGCCGCTCTGTTATTGTCCTGATCTTCAAGGGATGCTCTAGTTCGGAATGCGGCTGTCATAGAGGAATCCGTCTGATCTCAATTACCTCTGAATTGCTTTCGTCTGTCGTTCTCCACAGACTGACTGACACTCGTGAAAGCCAACTTCGTGGGGACCATTCCGGGTTACGTAATCTCGACTGCATTGACCACATCGACTGCATCAGTTGTTGGGGCACCGCCTCATTTATTGGCGACCCACCATAATCGTGTTTCTCGACATCAAAGTTGCCTGCGATTCGGTTAGTCGATATGCTCTTTGGGACTGTCTACTCAGGCAAAGTGTGCCTGAGAAATATGTAAATATCATGCAAGCGCTTTACGCGCGTAGCTCGAGGGCTTACTGCAAGCTGTCTCCAACGGTGCAATACAGAGCTGCCCACTACCACCTTTTCTCTTCAGCTTCTCTATTGACAAACTCATGGAGATCGCGTTCACAGGGCACGACTTGGAAGGTATGGAGCTGCTCCTAGGCGAACGATTTTTTGTTTGAAGTATGTTGATGCTATGGCCCTTATCAGCGGTAGCTCACAGCCCGTGCCAAACTTTTCTGCGCAGATTAGCACTGGCTGTCAGCTGTTTCGGGCTATGCTTTTTATCCTCGGAGTGCTAAACTTGCCCCCAAGGTTGGCAGGAAGCGCCTCTCACGCCGACTCTTAGTGGGGATCAGCTAGAAATCGTTCAAAAATTTCCCTAACTTTCAGCCTCGTTGGAATTAATGGCGAGGCCGCACGATTGGCGGCATCCGGTTCCGGATTTGCCTGTCACTGTGTCCTCCATAGGACAGCCACAGGACCTCTGTGCCTACAGAGGAACCTTGGGTGGCTTGCGCTGCACCACCCACAGCTCCATCCGCATACCCTACATCCAGTGTAAACCGAAGGAATAAGACCGGAAGGCATGTGGATGGGAGCCACGTTTCATCAACGGAGCCGGCCCACCTTCAACATGCACAGAAGCACCATTCTTGTCTGCCTATGTAGGGAATCATGCATACCAGGCATACACAAGCGGGTTTGCTGGTCCGAAGTCCGTTCCACACTGGATGGAACCACTTTTTGAACTTAGCAAGGCCACAAGAATCGTGCACGCGGTCCCCCCCCCCAGCAACGATTTAGTCTCCTGGAGCCAACAATCTAGGTGGAGGATATTAGACAGGTAGACACCTTGTCAACATTCACATCAAGCGCATCTACACATGGGATTTTAAACAACTAACACAGAATTTGCAGGAAAACAACCGAAAAATTGACGCAGAAGATGTAGCAAAAGAGCAGAGCTGATTAAATCAAGTGCAACAACCTTTAGTCAGATTAAAAACATCTGGTTTAAGTGTAAGTCAGTTTAGCCCAACTGCGATGAAGAAGCATCATGTATGCAACATCAACCTCAGCATGAGGCCACGTACCGTATAGTAAATCTACGAGGCGCTTTTGTTAATCTTGGTCAGCTATAGTGCTGGCGCGACATCACTGTCTCCTTAAAGGTTGGGGTCTATAATGGAGCCGTACGTTCGACTCTGTTGTACGGTTGTGAAACCTGGCCCATTAGATCGGCAGACATAAAGAGACTAGTTACGTTCGACCACCGGTGCCTTCGCGGTTTGACTCAACTCTGTTGGAAACACCATGTGAGCAACGAGCGCGTTCGACACCTTGTTTATGGCACAACCAGTAGTAGTGAACCACTCAGCACCGTTATATCATTCACCAGTCTCCGATGGCTCGGCCACGTGTTGCGCATGCCACCACACCGACTCCCGCGACGTGCTCACCGTGGGTGTGAATGGTAGGAGAGGAGTGGTGGTCAAGCGATTACTTAGTCAAGAAGAACTAAGGCCCATTGTTCTAAGTTGGCCTCAGAGCCTTTCGGCTCCCTGGTTGGGATCCGAAAGACGATGAACACGTTTGGTCGAATACACTTGTTGACATAGCAAGGAGCCGACCTCAGTGGCGTTTATGTTGTGAACTCCTTTGTCCCTCCCCGTCGCTTAACTTCCCCCTCCAACCCCGATCTCATTCACTAAGCACAATGTAACCATTTTGTGTCATAATAGCAGGCTGTTAGCTCTCCGGAACGATGTCCATCCGTTACCGATGACTCAGCTGGCGTGCCTTTGTTACATGTATTTTTACGTATTGCGGCGCAATACCTGATGTGCTTTCCACCTCTAGCTAGGGTGTATAATGATGATGAATAACGATTGCCCGTCTGGTCATTTTGGCTGCGAGCAAGTAGCGAATCTCTTCTCGAACCCCAACAATCTCACCAACCTTTCATCTGTCCGACAGCCGATCTTGTAGCAGCTGATACAGTGTAGTATGCAGAAGTTCCAGCACTTCTCATGGCAGCTGCAGTCATTTTTCACCGTGGGCTGAAATAATTACCCAGTCGTCATTTGAGGGATCGTTGACTACAGTGTATGACAAAAACCAAAGGAACTAGGTGTTATACCAAATCACCGGAGTCGGCACATGTGTTCCAAGAGGACCAGTAGTCGAGGATTGAACCATACTGTCTGGTACCTACAGCGGCGTGATCTATTTTGGTCCATCGGAGCCTTATTATTGCTAGCCGATAATCTTGGATGCAAGAATAAGAAGCATGTTTTGAACTTGAACCGTCATAATTTTGCTGCGCGACAAATGCCATATCCATGTGACATGTACTTCATAGCGATTAGGGGTTGCATTGATGAAACATACGATGGATATAATCCTGCCAACTTAGGCAGTTATAACTCAGCAGGCTTCCCATTGCAACACTAGAGGTTTCCTTCCCAAACGCCAATTGGCGAAACTCGCCGATGCTCACTCATTGTTCCCACCCGGACGTATACAGTACTTCGCATACGTCTGTAGTCAAAGAAGAGCAGCCTTAGTGCCTTCAGAATGAAAGCATCCGCGTTCTTTGTCTGTACGCTGGACGCACTGTTGCCGTATTCATTCCACCATTGATGGTTATGCCTATCCGTTTTCATAGATGAATGAAACTTTGATAGCTCAACTTACATTATGTCTATGTATCTTGACCTCCCTGGTAGTATGAAGACCCGTAGTGATGAAGCTACTTAGATACGTGACTCGATTGACCTTTTCGACTGGTATTCGGCCCAGTCTTGCGATAGTGCGTTGTGATTTGAAGGTGCGAAGGGCATACCCAAACGTGCAGCGCTCTGCATCAGCTTATCCAGAAGCGTTTATACAGAGATTACAATACTGGAGCGCTGGTACAAAATAATGTTCTGTTAACTCCGTTGCTGCTAACACTTCATCCCTGCTGCTCCTACATTCACAGCCGTCGATAACTACTTCGTTTTTTCCTTTCTGATCTCTGCATTGTTCCAGTGCAATTTGACATTTCCGTTTGTGGCACCCGCTGACCTACTATTATTTAACAAATGCATTGCTCCACATCTTTTTATCTTCCTCTGGGTTTTATTCGGAATGCGGCTCCCGTCTATCTTCTAGTCATCTTTATAACTACGGCGAACTTTGCAGCTTGCCGTTGCTATTCCGTGATGTTATGCTTCCTATTCTACTGGCCTTTACTTCCTGTTAAAAATGGCATGTGTTTGTGTTTTATTCGATGCTCTGTTGCTCTTTGTTTTCATGCACCCAATTTACCTACACTTTACAGATTCCGAAAGCTTGCTCGCTCGGCTTTTGGAGCGTGTGGCCACGGGCATTGATCCGCGCGCCATGTTACACGCAGAGCGTGGACTGGAACAATCGATCGTACTATTCACGCCTTCCAGCGGCCAATCTGTTGCCGTGGCCACTGCACGTGGGATGCAGCAATTCCTTCGTGGTCACCTGAATGTCATTCAGCGTCAGTTCTCCGTCCAACCTTCTTCCGGTCATCATAAGTCCTCTTTAGCAAACCACCTCCCACACAAACCCGTCAATAAACCTCACCGGACCCATTTTGTGTGCAGCGCTGGGCTTTTGATGGTCGTCTTGGAATGCGTTGGTCAGTTGCCACAACGATTTCCCTATCTAGCAAAAGCCACTTTGGATGCTCTGAGTGACTTTTTGCTCGACCCATCGCCTACCCTAAGTCGCCTAAACAGGCAGTTGCGCCGTCTTGAAAATTCACGCCAAGAATTGGTTACTCAGCTCTCTATGCGAAAAGTAAGTGGTTGAAGACTATCTCTATTCCGTTGTATGCTTCTTTTACCACCTTTCTTGCGATATTAAAAAAATAAAAAATCTTTTATTTCCCGACGATGCGAAAGACTATTCCCAGATAGGGAAAGATCAAAATTGCAAATTTTCTCATTTAGTCCCCTCTACATATTAGATGGGAATATGCATTGTTATATCCATGTCACTCTCACACATGCACGTTGTTCAGGGTGAAGTACAGGAGATTGTGCTGGGGTTATATCCTCCGTTAACTGATCTCGCGTCGATCTGGACCAGCGCAGTCTGACCAGAAAGCGGAAATGGGACTTTCGTGGATGAGCCATTCTTTCAAACTCACGCTGACGTGCAATCCAACTTCATCGATCGATTAAAACACGTTCAGAAGTACTAGTCTGTATTGGACTCGGAGCAAATAAAATAAACAATAGTATCAAGGTAGGTAAGGAACGGCTGTAAAATGATTATCAGTAAAAACCAATAAAACTTAAATATCTGGCAACGAATTATCCAAACATATTGACATCAGTTTGCATGGAATATATAAAATTTAGCAAGCGTTCTTGTAATTTCCCCAGTAGTTGTTTTAGGACATCTAAAAATACGGACTTATACCGGAAGCCTTACCCTGTGAGAAAAGCACTTCAGAATGAAACGAAGATTCTAATAGAAGCAGACTCTGGCGCTAAGTACAATGAGAGCGAAAGGTGCCTCGTTTGGTAGATGACAACAGTTCTGTGCGACGCAGCTATAATAGTAAAAGCGACCTAGATGATGGGAACATAATTTCTAACTTGTCAAACGGAGTCTAAAAATGTGGTATGGCACAATATTTGTGGTCATGAGTTGTAGTGGAAAACTTTATTGTCGCTATACTCCGGATTATTGCGGCATACAGTAAGACTTGTGTGCATCACCAGTCATATTGTACCTATTCTGAACAATATTAACTTTTATTACACCAGGATAAATTACGAATAATAGTATAAGAGTGGAAGAACAAGCTTTGAAAAAATAGGAACTGGGTGTCTACCCATCACTGAGCCTGAGATTTAACAGGCGCATGGTGGGAAATGGAGTCAGGTAAAAGGGAATTTCATGGAGCTGGCTAAGGTAAAGTGTGGAGGCGGTCGAAAATCCTGGAAGTCCGGCTATCCAAGATGACAGGGGCCACTCTGACACACGGTTAACTTTCGGGCCAGATTAAACGAATATAAAATATTGAAGAGCAAGATCATAATAATGCACGGAAAATGATCTGGCTTCTCATTCTACCAATCTGCCAGTGTTGACATTAGCAGATGGCGAGCGTTCAAGTCTGATTACAGTTAACAGGTGGTGAGCACCAAGATGAGATGAAGTGGAGTGACAAAAACCTGGGTCATCAGAGGAATAGTTAACTAACTATCTGGAATATTATGGTATGGAGTACAGAGGTGAACCTGTTTTCCAAACCAAGATAAAAAAAGGAAATCAGATGATCAGTAACCAATGCAGGACGGTTAGGAGAGCCAGTGAAACGAAGTGAACCGAAGCCTTCTAGCGCTAGGCAATCCGGTAGCCCAAGTGTGGCAAATAAAACATTGCACATAAAAGGCAAAATAAAAAGGACAGATAAGCAGGGTCAGAAGTTAATGTACACTGTGAGATCTAAGCCGAGCAGCATTTAAAATGCGGTAGATGTGTGGTTCGACCTTTACAGTTCTATGGGCCTCTGTCATAAATATCGTCTAGAGTTGTAGATTCGCCCAGTATACGTAATACCTCCTCTACGGTGAGGTGGTTGAATACTTGAACCCGACATATATGCTTAGTATTGTCGAATCTAATGGATTCCGGCAGCTTATTCCATAACATTGTATACTTTATGAGAAAGTATTTGACGCGCAACCTTGTACGCACTCCATGGACGCAAAAGCTGGATGATGTATTTCTAGTTGGATGTTGATGCAAGTGCCAAAGTGGACAGTACCTGACTCCCCAGAACTGGTATGCGCTAAATCAAACAGGAATATTAGATTCATCTTTATTCTTTTCAACCATATTGATTCTGGCTTCAGCATTTTACACCGTTCTTGATAATTCAAGGATCCAAACCCTAGTAACCGCTTGGTAAAAGAACGTTGACTCTGTCGCACATTTTTTCCATTTCTGCATACTAATGGGCAATATTCTAAGACTGGACGCGCATATGTTTTATACATAGTTAGCCTAGAGTCTTTCAAAGGTAACATATTGAAAATACGTGCTATGATAAATCTCGCTTTGAAACTGACATCATGCACCTGTTCGAAGAACTTGGAAGAGCTTGAGTAGCGAACTCCGAGGTCACGAATAATTGTGCAGCAGGTATTTAATTTGTCGTCTAATGTCAGTATATCATTAATAAGACTGCATCTGAAGAATAGGGTTTTACATTTGCCCACAGGGAATTTCATTTTCCACTCTCGGCACCACTACTGAAGAGCGAAGAGCTCCATCTGTATTGTTTAAGCACCGTACGGTTCATTTATGCTATCAAAAGCGAACACAACTTTGATATCGTCCGCGAAAAGAATGGGTCTGCCATGTCGAAAGATTCGGAAAATGTCATTTATATATAGTATGAATAGCAGTGGGCCTAAAACGCTTCCCTATATGACTGCGCTGGTTACTCCAATAGGTGGATACGCAGTTTCCCACTCTGACACATGGGTGCATGTAGATAAGAAAGATGACACCATGCTACTAACGGGTTAAGAAACCCGTAAGAGGTTGTTAAAAGTTCTGCATGCGGTACGCGGTCGAATTCTTTTTCCATGTCTAGGAAGAGAATAACCAACGACTGCCCGGAGTCAGCTAACTTTGTTACGTAGTCCAGCAATTCAAATTGGCAAGTTTGACATGAACGACCATGGAGAAATCCATGTTGCGAGCTGTGGATCAGCTTTTGTGAATTAAGAAACTTAATGACTCTTTCTTTGGTTATTCTTTCTATAATACGAGTCCATATGGAAGTTTGGCTAATGGGGCGGTAATTTGGTAGCTCGTGACGTGATCCACCTTTGTGTCGAGGTAGGATGGTGGCCCGTTTCCACCTAGCAGGGTATACACCAGTCTTAATTGACAAGGTGAATATGTTTAGCAGGAACAGGGGAATATCGGACCCGGCGAGTTTAAGCAATGCTGGTGGTATGCTGACAGGCCGAGGGTGAAAAGAATGCTTTAGGGCGGCTATTTGCATGCTAATACTGTACAGGTTGAACTCAACTGTATCTATTGTTTCAGTGGTGAGTGGAGGCCATCTTTCTTGGGAAACACAGGCGCCTGTATTATATATTATATGTATTTGCAATGGTCTACGAATAGACATAAAACCATCAGAAACCATGGGGTACAGAAATAGTAAAAGAAAACACAAAACATCAAAGTCCATGGTTTGGTCAGAGGGCGAGATACTACTCGGTTGCCCAAGCCGAAGTAGGGTTTTGACTTAGGGGACACCACCCCGAGTCTTTGGCTGAATAGCCTGCTCGCAAGGCAGCGGAGCGAATTCAGGGAATCGCGCCCATTGGGAGCCGGTAAGTGATTGCTCAGTTCGTACGCCTTTCGTTTGTTCCTTTGTCAAATTGGGCCCAATGCTCCCCAGAATTATAGCATAAATTTGCTGGGATACAATACTTCGCCAGGATGAAGCAAGGGGCAGTGACTTTATTTAGTGGCGAGTCACGTCCGCCACGTCACAGTGTTGTTAAACGGACATATGTGGGTTTTTATAGGGAGAACGCTTGCCAGACGAAAACCCACCACATCCGGGAACACGGTCTCTGAACTGATTGCTGGAATGGGTTAAACCCGAACCACCCAGCTGGCACTACGAGGAGGAGAAATGTTTATTAACTAACTCACAGAGCTTATCGGGGTCGGTAGTGATATTGCCTTCTGATGAGGCAATGGTTATAGCTTGTTGGCGTGTTTTTCCTATCCAAGTCTTACTAAGCGATGTAACATGTGTTTGCGGCTGGGAGCTGCTAGCGCTTGTGCCTCTTGTGACATAAGCTTTCTTTCATGTCGCTCTTGCAAGTTCTTGAGAACTTTCTCAATTTGTACGATCGCACGTATATTATTCATTTTCTTAAACCTAATTCGCAAGCGTTTTAGACGCACCGCAACAGCTTTAGGAATGGAATTTTGAGGACAAGGCAATGGCCGCTTTCTATATTGCAGTGGTCCAAGCAGGGTTGTGCAGTAGGTCAGATGTTAGTAGAACTCATCAGCGGCGATATCTGGCAGACTGTTAGGAATAAGCCATCCCAGTCAAGGAATCTAATAGTCAGAGAGAATCTGTTCCAGTTCAGTTTTGCGATATGGTCGATATTGGGGATCATAGTGAGGGTTCGTTGCCGTTATTTGAGCAACCTTGAAGGTTAGTTGGATAACCTTATGATCGCTCCAAAAGAGATTACTAAGAGTCTGTGTTTGTTCATTGGATATGCTAAATGTGAAATACAGGTCTAGAATGTTACTGCCTCTAGTAAGATAGCATACTTACTGTGTCCATCCACGAGTGACTACTGACGAAAGAAAATTCCGATACTTAGCGAGTGTTGTTCGTTCCTGCCACGAAACATCGGGCGTATTGAGGTCGCCACCTATAATTTTTTGAAAGAACAGCATCTCAGATGCCCATTCGAACAATTCAGTCAATTGGTTTAATTTGGCCTTGGTAGCGCCGAGCGGCACGTAACTGAAACTAACAAGAAAACGACAGTGTTTAATCTTAACCTGTATCCAAACCGAGTCCTCGAAGCTACCTGATGAAGGAGCCTCCAATCTACTCGCTTCTGAAGCATCATTAACGTACACAGCGCAACTGCCACGTCGACCATTAAGACGGCCACTTGCAAAAGTCGTGAAGCCAGGAACACTTGTTCCTGGTTAACTACATCATTTTGGGATAGAAGGCTTGCTGCCTCTAACATCAGCCTGCTAGGACCAGAATAATCTAATGCTCTATTTTCGGAAGGTTGTTGTAAGGCAAGGTCACGCTCAGTTTGGCTGTATTCCTCGTTACTTGTATCAAAGGACCTATGGGACCTTAAGCCACTGTATGGGTGCGATTTACAGAGACCGTGGTGCAGGCCACGGATGATGAAGCGTAGTCTGTTGATGCGTGGCGGGAGTGGGAACTGGGCTTATTATACATGGGTGAGGGAGTTTCTGGCAGGGTACAGGGCTTGAAGAACCATGTGGTACATTCTACATCCCTAATAACTGGTTGATATGCGTCGGGAGGAGGAGAGGTAGGAAGGGCGCCGAGTGAAGCGGCGGGTTTCCAAAAAAGGCAGTTGCATGTCAGCCGCATGTTGGCAGTGGTCTCCAATGGTAGAAACATATTGTGTTTGGTCGACTACATGACTGAGTGGATACTCAAAATGTGGTACGCGTTGTGAGAGAGAGATTCCATGTGAGGGTGCAATCTTGCTCCTGTAGTTACCATCATGGCAAAGGTAAGCATCTGTGCTCATGGAGAACGGAAGGAGAGAAGAAGGAATGGACACACAATGAGTTGGGGGATCACGAACCCCTAACGAATTGGGATAGCACTGGTTTTGGGAGAAGCGGTCGAACCATTTGTAAATGAGTTGGATAGAGATGCCCTTTGGTTTGCGTTTGACGTCTTTCAGAAGGTTGTTGAGGACTGTTTTCTTTCTGACTATAGCCGTTTTTACATGAATTCCATGAGATTTTTGTTCTGATCCAACAACCTTTGATGCAGCCTTGGAAATGTAGGGCTTACCGCGTGGTTAGCGTTTAGTTTTACTACCTCTCTGGGAAGCCAGCGGCATGTTGCATTGTGGCGCTTGTGGTCTAATTTGCACTAATTTATGCCCGACATTGATTTTAGCGTTTATAGGTATGGTATCCACATGCTCATTGTCTCTACTATCCACCCAGTGGCTAGGCAAACTTCGTGGAGCCTGAACTGCCACTGTTAGTGGGGACAAATTTAATATGATCCTGTGGACTATTAGGAGAAAGTCACGAAAAGGCTGAACTGGATCAGTGTCAAACATACTGCCTATTCCTGGGGAACCTGTTTTGGACGGACTAGATGGTGCCGGTTTTATAATTGCAACACCCACGTTTGGTGGTACATTGAAGTGACTATTGTCAAGGTCCAGTTCAGCATCTATGTTTACATGGCGGTGCATATTTACAGGTGTATGTTCTTTCGGACGTACCAGAGATCGTCTACTTCGAATCACTTCCCTCTAGAGTGGTGTCTCATCGTGTTTAAGAATTATCCTTTCGAAACCGGGTTTTGTGACTATAAGACTTTGAGAGCGAATGATCTTTTCGGCATATGCCTCGTCAGAGAGCTTGAACATGACTGAGCAGCAATGCTTAGGCGAGTTCTTCTTTAGTCGAATGGATGTACAGCGTATGGATCGTAAGTTGCTGACTTCAAGCACGACCTTTTCTACCTTTTCCATTTTGATCTTATCAGGCACATTGAACGCGACTACATTTTTCTGACGGCGTGTGCCTTCACATGCTTCTGAAGCAACTGCAGAGATGAAGTATGAAGTCTTGTGCAAGTTCTCTAGTTAGGGTTTGTCAGACCTACTACACAAGTAGGAGAAGGGATGCAGCAGATTGCAGAAGTCGTTTATTACCTAGAACTTTTCATTGGTGGATTTGACGTCCTTTTCATTCCGAATGACTCTGTTGTGTACTTCTGTGGGACTGTTGTTAGTAGAAGCTAAATGATCTTTGTGAATTTTAAGTGTCCTTAGATTTACATACTTTTACAGCTTTTTTTAGAAACATTTAGAACTTCCTTATTTTGTAGCAGCGCCTTTGTGGTCGAGGTGTTCATCCTGGAGGTTGGCGATGCCGGGGAAGATGAAGCAAGTTGATCTACCTCCACAGTTTTACTAGAGCCTCTGAAAGTTCGCTGGTTTGTTAACACTGTTGTTGGCTGAACCTTTCTTCTCCTCCATAGAGTAGGAAATAAATGTAGTCGATAAGCAAATGGAGTCGATATAGCAAACGTAAGCAAGAGGGAAATGGGTCAGCCCTTAATGGGTTGGGCAGCTGGGAAAGAACGAGTGCGGCGAAATAAGGGAGAAAGGGAAAGTGTAGTACCAGGGTTGGAGTCCTGTATGAATACACTAAAGCTATGCCTATAGACTTGTAAAATTGTTCAAAAAGCAGTTAAACGATAGAGACTAACTGTTCAGAAAATTCGTTATAAATTCAATGCATCAAGATATCCGATAAAGAATCCTGAAAACAGCAACGGAAGCACGAACGGGCAGCGTTATTCGCAGTCCCTTCCGTCGCCTACACACAGACTACTCAGTGGAACATACCACTTAAAAGTAACAATGGTTCTGGTAAATTTTCCCGATCGGTGGGCATAGTACATGCCTCCGCCTGCTTCCTGCTTAGTAACAGCCTTCTTTACTTCCTCCTGTGGACTGAATGCTACAGCAGCCTTATCTGCGGTATTGTCGTCCCTGCTTGTCGATCATCCATCATTGGGTTTTGTTACTTTCTCTTTTGTGCACGGAACTGTCGTGCTGCTAAATGATAACTTTGTTTCTACTAAATTTTTATTGTTATAACAACGAATCACAAAGACAGGTTCTGTTGAGTTGCCGTCCTTGGTGCCATCCGCTTGTTCCACCGAGTGTCATCACTATAGCTTGCATAAAAAGAGCATCTTGGAAGTCTAGAGTGTTTCAACATTGAAGATTACACTCTAACGT